>JAYESA010000006.1:66623474-67250543 GCA_036927795.1 Iris macrosiphon | reverse complement strand
CGTTGTGCGTTCCAATCAAAATTGGAGGCAATCTTGACCCATTTTTCGTGCAACCCAAATTAGGGTAATATTCTGTTCTAAGTCGTCTTCACTAATGATATTTTTGACCCGACCTAATTTTGGCCCCATGTACTCCTAATTAATTTTAGAACACAGCTTGCATTTATTTCTAATTAAATTGAGGATACCATTTTGACTGATCCCGTTTAATCCCAATCTAATCCAAATACCCCATTAATTAAGCCCATACAAAATACACAACACCCCCTCACCCTACAAAATACCAAACACCAAATCGCCCACCAATTTTTCATCATTTTATGTGTTTGTACAAATACCCAAATTTAAGGGGGCTAATTTGCAAATATTGTAATAGGTGTCAACACCCCATTGGTTCAACCCAATGGAGAAGCCCTATTTTTTACTAGTGAACCACTCTCATCCTTACATGAATAAATTCCTCTATGACAAATCTTGACCACCCATTCAAGATGGGTGCATCCTCACCACTCATTTCCCACTCACCATCCTTTTTAATGTCCCATTACCCACACTCTTCCCAACCTAGACCTAATCCCCAAACCTAGGGAAGCCCCCATCATCCTCCGCTCACTCAACCGTAGCCACCCTCCTTCCTAAAAATTTTCCTTTCTTCTTCTCTTTTCTTCTTCTTCTTCCTTTCTTCTCCTTCTCCTTTATTTTTCAAATTTTACAAAGGAGAGGAAAATCTCCACACCCACTGTATACCCGGGGCACCCCGGCCCTCAGCTCCGGCCGACCCGCCGGAGCATCACCCCACTCCTATCCCGAGCTCTCCTCCCCTCACTGCTTATCCGGCCCGACGGAGCCCTAACCCCGCACTCGGCCAACCGACCCGGCACCACCAGCCTGACCCCGCTCCCAGAGCCGACCCAGCCCGACTGTTTCTCCTCCCACTCTTTTTCCCCGACCACCCCTCGGCTCACCAACTCCGGCACTTCCCTGCACTGCCGGCCAATTCCCGACCATACTCCAACAACTCCCTCTCTGCTCATCCCTCATCCACCGTTGCAACCTCCCCTCGACTCCGACGTACACGAACCGTCACCACGATCACTGCATTCCCTTTCTACGGCGAGCTGCCACTCCGACATCCCTCTCCTTCTCCATCTCCTCCATGACTCCGTCAATCCCCTCATACTGTTCTTCTCCGGCCATACCATCTCCTCTTCTCCGGCCATTAACTTCGTCTTCCCGCTGTATCCCCAACTCCGGCACAGCCCCGAATCTCTCGGCCATCTTGCCCTGCGGCCTCCTACTGCAATTCGCTGCTCTGCCAGCACCTCGGCCAAGCTCCGACCATCCCTACACCCGGCCAGACGAACCACCACCACCATCGACCCCGGTGAGCCTTCCTCTCCCTCTTCCATTTGTATTATACCTATGTATTAGTATACAACTTAGTATATTTGTATTCATATACGTATATATATGTATTGGTATGTGTATGTATTAATATATATATATATATATATATATATATATATATATATATATATATATAAAAGAATACAGTATATGTTAGTAAATATATATTTGGTATATATATATAAATATATTTTGGTATAAATATATATATTGTATTGGAATACAATAGTATATACGTATTCATAATGTATGTTAGTATTTATTTTAGTATGTATTTAATGTATATATATTTGGTATATATATGTATAAATATATTTTGGTATAAATATATATATTGTATTGGTATAACATAGTATATACGTATTCATAATGTATGTTAGTATTTATTTTAGTATGTATTTAATATATATATAATTGGTATATATATATATATATATATATATATATTTTGTATATGCATTAATATATTCTTAATATCTTGTAGTATGTATATGTATACATAGTATAAACTCAATTAGTATAATAGCATTAGTATTTTTTATTATTAATGTTGATATATATATATATATAGTATATGTATTTATCTACTATATGGTTGGAAAAATTATATTTTTGGTATGTATATATATGTAGCATATATATATTTATATTGATATATATATGTACTTATATACGTATATGGTATATGTATTAAATTGGTGCATATATATATATATAAGCTTTTTCTCAAACTAATAGATATATAATTAAATATATTTGTGGCATATATATGAGGTATATATATATATTGTTCAACTATATATATTATGTATGTATTGAGTATTGATATTTATAATTAATAATATGTATAATATGTATATTTATATATGTATCTTTTATAATTGTAATTAATTAGTATTAATGTGTATGATATATATATATATATATATATATATATATATATATATATATATATATATATATATATATATATATATATATATATATATATATTTGGTCTATCTACTAGATGACCCTAGTTGACCAGTATCATACCTAGCGTAGTCCCGAGTTCAGTGTATTTTGATTGTGTGTTAGCGTAGCATCTGATGCAAATGTTGTATTGTTTTATGATATGTCTATAGGACTGTTGGATCATCCAGACGATATTCTGGAATAGGACATTGGTGTTACCAGCTAAGGACCCAAGACGAGTACATTCTTTAATAATTTTTCCAATTATTTGATAATATCTATAATTTTAGTATCTAGAAATTTTACATCTGATTCTTGACACTGTGCTACACAGACTAGTATATAGCTTGGACCTGCAAAATCATGAGATGTTACATTGATGATATATTGGATATTGCTCGTGTATCATGACGTGTCGTGATTGATCCACTATACTAGTTGGGGGCAGGGGAAATATTAGTAGATTATGTGATCATATCCAACTCTACATGCATTATAGCTCACCCCACATCTCACGTCGGGTGCGGCCTGACCTTTACATGCCTCATAGCTGTTATATATGATTAGCCTGACCTCTACATGCATCATAGCTAACCAAATGGTTAGCCTGACCTTACATGAATCATAGCTAATCATATGTAACCAGCCTGATCCAGTCCCAAGCCGATCACATGATAGACTGATATTCCAAACACTTAGAATAGTTACAGTTCCCTATTTTAGATCATATACTACATCACCCGTATATGATATTGTACCTATTTCTCTTTATTTCATATATGCATTGACTGTTTCATATTGTCTATATTGCATGTCTCTTTACATTGCCTGTCTCTTTACTTTGCCATTGCATTTATTCACTGTCTTCTCTCAGTATATAGCATTATCTGTTTATTGTTTTATAGCCCTTATCAATTAAATGGAAATATTATTTGAGATGTACTTTGCTCCTTCCTGACTGGAAAATATTTTTCCAGACTATGCCTTAGAGGAACTGGTGTCCGACACTTATGGACCACAGGGTGAGTAGTTGCAGTCTTGGACTTGGTAGTTCAGTTGTGATTCCGGGAGGTTTAGCCGGAATTACTAGTTATCTAGTTACTTTCTTAGTTGTCTATTTTGGTACCGGATTTGTCTCCGGCAATCTTATTTGAGGCTTGGATTATATTATGAGTTAAACTATTTCCATTTTTAGACTTGTGTTATTTCTTACTTGTTTCTTCGAGATCTTATCGTGTTGTAGTTGTGATTGAGTATGTTGTTTATATTATATTGTGGTATCCGTGTCTCCTCATGGAGTCAGATGCTCGTGTGAGATTGTTTAGTTAGCATCAAGACCTAGATAGCATTCTACCGCCAATGTTGCGGCGTAGGCTGGTCGTACCCACACTCTCGTGCCCCTATACCGGGTGCGGGTCATGACACGTTTTTAGTAGTGGCCCATGCAGGTCAGACTTCGCAAGTTGTGCGATGTCGTAGTAGTGCAACATATTAGTTGTACTACTGCGTGCCTACTATAGAATATAGGACATAGGATACTAGGATGAGAGAGGATACTCAATCATAAAATTCTTGAGAGATTCCTTGTACGACCCCTTGAGAATCTTCTTACAATTTCTAAATTTAATTCTTCGCCCTTGTTTTCGTCCGTCCTCACTCTTTGATATTGAGTTTGATTCTTCTTGACCAGTTGTTAAATTTAAATTCTTGGTATCGTTGTTGAGTTGATTTCTTATCGATGTAAATTTTACGGACTAAAATTTACGGTATCATCTGATGACATATAGTGATGAGGACAGTGAGAAAGGTAAAAAGTCTACTTTGGTTATGGAACCTAGACTTTATCACAGTCATACTAGCTGTCGTGACGAGAACGTAGGAACCTGACTTGGATGTACATACTGTAGTTATGAAACTTATAGTCTCTCGCAGCCATACCGGTTGGCGTGACGAGGATTCTAGATGACATGATTATAGGGTTGCATACCTTAGTTACGGAACCTGTCGTTTATCGCACCTATGCTTACTGACGTGGCAAGGATTCTGAGTGTCATAATTTATGACAGACATGTATGATTATCAGGTTGTATTTTAAATTGGTTCTTAAAGTATCATCTCAACACTTATCTATTTCTGTTATTACAGGACTTTATTCCATCGTTTCTTTGTCTGCTAGCAGTAGAAATACCTTCAGTCCTCAACTTTCCTTGAGGATTCCTTGTTAAGTATGATAATTAGTGACTTATAATTATATCTGTGTCTTGTATTAGTGTTGATTGAGTGTGACCTGTTCGTTGCAAGTGTTTCTTAGTTGGACAAGTGAACTGTAGGCATTAATCTAGAGTTAACCCATAGCATAGTGCCTTGTTGAAATGGTTCTATGTAAATGTGCCATTATTATTAGTATTGGTACTATAGGTAGAAGGAGAAAAGAGTATTAGTGATGGTTCCAAGAGTTAGTATCAGAGCCAACATACCCGTCCTGGCTAGTCATGAATTTATGTAATTGGATGATCTATGTAAATAATTAAGTATCAAGAAATTGTGTTAAGGATTAATGGAGCATGATATTCAATTTGATGATTGATACCGTGTGTGTTAAAAATAAAGAAATGTATATGCATAAAGGGTTTTTAATGAGATGTCAAGAGTAGAGAAATATCAGGATTGGTAATGAAAGTGGTGAAGTGTGTCACAAAATAGTTTAACAGGTTGTAAAAGGTAAAAGGGAAATACATATACATCAATCGAGACGAGGAACCATATACTTGCCCATGAGAGTAAAGTGAAACAGGGGTGTTATAGAAGGTACATGTTATCATGAGTTCTAATAAGTTTGATGAGATGATCCAATAATGAAGCTAGTATTAACATACCAAGAGTACTAATGATTCTATATCGAGGATTAGTCGAGAATGATGCTAATAACAGTAAGCATTTTGCGTGATGATAATTAGATGAGATACTAGTTGATATAGATTGAAAATCATGAAAGAAAATACTGTGATGATAACTTTAATCACTGGGAGTAATAGTGCAAGTAATTCGGGCAGTACAATTTTAGTACCCAGTTAAGAGTTGTAGACAATAGATGTATTGAGTACACCTTGAGTATTAGAGGCTGTGAGTATTTATATGTATGCTTGTGGATTTAAAATTTGAAGAGTGGAAATGAATTTCAATTTTAAGGATTTTGAGGAGTTGAGATTCAATGTTATTAAATGTTTGAGGATTCAAAATTTTGATTCAATAAACACAGTCAAAACTATAGAGATTTTAGAAGTGATTAAATTTTTTATTTCGATATTGAGTATTTATGTTTTGAGAAAGTATATTCATTTTATTTTAAATTATTCAAGGAGTTAAACCTTGATGATCTTATTTTGAGGATTAATTTTTTCGGTGGGTAAGAAATATATATTAGTATGTGAGTGGATGAAGTGCATACGTAAGGATCTGTTGACCTGGGCATGTTTGAGAGGGCACTGCAACAGACTTGGGTGTCCATCTAGAGTTATATTAGAGAGAAAAGTACTTAGTATGGTGTGTTGCAGTTGGTGTGCACTTGAGTGATAAGAACAACTAGTATGAACGATTATAGTAGGAAAGAGGACTAGCAGTGGGTGTACTTGTAGTAGAACTGTGGTACGTAAAGAGATAGAGGTATCAAACCTTACATGCATCATTTGACCTATGATTGTGTTAGAAGTCCTTAGTATCAGATTTTGGTATTAATAGACAGGTGTGTGCAATGAGGATGTATTCATGGATGTTGTGGACTAATGATTAGTTGATATGGGTACCAGTGTACAAGGATAGGAATTAGTTAGTGAATGTGCCAGAGTTAAGTGTATATTAGAGGATGAAGATATCCAAGTAATGGGTTAGACAACTATGTTCTGTTCTTCCTTTTATTCTTTTTCCGTCTGTTGATTAATTGATTTATTCTTTAGTACCTAACTTGTATCAAAGATATTCTTGCTAGGATATGGTTAGTAGTAAACCACGGCAGAGACTGTAATACCATTTTAAAAAAGACTATGACCATGCGTGTTTCATCTAGATTGCATATTTATCTAGAATACGTGTTGTATTACGTGTTGTGTGACTGTAGGTAGGACTCTCATAGACTTTAATTGTTGAGGATTGACTATAAGTAAAGAATCAAAGAAGAGGATGTGGTTTGACAGAAGAGACAATGTGCCTTAAAATTCGAGGATAAACAATAATTTAAACAAAGAGTTAAGAACTTGATATGACAAGATTGGCGATCTTGTTAAAACGTTGATTTTATGAAGATTATGAAATGATTGAAATTGTCATTAAAATTTTAAGGAAATTAAGAAGATTATTATTTTATTTATTTGACTGCAAGATATAGATTTTTTTTGAAAATTACAATTGAAGATTTTGCGAGCATTATATTATTTGAGTGTTGTGTGGAAAGAGAGAACTCGAGAAATAAAATCATTAATGATTAATGTCGAATTCAATTTTCGGGATGAGGATTTAGATTTTGAATATGCATTATTGAAATTAAATTTGAGGAGTAGATATTAAATTTCGAGTATTTAATTATTAACTTAAAAAGTTTTGAGGAAAATTGTGATAAAAATGGAATTTGATTTTTATTTCGAGGATTTTCAGGAATACGATAATTACAGAATTTTAAAAATTGTGAAATGACAATGTAGATTACCACCTGATTTTGTGGTTGAAGAGTTTAAATTTTGATGGAAAATAAATATGTGTATGAATAAATACTATTATGAGAATTTAAATTTTGAGGACGAAATTCTTTTAAGGAGGGTAGACTTGTCACTAACACATTCCAAAAATAGGAGTATTTTCGACTTTTTATATATTATTAATATTGTGGTATTTATATTAAATGATTTCATGATAGGTGTATTTAAATTAAATAATTGTGTGAGATGTGTACTTAATTATATTATATATATACGGTGTCCATTGATATTTGAGCTGGTAGACTTGACCTAGAAGCCCACTAGACGAACACCTAACCAAATTATAGGATTATGTATTTAATTGTTTTATTTAGAATTTAATTATTGGAGGTAGTAATTAATTAACATAATTTATTTAATTGTTGTGCCTTGCCGTTGCTTCGATATTTTGAGCGATACCCTAGCTTTTGCCTACCAACAAATTTTACAACCTTGCCCTAGACGTGCCCGCCTTCCATTCTGATCTTTTTGTAACTCATAACTATGCTCCCTGGTGCTTCATTTTAGCCGCACAATATTCGTCGCGTACGTTTATTTAATTCTTAAATAAATCCGACTTTGTATCGTTGTGCGTTCCAATCGAAATTGGAGGCAATCTTGATCTATTTTTTGTGCAACCTAAATTAGGGTAATATTTTGTTCTGAGTCATCTTCACTAATGATATTTGTGACCCGATCTAATTTTGTCCCCATGTACTCCTAATTAATTTTAGAACACAACTTGCATTTATTTCTAATTAAATTGGGGATACCATTTTGACTGATCCCGTTTAATCCCAATCAAATCCAAATACCCCATTAATTAAGCCCATACAAAACACACAATACCCCCTCACCCTATAAAACACCAAACACCAAATCGCCCACCAATTTTTCATCATTTTATGTGTCTGTGCAAATACCCAAATTTAAGGGGGCTAATTTACAAATATTGCATTAGATGTCAACACCCCATTGGTTCAACCCAATGGAGAAACCCTAATTTTTGACTAGTAAACCACCCTCATTCTTACATAAATAAATTCCTCCATGACAAATCTTAACCACCCATTCAAGATGGATGCATCCTCACCACTTATTTCCCACTCACCATCCTATTTAATGTCCCATCACCCATACCTAATCCTCAAACCTAGGGAAGCCCCCATCATTCTCCCCTCACTCAACCGTAGCCAACTTCATTTCTTAAGAATTTCCTTTCTTCTTTTTTCTTCTTCTTCTTCCTTTCTTCTCCTTCTCCTTTATTTTTTAAATTTTACAAAGGAGGGAAAATCTCCACACCCACTGTACACCCGGGGCAAACCGGCCCTCAGCTCCGGCCGACCCACCGGAGCATCACCCCGCCTCTATCCTGAGCTCACCTCCCCTCACTTCTCATCATGTTCCCGGCCAGCCGACCCGGCACCACCAGCCTAACCCCGCTCCCGGAGCCTACCCAGCCCAACAGTTTCTCCTCCCACTCTTCTTCCCCGACCACCCCTCGGCTCACCAACTCCGGCTCTTCCCTGCACAGCCGGCCATCTCCCGACCATACTCCACCCTCTCCCTCTCCTCTCATCCCTCATCCACCGCTGCAACCTTCCCTCGACTCCGGCGCACACGAACCGTCACCACCACCACCACTGCATTCCCTTTCTCCGACGAGCTGCCACTCCGACATCCCGCTCCTCCTCCATCTCCTCCACGACTCCGTCACTCCCCTCGCACTATTCTTCTTCGGCCATCCCATCTCCTCTTCTCCGGCCATTAGGTTCGTCTTTCCGCTGCATCCCCAACTCCGGCACAACCCCGCATCTCCCGATCATCTTCCCCTGCAGCCTCCTGCTGCAATCCGCTGCTCCGCCAGCACCTCGGCCAAGCTCCGGCCATCCCTACACCCGGCCAGACGAACCACCGCCCCCATCGACCCCGGTGAGCCTCCCTCTCCCTCTTCCATTAGTATTATACCTATGTGTTAGTATACAACTTAGTATATTTGTATTCATATACGTATATATATGTATTGGTGTGTGTATGTATTAATATATATATATACATATATATATATATATATATATATACATACATATATATATATATATATATATATATATATATATATATATATATATATATATATACAGGAATACAGTATATGTTAGTATTTATATGTTTGGTATATATATATATATAAATGTATTTTGGTAAAAATATATATATTGTATTGGTATACAATAGTATATATGTATTCATAATGTATGTTAGTATTTATTTTAGTATGTATTTAATGTATATATATTTGGTATATATATGTATAAATATATTTTGGTATAAATATATATATTGTATTGGTATACCATAGTATATACGTATTCATAATGTATGTTAGTATTTATTTTAGTATGTATTTAATATATATATAATTGGTATATATATATATATATATATTTTGTATATGCATTTAGTATATTCTTAATATCTAGTAGTATGTATATGTATACATAGTATAAACTCAATTAGTATAATAGCATTAGTATTTGTTAATATTAATGTTGATAAATATATATAGTATATGTATTTATCTAGTATATGTTAGGAAAAATTATATTTTTGGTATGTATATGTAACCTCCGATTTCCAATTTCCAAAATTTTTAGATTTTAAATTATTTTAAAAATATCAAATTTTATAAAATAATTCTCCTTGAAAATCTTTATTTGATTTTGAACGATGTTTGATCTTAGAAGGTAATTTAAAAATCTTTATAAAAATTATTTTTCCTAATTGACGATGTATTACAAAAATAAATAAATAATAATGTATATATATTCTCTAGTTTCAAATGTTTATTGGCTTGAAATCATAAAGTTAGTTATTTGATAAAATTAATTAAAAGACTAGTGTTTCTTCATAACAAATTTTTATTTATTGGGATAGTAAATAAATAAATGTCATATTTTCTAAGATTTTACAAAATATATTAATTAGTAGCTAATTTGGAAATTAGCTAGCTTTCCTAAAAACATTTTTGAAATTATAATCTTTATTTTTATTTTTATTTTTACAAGTTGTCATTTCCCATTAACTAGCCCACACCCTCATCTTTCCCACATGAGAAACCCTTTTATTTTAATTCTGGGCCATTCATTATTGGGCCAACCCGCAACCCTTTATCCCACACCATCTCTCCCTATTTAGGTTCTCATTCTCACATTTCCCTAGAAACCCTAATCTTCAATTCATTGGCTAGCCTCCACAAATTTTCTCAAGCCACAGCCACCACCATTTTTGTGTGCTCGTGTCCGTGTGTCCAGCATCACCGTGTCAGCCGTGATGGCCTCGGGTCCGACCCCGGGTGTCCCACCGTATCCATTTCATTTTCTGTGTCCAGATTTACAGTTTACAACCAGATTCCGTGTCCGACACACCCGGACACGACCCCCACACCACAGTATATTCAACCCGTGTCCAACACCGGACACGTCTACAGTGCACCCCATCGTGTCCAGCCTCGGACACGATCGACCCAGACACACAGAACCCTAAGCCCTAACGCTGGAACGAAGCCGCCGTCGCCGCCCTGTCGCTGCCCTGGGTCGAAGCCGCCGCCGGTGGCCGCCAGATCCGTCGAACGCCACCGCTCCTCGACCAGACGCAGCTGCCTCCTCGAGCGCCGAGCGCCGCCCTCGGGCAGAGCGCCGCCTCGAGCCAAGTGACGCCGCCGCCGACTGGGACCAACGCCTCCGCCTCCGCTGAGTCGTCGACCGCCGCCGCGTCGACCCTGCGTCGCCCAGCCGCCGCTGCCCTCGAGATCCCGCCGCTGCCGAGTTCGAAGTCGCCGCTGCGCCGAGATGAACGCCGACCGCCCCGGCGAGCTTCCCCTCCGCTGACCACCGAAGCCGACGCCGGAAGCCTGAAACCCCCCTCCGGTGAGCCTCTTCTTCCCTTTCCCTTTTCCTTCTTTATGGTTCTGTGAACGAGATTGAAAGAGTATAAAGTAGATTAATTAGAATAAGTAATAGTTAGTTAATTATTAATCATTAGTTAATTTCAATTAGTTTAGTAAATAGTAATTAGTTTAATTAACTCAAAATGGGTTTCATTAATTTATAATTAGTTAATTAATTCATAAAATTAGTTATTTATATGATTAGTTATTTTATACAATTAGTTAATTAATTCATAAAATTAGTTATTTATATGATTAGTTATTTTATATAATTAGTTAATTAATGTAATTTGGTTATATTAATATAATTAGTTTATATTAATATGTAATTTGGTTATTTATATAAATTGATTTTATTAATATGTATTAGTCTAGTAAATTCATATAATTAACTTAGTAAATTCATGTAACTAGTTTAGTAAATACGACATGATTAGTTTTATTGTTTTAATTTATTAATGAGTTTAGTTAATTTAGTAATCAGTAATTAGATTAATTAGTTAATTAATAACCAGTTAGTAATTTCTTAATAAATTAGTAAATTATAATTAGTTTGGAATTTATGTAACTTGTTTATTAATTAAATATAATTAGTTTAGTAATTTCCTAAAATAAGTTTGGTAATATATATATATGCATATTAGTTTTATTGTTTATAATTTAGTTATGTATTATGTATAAGGATTCTTGATTGATATATATATATATACAAATATGTATTTTAGTATAAAAAGTATATATGTATATACATCTATTAGTGTATATACACAAATACGTATTTTTGTAAATTACTAATAAACACTTATGTATATATATTATCTACGTTTTATTGGTATACTTTGAGTGTAAATGTATATTATATACGTGTCCCTACTAGATGACCCTAGTTGACTAGTGCCCTGCCTGACATGGCCCTGAGACCAGTATTTTTTGACTGTGTTAGTGTAGCATCTGATGCAAATGTGGTTTGCTTGTGTTATGTTTATAGGACTGTTGGTTTACCCAGGGGATACTCTGGAACAGGACATTGGTTTTACCAGCTAAGGACCCCAAGGCAAGTACATTCTCTGATTAGTTTCTAATTTATGATATCTCCTATGTTCACTGTATCTAGTGTAAATATCCATGTTCTCGACACATTGGTTACACGGATTGGTATACACGGATCTCGTCATGAGATGTTATTCCTTATTCATGGTGTAGCTTGTACAAGACTTGTTTTCCTTGTTATCTTGTGCATGTACAGACACTGATTCCCGGGGAGATTTGCTACCTTCCTAGGGAATTCTGTGCCATAGCGTACCATGATTGGATCTACTATACCAGTCGGGGGTTTGGGGAGTACTTTAGTGTAGATATATGATCATACCCAACTTTATATGCACCATAGCTCACCCCACATCTCACGTCGGGTGCGGCCTGACCACTTATATGAACCATAGCTGTTACGTGTGATTAGCCTGATCTCTACATGCACCATAGCTAACCAACGGTTAGCCTGACTTTATATGAACCATAGCTAATCACATGTAACCAGCCTGATCATGTTCCCAAGCCGATCACATGTTAAAGCTAGTACTCACACACTTAGTCATAGGTTCTTGCTCATGGACATAATGTTTCTTTTCCTGCATTTACTTACAGTATTTTCAGTATTTCTCTCATTGTACATTCTCGTACTTATACATGCATCTGGTATGTTTCCATCTAGAACTGCCACATAGTTTATGTCATTTATATAGAACTGCTATTTAGAGATGTACTTTGCTCCTTCCTGACTGGAAAATATTTTTCCAGACTGTGACCTTAGTGGACTTGTCTCTGACACTTGGAGATTGGATGTTACTGATTGCAGGTATGTTTATGGTGTCATTTGACTTGTGTTGTATTCTTCGTTTCTTCATTTCCTATGGTGCTGTAGTTGTGATTGAGTATGTTGTGAATATTTTTATAGTATTATCCGAATCTCCTTATGGAGTTGGATACTAGCGTGAGATTGTTAGATAGTACTTGACCTAGACAGCGTTCTACCGCCGATGCTGCGGCGTAGGCTGGACGTACCCACGCTCTCGTGCCCCTAAACCGGGTGATTATATATATATTAAATACATACTAAAATAAATACTAACATACATTATGAATACGTATATACTATGGTATACCAATACAATATATATATTTATACCAAAATATATTTATACATATATATACCAAATATATATACATTAAATACATACTAAAATAAATACTAACATACATTATGAATACATATATACTATTGTATACCAATACAATATATATATTTTGGTAAAAATATATATATTGTATTGGTATACAATAGTATATATGTATTCATAATGTATGTTAGTATTTATTTTAGTATGTATTTAATGTATATATATTTGGTATATATATGTATAAATATATTTTGGTATAAATATATATATTGTATTGGTATACCATAGTATATACGTATTCATAATGTATGTTAGTATTTATTTTAGTATGTATTTAATATATATATAATTGGTATATATATATATATATATTTTGTATATGCATTTAGTATATTCTTAATATCTAGTAGTATGTATATGTATACATAGTATAAACTCAATTAGTATAATAGCATTAGTATTTGTTAATATTAATGTTGATAAATATATATAGTATATGTATTTATCTAGTATATGTTAGGAAAAATTATATTTTTGGTATGTATATATATGTAGCCTGTATATATTTATATTGATATATATATATGTACTTATATACGTATATGGTATATGTATTAAATTGGTGCATATATATATATATATATATATATATATATATATATATATATATATATATATATATATATATATATATATATATATATATATATATATATATATATAAACTTTTTCTCAAACTAATAGATATATAATTAAATATATTTGTGGCATACATATGATGTATATATATATTGTTCAACTATATATATTATGTATGTATTGAGTATTGATATTTATAATTAATCATATGTATAATATGTATATTTTTATATGTATCTTTTATAATTGTAATTAATTAGTATTAATGTGTATGATATATATATATATATATATATATATATATATATATATATATATATATATATATATATATATATATTTGGTCTATCTACTAGATGACCCTAGTTGACCAGTATCATACCTAGCGTAGTCCCGAGTTCAGTGTATTTTGATTGTGTGTTTGCGTAGCATTTGATGTAAATGTTGTATTATTTTATGATATATCTATAGGACTGTTGGATCATCCAAACGATATTCTGGAACAGGACATTGGTGTTACCAGCTAAGGACCCAAGGCGAGTACATTCTCTGATAATTTTTTCAATTATTTCATAATATCTATAATTCCAGTATCTAGAAATATTACATCTGATTCTTGACACTGTGCTACACGTACTAGTATATAGCTTAGACCTATAAAATCATGAGATGTTACATTGATGATATATTGGATATTGCTCGTGTATCGTGACGTGTCGTGATTGATCCACTGTACTAGTTGGGGGCGGAGGAAATATTAGTAGATTATGTGATCATACCCAACTCTACATGCATCATAGCTCACCCCACATCTCACGTCGGGTGCAGCCTGACCATTACACGCCTTATAGCAGTTATATATGATTAGCCTGACCTCTACATGCATCATAGCTAACCAAATGGTTAGCCTGACCTTACATAAATCATAGCTAATCATATGTAACCAGCCTAATCCAGTCCCAAGTCGATCACATGATAGACTGATATTTCAAACACTTAGAATAGTTATGGTTCCCTATTTTAGATCATATACTACATCACCCGCCTCTTTCTCTTTGTTTCATATATGCATTGACTGTTTCATATTATCTATATTGCTTGTCTCTTTATATTGCATGTCTCTTTACTTTGCCATTGTATTTATTCATTGTCTTCTCTCAGTATATAGCATTATCTATTTATTGTTTTATAGCCCTTATCAATTAAATAGAAATATTATTTGAGATGTACTTTGCTTCTTTCTGACTGAAAAATATTTTTCCAGACTTTGCCTTAGAGGAACTGGTGTCCTACACTTATGGACCACAGGGTGAGTAGCTGCAGTCTTGGACTTGGTAGTTCAGTTGTGATTCCGGGAGGTTTAGCCGGAATTACTAGTTATCTAGTTACTTTGTTAGTTGTCTAATTTGGTACCGAATTTGTCTCCGGCAATCTTATTTGAGGCTTGGATTATATTGTGAGTTAGACTATTTCCATTTTTAGACTTGTGTTGCATCTTACTTGTTTCTTCGAGATCTTA
Source organism: Iris macrosiphon (assembly GCA_036927795.1). Taxonomy (NCBI): domain Eukaryota; kingdom Viridiplantae; phylum Streptophyta; class Magnoliopsida; order Asparagales; family Iridaceae; genus Iris; species Iris macrosiphon. The sequence goes on along the minus strand of JAYESA010000006.1, from coordinate 67,235,171 downwards.
TCGTGCTGTAGTTGTGTTTGAGTATGTTGTTTATATTATATTGTGGTATCCGTGTATCCTCATGGAGTCGGATACTCGTGTGAGATTGTTTAGTTAGCATCAAGACCTAGACAGCGTTTTACCGCCGATGCTGCGGCATAGGCTAGATGTACCCACGCTCTCGTGCCCCTATAGCGGGTGCGAGTCGTGATAATATGTGAGCTATGTATATGTGAAACAGTTTCTGAATAATAAAATAACAGTTTTATAATTAAGGGTTTAATAATTAATAATTATTTTAGTTGAGGATAAGCAAAGCTAAATTACTAAAAATACCGTGATAAATAGTAGGATTAATGATTTGGTTTGATGATGTTATATGGATGATTGATCATATTAGATGCAACATACCTCTAGTAAACCTTGGTCAACCCTCTAGCTTAGTGTCTCTGTGAGATATGTATTTAAAACTGAAGCCTATGCTAGACGTGTGTCACCTCTTATTTAAGAATAACATCGTGATAGTTTATTGATTGAGCTTGTATCTCGTCTCTAAGTACTACGGGATCTGCAGACTTGGACGTTGTACCGGAGCCCCATCTTCAGCATTCGGATTCAGGCAAGTGTACCTTGCCACCCTGTATCTCAGTTACCAGATTTCTATTTATTTATTATATGTATTGTGCGTAGTTTGGATCAGAATTGTTACTTTGCGTCCGGGTCATTACAGGGTGCAAACGTTCGTCGGTAACGTCTGGTAACGATTGATAGATATTCACAACATCTGGATGTACATATTTGGTTACATCATAACCCTAGGACACACTCAGACACTATCATCCTGCAAGATTTTATGTATCCTGATACTGTCAGCATGACAAAAATCTGGGACGACTTTAGGGTCACGATTGTTGTTAGTTACTTTTGTATGACGAGACTGTTAGATAGAGGTTCAGGTCCAGCGAACACTCGTTGACCTCTTGGGGAGGGGAAGACGGTTACTAGGCATTTGGGCTCCTCTACACGCGCTATATATATATATATGTCCTATTTATGTAGTGTTCCTGTATCTGGAGTAGTAGTATCACCCGTGTGACTCTGTGCTCGGAGCTACGGTATGCCCCGTGTGTCTCTGTGTTCGGAGCTACAATTTTTTTTGGACATCCCACGTGTCGAACATTGTCTTCAAAGTTGTGTCTTACTTAGGTGGTTATGCTAGATTACACCAGTGTTGTACTTGTTTATTTCTGTTATACTATGACATGCTATTTTTGTACATTATTACGTCCTTTTGAGGACCCTGGTTCTCTTCCAGGCTTAGGCGAGGAGGGCTACCCGGAGGAGTACGGACCGGGTGTATATCCAGTAGCGGGACCTGTTACAGAGGACGAGATCCTTCCCGAGGACTTCGTTTGATCTCTGGTAGTGACTTCACCCTGGGACGGTATTACTATATAGCTTTCAGATACCGTTCCTAGTTAACTTACTGCTTTCTTTTATTTCAGTATTTATATTTAGTGAGTTTGTTCCCATGTGACTCTTCTCGTATTTGTACTATGATACATTTTCCCGTATTATTTTCCCTTTTGCACATTAGTAGTTATGTTCTTGTCTATGTGGTCTATATATTTGTTGTCTGTGGATGAGATTTAGTTTCACTGCCTATGTATTATATATTGAATTTTATCATTGTACTTTATAGCTTAGGTGCACTCCGTCGGGTCCATTAAATTGGGATGCCCGTCGAAGTGTACCCACTGGCCATTGTTACGTGGCTCAGTTTCTTTTATTTGGAACTGGGGGCGTGACAGCGCAGGTCCGGATGGATTGGCAGAGGACTTCAGTATTGCAGATAATGGATCATTGTGGCACGGTACCAGATTGTGTGTGTCGAGTAGAGCATTGTGAGAGAAGGTTCTTCAGGAGGTGCATCAATCTCAGTATTTTATGCATCCAGGTGCCAACAAGATGTATATCGATATAAAATAGCATGTTTGGTGGTATGGTATGAAGCGGGAGGTGGCTAGCATCGTATCCAGATGTTTGGTTTGCCAACAGGTAAAGGCCGAGAGACAGAGGCCAGGTGGATTGCTTCAGTCTTTACCCATTCCAGAGTTGAAGTGGAAGCAAGTGACGATGGACTTTATTTCGGGGCTTCCGCATTATCCAGGAGGTAAAGATGCGATTTGGGTAATCATAGATAGGTTGACCAAATTGGCCCACTTTCAACCATTCAAAGTGTGTACGTCGATAAAAAAGCTTGCGAAGATGTATGTGCGACAGATAGTCAGATTACATTGAGTTACTGTGAGCAGTCTAGGATCGGGATAATTGTTTCACATCCCACTTTTGGGGGAGTTCGCAGGCTAGCTTGGGCACTCAGCTCAAGTTCAGTACTATATATCACCCTCAAACAGACGGGCAGTCTAAGGGGACTATTCAGACTCTTGAGGATATGCTACACACCTGTGTCTTAATTTTGGAGGATCTTGGGAGGATCACCTTCACTTGGTAGAGTTTTCTTACAACAACATCTACCAGGCCAGAATATAGATGTCACCATTTGAGGCATTGTATGGACGAAGATGTCGTATTCCAATATCATGGGATGATGTTGGTGAGCGAGCCTTATTGGGACCAGAGATGGTCATGGATGCAGCCGAGAAGCTAAAACTCATCAGGGATAGGCTTCGGGTGGCGCAGGACAGACAGCGGTATTGGGCCGATAGCCACCGGAGACCATCGGAGTTTGAGGTATATATTTTATTTTGTATTTCTTGTGATTGCTTATTTTAGTTAGAGTGCTAAGGCTGTGTTTATTCTAGGTTGGTGATCTGGTGTTCTTGAGGATTTCTCTGACACGGGGCACGATTCGCTTTGGTGGAGGCGGGAAGCTTAGTCTACGGTACATTGGACCCTTCATTATTCTTGAAAGGGTTGGTGCAGTGGCCTATAGACTAGACTTACCATCTGTATTAGAGGGAGTGCATAACGTGTTCCATGTGTTGCAGCTAAGACGGTACGTGACAGATCCTAGCCATGTAATAGATCACTCGAAGATCCAGATTGGTCCAGCTTTCAGCTACCCGGAGCAGCCTGTGGAGATTCTGGATCGCAAGAAGAAGGTGCTGCAGAACTATATGATTCCTTTGGTACGCATCGCGTGGTGGCATCACTCACCATAAGAGAGTACCTGGGAGCGAGAGGCCGAGATGCGCGAGCGATATCTTATCTATTTGAGCCGTGAGGTATAATTCTTTCTTGCTAGTAATGATTTCTTTTGGTAGTTGTTCTTCCTTAATTTTGAGGACAATAATTTTCTAAGGTAGGTAGGATTATCACCCTCACTTTTCCAACTAGGAATAGTTTGGTAAATTGACATGGCTAAATAAATTTTAGGAATAAATATTAATATTAGTGTGTTATAAAAATTATTGAATAATTATATTATAGATTAAATGTGACTAGTGCTATTTATTTTAGTTAGAGAGACTAGCCTAATATTTAGACTTGACACATATGGACCAATTTAGACTTGTCATGACAATTAGTGAACCCAACATGGACCTAAGCCCATTAGTCATTTTTACTCACTAATTAAGGATAATTAGTTTAATTACAAATAGTTAGAGACTTCCAAAAATATCCACCATTAATTATTGCTCATAATTCACCATGTAGGAGTAACTTGGACCTTTGCAAGTGACTTGGAGAAGGGGAGAAGAGGCAGCCACTATTAGAGGGGGTTCTCCTCTCTCTCTCCTCAATTGCATTCATTTTTGATCCAAAGTTCTTGATCCCCAATTTCTCACAATCCCGCCATCAATTTCTCTCTCAATTTACCTCTATTTTCTTCTCAAATTCATCACTCTTGGATCTTTAGAGCTTGGAGAGGTAAGGAGCACAAAGAGGAGGAGATTTGGAGCTAGAGATAATGTCTGGATCGTGTCCAATTATGTTTTCATTGAGAATCCATCTACCAATTGGTAAATTATGAATTCATCTTTATTTTAGTACCCAAATCATGCATTTAACAATTAAAAATAACCAAATGACATAGGGCTACCTATAGGAATAAGTTCTAGGCTAATTGGTTATGTATTATAAGTTCTATGTAGTAATTTTTGTGTATGTTGGGGGAATTATGAGATTGACACATCAATTATGTGTCACGAAACCAATTATATCTAATTAGACTTAGATCGGGGTTATGGAACTTGGTACGTGTCCACAAATGGATAGGTATATGCTGTATCATAATAATTTGGTGATACGAATTGATTGGGGGTCATTTCTTCAACACGGGGGTTTGAGCATGTCACAATTTGACATGAGCACATGGATGAGTAGCTAGCACTTTATATTACTTAGAAATATGATTCTAGACTTGCTCGTATCTTTTGTGATACATTTGGTGATGTGTTAGAGTCGTATCGCAAGCGTATCCTAGATTTAATGTGATACGGGTGCGATGCACTCCACGTGTTTGATAGAATATATTCTACTCTATTCTAGTGTTTATATATATATATATATATATATATATATATATATATATATATATATATATATATATATATGACTTATATTTGATGTGTATATGTTATATATAAGTTAGAGTGTATATATTATATTGGTTATGATTATATAATTATATCTATATGTATTTGGATATATATATATATATATATATATATATATATATATATATCACTACCAGAATAAGTCAAATTAGCGATGTCTAAAAACGTCGCTAAAAGGCCAAAAAATATCGCTAAATAATTTTAGCGACGTATGTAGCGACGTTTCGATGAAGTCGCCTTTAAGCTAGTCGCTGACCGAAAAAATGTCGCTATACCAACGTTTTCTAGCGACGTAAATGCGTCGCTATATTAGCGACGTTTAGCGATGCAACGTTGATAAATTAGCGACGTGTTGTTTGTCGCTAAGTTTTTCTTTTTACCGACATTGTGTGACTCATTTAGCGACGTTACATTGACCTGGCAATACTGCCATGTCAGCAAATTTGCGACGATCAGCGATGTTTTTAGCAACGTTTTTAGCGACGTGTATAGCGACTTTTTTAGCGACGTTTATTGTGACGTTTATAAACATCACTAAACGTCGCTAAACGTCGCTATAAACATCGCTAAAGATACTGTGAAAAAATAAAAAAAATAATATTAAATTGTTTCGAAACCATTCTTCTTGAAGTTTATGAATTCACAATTTGTACAAATAGACCTAGAGCAACCCTCCGTTGAATTTGCTGGGTTCGCTGACCCCCTTCGGTTGATCACTCAACCCCGATAAATTAACATACATTTAATATAAATAATATAGTAAAATTTAAAGAAAATAAAATATTGAGATTACAAACCGAGTTAGGATAAAATCTTGTTGTAAAGAATACAACAAATAACCACACAACTGAGTCTGAAAGCCTCATCGTAAAGGATACAAGAAATAAAGTCTAAAAGCCTAAAAAATAACGAATATTCATAAATGACCAAATATCATAGGTCTGAAACACAAACAATCAATAAACTATCCTAACTTGGACTATTGTGGATCTGCAGGAGGATGACCATCGGCGCGCATTAGGGATAAGAACAGATTATACTGCTCCCGTAAAATCGACACTGATGTCGATGGAGAAGGCAGTAACGTTGGTGGAGTCTGTCTCGATAAAGGTGCACCAGGAGGACACATCTGTTCCAACTCTGCTTGTCGATGGTTGTATGAATCTATGGTAGATAATAGCCTCGTACTGCAATGAACCATTGAATCCTGCATTATCGTCAGCCTCTCGCCCATGGACAGATGTGATGCCTGCAGCTCCCTCACGCTGTGCTCTGTCGACGCTTTAACATCAGCTATCATATCCCGGAGCTCTATAATGTTGTGCTCGAGCATATCAAATCGTGCGATGAGCGTCGCATCGTCCACCTGCGGATGGGGCATGGGATCCTCCTCCATCCTTCGCAGTAACTCGTCACGGAGAGATACAATCTGACGGTCAATGGTCTCTTGGACTCGGGCCGACGACTGCGAGGGCTGTGGGGAATGTGCACTTATCGTGGAGGCCCTAGATAACTGCATCGCAAAAAGGGAGCCATAGGATTCCTTACCGTAGTACGTACCCCTCTAGAGACCAACAGCGGCGGTTGTCCACTGCTCGTCCGTCGACGGAGGTGGAGAGGGCTGGGAGGAAGTACCATCCTCTCCCAATGTAGGTGCCATAACAGTCGCTCGCTCACGCAGCCTAAGATACTCGGCCTAGAAAAGATTGGATACTCGATAATTGCCTAAGTTATATTAAAATTAACACAAATTAAAGTAATACTTACATATGTCTACGAGGCCCTCTCATCAATAAGATTCCCGCCCTTTCAATGGGTGGCCAGGAAGACGGTCGCCATGTTTGCATTCTCACCCCTTTGTACCTGTTAAAAATATATTATTTACTACTAAAATTAAATATTTTATCCTACTACCATTTTATCGTACTTGCTTTAAAATAATATATCTGAGAAAAAAAAATACCAAACGATGGAAATGTTCCGTCATCGGAATCGAGCCACCACACCACTTTGTTGCCTTCTACCTAGCCGCCTTGGCCTTCTCAGACCTTTTCTTGTAACTCAGATCGTCGAATATAGCCCTCATAGCAGTCTACTGCTCAGGCGTGATCCAATCTTGGATCGATTTTCATGCACGATTATGAGCCTTCTGGTCATCCAGAGCATAACAGATCAGCTTGGCGGCATTGGCATGAAACATCTGCTCGATCAACTCGGCCCGGTGCGTTGGATAAAAATAAGTTTGCTACAATAAGTAATTTATTAAGTTATATAATATGCATAAATTAGATGATTGATATAATATACTTTTATCTTGAAGTGCACAAACCATAACGCCTTTTTCTCCTCCGGAGCATCAGAGTAGTTGATCCAAGGGCCACCATAGTTGTACTTCAGAAAGTGGCCCAGGATTCTCTGTATCGACGAGGGACTATATCTATACAGAGATAATTATTTTTATCAAAAAATTCAATATATGATGAATAAAGAAATACACGATATATATGATATAAAATCATCTAATTGACTTACTTTGTACCGTCGGCCCAAATCTTCGTCCACGTCTCGTCCGGAGGTGTGCATGGAGGATCTAGCTGATACTGGGACAACGTCGGCCCAACCTCCGCCATATGCTCATCTGTCTCCATGGTTCCGTCAGTAGGAGGAACGTTGGACGAGGGTATACTATCAGGCCTGGAAGTACTCGTCTTAGGAGTGCTTCCACGTAACATCGTCGTAGTCGAAGATGTGACTGGTCGATATACTGGAGTACTAGTCGCCGAGGATCCAGAACCAACAGTAGGCAGTACCGGAGGAGCACTCTGTCTACCTCGGGACCTGCCGAATGCTTCGCGTTGTCCTGTCATACCTGATAACAACATCTGATGAATAAAGAAATAAATAAATATATAATACATTATATAGTCAAAATGTTATGCATATCACACAACATTAATAGAATTGCACAGTAAATAACTAGTGGTGTCACAAGTCTAAATGGATAATATATTCTGCACTCAAAATATAATACATATCTTCGTCAAAATAGTATATTTTACAGTCAAAATATATTAAATATCTTCGGTCAAAATATTTTATTTTCAATCATCTTCAGAAAATTTATCTTTTTCGCCTTCCCCGTCCTCCTCTTCCTCTTCCTCCGCATCTTCACTTTCATCTACTTCATCTTCGTCTTTGTCTTCCTCTTTGGATAACTTTACCTCTTCTACATTATTAGTCGTGTAATGAGTAACTTTTGTTGAGTCCACATCTATAATATTTGTTACAAGAGATAACTCATCCTCCTGATAAGCTATTTCGTCAACGACAAAGGTATTTCTCGCTCTGGTCTTGCATAATGCCCACCAATCCGACCTTGCTGTCCCCCATTTAGGATAAGTTATGAAGTACACGAGCTGAGCTTGCCTTGATAGGACAAATGGTTCTTAGACTTGATCTACACTTGTAGTCTATATCCACAAGACCGTGCTTGTCAATTTTCCAGTCTTGATCTTGAATTGGATCGAACCATTCATACTTGAATAACACGATCTTAGCAGGTTCTATGCCATAATTATATGTCAACTCCACAATCTTTCGTAAGATGCCAAAGAAATCATTGCCTGGATCGACGTCTTTGTAGTTCGAAGATTTGATACACAAACAACTATTTTTCGTGTAATCAAGATCGAGAAAGCTGTCTCTGATCGGAGCATTTTTTGACTTGAACCTAAACCCATTCACACAGTAACTTGGCCATATTTTGACGACAGTAATTGGTCTCTTGGCTACAGTTCTAATAGATTCAGTCTCGGGTGTTATTAGACGATTGACCTAAATAACAAAGTAGCGATAGTAAGTTATTTATTGTGCAAGTGCATACAGAAAAAGTAATTACCAAGCTCCTTTCATATGCACTCAACCAAGAAGGAAAATGGTGTCTTATTTCTTATTCTACTTCTTCGTCTATTATGTATGGTCTAACTGACCTCAGCTCATTATTATATGTGCTAAAAAATAATGAAACAATCGTTGATTAGTAGCATAATAGTAGCTTATACTATTTATAATGCCCCGCTCCGCGTCGGCATTATGTATCATGGTGAGTGGGCAGAACTTCGTTCTCTGATTCTTGCATGCCTTAATAATGAATCTGAGTTTTTGAATTCTTGTTTTCATAAGACAATGATAGAACCTGCCTGGCATGCTAAATAAGTAAACTCACCTAGCTTATCTTTGAAACGAATATGTCTTCTTAGCTAAGAGACCCTGAAATGCCTGTCTAAGACTAAGTGTTTATATGAACATGTTCCACTATCGCCTATGCTCTGAGAGAACTATATCATGTGCTAGAATATGTTCAATGATAAGGCGGCTTGCCCCGCAACAAAGATATATGGTCTGATGGTTTGTCTCGTCTGCATCCTAGATTTTATTTGATAGTGTTTAATACATTCGCATCGGTCGAACAATGGCTATTAGTGGAGAGCTGAACAATATGTCACGGCTGCTACAGAGATAGTAGAAAGGAACCATTTGTCACAGCTGCCAATAACATCAAATAAATAAGATTGGTTAGCTGGATCAATCGTTGCCGATCCTGAGTTACTCGGGGACTGCACTACATATAAGATAGTTTATTGTATTGGCTTGGATAGAGGACTGCCCCTAGATATGCATTGGTGTCTAGATATACATTTGTCCCTAGAGTCTTTGATTATAGCTCACAAGACACGCTGCGCACACCCTGAAACAGAACAATCGTCTTGTCTTGCTTATATCGCATATAAAACTCTGTTTTTAAAGATGTTTCAAAAGAAAGTAATATGACTCCGTTCAACTGCTACATGTAACGAACATAGGTAAAACTAGAAAGATCACTAGTAATGTAATATTTTATAACATGATTACTTAGTGTTGGTTTTAGTTAATGCTTGCTTCTGTTCAGTTGTTTATACTCACCAGTACGTATAAAAGTGCTGACCCACCAACAGTTTACTTGCTTGCAGGTACTGGATTGTCCGAGGGAGCGATAGACGTACCTCATCCCCAAGGCCCAGAATTTTGGTTTCAATTGCCTCGAGCATGCTTTCGTATAGAGGGGCATAATGTATGGATCGATGCCCTTGTAATAAAAGAACCCAGTCCCTCGATTTGCCCGAATACTCAGATGCATAAATGCTATACAACAATGTCCTCCGCTGCTTACTCGATTGATGCGTTGATAGCCGAACAAAAATGATGTTGCCTTGTATGGGCGTACCCCCAGGCTCGTACGACATCATGTCCCGGTATCAAACGACCATACGTGCCCCGTTGGAGTGTCGAGGTGCGGTAATTCGTGTCCGATCCCTGCGGGGGAAACGATGGTCGGGCGGCCCTCTAGGCCGGGGCATGATACTATTACATTAAGATGACATAAATATGGACGTATTAATTACTTAACCCTCTAGCTTCTCCCTTATTCTCGTCAATTGAATAATATATACAACTGATCAGCCCTTAGATCGTCGTCATTCAAATATCTCTTCTTTATTTTCTCCGAAGGCTTTTCCGACGCATTGAATACTTTCAATATTGCATCGTTAGATTCTTGATATTCATCATCGTTTCTCGGAGTTCTCATTCTATTAGTAGCAATATGAGGTTTAAAATACGTCAAGCAAAAGTTTGTAATCTCCTAGAGAATATAAGCTTCACAAATAGAGCCCTCAACCCATGCCTTATTTTTTCACCTTTCTCTTTAGGTGATTCAGATGCCGCTCAAAGGGGTACATCCATCGATAACCAATAGGACTTCCATCACGTGCCTCATAGGAAAGATAAATTGGCAAATGTTCCATAGAGTCGAAGAATCTAGGAGGAAATATCTTTTCGAGCTTGCATAGTGTTACCGCAATGTCATTCTCTTGCTTTTCTAGACGATCGACGAGCAACTTAGTAGAACAAAGATCTCTGAAGAATATGATAAGCTCTGTCAATGGATTCCAAACGACATGCAGTAAGAATTCCCGAAATGCAATTGAAATTAACCTCTCCATGAATACGTGACAATCGTGGCTCTTCATAGTCACTAGTTTGTTCTCCTTGAGGTCGATGCATCTTTTCAAGTTTGACACGTACCTGTCTGGAAATTTTAGACTATGAATCCACCAACAATGTCTCCCTTTATCCCCCTTCTCCAGTGAGAAAATTAACTTAGGCTGCTTTAACTTTCCATTCTTCTCCTCTATCAAATGCAACGCAGGACGTCTACATATTTCTTTTAATTTTATCTTGGCCTTCGGATTGTCTTTCGTCTTCCACTTTACCTCTATTACAGTATTAATTATGTTATCAAACACATTCTTCTCGTTATGCATGACATTAAGGTTATGTCGGATCAGATTGGTGCTCTAATATGGCAGATCCCAGAATATACTCCTCTTCGTCCAGTTATGGGTGCGACCAAATCCGTCACACTTGTACCCCTTAGCAGGCTCTTCGATAGCACTTGGTAAATCTTTTACCTTTTCCCATATCGTGTAACCGGGCCACCTTTTTGGTGGATTGGCTTTCTCCACAACGTTAGTACAAAAATCATTCATGTACCTTTAGTACGGATGATCCTTTGGCAAAAATTATCGATGGCAATCGAAGAAGCACGCTTTGCCTCCGTATTTCAAACGGAAAGCCTTAGTGTGGTCCATGCAATACGGACATGAGAGACGACCATGAGGGCTCCATCCCGATAATATTTTATAGGATCGGAAGTCATTGATGGTCCACATAAGTGTTGCCCTTATCTGAAAATTTTGCTTTCTAGAAACATCGTACGTGTTGGCACTTACTTCCAAAAGCTGATTCAACTCATCTATCAAAGGCTGTAAATATACATCGATATTCCTCTTCAGATTGTTCGGACCCATGATAATAACGGTTAGGAACATATACGGAGTCTTCATGCACATCCAAGGCGGTATATTTTACGGAGTGAAGATCACAGGCCAACACAAATACAGGGAGCCCAAAAGTCCGAATGGGGTAAAACCGTCGGAGGAGAGCCCCAATCTGATATTACTCGGATCAGAAGCAAAATCTGGATACTCTTGATCAAAGTGCTTCCATGCTTATCCATCATATGGATGATCCAATACTCCTTCGATCAATTTTCGTCTGTACCAACTCATGTTTTCTGTAATCTCCTTTACCATAAACAACAACTGCAACCGCGACAACAAAGGCAATTAGTGCATCGAATCGGTAGGCTTCTTTGCACCAACAGACTCTACTCTTCCAGTAGCCTTGTAGTGATCAGCACCACAGAATCTGTATGCATCTTCATCGTTGTTATCTTTATAGTACAACATGCACCCAATACGACATGCATCGATTTTCGCGTATCCCATCCAGAGCGATCTCACCATCCTTTTAGATCGGTAGAAGTCTTTAGACAACTTGGCACCCTCTGGTAAGATATCTATAATCAAATCCATCAGTCGGTTATAGCATTCTTGCGACATATTAAAATCGTACTTGATGCTCAACAATATTATAACCACCTCTAACGGTGAATGATCCTCACAAACATGATATAATGGAGTTCTTGCATTCTTCCGCAACTCCATGAACTTCGCAACATCGATATTCGGTGCCTCCTCAGCAGTATCATGATTGTTCGAATCGAAAGTAGGCCCAGTCGCATCAAAAACCATGTTCACCCATATGTCATCATAAGCATCGTGGTCGTGGACATCCAGATATGGCTCCACATAAGGCTCCAACTCTGATGCTAAAGACACAAGTTCTTCGTGCGTGGTTAACAGATAGTAATTCAGCGTGAAACCCTTCGAGTATAAATAATATATGACTTCCACTTCTGGATGATATTTCAAGTTGCGATATCTCACATACGGACACTTAATTTTGGTACCGTCCATGTAATAAGGGAACGCCTTGGCGAATTACAGGAACTATTGTACACCCTCAATGAATTCATCCCGCACACCGCACATGTCATCAGGATGACATGTGTACATCTATGAACGATAATGCAGATAGTAATTTATATCCATTTCTAGATACTTCTACAAAAATGAATAGACATTGTTCAAGTATATACTCATCGTTAAATACAGTACATGTACTGATACTCCTAGTCCTAACATATATACCTTGGAATACCCAATTATGTTATACTCCTACTCGTCTACACACATAAGAATATTCAGGAATATAATACATGTACTGATACACCTAGTCCTAGCACTGATACTTCTTCGTTCAACTCTATATCCTGGATACTCATATTGTAGTGTATCAGTTAGTGTCAACTGAGCATATTTGGGTTAGGGTTATGGTTAAGGTTATGGTTTATGCACTGCTTTAAGTATTAGTCATCTGGTTATAGGGTAGTGCCTGTCCATAGGAGTATATCTCATATTGACAACAGATTTGGGAAGCAACACAGTGAGTAGTGTGATGGAGAGAGGCTGTTGCACACACCATCTGTACAGACCCGACAGTGCATAATTGATGTACAAATGAGTGTTGCGGCAGACTTCACAGGGTCTTGCACACCATCGTACAAAGCAGGGTGCGACATTTGGCAGCAGTAATTTGAAGTTGCATTTTAAACTTGAGTATCACAACTGGCATTAGAAGATTAGGGGAGTCTCTGTGTATCTTATGTGTATCAATTGTGGTTGTGTGTAGGTGAGGAATGGATATAACTATAAGTTGTGAGTAAGTCGCTCGAGTTGATCACACTACAACTAAGGGCTTGATGTCAGTCCAGTTTGGTATCAGTAGTACACTAATGGGCCTTCGATTAGTGCTTTCAGTTGGAAGGTATTGATGTATATATTATAGGGAATATCAGAAGTGGCCGCATTATTTTTTAGTCTACTGTATTTATGTACTACTATGTTTGTATCACTGACTGATGAATGTATCAGTTAGATGAATTGTTAGTGAATGCTAGTTAGTAATTATCGGATAGGGTAAAGTTTAGATTTTAGTTATTTGAGTTAGATATCAAGTTATAATATCAGACATCAGTTAGAGTAAGCTAAGTTTATCTAGTTAGTCTAGTGTCATCTAGCATTAGTATTGATATTAAGTTGGTTATGTTTATATTTTGTTTGGTGTTGATTATGTATCAAAATGGGTAGAAGCTAAAGCTACTAGGACTGATTATTCTAAAGTTGTTTCAGATTTTATTAAATCCAACATATTCTCCAGGTTTGGGATTCCAAGAGCCTTAATAATTGATCGAGGCACTCACTTTTGCAAACTAACCGTGGAGACGTTGCTGAGAAAGTACCATATGACCCTTAAGGTATCAACTGCCTATCATCCATAAACTAGTGGACAAGCAAAAGTGTGAAATAGAGAGATCAAGTCCATCATTGAAAAGATGGTCAATCCAAGTAGAAAATATTGGAGTTTGCGCTTGGATGATGCTTTGTGGGCGTATAGAACTGCATACAAGATGCCTATCGGTATGTCACCTTACCGGTTGGTATTTGGAAAACCATAACATCATCCTGTTGAGTTAGAACACAAGGCTTATTGGGCTATCAAGTGTTTCAATATGAAGACATATCAAAATGGAGAACATAAGAAATTACAACTACAAGAGCTGGAGGAAATTCGTAATGACGCCTATAAGAATGCTCGAATTTATAAAGAGAAGACGAAGGCTTTTCAAGACAAGATGATCTCTAGGAAGGTATTTCAAGTTGGTCAAAAAGTCCTTCTATACCAGTCTCGACTTCGTCTGTTTTCGGGTAAATTACGTTTGTAATGCCCCGCTCCGCGTCAGCATTATGTATCAAGGTGAGTGGGCAGAACATCGTTTCCTGATTCTTGCACGCCTTAATAAAAAATTTAAGTTTTTGAATGATTGTTTTCATAAGAGATTGATAGAACCTGCCTGGCATGCAAAATAAGTGAACTCACCTAGCTTGTCTTTGAAACGAATATGTCTGCTTAACTAAGAGACCCTGAAATGCCAGTCTAAGACTAAGTGTTTGCATGAATATTTTCCACTACCGCCTATGCTCCGAGAGAACCATATCGTGTGCTTGAACCTGTACCTATGAACTTGTGAGCTGACCTAGCAATTAGGCAAACGATCCTGTGCCGAGTGAAGGAACCTATGTTACTGACTTTACCATATTGCTTGAATAAGCTATATAACTGGGGCATCAAGACTTAGGGTTAGACTTGGAAACGATAACGTGGGTTAAGTTTGACCCAAACGGATGGATGCTAGTCAGTAAACCGTATAGATTGTGTCTAATGGTAGTGCAAATACTTGATTGAGTTGGAAAGGAAATGAAATGGAAATTGAATTAACCCTGTTGGAAGTTAAACGATAACCCTTAAGATTTTCGCAAGTAGCTTGTCCGATTTTACTATCTCTAAGTTTGGTTGAATGCATATGTTTGAGGGAGGCCTTGAACGTGTGCACGATCCAAGACTAAACGAGATTTAAAACTTGAGTGCTAAGACTTCTCTATCGCTAAGTTGGTTGACATGCATGTGTTTGAGGGACGCTTCGAATAAATGCACGATCCAAACTCGCGATATGCTGATTTCAAATGCTAAGTGCAATTGAATATCCATATAAACAAGTATAACCACTTGTATAAGTTTGCCCCAGCCCTAGATCGTTAATCAAGATCGATTGAAACGTACTCCGTGTTAAGCAATATGTCCCACGCTAAGGCAAAAATGAGACTGACTAAGCATACACGCAACACGACGTAAGGAACGAGTAGGGATTGTGTCCTATTGGATCTAGTGGTACCGATTGCTACGCTTGGGATAGATTCAATATTGCGTTAGAATGGCTTTCCCTTAGGAAGTCTCGAGGACGAGACTTTTTCTGAGTGGTGTATGATGTAATACCTTGTTCCGCTCAAGCGGACTGCCGATTCAAACGACAAAAGAGCAATATCCCGACCCGCTTTGCTCAGGCGAGAATACTTGTTTGATTCAAAGGATATCTAGACTTGTCCCTTCAGTAGTTCGGCTCAGGCTTTCAGAGACTCGCTCGGAGTATCGCTCAACCGAGGCAAATCATCGCTAAGGTAGGTGGCAATGGTGAACTTGTCTTTTCTTAGCTAGAACACTTAAAATATGGAACGATACATGCTAGTCGCTAGGTTAATCACCCCCTGCATGCTAATAAGAATACAACGCACCTAGCTAAGGGAATAATCCCAACTTGTATTACTTGTGCTAGAATATGGAAATAAAACATTGCTTATATTTATACCCTCGCATGCTACCTTTGCCTTGTGCAACTAGACCCTTCTATGCCTCGATAGAACGATATGTATATGCTCTTCTTAGTGCACTGTTTACTTGTTTACACTGCATGACCCTAGATTATGTCGCTCGGTAAGTCCCTTTATGGTTTCACTCCTCGGTTTACCTTCGGGACCGAGCTAACGTGAATGCTTATGAATGAAATACTTGCCTGCTTATATGTTAACTTGCCTCAACTCAATGTCTGCCACACAAAACTTATGCCATAAGCAAGTAACAATATCACGTATTATTTATGTATTGAGTCAGCCAGAAGACTATCGAATAGTCCTTCTGTGAAATTAAACCTACAAGTATCCGGGATCGTTAAGTCGCTAAGGCAGTCCTCGCACCAGAAGAATGCATCAAGACAAGTTGTTCATTGATCAAGAATCCTGTCAAGTTTATATCTAAATGATAATCATATCAAGTTTACCTCTGAACGAGAATCATGTCATGTAAAGCAAAATCAAGAAACACAGCTCATGGAGCAAATGCTCGGTTTAGAACAAGAATCCTGGATTATCATGTCAAGTTATGGATTTGGAAAGACCCTGACCTGCATATCATAAACAACTTGAAAAAGGTGATCTTCGGATCTGAGTTCCATGGGCAGTCGCTGGGGCACCGGGGCCGATCCGGATGGAACTTAACGTTTAGTCTCACGTGATTGGCGGGATGGCTTGTAGCATACCACGTACTTTCGTTGCATGCCATTTTTGTCAATGACTAGGTCCTTTATGGCTAAGTCAGCGACAAATGTTCATATAGATAAGTCATCCTCGCTTAGCGGCTATTCTCGTACGAGTTATTGCATCACATCGTGAACATCTGAAACACATGAACGATCATGGATATAAGATACTTGTATATCAACTGAACACTTCAATATCTTATGCAATACACTCAAGTAAACCTGTATGCTTGTGCACCCGATATGTAATCTCGTACTAAAATACTTGTGTTTGTATATGCTATGCCTGTAAATTTTATAATACATGCTCGTGCTTGAATTAACTTGATTTGTCTTGGACAGGGAAGGACAAATGGTAAGTTGGTATGTCTTGCCGTATTTTCTCTTATATCGTACGGCGCACTGCTACACGAGTTAGGCTATTCATTATTGCCATAAAACTGATCCTAAGGCAATAAGAAAGCCAACAAAATAGTTGGTGCATGAAACCAATATTACGTGTTTAGATTTGTCGAGCGGGCGAGTAGCCTCCCACCAGTGCATTCGTGTACTGATAATCCACCAGGTTCTTTGCAGGGTACGGGAGAACCTCGTTCGGTGTGGATGCCTCCTTCGTGTGTGCTAAGGCGTGGAGTTTACTCAGGAGCCTTGGAGCGCTACATCCGAAACTGAAGCACATATATAAGACATAATATTGGAATATCGCATGTACATCATTCCACAATTATAGCCACTTGGCACGCTTTTACTGTTTCAAAGAGAGAGGCTTGAACGACTTGTAATCTTGGCTATATGCCGCCTGTAACACTTGTTAATATCAATAAAGAGTTTTTTACTTATTCTTGGGTGATCCAATGCTTCCGCTATTGTCGACTCTGTAAACTTGTTACCAAATCGCCTACGCGTTTATAATTCTGCTACACTCGGATAATCTGTGTGACTCTTTGGCTTAGAACTCTTACCGCCAGCCAAAGAACCACGGCCTTGTACGCGCGGCTCACGCTCGTGCAGCATCACGCCCAGATAGGCCAAAGCGATCGTCCTGCGGGAGCGCTGGTGCGGTGATTCTCGCCTAGCGGGGATGGCCGATTAGCCTGCGGGAGATCGGAGCATGACAACATTCTCGTTGGATTGGACCTTTTATTGTTACTAATATTTTTTATCATGGTGCAGTTGAAATTCAAAATTTAGCAACTTCCAAAGTGTTCAAGGTAAATGGCCAAAGGCTCAAGATTTTATATGAAGGTTTTAAAGTAGAGAATGTGGATGAATTGGACCTTGAGGATCCAATTTGTACCAATTGAAGGAGGAAACATCCACGACAATAAACAGAGGCAACCCAAGGGAAGTTTGTTCTTATTCTTATTCTTTCATTTTTATTTTTTTTATTTTGCCTTTTCCTGGTATTCCACCTTACATTGGGGACAATGTAAGTTTTAAGTGTTGGGGAGGGAATTTACTTTATTTTAAGCATTTTTTTCAATGTTTTCAAAAATAATAATAAATAAATAATAAAATAATTTTTTTTAGATAAAATAATTTTGTTTTTGTGGTTTTTAATGAATTTTGGTTGTGTATGTTGTGAGTAAGATTCAACTAGATTTGAAAAATTTATAATATTATTGAATAAGTATTTTTTTAACTTAGAATTAATTAGTCTAGTTATTTTTTATTGAAAATGGTAGTATCTAAATTTGGTAGACAAAAGCTAGTAAGGATTTGAGCCTTTAGACTGACACATCAGTCTCATTATTCTTTCATGAGAAATATTTTTCCACTGATTTGTTTCTCTAGAACTTGCTTTGATTCTCTTCGAGGTCACATTTACACATGCATGGATGAACATGATTAAGGCCATCTTTGTTATGCGTTAGATAAGCCAAATAGCCCACCTTGTAATTAAATTTTTTTTGTTGAACCCCTTTGAGCTTTATTGCCTTTTTCTTGGTGTACCCACATTATAAGCTTTCAACCTATAATATTTATACCTTTACCCAAGTCGCAAAGCTAGTGGAGCATTGTTGATCATTATGATATGTATGGGTGTACGAAAAAAATAAGTGTGGGGGTGTCTAAATTTATGATTTGGTTACAACCAACAAAATAGAACATATTTTCATCCTCAAATTTCCTAAGTTCCATTATTGTTCAAAATAAAAAGAAAAGTAAGAAAAAAAGAAAAGTAAAAAATAAGGGTGGAAGTTGTTTTACATTGTTTAAATGCTTTAAAAGACAAATTGAAGACATTACAAAATGGAGTGATTGATTTTACATATTTTATATTGAGATTGAGTTAATTCATTTTTGCTCCACTAGTTTTGATGGCTTTTGAGCTACACTCCCAAATATATGCTACCTTAATCCTAGGCCATGTTACAACCCATGAAAAGTCCTTATGATTTATGTTATGCATGTGATCTTAGTGGTGGAGAATGAAAAATATGCAAGCTTATAGCCAAATTTTGGTATGCTATAGTAGGCACCCAAATTATAAAACCTTTACTCTTAAAATTATTTATAGTAGTGTGAGTAAGAATCGATCCCACGGAGAGTAATTGGTTAAACTTTGTGCTGTGTGAAATAGGATAGGGGTGAAGTTTTGAATAAAAGCAAATTAAGAAGAGCTAAAATCAATTAAAGTATTAAAAACCAATCATAGGAACAAATATTGGTCGTCAATATCCACTATTATAATCTTAAAATTGATCATTGAGTCAAACATAAATTAACTCATACTTTAAATATTCACCGTTGGAAGTATTTCCTATCTCTCTTAGGCTTAGATAATTAGAAACAAGCGATCTAATTAGCTTTAATTACTAAATAATCCAAGATAAGCGCTGAAGATTTAATCAAGTAATTTCATCAAGAACAAAGAGATCGATGAAGCAAAACAACACAAACACAAGTGGTTGTATTTAACTTTGTCAAAAGTTTTTCTCCTAATATATAATAAAGCAAAGCAGTTCATTAAACCTTGGTTGCTTCACAAATTAGAAAAATCAAACAATTATGGATTTGATGTCTAATTTAGCAGTAGATCGAAATGGATAATAGACTAGTAGGCCTCCTAGTAATTAAACAAAACAATCATGAAAGTAGGCATAGAAAACATTCAATACTCAAAGCATAAATCAAACATATGAAAATAATTTAGATCTCACAAGTTTATTGATTCTAACTCTTCTTCTTCTTCTCCAATATTCTTTTAAAGTTTTCATGAACATGAGGAGCTAAAAGTCTTGTTGGTCGAAGGAAACAGAAGCCTTGGAATCAATAAACTTGTGAGAACAAAATTATTTTCATATGTTTGATTTATGCTTTAAGTATTGAATGTTTTTATATGCCTACTTTCATGATTGTTTTGTTTAATTACTAGGAGGCCTACTAGTCTATTATCTATTTTGATCTACTGCTAAATTAGACATCAAATACGTAGTTGTTTGATTTTTCCATTTTGTGAAGCAACCAAGATTTAAAGAACTACTTTGTTTTATTATATCTTAGGAGAAAAACTTTTGACAAAATTAAATGCAACCGCTTGTGTTTGTGTTGTTTTGCTTCATCGATATCTTGGTTCTTTAAGAAATTACTTGATTAAATCTTCAGCGCTTGTCTTGGATTATTTAATAATTAAAGCTAATTAGATCGCTTGTTTCTAATTATCTAAGCCTAAGAGAGAGAGGAAATACTTCCAACGGTGAATATTCAAAGTATGAGTTAATTTATGTTTGCATCAATGTTCAATTTTAATATTCCAATGGTGGATGTTGATTGAGACCAATATTTGTTCCTTTGATTGATTTTAATACTTCAATTAATTTTAGCTCTTCTTAATTTGCTTTTATTCAAAACTTCATCCCCATCCTATTTCATATAACATAAAGATTAACTAATTACTCTCCGTGGGATCGATCCTTACTCTCACTACTACAAATAATTTTAAGAGTCAAGATTTTATAATTTGGGTGCCTACGATAGCACACCATTAAGTTTGTAGCAGTTATTGTAAGTTAATAAGTCATGATAGTATAAGTTATGTATTAATTGTATAGTATTAAACATATGTCAGAGAGAGAGAGAGAGAGAGAGGGAGGGTTAGGGTTTACACCCTCTGTGACAGTATCTGTGTCGTGTATAAGTCAGTGTGTGTGTATCGTGTTTGTGTTTGTGTCAGTGTCATATCATGTTTGTATCTGTGAGAGAGAGAGATCGGGTTAGGGTTAGGGTTAGGGTTAGGGTTTACACTCTCTGTGACAGCCTGTGTCGTGTCTGTATTAGTGTGTGTGTCATGTCTGTGTCAGTGTCATATTGTGTGCATCTGTGAGACAGAGAGAGAGAGAGATCGGGTTAGGGTTAGGGTTAATGTTTACACCCTCTGTGACATTCTGTATCGTGTTTGTGCCAGTGTGTGTGTCGTGTTTGTGTTAGTGTCTTGTCGTGTGCATCTGTGAGAGAGAGAGAGAGAGAGAGAGATCGGGTTAGGGTTAGGGTTTACACCCTTAATGATAGCCTATGTCGTGTCAGTGCCAGTGTGTGTGTTGTGTCTGTATCAGTGTCATGTTGTGTGTATCTGAAAGAGAGAGAGAGATCGGGTTAGGTTAGGGTTTACACCCTCTCTCAGAGTCTGTGTCGTGTCTGTGTCAGTGTGTGTGTCTTGTCTGGGTCAATATAATATCGTGCGCAACTGTGTGAGAGAGAGAGAGAGAAAGAGTTAGGGTTTACCTAGAGGAGGAGGAGGAGGGGGACGCCGGAGTAGGGCGCTGTGGAGGACGCCGGAGGGTGCAGTTCACCGGAGAGGGGGGGGGAAGAGGAGTTTTTGAAAAATTGAGGGAAGTCTTCGATAGAAAGGGGAAATGGAAACCTATACTAAAATTATAGCGACGTTTAGCGACGTCAACTTATGACATTGCTAATAAAAATAGTTTGCGACGTTAAAGACGTCGCTAAAAACGTCGCTAAAAGTCAAAAAAATAAACGTCGTTAAATACGTCGCTAAACGTCACTAAGTAAAAAAACTCAGCGATATTTAGCGACCTTAAAGAATCTTATAGCGACTATTCTTTAAAAAAAACTTAATTACTATCGCTAAACGTCGCTATAGGTCACCAACAGCGACTTATAGCGGCGTTTATTTTTGGAGTCGCTAAAATCTTTATATTAGTGGCATTTTATTATGAGGTCACTAAAAAACGTCGTTATTTCATCAAATTTTGGTAGTGTATATATATATATGTTAGTATCTCGGTATCAGTCTTGGGGGGGAAGGTTGTCATTTGGTTGAGTGTTTTAGTTATTAGGAAGAGGGGAGTCGGGTTGTGACTGTTTGTTGGACAGTCGGGTAACAGCAGCTATTGCTACTTGCAGGTGATCTAAATGATAAGAAGTAAGGATTATATATGTTATGCACTATCGAGAGGGGGAGGGATGCTTGTTAATATGATGTATTGGACTGTCGGGTTAGTGACACAGTGGCTGTGACTGTTAAGTTCAGTCAAGAATGACTGGTTAGATATGGTTCGTGAGTTGTGTATTCATTGTTTAAGTGTAAACCTATTCACAGTTGATCTATAGCATACTATGATGTATATTAAATGTCAATTGTATAGAATATGTCAATTGTTGTTGCACAATCATTTTTTTGTCTGAAATAGCCAATATCAACAATATTATAGTTCTTGGGGTGTTAGGTTGTAGGAGTGCACAGTAGGCAGCTATGTACCTGTCAGGTTCAATAGTAGTATAATACACTGATAGCAGTGGTCTGCAACAACAACGAAGGGGTAGACATCAAGGTCTGGTCAGACCTTGTTCTGTAGGTAAGCAAGAGGTTGATGTGGTTGGGCTAGCAAGGGTGAGCCGATACTTTGGTATCAGTGTATGTGTGTTTATAGGATAATAAGTATCAGAGTTGGAGATACTTAGTATCCTATAGAGATGGCATTGGTAATTCGTTAGTAAGTTAGAGTATCAGGTAGAACACTAAGGCATTAGGATACCAAGTGTAAGTATAGTTAGGCAAAATTATTAGTTTATGATACTTGTTATTGAGGGTATTAAGATAATTGTGGATCCCAAGGTATTTAGTATTGGTGTAGTTAATAGTTTGGTGTAATTAGATATTAAGTAGAGAATAGATATCAAGTTATATGTTGATACTATCAAGATATCAACTTAGAAACCTAGATATAGGCTCATACAAACTAGAAATAACTAGTTGACCTAGTTTGACTATTTTGACTTAGACTTGGCCTAACGACCTAGAAATTGACTAGTTTAACTTGTTATCATTCCAAAACCTACTATTGATATAATGTTCAGACACTGCTCATGTTCAGTGTGCTTATATTCGTGTTCGTAATGTGTCGTGATTGGATCAATTAGTATTGGTTGGGGATGGGGGAGTAAGAGTTAGTTATGTGATCAAGCCCAAGTGTATTCGTGTACATATTAATTATATATCACACATGTAATCGAGTTACCATATTGTATTCGTGTTCAACCTAAACCGATCACATAATAAACTTGTACTCCATGGCACATTAGTTAGTTTTATTTATTTCCACTGCTTACAGATATTCATATTGCCTGTTTTTCATTCCACTATATTATATGTTCATTCCAGTTCATTATATTTTGGTATCTTGTATTCTTTTCTATTATCGGTTATATATGCACGATTATGTATTTGGAACTGCTTTAAGAGGTTTGTGGTTTGCTCCAATCCGGACTGGATATATTTTTCAGATAATTTGGAACTGCTTTTATTTTTCCATCTCGTGCTTTATCTTTCTTAGTTTGCATAGTGATTTAGTATAGTTTACCATCATTAGATATTATATTGTTTCCCCTGTTTGGAGTTGAGATGATTGACAGGTACCATGTATATATTGTATGAGATATTTAAATAGTAGAGTTGACCCAGAGAGCGTTCTACCGTTGATGCTGCAACGTAGGCTGGGCGTTGTTCACTACTCGTGCCCTTATTTTGGGTACGGGTCGTGACACTAATATTTGCCACATAAAGGCCTGACACAAATATTATGTCCTATACAAAATCGTAAAAAAAGGAATTTCTTAAAGCCTCGAAAGACGTTAGCACGCTAAACGATAGAACCTCACGTTAGAATAAACTTTACTCCTGACGGGTGTACAGTGCGACATATAGAACACAACAAGGGCTCCATGTGTTCGATGCATCTCTGGCCCCATGTGTTCCATGAGTCCCTGGCCCCATGTGTTCCGAACTTCATTTGTTCCATGTGTCACGACCCGTACCAGGTGTAAGGGTACTAGTCGGAAACAACACCCAGCCTACGCCGCAGAATCGGCGGTAGAACGCTGTCTAGATAGTCTATCTAACAATATAATGAACCACCAATAATGATAGTATACTCAATCACAGAACTAAGATAGAAATGAGCACGAATCAGATAAAGAATAGAATAGTCACAATACAACTCATGAGTCTAAATAATACATCAATGAGTCTGAAGAACAACACAAAAAGCTGGAGACAAATCCAGTACAAAGAATACTACGAAGCTACAACTCCAGGGTCAACTGTCTCAGTTGGGATAAGTCCCTCTTGAGCCAGGGTCTCAGAATCTAAACCGACAACATCCTGGGGTCCATAAAAGGTAGGGTACCACTCCTCAGTATCATCTGGAAAAATATATCCAGTCAGGAAAGGAGCAGAGTACATCTCTAACAGCAGTTCTAATTAATGATAAGAACTATGTAGCAGTAAATAGCTGTGGATAAACAAGATGCACAATAGATATAAGAGATATATGTACGATAAGGAAATACTGGAAATAAATATAATAATGAATAATATGCCAATGAAACAATAATACTAATGACTAAGTGTGTGAGTACTAGCTTAACATGTGATCGGCTTGGGCAAGATGCAATACGGCCTGGCTAATCATAAGTGCGGTTTATGATCAACACTATTCATTTACCAGTACTTTATTCAATAGGGATTTGATCACATATCTATACTAATACTCCCCACCCCCGACTGGTATAATAGATCCAACCACGGTATGCTATGGCACGAGATTCCCCAAAGAAGATAGCTAGTCTCCCCGAGAATCGGTGTTTGTACATGTAAAAGATAACCAATGAAACAATACTTTCACCATGTACACCATATACCAAGGAATAACATCTTATGACGAGATCCGGATATACCAATCCGTGTAACCATAGTGTCAAAAGAAGATGGATATCTACACTAGATACAGTGAACATAGAGGATATCATAAATGAGAAACTATCAGAGAATGTACTCGCCTGAAGTCCAATGAATAGTCTCACAGATGTCTGACTCGGAGCCTCAAAGACCTAGATATGGAATACCACATTAATACAAGGTCCCGGAAAGAGAACAAGTCAAACTAGTCAACTTCTAGGTCAATAAATCAATTCTAAGTTAAAAGTCAACTATGGTCAACTCTAAAGTCAACTAAAGTCAAACATGGTCAAACCAAGGTCAACCTCACAAGACATCTATATAAATAATATAGAATAAAAATACAACAATTAGGAATCCAGGTTTGATCCCCATTGGTACCCTCACAAAGTATACTCAAGATACAATATTGTACACTCTAATATAATGTATATACAAACCAATATTTATACAAATAAAATAATATATTACTACTAGTATTATACCTCACAAAAGCACATATATATATACATATATATATATACAATAATAATAATATATAATATATAAATTAATTCTGCCAAATCGTCACTGAAAATAGTGAGCTAAAAATACAATTTAATTAAAACAGGCTTATAGTGACAGTCTTTACTGTCACTGAAAAACCGTCGCAGAAAAGCTGAATAATAATCCTACTGCCGACTGGATTGCTGACAGTTTAAAACTGTCACAGAAAACTGTCGTAAAACGCTGTGTAATCCCGTCCGCTGCTATTAATTACAGGACTGTCATTAATAGCTACAGCGGCTGCTGTAACAGAACAGAATAATGACAGTTTTCAACTGTCAATAAAACCACTGTCACCAAACAGAAATATATATATATATATATATATATATATATATATATATATATAAATATACAATATATAAATCAAAATACATATATATATATATATATAAAACAATTTAATAACTATATACTTATATATATATACATATAAACTTACACAATTAAATACCAATAGTTACATAACACATGCACATATTAATGTACGTATTTTACATGGCTAGAAGCACACATAAAAATATATTCATTAATATAAATAATTATATAATAATTATAAATAATATAATTACACATTTAAACACATAAATATATTTTATAAAACCTTTATGTATAAATTATTTATTAACATAAGTACATATATAATTGCATGCAAGAAAGCAACATATATATATTTATACATCACATTAGAACACATAGAAATATATAGATCTATGCTACAATAAATACCATAATAAATACACTAAAATAAATATATAATATCTATATATATTTACTAGTTATAAATGAAGAATTTAAAGCATAATTAATTAGATCTATACATAAACACACCAAATTAGAGAGTATCACACCGTATCCCACTAGATCTAGGATACGCATGTGACACGAGTCCAACATACAACCAATTGCACCCCGAAGGACACAAACAAGTCACAAATAATATTTATGAAAAAATCAAAGTGTCAAAAGTAGATCTATGTGTCCGTGTCAAAATACGACATGTACAAAGCCCCGTGTCGGAGGAAAACCCCCAAAATGACACGTATCACCAAATAGTTGGAATACGAACCACATGTACCCAAATATGGATACGACACAAATCCCAAACACATAAGCACATGCCCAATTGATCTATTGGATCAATTGACACACACAACAAAATATAAATTCGGAATTCCAACAAAATTGACACAAAAAGCACCATAACTTTCTCCATGGGTCTCCTATGAACACAAAACCAAGTCCTATGGGTAGTACATACATATAGGTTAATTTTACATGATTAAATCTCAGATTTAGAAGCTATTTTAATGGGAAAAACTGAATTATACCTATTGGGAGATGGATTTTCAATGAAACCTCCAATTGAGATGAACTTGCTTCCAAATTGTAGATCCTTGCTCCTCTTTGTAGATCCTTGCTTCCTCCTTCTAGATCCTTGCTTCTCAACTTTCTAATGGTGAATTGAGAAGAATTTGGAATGAATTTGGTAGGGAATTGGAATGGGAATAAAAGGAATTTGGGAGTGGGGAATTCTAGATCTAGATTTGGAATGAGAATGAAAGAAGAGAGAAATTTCCCTCCCTCTAATATAGGTCGGCCATGCCCCCTTCCCCAAGCAATTATAAAATGTCCAATGTACCCCTTGGGGCCTCTCATGAAGAAATAATTAAGGAAGGAAGCTTCTAGTCTAATCATTTAATTAATTTAATCCATCTCCTTAACAATGGCTTTCTAAATGGGCCAAGTCTAACTAATTAATTCATGTTGGTCCATGGGTCCAAACTAAACTAGTTGGGTCCACTAAAATAAGTCCAAAATAATTAATTAACATCTAACAAAAATTAAATAATACAACAAATATTTATTTACCATGCACAATATTTAATTAAATAGGAAAAGACTAAAATACCCATTCCTAGAAAATGTGGTAGTGACACCATGCGTCTCTGGCCCCATGTGTTCTAGACTATATGCGTTCCTTGCGTCCCATGCGTTCCAGACTCCATGCGTCCTACGTAGCAGGGTTCTTTGAGACAAAGTCTTTCTGGTGCTATTGAAGTAATTATCTCTAACTAAATGCAGGCCACGTGTCAACCTGACCAAGTCACACAAAAAGACGAGAACTGCTGAGATGTTCAGCAACAATAAATTGCAACAAACTTCCACGTGAAAGCTCGGCCAGGACTCAACTTCATCCTGTCAAGGATGTACACATGGTAGCCTGCCCATAGTATGCATCTACATTTGCAACTGTATTAGTTGAAGGAGCCCCTATGGCCATCAAACAGAAGCAGATGCACCACCTACAACCCATCAGCACGTTGGATATAAATAGGAGAAACATAGACGTTCCATGGGCTAGTTTTTCTGCTTCAGACCATCAAAGGAGTAAATGAGTCGCTGCAGTACTCGATTGGACCATCAACGGAGTAAAGTTCTTTCTCTCATCGGACCATCAACAGAGTAAAAGAGCTGCTGCAGTACTCAATCTCCATCGTCACATTCCCAGATAAAAAAATATTGTACTTAAAATTTCTGTCTTGGATTTATTTATACTTTCTTTTGTTTATTGTTAAACAAAGTTTTTCAAACATACTTTAATGGCGAATAAGACGGCGACTCTGCTGGGGACATTCTTCCCCTTTGATGAGAAGGTCGTAACGCAGTCCAACACATCAAAATTGGATTGGACCCATAGGATGCTGGTTGTACGCTTTGATCAGCAAGCCTTCGAGGAAATGCTCTCTGAGGACGCCGCTTCACCGAGGATGGAAAATCCTAAGAATACCTACAGGACATGGTTTGCAAAGGCCGTTGTGCCTTACCCAACTACGGAGCATACGCTCCCCTTCTCTGAAAAGGAAAGTGCTCAGCACTTGAGCTCCGACAAAGGAAAAATACTACGATGCTAGGAGTTCGAGAGCTAAGACACGTCCATGCGACCACGTTAAAAGGCCGCATAAGAAGGACTATGCAGCACCGGTCGGAAGCCGCTGGCAGATGGCCGCATATGTCAGGAAAATAACAGAAGTTTTGTCTTATAAGAGGGGAGCAAAGTTAAATCAGCCATCACTTGACTTGCGCAACTTGATTAATCACAAGCACAAAGCGAGGGAATAAACTACGACATATAACGTATCCTTTCCAGTACATCATTGTGCCAGCATTATCATCTACTGATATTGTAAGAAAGTAGCAATACCAACAAACATGTAGTCGGCATTCCAGCGGCTACAATCAAAGGCACCCACCCTGCTGCAACCCGGAGAATAGGTGTGTAAAACCCATAATTCTAAAATCCAAATTAATTCATTTTAATTAATTATTTAATTTATTATAGTAATTATGAGCTAATTAGAGGAAATATAATTTATTTAATTTTTATTTTAGGTCTTTGTGTATTTAGGGGATTTATGGGACAATTATAATTTTTTCCTAATTTATTTCATGTAGGAGACCCTGTGGACAGTTGATAGCTTAATGGTATGCACTAATATAATATATAGAATTTCTGTATATATATATATATATATATATATATATATATATATGATTATTTAGAAAGAATAACAGAAGAAATGAAAAGAAATTAGAAAAGAAATGAATAAAGGAATTAGAAATAAAGAAAGAAAAAGAAAAGAAAAGCAAATGGGTTAAAATCCTAATAGGTATTAAAACCCACTACCCGCGAGAACCCCCAAACCCTTAGAATATAAAGAGAACAGCAGCAGCCGCTGCCAAGGGATTCTCCCTCTCCCCGCGTGAATCCACCCCCCCCACCCGCGGCTCAAACGGATCCCCCCCATTCTATCGCGATCTCTCTCTCTATATATATAACTACTATAGTTTCCAAACCCTAACCCTAATCCTCCCTCTCCCAGCCAGGCGACCGTCGCCAGCCAAACCGCCACTCGGAGCCGCTACCGTCGGCCATCTCCGCGACCGCGCGACCAAGCGAGCACCGCGCACCCACAACAGCATAATTGAACTGCAATGAAGTCCTGTTCAAGACTCGATTCCCGCATCCTTGCTCAACCAAACTCGACTGCATCTTTACCGGTATAATCCTCACCTATCCCACTTTCATATTTGTATGTTAGTTCATCTCGAACCACGCACAAACCTAGGTAAAAATTGACGCCAAGTCGATAAAAAACTGTGACATTTTAAATCTCAGAAAATCTGTTGCAATCACCCCTGTTCACGGACTCGTATCTCCCACCCCAGAGATCCGAATCCAATTTTTCTTTTTTGTATGCGAAGAACACTTGACCTATTTTAATTTTTGTCAAATATATTAATTTATTAATTACTGTGTGTAGAATTAAATTAGTTGGAAAAACCCAAAAATATACTTTTAGGCAATTTCCAGAAATTGCGATACGGAGCGTGCCCCGCCAAACGGGATCTCCCCATCGTGTAGTAAGTATAACAAAAGGTGCGCGCGGTATACCCAAATACGTAAGATTTTGTGGGAACTGATTTGGACGCGTGTGCGCGTCGGAATCAGCCCGTATCCGCAGAACATACCCCGTATCGCAACTTTTGCAAAAGCCCTACGCATTTAGTGCACGCTCGTCAGAATGCGACAAAACTTGCGCCACTGGACTCGTGGTAATGCAATGGTCCTGTGACCCAAGTTTCACACGATTCTGAGACAGTTGACAAGTCGGCTATTGGCGGGCCACAAGGTTGACTTTTTGGGCGAAATTGTGTTCGGCTCACCGGAATTCATATTTGGACATACCGTTGAGTTTGTACTGATATATAGAATTTTTTTGACCTAAAATTTATTCCATTTAGAGATTTTTACCCTTGGCACGCTTTTCGGTGCAAAGTGGCCCACATGTGGAGCCCGTTTTGACCCAAAATTACTGTTTTGCCCCTGTGTCCAAATTGGACGAAAGGGAAGTGTTTTCTAGCTATTTTACTTATTCTGGGAACGTTTGTGACATTTATTTCAGTATCCGAAGACGTTCATTCTGAGGCCTAGTTTCTAACTCTTGGTGTTTGACATCTGGACATTTCACTCTGCAGCTTCCTTGCCAGGCAAGTATACCTTGCCTTGTTGTACTGTTTAAATTCTATATTATTAGCTGCATGTTTATTATTTTTAATTGTGCGCGTCCGAGAGAGACTCGGGTGCAGTCAACGAAGGTGTTGACGTTAGGACTTGTGTCTGACCTAGTGTCTAGTAGACCCACCTAAAGTTCTGGAGTTATTGGTATGGCTCCCAGGCCTTGACACATTTCTTACACGTGTTGTGAGTCTCATGTAGGGTACGGACTTGCGTATATGGTTGGCTACCTGTACGTGTAGGCGTGCGATAGATAGGGTATAACTGCTAATAGTGATGCATGTTAGAAGACTTAGCAGTTATTAGTAGGCGAAGCATAGACTATCGTGGTACGATGGTCCGATCCATGTCTTTGTTTGGTTGTAAGGTTGGACTACTGTTCTAATGATAGACTATGAGACAGAGTTACAACGCCACGGTGTAGTAGCTAAGGCGTGTTGTGGATACAACATACATAGATCATTGGGCGGGGAGGACAACTAGTAGGCGTATGGGACACCCACTTCCTTTATTCAGATTCCTCGTTCAACGGAACAGTATAAACGTTATATTATTCAAATTTTCCGTTCTTCGGAGCGGTATGGATATTTTATTATGCAGATTCCCCGTTCTTCGGAGCGGAATGGACGTTATTATATTACAGTGCCTAGGTATGGGGGCATATGTGGCATATACTAGCCAGTTGTCACGATTGGTGAATTATGTCAACATATGTCTAGCCTACACTTTCCCATACACTCAAAGTTGTCCTCAACTTGCATTTTACTTAGATGGTTAGGTCACCCTGGAGTTTTTATACTATTTACTTTATGGCATGCTTTTATGTAACTTGTTATGTCCTGTCACGACCCGCACCCAAAATTTGGGCATGAGTCGTGGGTACGTCCAGCCTACGCCGCAGCATCGGCGGTAGAACGCTGTCTAGGTCTCAACATAATATATATCCTGTCAATAGTCTCAACTCCGTAAGGAGTACAATGATAATAATCCACAGTTCTATAAATATACTCAATCATAAGCTATAAGAATAATGGGCACGATGAGAATGGAAAAGAGTTCTATAATAAACCAACCACAATAAGTCCAACTCAAATCCTGGGTCTAGATGACCTCACAAAGTCACAAAATAATAAATACAACTCAGTCTCAGTCTAAAATAATAAATACAGAAAAAGTAGTCTAAGTACAGGCAGGTAAGATCTCCTCTAGGATAGGCAACTCCTCTGGGATTTCCGGAGTGAAATCTCCCTCTAATCCTGGGCCGTAATGAGTGGGGCACAAGTTCTCCAGGTCCTCTTTAAAATGTTATCCAGTCAGGATTGGAGCGAAGCACAAGCACTAACAGCAGTTTCATTAAATTGACAAAAACTATAAACAGTGTAAGAAATACAAGATGAGAATATATGCTGAAAATGTGAAGTACTGAAGAAATGAATAGGCAATAGAGCATCTAGCAATGAATAATAACAGTGAATGCTAGAACAAGTGAATCTGAAGAAAATAGACATCTAGCTAAGTGTTTGAATTATCAGTTTTTTATGTGATCGGCTTGGGACTAGATCAGGCTGGTTATATATGATTAGCTATGATTCTTGTAGGTCAGGCTAACCATATGGTTAGCTATGATGCATGTAGTGGTCAGGCTAATCATATATAACAGCTATGATGCATGTAAATGGTCAGGCCGCACCCGACGTGAGAAGTGGGGTGAGCTATGATGCATGTAAATGTTTGGATATGATCACATAATCTACTAATAGTTCCCCATCCCCCAGCTAGCACGATGGATTCCAATCACGACTCCTCATGATGGGGATCTAGGGTGCTAACCCGTGTATCCATAGTGTCGGAATGAAGTATGTACTACAACTGAATTTATAGAAGTAATCAACAAAATAAAAACTGTCAGAGAATGTACTCGCCTGTGGTCCTGAGCAAAGTGTGAGGATCGAGGTCCAAGTGGGATCACAAAGACCTATATAGAATAATGGTGTTAAGGTGTGAAATGAAAAGATAATTATAAATAATAACTAGGATGATGTTTCTAAGCTATTTCTAGGTCCATACTAGGTCTACTAGTCAACCTTAGTCTTATTCTTATCTAATTGACCATACTAAGGATACCTAGCTTATACTAGTTGATAACTTAACTAGTAACTTAATACCTAATACCTATTTGGTATCTAACCTTACCAACTATATATGATACCAATTAACCAATACCAAAAACTAAGGATATGCTCACTACACATCAGTAAAATATATACACTGTGTCAGGCCTCAACAAGTATCAATGCTCACTGATATTGTCACTGTATGAGGTGCCCCCAAACCAACACCCCGATCATCTATACTAAAGCAACTGATAACTCACACCCCGGCTACTGTTAACTGTTACAACCCATACACACATGTGCACATACTCAAGTATCAATAATACTATCCATATATAATTTCAGATATAAGTGCTCAGCTGATACAACAGCTGCAAAGCCTGATATCAATCCTTGCAGACTTGTTGTGACTGAGTTAATAGCAAGCCAATCCAAACTGGTACCATATGCAACTGTGCAATGGTTAAAGCCTGCTCCAGTCTACCCAAGGCAATTCTGCCCGAGCCTAAGGCAGTTGCTACTGCTGCTGCTATAAGTGTAACAACAATTTCAGTTGTTGCCATGCAACTTTCTGTTGCAGTACAAAAATCCTCTACACTATACTTATAATTGACAATGCATCTCCCCTAATGCAGTGAACCATCTCTCATTTGATACTTACCTGTGTACCAGG
This sequence comes from Iris macrosiphon, assembly GCA_036927795.1. Lineage (NCBI taxonomy): Eukaryota > Viridiplantae > Streptophyta > Magnoliopsida > Asparagales > Iridaceae > Iris > Iris macrosiphon. Next base: position 67,202,004 of record JAYESA010000006.1, on the reverse strand, counting down.
TATTCACACTGATGTTTTGACACAGGGACACACCTATACACTGACACACAGATACTTACTCACACAGATACACATTAATACCTAGACACACACCGAATCACTACCCCCACAATATTACTGACACTCTAACACAGGCAACTCACACTGACAGGAACACTCACTGCACAATACCCCTCTCACTGTGACACATACACAGCTACATCTAATACCTAGACACTCTAACACAAGAACACACACTGCACCTCAAACTCATCTACACACTAATATTAATGCACCCTCACACTCAGATAATTCACACAGACACAACACAGGAAAATCACTCACAGGCACTCCTCACTGCTTAGATACTGATACACACTACATACCGTAATTAAAATCCTACACACATAATCTAACTGATACCTAATTTACTGCACAGCACACACAGGGAAATACTTGTTATTAATACACTAGTTACACTGACCCGGGGATTTATGGGACACACACACACTAGTACACACAGCTAACACACTGCATTCACATTCAAGTGAACTGGAGTTCACAGTTCTCTCCATTCAACACCACATTCCTAGAATCCACTGATACACTAAAGATTTCTAAACTACTACACACAGTATCTAGACACTGATACAAAGTCACATAGGTAACCACACACTGATAAACTCAACTCAAGATACACTCTGCTAATACCCACACACACAGTCACTGCTCTTGCCCAACTGAATTCTGGGACACTCACAACTAAGACACTGGCACATGGACTCAGGTAATCACACAACACTGATACACAGGCACACTGTTATCTAACACACACTGAATTATCTTAGAACCTGACTGCACACACAGAATTATAATCTAACTGTGAACTCAGTATTATACACAGATTCTGAGTTCACTGCTCTCTCTCCCTTCTCTCAGAGTTTACACCCAAATACCCCGACTATGCACAGGAATCCCCACAGTGCACACAGCACACAGCACAGTACATCACAAGACTCGACTGTTCTGTGCTTCCTCAAATCACCACCCACCTATACACACTATGCAAAATAGTTATGTATATAGAGATTGGTGCAACAAATATGCTGAAATTAAAATACAGGGATAGGCAAAAAACCCTAAGAACATATCACCAAACACTTGGTGTGCAGAAAATGGGTTTACAAAAGAACCCATGAATCCTCAAATCAAACCTAAAATCGAGTTCAAACCTACATATGTTTTAGGTAAAATCGTGTCTACACAAAATCCCTAGGTTTAGGGTTCCAGAAATTAGGAAAAACACCCATAGGTACACCCAAGTCCTAATTCCTCCTAGGTCTTCATGTAGGATCCCTAGAAATCGAGATCTACACAATAGGGGGTTTCCTAATGGTCATTAACATCAGAAAAATAGAAATAAAAGAATTAAAAATTCGGATTTTACCTATAGGGAGAAGGCTTCCCTATGAAAGTTCTTCTTCCCCAAGGTTCCTTGACCCAAGCTCCTTGCTTCCCTTTGCTATGGAGGAGGAAGATGGAAACCCTAGGGTTAGATTCCGAATTTGGGGTGGGGAAATAGTTTTCTTTAATGGAGGCTAGGGTTTTCTTTCTTCATGTAGGAGGAAAGGGTTGAGGGTGGCTCCCTTTTATATTAAAAGCTAGGTTAGGGTTTCTAATGCATAGGTTTAGGTTAAACCCCCATGTTAGGTCATGCAGAACTCAATTAACTCAGGTTTAGTCATTCTAGGGTTTGTCTAGAATTTGGGTTTTCAAATTAGGGTTATTCATTAGGTTAGTCCTAATGAGTTCTAGGGTTTGACCTAAACCAAACACAACTAACAACATATAAACAATTTTAAAAACTCAGCATATTAATTAAATACATAATTATTCAAAATAGTGAAATTATACAAATGCCCTTACCTGGAAATATGGTAGTGACATGTCCCTCTGAGGATCTGGTCCCTTTCCAGGTGTATTGTTCTTGAGTATTTGCAGGAGCGCAGATCCGGACTGGCTACTTATATTGCAGGAGGTCTTCTCTTCGAGCCTCGTGATTGTTAGAGGTTGTATTTATATTGTATTTGTCTTGTTTATTCTTTATTCTAGTTCGACATTGGATTTGCTTCCATCCTACTGTTATTTTTAGATACTTTATTTTGGGATATGGTTATAGATATTGGTTATTCATAATATTTGAATTTCTGTGGATGAGATTAGATTATACCCTGTGATTTAGGATGGTTTACACCACTGGTTAATTGTTATTTATATTACAGCATACGTGTGTTATGGTTTACATATATTGGAGTGCCATATTCATATGGCTGGCATGCTTACGTGTCCTAGTCCTACGTATTTTTGTGACTGGGGCGTGACAAGGTGAAAGCACCAGAGGAAGTGGAGTTTACCTTCGTATCATGTTATTCTACTTTGAAGGCCACCATCATAAGGAGAGATCGAAAGTCCAGTACCTCCAGTCCGTCGTTCTCAGCCAACGGGTTAAGAAGACGGGTCCAAGGAGACAGGCAACCGAACCCATAGAAGGTGTTTTCCTGTGCACCTGCTCAAAGAAGAAGCTGTCAGCCACTGGGGGTAGTTCTTCCTTAGGACCCCAGGTGGCTACATAAGCGGGGGTTGTTATCCCCTAGAATTCTACGATAATTCGGAGTTCCTAGAAGACGGTGATTCCCAAGGAACAGATGCTGATATCCCTGGGGGTAGCCACCCTCGTCAAGAGGATGCCGCTTCCTACGCTGGGGGTAGCATTCCTTCCGAGTCCGAAGAGGATGTGGTACTACCAACTTTTCTGGATAACTATTCACGGTAATAGTTAGAGGCGGAAAGTGTGATGTCCATCGTCCATTGATTTCTCCCCATGTGAGAATAATATACATGGTACGGGATGATCACGAGGGCCCCAACGATCGACAATGCCTCAAATATTGGCCTTGACCTAGACAAAGCTGGAGTTCAAGGCAAATATAGCCTCACAACCAGCAAGGACCTCCGGTCAAGCAAGCCTGGAACCTGGAACCAACGAGGATTCAAATACAACCGATCCACCTGCTGGCAGGAATTATCCCCTGCTCGGATCATCTGCTCCTTTCGTAGTCGATAAAGCCCGGGTAGCAATATTGAAGGTACGAGAACTCTAAGCCCACCTAGAATCAATGGTAAATTGGGACTCACTGCGCGAGCTAGGGATCCGACAATAGTATCCCCTCGAGTAGAGAGATGTACCGTACCCTCCCAAATACATGCCCTTTAACTTAACTCCGTTTGATAGAAACATATCTCCCTGTCAATTGCTGAGTTATTTTGAGGGAAAATAGGCACTGATGATAGAGAAAAATGCCCTTACAAAAAAAATAACAACAACAGCAATAGTGCCCAGGATGACAAGGGGAAGCAGGTGCTTGTCACCAATATAACCAAGAAGCCCGAGCAAAAGCCCGCATAAGTCCCAAAATCGATAGAAACTTATTCTTTTGAAGATGATGACGTTATGGCAATCTTTTATATACTAATAAAGGAAAACAAGCTTCGATTCCTTGACATTAAGTGCCATATTTAGGCAGTTGATGTGAATAATCTCAAGTATGCCACAACCATCGATAAGTCCACCATGCGATACGGGATTGCTACACACTAAAATGGTATATTTGGCATATGCTCGACACCAAGGACCTCATCTAGAACTTCGATAACAAAACAATTATTGCTAACATGGTATCTCTCCAGTTAGATAACTTTTTAGCAACGGAAGACCAAGACGGAGTGATCCCGATCCACAGGGCAATAATGGAGGTTATAAATCTCCTGCCAGCTCATGACCAAATAGCCGGGAGGACAAGTCCAAGCAGAAAGAAACTCGCTTTGTCAAACCGTAGCACAAAGATACGGCTCAGGGGCTAGAGAAGACCTACAACTTTGACATCTTGGCACAGTTGGCCAATACTCCAGCGAAGTTGTGACTATTCGAGCTTCTCAGACTCTCCAAAGACACTCGGGTTGCCCTTAGTGTCACCCTCACTTTTCTAGCTAGGGGTAGTTTAGTAATTTGACATGGGTGTTTAATTTTAAGAATAAATATTAAATATTTGTATGATTGTATTAATTAAGTTGAGCTATGATTATTTGTTGCTAGTATTAATTAGTTATTAGAGAGTTGTGTTAATTAGTTAGTTAGAGAAACTAGACAATATTTAAACTTGACACATATGGACCTATTTAGATCTATCATGACAATTAGTGAGCCCATCTTGGACCCAAGCACATTAGTCATTCCACTAATTAAATTAAGGAGAATTAGTTTAATTACAATTAGTTAGAGACTTCCAAAAATACTCACCCTTAATTATTGCTCATGATACATCATGTAGGGGTATTTGGGACCTTAGCATGTAGCTTGGGGAAGGATTAAGTGGGGCTCTCCTTCTCTCTCCTCCTTATTTGTATTTTATTTTTGATCCAAATTCTAGATCACAAATTTCCAATTTTTTCTCCATTGATTTCCTATACAATTTACCACCAATTCTTTCACTAATTTCTCACTTTTGGAGCCTTGGAGCTTGGAGAATCAAGGAACACAAAGAGGAGGATCATTGGAGTTAGAGATCATATCCGAATCGTGTCCAATTATATTTTCATTAAAAAATATCTCCCAATTGGTAATTTCTAAATTTCTCTTTTATTACAGCTTCTTAATCATGCATTTGACCATTAAGAATGATCCCATGACATAGGGCTACCTATAGGAATAAGTTCTAGGCTATTTGGCTTTATAATGTGAGTTCTATGTGGAGTTTGGTGTGCATGTTGGGAGAATTATGAATTTGATACATCAATTGTGTGTCATGAGACCAATTAGATCTAATTGGACTTGGATAGGGATTATGGGACTAGGTACGTGTCCACAAATGGATACGTGTAGGCCGTATCACAGTATTTTGCGATACGGTGTGATACGAGGCCCAATTTTGGATATTTTGCATAATTTTCTTCAATTTCTTTTGTAGCATGCTATATTGATTATATATAGATTTTATATTTGTATAGGATTGATTAATTATGGAGAATTTGGGTTTTGGCCTTTCACTTGGACACGTTGTCACGCCCTAGTCCCAAAAATACACGGGACCAGGCCACGTGGTAATGGCCAGCTAATCCGTCTCCGAGGGATTACCCAATTTAATGGACCCAACAAAATATACTACGTTGTCCTAACAACTAACAAGTCTAATACTATCATACATCAGGTAAATATCTAATCTCATCCATAATATAAACAAGAAGTACTGAAATAAATACTGGAAAATAAGTGCAGAGTCTGAAATGTCATAGTACAATCCAGATATGTCTGATAAGAACAAACCAACTACAAATGATGAAATAAGAGTACTAAAAGATAGAATAAAGAGTACGACTAGAGCATCGGCTAACTAGATAAGGAATGCTCCAGTCCTAGGCGGAAGGCCTACCAATGATCAAGGGAACTCGGATAGAAGCACCTCTAGCTCCTCCTCGGATGCGAACCTCGTCTTTTGCCCGAGTTCGTACACGGTAGGATAGTAAGCCTCGTCCAAATCTGGAAGGGAACCAGGTCCTCAGAGGGATATAACAAGATACAAAAATATATGCCATATATAAATACTGAATAAAATAAAGGGTGTGCTAACCATCTAAGTGAATGCAATATGAGGACAACCTTGGTACGTATGTGTGGGTGTAGGCATAACGTCCACACTCCGAAGAGCGTTGTATCTGTACATGTAACGTCCATCATTACGAAGAATGAGGTATCTGCAAATATATACGTCTGTATCGCTCTGAAGAATGTGGTATCTTTATAAAGGAAGTCATTAGATCTGTGGTTCCTCTGGATACTACAGAGTCCAATGTGTGTATCACATATGCCTACCAGTTGTCCTCCCCGCCCAATGCAGATATACAAGTCGAATACACGACATGTATACCACGTAACTATATGCCACGTCTCAACTAACTAGACACGCATCCCAACATGAGTTTGTCATCGTGATGCATGTAGAAGTGTCAGGGTCTAGGAAGATATCAGAATATCCTCGCAATGGTAGGTGAATCTACTAGTGACTAAGTCAAGTACACTACTCATCGACGCATTCGTCGACTGTACCCGAGTCAATCTCGGGCTCGCATAATTATATGTATATTGCAACAAGATATCATACAATAATTTATAATTTAAATTAAATAGTAAATCAGGCAAGGTATACTTGCTTGGGTCCTCAAGCTGCGAGTGCCAATAACCTACTCCCGAAGCCTCGCCTGAATGGTCCAGCAACCCTATATATAATATAATAATACGATCATCAGTCACTACAATAGTACGCACAGGAAATATTATGTTGCAATTACGAACTGATGCAAGGGTCACAACTGGTCATCTTGCTGGGTCGCGTGTGCACGTAGCTAAAACGTACATATGACGTATCCTCAATTACCGTGTACACCAAGACAACGAATTAACAAGATACGCTATATAAAACTAATACGTATAATACAGAAAATACCCTGTCCTAGCTATCATGTTATAAAAATATGCTATAAATTAAATAACGTATAATACTAAATTAATAATCCTACCTAACATATTAGTGTACAAGAAACCAATGTCTAAACCTTGGTCAACACAGTGCTCCTTATTAAAAAATAGTCATAAATTATTATGAGGTAATTATTAACATAAATACCTATTCTAAAACATTAACACTTAAACACCACATACACTACTCATGTCTATACCAATACGTCGACATATACGTACATGACAAAATAGGAATATACCTAGTCGACGATCGTGTCCGGGGGGGTGTCCACTGCTAGACGTGGCCGATCTCCGGTGTACACAGTGACTACGGCGGCTATAGTGACAGTGCGGGTCACAACAGCACGTAATAGCAGCAGCTGCAGCGGCAGTGGCCGGGTGGTCGTCGTGGTGGTTACTGATGGTAGGGGGTAGCCGGGGTTTTTGGCTAAGGCGGTGGTGGAGGTGGCCGAATTGCTGTGGTGGCGGTGGGGGTGACTGGAGATGATGATGATGGTGTTGTTGATGGTGATCGGGTCGGTGATGTCGGGGAGTGGTGGAGACGATGGTGGTGGCGCTGATGGTTGTTGTTGGTGGTGGAGACAGTGAGGTGGGGTGACGATGGTGGAGACGGTCGGGGTCGGCGGTGGTTGAGAGGGTGGAGACGAGCGGAGGGGATTCGGGTCGAGGGAAGAATAGTCGGGTGAGGTTATGACGATGGTGATGATGAACGGAGGTGGAGGTGTTGGTAATGGCTGCTGGGTCAACATCGACAGCAATGGAACAGGCGAAGGAGATGGTAGCTGAGGCGGGTCACTGTACAGAGGTGGTCGGAGGGAATTGTGGCGGTCGGATGAAAGGGTGTTGGGTTGGTGATAGTGGTGGTGAAGTAGTTTTCTTTAGGGTTTTCTTTGGTATGTGGCTTTTGTGGTTTTTAGAGAGAAAGAGTGTGTAGTATATATAGTAGAGAGAGTGTGGGGGGCTCTCCTTGGGATTAGGACTGGCTGGAAAATATTTTTGGGGAGGTAAGAAACTGTAAACTCCCTCGACCAGATTTCAGTAAATTAGGATTAGTTTAGACTAATTAGAATTATAGCAACATTTTAAAATTTTTATTTATTTAATCTATTGATTGTGCACCTGTTCATTACACAATTAATTAGGATATCCCACTAACTGTTAAACCCTAAACAAATTTCACATACCTGCCCTAGACTTGTTAGACTATTTTTTTGTATTTTGTGCAACTTCCAGAAACCTTGTTTGATGCTTCGTTTTAGTCGTACAAATATCGTTACAAACGTACGTATTTATTTTCTATTTAATTTTTTGTTCTTTACCCATCTCTGTACCCTAGAGATTTGAGGACCAGTAGGCACCTGTTTTGCCCAAAAAAAAATGATAATATTCTAGACTGAATATATTACAATTAGTGTATTGACACCGTAGAGAAATTATGACCCTAATAGCCTCTAAATAATTAGTGAACACCGTGCGCAGTATTTATTAATTAATAAATACGAGGACCCGTATCACCTAAGAAATCAGACCCTGCCTCTGCCCAGATTTTTCCCACTGTCCAAAACATTTTTCCCAGCTATTTTCCCTCATTTTTGTACAATTTAGAATTTCGGGAATTCAGTATTTAAAATCAGGTAAATTGCAGAATTACGCAAAATACCAAATTCATGCATTTATGCAATTATTGAAAAGTTAGGGGTCTTTATGCAAAATTGTATGCTAGGTGGCCTAATCCTATTGGCTAGACCATAGGTGTGAGGGACCCACCATAAGATTCCAGAGAAATCCTGTGAAAATATCATAAAATATTAAATTACCAATTTAACCCTAAACTTTCCCATAATTACGAAATTGCCATTTCCTCAATTCCTATATAAAACCAAACCCCTCCCTTACAAATCCCTACAGCCCCTTCCCTCCGGCACCTCCGACCACCGCCGGCCACCCAACTCCGGCCAACCCTTCGCCTTGGCACCATCTCCCCTCCGGCCAAGCCCCACCGCCAGCGCCGTCCTGCTTCGCCGGCCACAGCCTCCGCAAACACCCCACTCTCTCACTGCTACCCACAGCCACCACCACCCGAACCACCTCCCCCGCCGCCTCCGGCCACCGTGCACCGCCACCACCACCCCCACTCGACTCGCCCCGACCTCCCCTACCTACCACCAACACCTTACCTCCCCACGACGCCTGCTCCGGCCGCCCTAGCCCCCGCAGCACTCTCGGCCACCCCCAACCCTAACCTACCCTCTCTACTCCGGCCGCCCCTAGCCGCCACCACCACCGTCGTGGACCTCCGCCACCACCACCAACCTGACCGCCACCCTCCCCTCTGCCGAACCCACCACCTGCCCGGCCACCCCCGCCGCTTCTCCGCCGCCGGAAGCCCCCGCACAGCTACTGCTGCTGCTGCTGCTGCTAACAGCTACTGCTGTTGTTCTCTCTTCTCCGGCCAGCTCTGCCGTCGTCCACCCGCCGTCGACAACCCCTAGGGCCCACCTGTAAGAGGGTATAACCCTAAACCCTATATATATGTAATTATATATATATGTATATGTATATGTATATGTATATGTATATGTATATGTATATGTATATGTATATATATGTATATATATAGGTATATATATATGTATATTTATCTGTATATATGTATATTTATATATATGTTATATACTATTATTTACAGTATATTATACTGTATATATATTATATATATATATAACTATATTTTATACATATATATTTATATATGTAAATTGTATATATGTATATATATATATATATAACTATATTTTATACATATATTTATATATGTAAATTGTATATATGGATTTTTAATTCTGTTTTTACTTATATAATTATATATATGTAATATATATAATTATATGTATTCATATATTTATATAAATATTATGTTTATATATAATATATTATATATATGTTATATTATTACTATTATATTTATATATATGGTATATATATATATATTATGCATTTTTTTCTTTTATTTTATTTTTCTGCACTTAATTTCCTGCACCTATTATATATGTTTATATATATATATATATATATATATATATATATATATATATATATATATATATATATATATATATATATATATATATATATATATATATATATTATCTATATCCAGCTGGATAATACAGCTTATATATATATACCTATTTTCAATTCTTGCAAATGTCATTTCAATTTATTATTATATATTACTGAGCTGGATATTACAGCCTACTATATATACATTTACAATTCTTGCCCTGTAAATTCATTTTATCTAAATATACTATATAGTATAGTATATAGTTATGTATGTATTTAAATTCTGTACTGTCATTTAAATTTATTTATTATTTATTATTATCAGTGGATATACCCTGAATACTTATATTATTATCTCAGTGGATATACCCTGACTATTATATTATATATATCAGGGGATACACCCTGATAATATTATATATTATTATATATATAGCAGTGGATATACCCTGCTACTATTATAATTGCAATACCTGCACTTTTTGTTCTTTATATATTATATATACTGCTATATATATTATATCTATATATATACATACTATATATATATATCTATATTATATATGTGTATATAAGTATATATATACTTTATATCACAGCCATGATATTTACGAACACTGTCTATTTTAACAGAAACCAACTTCAGCATAGCCAGTGACCCCCAGTCACAAGCACCCTCAACCCTGACTGGGAGATCAGGTTTTCAGTACTATCAAGGAGTAGGCAAGTATACCTTGCCAAGTAAATGTTCAAATTAAATTATTGATATCTGCTTTGTTCCTGAATTTTATATACCATGATTACCTGAGACTGCCTTGGGTACAGTCAACTGATACGTTGACATTAGCATATTTAACTTAGTCTTACAGACTCACCATTTGCTGTGAAAGTATTCTAATACTCTCCTAGACCCTATCACGGGAACACGCAACATGGTTGCAATGCATATTGGAATGCGAGCTGCGTAGTTGATTAGCTACCAGTACGTGTGACCCGCATCACGGATTAAAATAACTCAAGAAATGTACGACTTGACATTTAATTTCATTGGGATGGGAAAGATAACTGGTAGACGTATGGGATACCCCCTCCATAAATATTTTATACTTTCGTACCATGATGGTCGATTGCAGAGTTCCCCTGAGTCAGGGGGCATATGACACATATATTAGCCAGTCCCCACGATTGGTGAACTACGTCAGCATATGTCTAAGCCGATACAATCCCATGTGTACTACAAGGTCTTTATTTGTATTTTACTTAGAATGATTAGCACCCTATATTTATTTTCTTTATTCAGTATTTACATACTTGGCATGTCATTTTCTGTATCTTGTTATGTCCCACTGAGGACCTGGTTCCCTGCCAGATCTAGACGAGGCTTTCTACCCCACTGTGTACGGCCCTGATCAGGAGGCTAGATGTGTTACCGAGGAAGAGCTCGAGGAGACACCCTCAGAGAATGCTTGACCCTAGAGGCCTGCCACTTGGAGATGGAGATATTTTGATCAGATAGACACTGCTTAGTCTATCTGATTTTTCTACGCTATTATCAGTTTTTGTAGTAGGCTTGTAATCTCACCAGTTGTGTACTGTATCAGACTCAGTTTTATATATATTCAGTACTTGCTTTTATGATATTTTATTGTGGATGAGATAGTTTGCCTGTGTTGTTCTTGTAGTATCTTAGGACAGCGTAGCACGTCCCTATGGGTCTATTCAAAATAGATTAAGCCCTTAGTGACGTGTCAGCTGGCCAGTGACACGTGGCCTAGTTCCTGACATTTTGGGACTGGGGCGTGACAGAAACCTCAACATGATGAAGGGATTGCTAGGATGGAGGGATTTTGAAATGGAGGGCGAGGATGTGAGGAGGGAAAGTTGTACGAAGTACAACAAATGGGGAAGAAAAATAGGGTAGACAGGTCAAGGAGGGGGATGAGGTTCTTCATGTATTGGGTCCAATGGGAGGGGGACACCTCATTGTATATTTGCATAAAAGTCCCTTAATAATTGGGAAATTACACAAATAGTGGATTTTGGGATTAGATGAGGCAAAACACCATGTTTGCTGTGATATAGTGGGCTAAAATGGTGTGTAGTGTTTAGTATGAACCTTGAGGGTGTGAGTGGGGGTTTAGGTTAGAGTTGGGTCTAGTTTTGGGTGAGGTTGGGTCCTTACACCAATTTAATAAAATTAGTGTAATTAGTGCTCTTTATTAATTAGAAATACATAGGGTTAAAATTGGGTAGGACACAAGTGTCATGGATGTAGTAGACTCAATATAAAATTATGTCATAATTGGGTTGGACAAAACGTGTTGAGGTTGTGTCTCCAATTTCGATTAGAACGGACAAAGATAAAAAGCTGGATTTAATTAAATTTAAATATTGACGTTTGTAACGAATATTGTTCGACTAAAATAAAGCACAAAAGAGAGTATTTATGAGTTACACAAAAGTCAGAATGGTAGGCTGGCATGTCTAGGAAAAGTGTATGAAATTAGTTTGAAGGTAAAAGCTAGTGTAGTGCTCTAAATATCGAAACAATGGTAAGGTGCACTAAGTGATATAAATATTGCATAATAATTCTAAACTACTATGTTCTAATTCTAATTGGCCCCAAAGTAACCCTAGTCTCTCTGTCTAAGCTAAGTAGACTTAAATTTGGTCGAGGGGGTTTACAATCTACGCTCCTAAGAGCATTTTATCCTCGAAATTAAAACAGACATATGGTAAAAACTATTGACTGAAATTAAAAGCTACTACATACCTAGGCCTTCGAAGAGATGGGGAAAATGCTATCGAATATCATCCTCTTATTCCCAGGTCGACTCGCCTGGTGTATGATGCCACCATGCGACACGAACTAGAGGGATAGTCTGACCTTGCAATACCTTCTCGCTTCTGTCCAGAATCTCTACAGGCCCAACAGTGATCTCCGAGTGGTCAAGCATATGACTCGGATCTGGCATGTACCTCCTTAGCTGAGATACATGGAAGACGTCATGAACTCCTTTTAATGTCTGTGGCAAGGTTAATCTGTAAGCAACCTCTCCGATGCACTTCAACACATTGAATGGTCCGATGTACCTAGGACTCCATTTTCTTCTGCCTCCAAACATGATGGTTCCTCGGGTAGGTAAGATTTTCAGAAACACATGATCTCCAACCTGGAACTCTAGGGGTCGTCGATGCGCGCTTGCCTAATGCTTCTGTCTGTTCTATGATGCTCGCAGGTGCCCTTGGATCTTCTTCACCTTCTCCACTGTACGAACAACCAACTATAGCCCAAGAATCTGCCTCTCGCCCATATTGCTCCAGCACACTGGGGAACGATACTTCCTGCCATACAGTGCTTCATAGGGAGCCATCTGAATGCTAGCTTGATAGCTATTATTGTAGGAAAATTTGACAAAATATAAATGGTCCTCCCATGATCCACTGAAATCAAGCATGCACACTCTCAACATGTCCTCCAACGTCTGAATGGTGCACTCGGACTGGCCATCTGTCTGCGGGTGATACGATGTGCTGAACGTCAAGCGGGTACCGAGACTCTCTTGCATACTCTGCCAAAAGTAAGATGTAAACCTCGTATCCCTGTTAGACACTCTACTGACTGGCACTCCATACAGTCGTACGATCTCCCTCATATACATATCTGCTAAGACCTTTGTAGACTGCCCAACTCTGAAGGGTAAAAAGTGAGCGGACATGGTGAGTCGATCTACGATCACCCTTACCGCATTGCGACCACTAGGACTCCTCGAAAAGCCCATAACGAAGTCCATAGTGATGTGCTCCCATTTCCACTCAGGTATCGGGAGTGGCTGAAGTAAACCTGTAGACCTCTGATGCTCAGCCTTGACCTACTGACACACCAGGCACTTTGCCACAAAGCAGGCTATCTCCCTCTTCATTCCATGCCACCAATAGTACTGTCTCAAGTCTTTGTACATCTTCGTGCCTCCTGGATAAATAGAGTATGTTGAACTGCGCGCCACCGTCCTCAGCTCCTAACAAATTCTCCATTCGAAACATAGAGACAATCTCCATATCTCAAAGTCCCGTCCTCGTGTATACACAATCCTGTCTGCATCCCGGTCTCTGTCCTCTAGCGTAGCCTCTGGATTCTGGCATCTGTTGGCAAGGTAGCCTTGATCCTCTCAACCAATATCGATTGCACCTGAAAACTCGATAACTGGCTGTCTACTCCGGGCATAATGACCTCTATACCCAACTGCTCCAGATCTCTCAAAAGATATTGCTAGGTAGTCAAAAAGAATGCCATGGGCCTCCTACTCAATGCGTCAGCTACTAAATTGGCCTTTCCCGGATGGTACTGTAGCTCGATCTCAAAGTCTGTCATCATCTCGAGCCAACATCTTTGTCTCTGGTTCAGGTCCTTCTGAGTATAGACGTACTTCAGGCTTTTATGATTTGTGAATATCTCCACCCGTTCTCCGTATAGGTAGTGCCTCCAAAGCTTCAAAGCAAAGATCACTGCGGCAAGCTCCAAGTCATGAGTGAGATAGTTCTTCTCATGGGTCCTCAGCTGCCTAGAGGCATAGGCCACAACTTTCCCATGCTGTATCAAGACGTATCCTAATCCTTTCCCAGACACATCGCTATAGATCACGAATCCTCCGTGTCCAGAAGGTATGGTCAAGATAGGTGCCATAGTCAGACGCTTCTTCAGCTCATCGAATGCCGTCTGACACTCCTTTGTCCAGGTGAACTCCTGCTCCTTGCGGGTCAAGCGGGTCATCGGCTCTGCGATCCTTGCGAAGTTTACTATGAACCTTCGGTAATATCTGACAAGTCCTAAGAAACTCCTCACCTCTGAGACGTTGGTAGGGGTCAACCACATCTCTCTGACAAAATCTTCGCTGGATCTACCAAAATACCATCTCCTGAGATAACGTATCCGAGGAAAGCGATACGATCTAGGAGGAACTCACACTTGCTCAGCTTGGCATAAAGCCTCTCACGCCTCAGCGTTTCTAACACTAATCTCAAGTGCTCTCCGTGCTCCTCGTGGCTTTTTGAATATACCAAAATGTCGTCAATAAAAAATACCATGAACTGGTCCATATACTGGTGGAAGACTCTGTTCATCAGGTTCATAAATACGGCAGGCGCATTCGTCAGTCCAAAAGGCACCACCTAGAACTTATAGTGACCATAACGAGTCCTGAATGCCGTCTTTGGAATGTCTTTTCTCCGTATCTTTACCTGATGATAACCTGATCTCAAGTCGATCTTTGTGAACACCACTGCTCCTGTCAGCTAGTCGAACAAATCATCAATCCGCGACAGCGGGTACTTGTTCTTGATAGTCATAGAATTAAGGGCTCTATAATCAATGCACATACGGACTGTCCCATCGTTCTTTGGTACAAACAACACTGGTGCTCCCCAGGGTGATGCACTAGGATGGACAAATCTCTTAATCTTTAACTCCTCTAATTGTAGCTTTAGCTCATCCAGTTCCTTCTTCGCCAACCGGTACACATTTGAAGATACTGGCACTTCTCCGGGTACTAACTCAATAGTAAACTCCACCTCTCTATCCGGCGGTAGGCCTAGCAACTCCTCCGGCAAAACATCCTCGAACTCTGCAACAATCGATGGGGGTGCCATCTCTATAGCCATGTAAGCTCCAACTGTCTGTCCTACTCCTCGCTCGATGGTGCCCCGTATGTACTCGAACTCCGGGTGATCTGGCGGTCTAAAAATGATGCTACCCCTCCAGCTATCTAGTATGGCATTGTACTGGCTCAACCAGTCCATGCCTAGCACAACGTCGAAGTTTAGCATCGAGAATACCAAAAATTGTGCTCTTATCTTCCTACCACACACGACTATCGAGCACGTTCTAATAGTGCTGGTATCCGGTACGATGCCTCCTCCGGTAAGAACCTTCCAACTATTAGGCAAGGGAGAAGTAGCTACTATATGCATGGATACGAAACTACTAGATATGAAAGATAGTGTAGCACCAGGATCAAATATTGCAGTCGTAGGCAATGATGCAACTAAAATAGTAACTGTGATAGCTTCCCCTTTTGGTTCCTCCTCTGTCGCTGCTAGGGCAAAGGCATCCTGCGCCTCTGCCATCCGGCCTACTATCTGGCTCGATCAAACTGTGCCTCCTGCGGGGCCATGGGTGGTGCTCTCTAAAATCCTCCGGGTGCTGGTAGATGTTGGCCTCCTGGTGGGGGTAGTATCCTCAGGAATGGTGCCGCTGGCCTCTGTCCTGTCTGCGGTGCGACATCATTGTGATGTGGGCAATCTCTGGCAAGGTGCTGACTCGCTCCACATATCATGCATAGTCCAAGCTTTTTTCGGCAATCTCTGACAATATATCTCTTCTTGCCACAATGGTGACAAGTCGGAAGCTTCTTCTGCTGGTATGGCACTGCCCTCTGCTGTATCTGCGCTCCCGGACGACGGATCGGTCCTCCTACTATAGGCTGGGCTTTGGCTGGTATGGTCAGGCTGGAATGCCTCGCTCCTCTGCCAATGGCCTCCTGGATCCTTGACCCTGAAAGAACCTCCTCATAAGAGATCCTCACCTGTGTGGTGGTGTACCTCTACAGCTCGAAAGTCAGGCCGTGAAGGAATCTCCTGGCCTTCTCCCGGTCGTTGGGTATCAAGGCGGCACCAAATCGGCTAAGTCGACTGAACTCCGCGTCATATGCGTCTACGGACATATTCCCTTGTTCAGGTACAGGAACTGGAGTATAGGTCATTCTTGACCGTAGCCGAGAAATACTATGCATTGAAGTACTCTAAGAACTACTCCCACGTCTGTGTCTTGCCGATGCTGCGCTCTGTGGAATCTCACTAGTGATGGGCGTTGCCTTTCAGTTGGGCACTCACTGCGATCATCCAAAGTTCTGGATGTAGTTGAGAAGCCTCCAGTAGCATCTTCATATTGGAGACCCAATCAAAGATCTCCTCTGCAGTCTCGCTGCCCGAAAGGTTATCCGGGCCCACCTGGCAAAATCTCGTACAGCACCAGCTGGCTGGATAGGTGGAGGTACTGGTACGGGTGCTGGGGCCGGTATCCTCTCCAGTACTATCATCAAGCTCTGTCTCAGGGTCTCGGTCTGATGCCACTGCACCTACATCATAGCCTGAAAGAATTGGAACATCTGCGGCTTTTCCTCCGGATGTGGTATCTGGGGTAGAAAAGGTGGAGGTGGTGGCAGTGGGACCTCCGGCTGCGTATTAGGTATCTTCTCATATGTCGGCCTGTCGGATTATGGCATTGGCGTATCCCTCGAAGTCTGGCCCTCGAAGTGCTGCATCGGGACAGTCTGAGAAGTCTGGCCCTCCGACAGCTGCATCTGGTCGTCAGGAGAAGTCTGGTGCCATTGTATCAGCGGGGCCTGTGGGATCACCGGGGCCTGCGGTAGTGGCTGCTCTCCGGGTGGTCCCTGGGACGTCTTCTCTCTCGGTGCGGTAGCGGATGGCACTACGGCACCGTATGCCTCGAGTCCACTGCGCAAGTTCATCTTGCTGCAAGAGATAGAACTTCATTAAAAGAGTACGGAAATAAGCAAACATGATGCAGATATTTAAAAAAAATACGAAGGAGGTTCAAGGACGTAATCAAAGTGGATAAGATCTAGTAATTTCTATCCTATTGCAGGTTCGCTGTGTATGTTACCATACCACAAGCGATAAACAGGACCTGCATGGGCCAGCACTAAAACCATATCACGCCCAGTCCCAAAAATACACGGGACCATGCCACGTGGCAATGGCCAGCTAATACGTCTCCGAGGGATTATCCAATTTAATGGACCAAACGAAACGTACTACGCTGTCCTAAAAACTAACAAGTCTAATACTAACATACATCAGGTAAATATCTAATCTCTTCCATAATATAAACTAAAAGTATTAAAATAAATAATAGAAAATAAGTGCAAAGTCTGAAATGTCATAGTACAATCCAGATATGTCTGATGGAAACAAACCCACTACAAATGATGAAATAAGAGTACTGAAAGAAAGAATAAAGAGTACGACTAGAGCATCGGCTAACTAGATAAGGAATGCTCCAGTCCTAGGCGAAAGGCCTACCAATGATCAAGAAAACTCTGATGGAAGAACCTCTAGCTCCTCCTTGGATGCGAACTCGTCTCCTGCCTGGGTCCATACACGGTAGGATACTAAGCCTCATCCAAATTTGGAAGGGAACCAGGTCCTCAGAGGGACGTAACAAGATACAAAAATATATACCATATATAATTATTGAATAAAATAAAGGGTGGGCTAACCATCTAAGTGAATGCAATGTGAGAACAACCTTGGTACGTATGGGTAGGTGTATGCATAACGTCCATACTACGAAGAGCGTGGTATCTATACATGTAACGTCCATTATTTTGAAGAATGAGGTATCTGCAAATATATATGTCTGTATCGCTCCGAAGAACGCAGTATCTGTATAAAGGAAGTCATTGGATCCGTGGCTCCTCTGGATACTACGAAGTCTAATGTGTATGTCCCATACACCTACCAGTTGTCCTCCCCACACAATGCAGATATATAAGTCGAATACACGACGTGCATACCACGTAACTACATGCCAAGTCTCAACAAACTAGATAACCCTGATTAAGAACTAAACCGTGATGCATGTCACATGTACCGATAGCTAGTCGGGTCGCAGACCCGCTTTCCAACATGAGTTTGTTATCGTGATGCGTGTAGAAGTGTTAGGGTCTAGGAAGATATCAGAATATCCTCGCAATGGTAGGTGAGTCTGCTAGTGACTAAGTCAAGTACACTACTCATCGACGCATTCGTCAACTACACCCGAGTCAATCTCGGGCGCACACAGTTATATGTATATTGCAACTAGATATCATACAACAGTTTATAATTTAAATTAAATAGTAAATCATGCAAGGTGTACTTGACTGGATCTTCAAGCTGCGATTGCCAATAACCTGCTCCCGAAGCCTCGCCTGAATGGTCCAGCGACCCTATATATATAATATAATAATACAATCATCAGTCACTACAATAGTACACACATGAAATATTATGATGCAATTACGAACTGACGCAGGTACGAACTGACGCAGGGGTCACAACTGGTCATCTAGCTGGGTCACGTATGCACGTAGCTAAAATATACACGTATCGTATCCTCAATTACCGTGTACACCAAGACAAAGAATTAACAAGATACGCTATATAAAACTAATACGGATAATACAGAAAATACCCTGCCCTAGCTATCATGTTATAAAAATACGTTACAAATTAAATGACGTATAATACTAAATTAATAATCGTAGCTAACATATTAGTGTACAAGAAACCAGTGTCTAAACCTTGGTCAACACAGTGCTCCTTATTAAAAAATAGTCATAAATTATTATGAGGTAATTATTAACAGCAATACCAATTCTAAAACATTAACACTTAAATACCACATACACTATACGTGTCTATACTAATACGTCGACATATACGTACTTGACGAAATGGGATATACCTAGTCGACGATCGTGTCCGGAGGGGTATCTGTTGTACGAGGGGGCCAGTCTCCGGCGTGCACAGTGACTACGGCGGCTACAATGGCAGTGTGGGTCACAGCAGCACGTAATAGCAGTAGCTCCGGCAGCAGCTGCAGCGGCAACGGCGGTAGCAGGGTGGTCGTGGTGGTGGTTACTGATGGTTGCGGGTGGCCGGAGTTGCTGGCTAAGGCGGTGGTGGAGGTGGCCAGATCGCTGTGGTGGTGGTGGGGGTGACTGGGAATGATGATGATGGTATTGTTAATGATGATCGGGACGGTGATGTCAGGGAGTGGTGGAAACGACGGTGGTGTCGGTGATGGTTGTTGGTGGTGGTAGAGACGGTGAGGTAGGGGTGATGGTAGTGGAGACGGACAAGGTCAACGGTGGATGAGGGGGTAGAGACACCGGAGGGGAGTCAGGTCGAGGGGAGAAGAGTCGGGTGAGGTTATGATGATGGTGATGATGAACGGAGGTGTAGGTGGTGGTGATGGCTGCTGGGTCAACGTCGACGTGGAGGGAACAGATGGAGGAGATGGTGGCTGAGGTAGGTCGCTGTGCAGAGGTGGTCGGAGGGAAGGGTGGCGGTCGGAGGAAAGGGTGTTGGGTTGGTGATGGTGGTGGTGAAGTAGTTTTCTTTAGGGTTTTCTTTGGTATGTGGATGTTGTTGTCTTTAGAGAGAGAAAGAAAGTATAGTATATGTAGAGAGAGAGAGGGGGGCTCTCCTTTGGATTAGGGCCGAATGGGAAATATTTTTGGGGAGGTGGAAAACCTCAACATGATGAAGGGATGGCTAGGATGGAGGGTTTTGAAATGGAGGGAGAGGATGTGAGGAGGGAAAGTTGTAGAAAGTATAATAAATAGGGGGAAAATAGGGTAGATCGGTCAAGGAGGGGGGATGAGGTTCGTCATGTCTTGGGTCCAATGGAAGGTGGACACCTCATTGCATATTTGTATAAAAGTCCCTTAACAATTGGAAAATTGCACAAATAGTAGAATTTGGGATTGGATGAGGCAAAACACCATGTTTAGTGTGATGTAGTAGGCTAAAATGGTGTATAATTTTTAGTATGAACCTTGAGGGTGTGAGTGGGGGTTTGTGTTGGAGTTGGGTATAGTTTTGGGTGAGGTTGAGTCCTTACAACAATTTAATTAAAATTAGTGGTGCTCTTTAATTAATTGAAAATAAATAGGGTTAAAATTGGGTGGGACACAAGTGTCATGGACGTAGTAGACTCAGAATAGAATAATGTCATAATTGGGTTGAACAAAATGGGTTGAGGTTGAGTCTCCAATTTCGATTGGAATGGACAAAGATGAAAAGCTGAATTTAATTGAATTTAAACATGGGCGTTTGTAACGAATATTGTGCGACTAAAATAAAGCACAAAAGAGAGTATTTATGAGTTAGACAAAGGTCATAATGGTAGGCTGGCATGTCTAGAAAAAGTGAAAAATTAGTTTGAAGGTAAAAGCTAGTGTAGTGCTCAAAATATCGAAGCAACGGTAAGGTGTACTAAGTGATATAAATATTGCACAATAAATCTAAACCACTGTGTTCTAATTCTAATTTGCTCTAAATTAACCCTAGTCTCTCTATCTAAGCTAAGTAGACCTAAATTTGGTCAAGGGGGTTTACACACGTATCATGAATATCATAAGTACACACTCTAAGTGTTTGATCAATTGATACTAGAATATATTTTTATAGGTATATAATGTATACGTGTGGTGTATGTGTATATATATATATATATGTATATGCTAGTCTATACTAGAGTTAGATATTTATATCCCTTGTGTGTTGTTTTGGGTGTGGGAGATGAGAGAGCAGTAGAAGAAGCATGCTCGAGCAGTGGCAACAGCAAAGTCGTGCAGCGGTAGCAGCAGCAAGTCGAATAGTTGCAGCAGTAGCAAGTCAAAAAGTAGCATCAGCATGCTCAAGTAGTAGGAGCTCACAGCAAGGGGAGGTTCCATGTTTAAGTGTAATACCAAGTGCACATGGGTGAGTGAAGTTTAATACATGTATACAATTTATAGGGTGTGCATTAAGAATATAGGAGAGTATCAAGTATGCTTTAGTATGAGAGTATCATAGAGGGTATGCATAATTAAGGGGGAGAAGGTGATGTAATTGTTGATGTAGGTTTTAGGTTTCAGTTTTTGTTTGAGGAGAGGTCAGAGTTGGGTGTTGGCTGTTGGTGTTGGTAATATACATGACTAAGATACTAGCATGGGTATGGCTATTTATAATTGTTGATGTCGGTGAGATGGGGTATCAAGATACCTTGATTCATGATACTCAAATGCCTATTAGGTAAGGTATGTATGTGAGTTAAGGTAAGTTGAGAGTGCGGTGTAGGTATCTCATAATACTTCGAGTTTGAGTGATAGGGTATCTCAAGATACGATAAGGATTAAGTATTGGTTATTAAGAGAATGTTTGGGTTGTGGGTAGATTAGTGATAGTTGTGGGGTTGGTCTAGGTGCCAAGATACCAAGGTATTGATAGATCAAGGTATAGGTTAAGCTAAGGTATTACTAATAGTAGTATGTGTTAAGTATAAGATATTAGAAGTACTCATAGAGTTAGATGAGTATAAGGTATTCTAGATACTAAAGGAAGTAGTATTATTAACTAGTATATATATAAGTTAAATATTGATATATATGTATTAACTAGTTATATATATAAGTTATAGAGATTAATATTGGTATATAAGGTATCGTAATACATAGTTTTAGCTACTATAGCTTTTATCATCAAGATACCAACCTAGAAGCTTAGATATAAGATCATACAACCTATAAGTAGCTATTTTGACCTAGTTTAACTAGCATAACCTAGAAACGACCTAGAAAGCATATTTTGACTCATTTAGTATGATTATCACTTTATTCTATCCAAGTAACTTGATTTTTCTATATAGGGTTGTGTGACACAGCTTGGACATCGAGTTACCTCCTTTGCTCAGGACTAGAGGCAAGTACATTTCTCTGCTAGTAGTTTTATTTTATAATAGTGTCTATATCATATTTCTAGAACTGTATACTTGATTTTGACACAGTAGTTTCATGGACTGGTACAACATGGATCCTGTCAGGAGATGTTATCCCTTACCCTATTCAGCGAATACTCTTTTACACGTATTTTATTGTGTGTATCGAGTATTGATTATCGAGTTTTTATGTTCACACACTACTCGTATTCAGTGTGCTCATAATCGTGTATACACACTGCTCATATTCAATATGCTTATATTCGTGTACACACACTGCTCGTGTTTAGTGTGGCCAAATTCGTGTTCATAACGTGTCATGATTGGATCCATTGGTATTGGTTGGGGATAGGGGAATATGAGTTGATTATATGATCAAGCCCCAATATATTCGTGTACATATCGATTATATGTCATACGTATAACCGAGTTACCCTTTTGTATTCGTGTTCAACCCGATCACATAATGAACTTGTATTACATAACACATTAGCTAGTTTCATTTATATCTATTATATTACAGTTATTCTATTGCCTGTTCTTTATTATAGTATATTACCTGTTCACTCTAATTTATTTCATTCTGATGTTTAGTTATCTTGTATTCTTTTCTATTATTTATCATATATGCTCGATTATGTATTTAAAACTACTTTCAGAGGTATGTACTTCGCTCCAATCATGACTGGAGATATTTTTTTAGATGTTTGGCTTGTGGACCAGTGTCCTATCTACTATGGGCTACAGGATGGCGTACCATTAAAGGATAATCATTTAGAGTAGGAGGACTTTATTTCCAGAGTCTGAGAAGGTTTAGATTATTTGTTGAGACTTGTATTAGACTTTTATTGAGGCTTATGGCATGTATATATTATTTCAGGCTTGTGGATGTATCATGACTCTTTTTTTCGTTATTCTATCTTATGCTTTATCTTTCTTAGTTTGCATTATGATTGAGTATAATTTTTTATTACCAGATATCATATTGTTCCTCCATTTGGAGTTGAGATGATTGACAGGTACCATATATATATTATATGAGATATTTATATAGTAGAGTTGACCCAGACAATGTTCTACCGCTGATGCTGTGGCATAGCCTGGGCGTTGCTTATAGTGACACTGAGTAAGGTATTATAGATCGTCGACACTTACCTGGCGTAGTTTAAACCTCCAGCTGAGGATCCTGCCGCATGCCCCTACTACAATAATGTGATGGAGGCAATACCCAATATCACGTTCTCATAATAAGATATGTAGCTAAGTAACAATAGGAATTATCATCCTCTATATTACACATGGTACATTGGTGCCATTAAGGTGGACCGGATGCACATCGACCCCTGTTCATCAATCGATATCAATTCATGAAGTCTCGGACCTTGGGTATCCTGATGCATCGCCTAGCAGCAACCAATACTACCATTAGTGGCCTCAACGTTGGAAGGAGCTACCCTCTAGGCAAGATTTGCTTGAAGTGTCAGATTGGTGATTTGAAAATAGAGGTCACCTGCTACGTCAAAGACATAAACGTATCCTACAATGTCATGTTGGGACGTCCATGGATATATCAGTACATGATCGTACCGATAACCTTGTACCAGTGCATGAAGAACGTTTACGATCATGGCGTAGTTAGTGCGGGCACTGGATGGAAAAGACAGATAAGGGAACAAGCCACCGGGAAAGGCATACCTCAAGGAGCACCTATCTTGGAGAGCGCTTTCTTGTGCAAAGTCATTGACATATCCTGTGTCTTTTTTGAACCCGAATTGAAACAACTTTCCTGCTCCCGCTCTGAAAGAAAGTAGGAAATTGCCCTTGGAATAAAGCACCTTTCCAATTCCTAATGCTGCTCTGATATGAATCGACCGTGTTCATCGCCCTTTCCTGCGTAGAACTAGACAATAAAATCGCTCTTGTTTGGCTAACCAAAGAGTTTGCCGACGTTGATCCATTCAAAGGGATTGAGGCCTACTACTCTACCTCGATCCTCTAAAAACAATTCCAAAAAGATGAAGGTGGAAATGATACCGACGATGAGGCAAAGGCTGGTAAAATATCGAATGAGCCCTTGAGAGTCTAACTCAAAGCACGCGCTCCTGACACAGCCCCTTCACTCATAGTAAAACTGTACAATAAAGTACCAGAACCTCTGGTCGTTCACCTTCGTAGACCGAGTTGACAGTGGAAGAAAGATCCAGCACCTACTACGACTTCCGAATATCTAATAGTAAAGTTGTACAGGAGACCTCTGAAGTCGTCGCTCGAACTGGGGGTAGATCTCGAGAAAGACAAACTAAAAGAGTACGTAGCCGCTCATGCTAACGTCCCTTCACTCGACGATATAATTCCTGAGGATAAGGTACCTTATTTTATAAATAAAGGGCTATCTTTGAACTACTCGAATGTTGCACATCTCTACACATTATATTCCATTGAGCACGGTCTATGCTTGCACCTCCATACATAGGTGACTACCACCTATGTAGTGAACCAAATTATCTCTAGTCAAAACTCCTACATCATATCTAGCAAGAAAGAGGGGAGATGAACTCATCATCTTTGGCAGAGTAGAAAATCCCCAATCCTCCATCCCAAAGGAACTGGAGCCAAAAATTGACACTAGCAAAATACCACTACACCGGTACAACTCTCAAACCAAGTACCTTATCCAGAAAATGGGATACGACCTGAAATCCTCTAAGGCTTAAACTATGACAAAGGACGACGGCTACCAATGCGTCTGCATGCTCCCACAGGCAATCTCTAGGATTACTACCATAAGACCAAGCATGGCTTAGGGTATGTCACGCCTCCCACAACCCTCGAAGGCTTGGATGAAGAAGATGAGTTACACTCTCACTCTATAGAATCTTCCCTGGGGACTCCGATATCAATATTGGAAAGTTGCTCAAACAAATATTATCTACCAACATGGTGTCAGTTGATCCTGAGGAAGACGACGAGTACCCACCTGAACGCTAGAACGTAGAATCGTAGGCCCAATGCCAAGACTCATAATAGGAGATGCGGTTCAAGCAACGAGAACTTCCCACTGAGGACGAAGTCATACAAATTGATGTCGGCAATGAATCCTCCCCTAAACCTATATTCATCAGCAAAATTCTGTCCAATGAGAATCAAAAATTCGTCATACACCTCATTAGGGAGTACATCGATATCTTTCCCTTAAGTTACGAATACATGCTGGCACTAGACCCCCAAATTGTATTCCATAAACTTAATATCATGCCAAATGCTAAGCCAGTCAAGCAACAACAACGACGATTCCGGCCCGACATCATGAATGTCATCGAAGTTGAAGTAAAAAAACTGATAGCTAGTGGCTTCATCCGTGAGGAACAACGTCCAGATTGGGTATCCAACATCATGTACGTCGTCAAAAAGAACGGAAAGATTCGAATATGTATTGACTTTCGTGATCTTAATACGGCATGTCCTAAGGACGAGTCTCCCCTTCCGATCATCGATATAATAATCGAAAACACTTATGGATTCGATCATATGTCCTTCATAGACAGATTCTCAGGCTACAATTAAATTAAGGTATTTTCTGACGACGAGAAGCACACATCATTTTGAACATTGATAGTAGTGTATTACTACACAGTCACGCCCTTCAATCTGAAGAGCACATGTGCTACATACCAGCGAGCTATAAGCACCATATTCTGTGAACATCTACGCAAGATAGTGGAGTGTTACATTGATAACATCGATGTCAAGAGTCGCTCAAAAAATGATCATCTTTGAGACTTGAAGAATGTGTTCAACCTTATGCATGTGTACCAGCTCAAGATGAATCCTACCAAATACTTCCTGGAGTCTGCAGCAAATTATTTTTTGTGTTTTTTCATAACTTCGATGGCTATCCACGTGGAACCCGATAAGACTTAAGCAATCCTTGAAATGCACACACCGAAAACCACAGAGAACTTTGTGGCCTTCAAGCAATAGTGGCATGCATCAGGAGGTTCATATTAAACCTCTCTAGATATTGGTAGCCACTCACCCAGCTCATGAAGAAAGGAGTCTCATTTGTTTGGAATAAAGAATAAATGATGACATCAAGGAGTATTTCATGAACCACCCAGTATTGGTGTCCACCGTTGTGGGAAGACCCTTCTTGCAATATGTGTGGACAATAGATCACTCCTTCGGAGCTCTACTAGCCCAGAAAAGTGATGCAGGTCATGAATATGCTATCTAATATCTTAGCCGAATAATAGCCAGCGTAGAGCACATATACAACCCCATTGAGAAGGAGTGCCTCGCTCTGGTCTTCACTATTCAAAAGAACCTACATTACGTGGAAGGACAAACTATCCATGTGATCTTATAAGTTTATCCTCTTAGGGTCCTTATGACTAAACCCAAGCGCTCAACTGTCGCCTAGCCACATGTGTAATATTGTTGTCGTCGTACGACATGGTATTTGTCCCATAAAATATGATCAAAGTTCAAGCATTGGCAGATTTCTTGACAGCCCACCCTGTACTGGAAACCTCGAAGCTCTACGAGTATATCCCAAATAAAGTAACGGACTCAAACTTGACCACCAACATAGAAGCCGTTTGCATAATGTTCTTTGAGGTATTTCAAGAACAGGGCCCAAAGACGATATCGTCGCTACCATTTGGATAGTTATAATTTCTCCATACAATCTAGTCATTAACCGTGCTTACACCCTCACAGACCCTTGCTCCAACAATGAGGAAGAGTATAACACTCTCGTTATTAGGCTCTAACTCGCTAAACAAGTGGTACTATACTACCAGGAGGCCTACGGCTATTCCAAGCTGATAGTCAGTCAAGTCCAGGGCGAGTACGAGGTATGGCATAAAGACTTAATTCTCTATCAGTAAGTCCCGCTCAGAATAATCTCCACCTTCTAGGGTTCTTTATAGATAATGTCCCTCGATAGAAGAACATCGAGGTTGATGCCCTGGCCGGCCTCGCTGCCTCCCTTGCTGTCCCGTTCAAAACCCATCAACTGATTATGGTGGTCGGTCAAGAGCTGGTCTGCCCAAAATATAACCTCTGTATAGGCCTAAGCTATACAGTAGAAGTAGACACCAGCATCCAAGATTGGAGTCTCCCATTTATCGACTATGCAGTCTATGGAATTTTTCCCGAGAACCCAAAGAAAACCATTTCCATCAGAAGATGTTTCCTCCGGTTCTATTATAATACAGCTACCAAAATATTGTATCATCGTTCCTACGAGTGTGTTCTGCTACAATGCCTATCAAATACAGAAGCAAAGCAGGCTCTCCGTGAGGCTCATAATATGGTTTGTGATGCCTATTATCCTGGACCCAAGCTATAGGACCGTCCGTAGAATGGGTTACTATTGGCCGATAATGGTAGCGGAGTCTGTTGACTATGCAAGAAAGTGTCAAGCATACCAAATCCTCGCAGACTTTATCCACCATCTCTCACAATTTTAATATCCAACGGTAGTGTCTTGGTCATTTGAAGCATGGAGAAAGGACATTATCAGGCCAATTAGTCCATCTTCTTCTAAGGGATATCGGTTCATTTTGGCTATCACTGACTACTTCTGCAAATAGGCAGAAATTATTCCACTCACTGAAGTCAAAACCTAAAACCTGATCAGCTTTGTCAAGCATCATATCATATACCGCTTTGGCTTGCCACGGAGGATCATCCACGACAATGGTCCACAGTTTGGAAGTCATGCTTCTACCAATTTTGTGACAAAAACCAAATCTAGAATGTAGCCTTGACCTCCTACAATTTAGCAGCAAATGGTCTGGCGGAAGCATTCATCAAAATAATATATCAAGCTAATCAAGAAGTTCGTATCATCCTATAAGCACGACTGGAATGAGAAGCTGGGTAAATATCTCAGGGCCTATCGCATAATGGTCTTGACAACTAGTGGCAGTACATAATTCTCTTCGATTTATGGAAGTAAAGAAGTCCTCCCACTCAAGATCCAAATTATGTGACTCCTAGTTGCTCTGTCCAACCGATTGACTGTTGAAGACAATCATCGCTGATGGCTACAAGAGTTAGAAGCACTCGACTAGAAATATCTCTTAGCCCAACAATACATTGAGATATACCAAGCACGTCTCTTAGAAGCCTTCAACAAACGGGTCAAGAAGATACCAAGAGGGTGGCCTTGTCTTGACAGTAAGAAGACCGATGGTTATGACCCACAAGATGGCCGATAAATTCTAACCTAAATGTGATAGTCCATTAATTGTGGAGTCCGTGTTTTCCAATGGCGCCTACAGGCCCGTAAAATCCAATGGTGAATTTCTCATGATGCCTATCAACGGCAAGTTCCTCAAAAAGTACTATGTCTAAGCTAGACTTGTACTCCTTTTACTATCAGTTGGATAATCAAAATGTACATTATATGTTCTCCGTTGTTCATCTCCAGCAAGTGTGTGAGCACAATATGTACTTTTTTCCATAAAAGTGTAATAAAAGTCATTATCGGTATTCAGAAATCCTGAATTTGCAACGGATAGTGGATCCTCAAAAATCTCTCCTGCGAAGCCACATTCAGGTTTATCCACACTTTCTGGTAGATCGCTGATAATCAGTTTTCTTGGGCCACGTCCATATCACCTCTGAACTATTATCCTAACCGATTATCCCTAGCAGGGTTTGCTATATTCATATTACCTTTGATCAACCCTCTCTATATGATCATCGATTGTCACGTCCATAATTCCTCTGATATCAGTCGTCACCTAAACTTAACACCCGTACATAACTCTAAGTACGCCTGTGGTGTTAAGTCCACAAAACCTGCCACGTCTATATCACCTCTTGCAAGTCTTCTCTCAAACTTATTACTTTCACTATAGTGCGCAAGAAGTAATTGGGCCACAAAACCTATCAATTCAATATCACCTCCGATAGCATTCTATTTTGAACTTATTACTTGTACTCTAGTGCATGAGAAGTAATATGTCTACCAAAGATCCTCTAGTGGGATGTCATTAACGAAAACAAACAGTTTACATCCATATTACCTCTAAATTATGAGCTGCCAATGTTCTCCATCCAAAGAAAACATCATTTTCATATTACTTCTGGCTTATTTCCTTTTCCTTCCACAAAAATACAATGATCATACCTAACCTCTCGGTATGACTATCGTTTAACTCACGTCCATGTTAACTCTGAGCTATTATCCTCACTTCCTCCCTAATAGAGTTTTTTATATCCTTCATACCTCTGAACAAACCTCTCTGCGTGACTATCGATTATTATGTCCATATTATGCAGTTGTTTGGCAGACTACAAAACTAGTCGTAGGCTACTCCGGTCAGAGTTTCGACGAATATCCTAGTAAGGATTGTATCATCACGAGATAGTAGTCCCATCGTTGAATTAAAGTAATTCATGTACTAACGAGAAGATATCTTTTCGTCGAACGGAATCACCAAATGTGACTTGTATTTAAACGGGTATACCATGTTTTTTTACTCGGGAGGATAAGGTTATCGTATCCCCAGTTTCTAAAGCATGTCTCAGTTTCTCATCGAATCAAAATGATCTCGCATCTTCCTAACTTCCCATATTGCGTCACAAGCATGATCTGACGACAAGGGAGCAGATGATCGTAGTACGGTGTGATTGGCCCCCTTGGTGAGAGTAGGTACAGTTGTACTTGACTCCCCATTATTTCCCGATTCTTGGCTTGCTTTCCTCGTAATCCTTGGTGGTTTTGGGACTATGCTTGCCCTGAGGTCCAATAAAGTTTAAGTTAAAGTCTACATCGAGGAACTCATAGTTTGTATCATGGCTTCGAGTTCCTCGAAATATTGTTGATCAATAGAGGCTTGATCATTTCCTGCCATGTATATAGGTATTACATGGGGAAAAATAGATGGGATTTTGGAAGCTTCATTTTTTATCTCTAACTCCTGAGTCTCATTGTCTTCACGGATGGAAGCTAGGGTTATGTCATCTTCAGAGTCTAAGGGATCGCTACCACCAGCCCTGGTGATTGCACTATCCTGGAAGGCAAGGCTACCCCCAGGTAGGTTGTCGTCCGTTCCTTGAGATTCACTGTATTCTTGGAATGATGGGTTGGTGTGGAACACCAGAGGATTACTACCCCCAACTTTTATTCTCGAGAGGGTGCCTTGAAATACCCCCACGGTAGGTACTAGCTTATTACCCAACGGTATGTTCCTAGATGTACGGTTAGATAATGTCAGATTGGATGAGTTCCTCTTCCATGATATCTTCTTAGAAGGAGACCTCCATATTGAACAACATAAGGCACTAAGAAATTCCTCTCCTTCCTCGTGCACTTATTTCTTGTGACCATATTGGACTGGTATCGCAGGTTACAGTCACTAAAATACCGACTGTCTGGTTGGAGGAACTGCTGCTCTAGAATTGCAATAGTTGTTAATGATGTTGGCATAAGTGTGTTCGAAAGAGGACATTTCATGTGCAGGAGTTATTTCTCTCGTCTTGCGCTTGTTACTTATCACGTTGCACAGATCAAAAGATGGAAACTTTACTTTTACACCCATTTCATGTCCGCAGCCAAGCTTTGGGCATGAGTATAAAAGTGGATGGTTTTCTTTCTGACCCAGTTTATGCACAGAAACTGTACCCGGGTCATTTGTGGACGACTTTGTGTGAGAAAGACCTATTCCATGCTTGCAGCCAAGCTGACCGTATCGGTCTGTCAACACAGTTTTAGCTCCCCGACCTGGTTCTTGTGCAGCAACTATACCTAGTTCATTCGTGGAAGACTTGGCGTGAGATGGACCCCACTTCATGAGTAGTCAAGATGAGCACATGGGTCTGTTAACATAGTTTTTGCTTTCCGACTTGGTTCCTGTACAGAAACTGCACCAAAGTAGTCTCAAAAATACTTGGACGGTTTGCCTATATCCGGTGCATGAGCTCATGGGATGCCCCTATACAATTTTCCATCAACAGTGTGTGTGACAAACAGTGGCACATGCTTTTGGTGGACTACTTGTGCAGCCCTTTGAGCGTGCATGGCTCGAGTCACTGGCACATAGTATACAAAATTTATATTATTTCCATAGGAGATTCTGCCAAAGACAAGCTCTACCTATTTTTCATTGATATGCACAGAAGCCCTCATGCACATGCAGCATAATGTAGTGTGCTTCTTCTTTGGCGCATCTTGTTGTGCGTGCATCTCTTGATATTCAGCACTATTTTTCTCAAGAGTGGATGCGGAGAAAGAGATAAGATATGCGTTGACCTGATGCACAACCCCAATGGTGGGATTGGCAACACATCATTCACAGAATGTAGGTGTAGTATAGCGGCCTTGACGACCCAAGTCTTGCAAATCTTGTGAGGTCTTACGGGCCTCAATATGGAGCTCGTCTTGTTCAGCATTTCCTCGAACGCCTGTTGGTCTTAGCGAACAACCAATATTCTCTAGGTTGAACCCTGCTTATTCTCGTCGGACTACGTCACTAACTTCTCGACAGTGAAGATGTTCTTCCCCAACAGAGTCATTATTTTTGTCGACATCGCAAAAAAAAAATTGAAAAATATTGAACAAACTTTCATATTAATTGGAATATAACAAAAAAGTAAAAAAAACTCTAATGCGTAGAATTCTGATTACAAAATAAATTTGGGTAAGTGTGATGGTAGAGATTAAGTCTACAGTCGGCTTTTTTTACTCCTTTGACAGTTTGACGAGAGAGAATGGCAAGGCCCCTCGGGAACTTGAGTATGCGATTCAATGGAGATCCCTTCTTCTTTCTCTCTCCTTTTCTCTTTTTTCATGTGTGGAAGACGCCAACTATTTATAGTCTTCAAAAGATCGTGCGTGTGCATGGATGTGTGTAGATTTTACGCTGCCATATATTATCTTCCAAGAATGATAGATGCAAATTAATAAGCGCATGCTACGCTGTGGCTACATCGTGGCAATTTGAGATATGGGGATCCTAGTGCCCATAATCCGTTCGACACGTGTCATGTGCGGATTGTTCAAGGATCTTGGTTGTTAATAACATAAAGATTTGGTTGCGTGGAGCTTTTGAGGGAACATTGCTGCATGAAAAATCTTGTGCATGAGGACACTGTCGCATTGGAGTATTGGGAGTATTGTCACATGGGACCTTCGTTGTGCTGATGCGCATTCCTCGAAGTAGTATGTCAGTTGATGGCGCATATTTGTATTTGACGTATATCTGCCTTTAGCATATTATCTTGGCTGGCTTAAGTGCATGACCTTTGCTACCCTTAGCTCATTGCTTGGGGCTTCATTTGGTGCATGGTATAGATTTTTCCATGCTTCTACAAGGATTAGCTGGGGCTAGATACTATACAGGTATCTAAAAACGGTTGGTTGCCTTTACCTTCATCAACTTTCCTCATCTTAGGTTGATCCTCTTCGTCACTATTTTAAATGGTAAAGTTCTTTGATCTAGGGCTTGTCCCTTTGGTATCAATATTGGTTGCCAAGACTATGTTCTTACCATATAATACTAATCGTTCCTTGTAACCCTCTTATATTAAATAAGTTAGAACTCTAGATGGTTGAATCCGTTGTAGAAATTTTTCTCCCTTCTTCTAGAATTTAGGATAGAGACAGTTATAAGATTCTTGTTTGTAGTCTGTTTGCCATGAACAAAAGTTTATGCAAAACTTTGTATTATAAACTAAGACAAAAAGAAAGTACAAAAGATCCTATATAAAAATCTAAGTACAACAATTCTGGAGAAGTATAGTTATGGAGATCTAATCTGCGGTCGATTACTTTACTCCTTTGATTACTTGACACCAAGAAGAGATGCTTTAGAAATACTTGAACAATTTTGGAGAATCTACCAACGAGAAAGCTTTGGCAATACTTGCACGAAGTGCTTCTGTTCTTCTTCTCCTCCGTCCCCTCTGTCCTTTAATGGATATGCTGATCCCATATTTATAATAGTTTTTACTGGAAACAGTTATCTGTGTGCATGCGTAGCACGAGTAATATATACCGTGTTTGCTGCGATAGGCTTATATTTTGAAGACATGTAGCCCACGTTCTTGATAGTGGGTTCACAAATTACTCACGATTTGGCACGTGGCTATATATGCGAGGAAGGCTTAGGTCATGGAGGCAGTTATTTGTACACTATTTAGGAGAAATATGGCATAAGAAATATTTCATCATAATTGTTTACCGTATTCTAGGATAGTAACAGCCAAACTGGCATACTTTGAAGAGGATAGCCATGCTGGTATACTTTGAAGAAGGTATCCATGCTGGCGTATTCTGGCTATAATATGAATGTTGGCATACTCAAGTTGAAGAACCAATATTGGCGTATTTAATGAGTGTTAGCACTGTCGACGTATTATTGCTAAAGCATCAATATTGGCATTTTAAAAAGAGATAGCATCAACGGCATACTCTATTTGAAGTAGCATTATTGATAAACAAAAGAAAAGTTGTATTGGATATCGACATCGCCAAAAATAAAATAACATTTAGGTAAAGTTGTGTGAACTTTTTTATTTATTGGGAATTGACCAACAGTACAAGAAAATCCCTAATACAGAAGGATCAAAGTACAATAAAAAATCTGGGCAAGGGTCACGGTGAATATCGAGCACTACAGCGGCTCTTTTGCTCCGTTGATGATCCGAGACCAAGGAGGGTAACCAGGCTTCGAGACACTTCTGTCTTCTTCTCCTTCTCGCACTGGTGGCATTTATTTTTTTATCTCCCATCATCCTTTTGCATGTGAAAAAATGCCTAT
Source organism: Iris macrosiphon (assembly GCA_036927795.1). Taxonomy (NCBI): domain Eukaryota; kingdom Viridiplantae; phylum Streptophyta; class Magnoliopsida; order Asparagales; family Iridaceae; genus Iris; species Iris macrosiphon. Next base: position 67,168,046 of record JAYESA010000006.1, on the reverse strand, counting down.
TATTTATATCCTTGAGAAGTCTTCACGTAGGCGCATACATACGCGAATTACTTGTCGGCACATATCCTCCTGACGGCGAATGCAATACTTTGGCTGCCACATGGTAAGTAGAGATCTGGCATTGGTGATGTCTATAATACTCGTGACACAAGTCAGGCCCTAATTTCAATGGCTATGATTACACCTTGGGACTGCTTCCACTTGGCGCATGAAGAATACTGAGGGAGTAGTGGAGCTCGGCATTGCTGGCATAAGGGAACATTGGAGAAGTAGTGCATCATGATGCTACGGGCACATACGAACACAATGGTATTAGTGGGGCATGGCGCTGCTAGCACATTGGAATACTAGAGAAGTAGTGGTGTATGGCACTGCTTTGGCACATAGGAATACTACTCAGGTTGGTGGTGGCACATTACTCCGGATCACTATGCTGCATGGCTGTGGATCACTTTGGCGCATGGGGCTAGATCACTTTGGCGCATGGTAGATATTTTTCATTCTTCTACAGGACCCCCTTCTAAGTGTCTAAACTTAAATTTTATATGTTTTAAGTTTCAAATACTTTGAACAGAAGCATGGGAGTGATAGGCACATAGAGTGTTGTAGTGCATGTATATAACATCTTCATTCGGCCCGTAGGTTAGCTTGGCTACTTGGCGCATCAGGCCTAGGTAGAGATTCTTCTATTAACTGTCAGTTTTATCCTACAGTTTTGACGCTTGGCTATTATTGAGCAATTAATGGCTCTTTTGCTATAAATAGAGGGCTATGGAAGAGGGAAATGACGCTTCTTCCTTCGGTCTTATGTCTCTGCCGCAGCCGAGCGTGGGGAGGTTGGTCGAGCGGTTCGTTGATCCCCTTCCCTTGATGGTCAACCATCTAGCAGTTGTCGAGGGAGGTAAGGAGAAAAGCTTTTTGCTTCACCTTCTTGGGTCGCTTGAACACTTTGGCGCTATATGCTTGTATGGGCAAGAAATCTCCACTTCACACAAAGACACTCTCTATTGCCTAATGCGCATGGTCTTTGCCGAAGGGATCTGATATAAAGATGCGTAGACAGCCAAATTCTTCTTTGGTGGCATGGGTGATGTTGCCTTTGGATACTCTACTGAAGCATGTGCCGAGAACTGATGCGCAACCATGTTGTACGAGTATATTTGCCTCTACATGGCAACAATTATCTTTGTACTTTATCGGCTATGTGCATGTATATGGGACTCGGTTCTTATGCGCGACCTCCCTGAGTGCATAAGTAGTTGGTTTGCCGAATGACACATGATTGTAAGGATGTGTGCCTTTATATTTTCATGCAATCATTTTGACCTTTGTGTAATCGTTCATACAAGGACTGCCTCAGATTGCTTTGGTCATGATAGAGCATAGAAGGATATCATAGTCACCATTATTCGTGGTAAACAAACACATTATTGGGAGGTTGTCTACGGTCTTCCATCTTAGCTCACTATAGCTTCTCTCCATATACGGCCAGGGCATGATGGCTGGATCTCAGGTTGAGTCCTGGCTGTCCATCTGAGTGGCAGTGGCGGGGCTAGTAATCCCATCCATGATTTCTAGTTGCGTCCTTTCATACGACAGAGTTGGATCTTTTGGCTCTGTGTTCCAAGCTCCCTTGTTATCCATCATTATGGATTCTTTTCTCGCTCTGTGGCTTGCACTGAGGGGTCTTGTTGAAGTGATGACCCATAATGCGTTGAGATGCCGGCTTTACACGTGTTGGTATTAGAAATAGGACAAAGGGGTCTCATTCTTTTCAATTGTACCCATGACCTTGAATATTAATTAAAAATCCTTAAATGTGATGGACTTCCATATGTACTCATGACCTTGAATATTAATAAAACTTTTGCCTTCTTTGCTGTTTGGAACTTTTCTTGTTGTGGATATCTAGGCTACGAGTATTATACCAGAGGTAATATGTGTTGGCCCATCTAGTCTCAGTCAACTTAATTTTGATAGTTAACTAAACCATGAATAAATATGTCATAATATAAAGACTCAATATTGCTGCTACATACTGCTTTATTGATTTTTTTTTTTACTTTATTTGAGTATAGGACTTGTGTATATCGAGTCATACTAGCATGACCCAAAGTCCACTCAAACAAACCCTCAAACCTATCCACCATATCAACCTACATTCAAACCAAAACCTTACTATAATAGGCAACCGAACTCGTGCTGAATTCGTGCCTAACTCGGATCGAAGTCGGTCACCTATATAGTATAAAATTAACCCAGTTATTACACCCGTGATTTTCTGGCCCAACGTTCAAAAATTTGAATTAAAATCTACCCGAACTCTGGCCGAATTCTGTTTGTCAAAACCCTATAAATTGGATTCAATTTTACACTCTCAATATCTCATCCTATTCTATAATCTTTAATCCTTTAGTGAACAAATATCTGAGCCTCAACCTTCCCATCTCCAAGAGCAACTCCCTAGCCTTCTAAGTGCCAAGTGCGGTCTCAGTCTAAAAGTTTACAAGAGTTGTAAAGAGCTTTGCTCAACCTATTTCCTCTCTCTCTCTTGCTATGAAATTACGAGACTTTGGATCAAATCTCACAGTTGTAAAGAAGTGGCAAGCCTTCAAAATTATTCTTTAGTGAGCATATATACTGTTAGTTGCTAGCTTCCTTCACTCTACTTAATTTTTAATTGGATAGATTATTCTGCTGTACTCTATTCATCCCTTCTTGAGTTGTCATATTGTCCTTCAATTGGTATCAGAGAAAAGTTGCCTTGATATTGGCTTAATATCGTAAGAGACTTTGGCAACTATTAGATATATCCACACCAACAATGGTGAAGGCCAGTCCATAAATTGGCCACCCCTGTTTGATGGTACAAACTAAACGTACTGGAAGACATGCATGAGATTTTATTTAAAGTCACTTGATTTTGACCTTTGGGTTATTGTAATAGAAGGATATAAGAAGCCACCTAGAATAATCATAGATGGAAACATTATAGAGAAACCTTATTATAAGTACACAGACACTGAAAAGAAATAAACTAGTCTTGAAGCTAAATCTATTAACGCTCTATTATGTACTGTGGACAGAACATAATTCAACAGGGTCTCCATTTATGGCACTTCACACGAAGTTTGGAAACTTCTTGAGGTCACTCATGAGTAACCTCATAAGTGAAAGAATAAAAAATAAGTCGACTGACAAAGGAATATGAAACATTCAAGATGAAGCAAAATGAGATGATTACTAAAATGTTCATAAGATTCCTCGATGTCGTCAACCCTTTATCCTCTCTTGAAAAGGAGTACAACAATCACGAGAAGATTCATAAAGTACTCAGAGGACTTACCAAGAACTGGAATCCCAAGGCCACCGCAATCATAGAAGAGAATGATCTCAACACGATGACCCTAGAGAAACTTAGAGGCAAGTTGATGACTCACGAGATGGATCTCAAAGAATTCGAAGATCCCACTCCAAAAAATGATGATTCTTTTAAGTATCATCACAAGAAGGTCACCAACTACGACTTCGATGATGATGAATCTCAAGATGAAGACGTTTCCCTAATCACCAGGAACTTTAGAAAATTTCTAAAGCTTGAGAGATCAAAGAAGGAGTTCAATGACAACAGTGAGGAAGAGCCTATATTTTACAACTGTAAGAAGATAGGGCATATAAAGAAAGATTGCCCAACCTTAAAAAAGAAAATTGCCACGTCGCTCATCATAAGAACATCAAGTTTAGTACCTCAAATCCTGATCCGACCTGGATGCGCACTATATAATTTGGTTTATGGCTAGTCTGTCCGAGTCATAGTTTGGTATTTAAAATCTTCATCATCCTCTTGCCATGCACAAAATATGATGATCCTTTCTAACTTATGGATATACCTCTATTGAAATAAGTCCAATAGTTTTTGTGCTTTGTTGATTTATTTTCTTTATGTCACTTTGGGATTTTGTTTTTGTGTTACTTTCGATTTGCTTGATTTTCAGTGTTATCTTTCTCGCTTGGAGCTTTGATTCTTGCGGAGTACGGAAAGAAGAATAGGCAAAGGATTCTAAGCCGGTGCTCGTGCTATTGCAGGTCCGCGTAACTGATGTTTGATCGTTGCTAGGCGGGACTCCTTCTTCAGCACTTTGCTTAATCGATGAATGGTTTGGACCCTTCTTTCCTACTTCTTCAGGTCCATATCTCTAATGTTTCAAACGTTCAATCAATGATGCCAAGTTGAACACCTAGGAAATCCTTAGCTATAATGCATACCAGCCACTAAGAAAGGAATATGGAATTGTAGACCAACTTGTATATTCATAAACAAGATATTAACATGAGATCCAAATACAAGCGGCAGTTGTGGTTCGAAACAAAGTAACTGCCTGATAGAATGCGACATTTGAAATATTGGTTGCGGCCTGGTGCCTCAGAGAGTTTGGAACCACGGTATACCAAAATCGGAACACGACTTTGAGAAAATATGAAATATTACATAGGTATATATATTACTGCTTTACTTTTTCTGCTTTATCTTATGCATTATACAATTCAAGCATTTGCATAGTCTGGGACAACTTATGCACAAGGTTTGGCATTTCCTCAAAATGGTATTCTGGGGACTGGAACCATATCGACCCGGGGGGAAATATTTGATCGTGGTAGTCGCGATACATTGCGGGATCTTCAGTAGGACTTGCTACCCGGGCTGACAGGGCACGCCAAAATGCCATGGATAAGTCCTAATGGTGTCCATCGTACCAATGACCGCATATAAATATAATACATGCTAATCTATTATCTTCTGCAGATGGTAAGAACACTTGTATTTCTTTACAGGGAAGGCGTGCATCGGTTGAGTAAGCAACTGATGTGCTTTATGGGTTCAACGTTGTTTTTGTTCCTCTAAAATCATGCAACTGATATGAAATAAATTCACTTTGTTCTCAATAGCAAGATTATTTTAATGCATGCTCGCACCTACTAAGCAAGTGTTGATTTAGGCGAGTGGGTTCGTCCCGCTCACCAGTACAACTGAGTACTAAACCACATTGTGGGCAATTATTTCAGGCACTCAGAGTATGCAACGTTAGTAGATATACGAGAAGGCATTAGAGTCTCTTCTATTTTGAAGTATAGTTGAAGCCAGTCATTTTGGAGGTATGGATTTTCAATCTATAAAAGGGCATAATCTATGGACGACAAGGCCTATCTGATAGAGCATGCCCTACCATTTAAGTTTTTTTTGTAATGCAAACCAAGTAACCGAGAGGTGCATCAAATGTAATCTCTAAGTAAATTACTCTGAATTATCAATGAAAAGCATATTTTCTTCCTATACCTTATGTTCATCTATTTGTGAATGTGTTTTCTAACTTGTGTTTTAAATAGGTTTCTATCACTACACGTTATTGCCTTGTGCGAGCGCAATTTTAGGCTCGCACGGCATCACGCCCAAGTAAGGATGATTAGTCCTACAAAGGATCCAGGTGAGAACGAATGACCCTAGCAGGATCAGGGCTTGACATGTTAGTATCAGAGTACGGCTTCACTTCCTTCGATTTTAAAAAAGATATTCTAGAAATTTGATGCGCCTCTCGATTGAATTGCATTCGGTGTCCGCTGCATGAGATCAATCTTCCTATACAATGAGCCCAAAGAAAAAAACTTATCATTTTTGGAGTATTGATAAGCTACTCTCTTTTATAGTAATGGCAAAAAAAATTACTATCGCTGCAAGCAGTGCTCAGCCTGTCCAAAGCGATCAGGCAAGTTATAGAGAATCTGGAGTGGCTGATTCAATCAATATGACTGAGAGACTCATGCACCTAATAGAGGTACATCAACAGCAAGATGCCACTCAACAAGCACAGATTCAGGCGCAGTTTACTACTCAACAAAAGCAGATTGATACCATAATACAATTGATTTCATCTTTGGTGCCCAGCAACGGTGGAGCCACGGTGATGCCTATCATACCGCCAACTGTGGCCATAGAAGATGAATTTAAGAAAACGTAGCCTTCTACTAAGAATAAATGCACCCACCAACGTTCAACGAGTGAGCAGAACCGGATGTGGTGATGGGATAGATTATAAAACTCGAAGGACTCATCAACCTGGTTGGCAATAAAGGGTCCAAATGAGTGGCTTGTGCATTGGAGCAATTGGAACTACGGGTGCATGATTGGTAGAAAACCACCAAAAAAGGGATTTATGATGCCAATCCTAACTGCAAGATCATCTGGGAGATATTCAAATCTGCCTTCATTGAACAATATATTCCAAGGGCCGTGCAGCAACAAAAGAAAGATGACTTCAGCAATCTGGTACAAGAAAGTACGTCTGTTGATGACTATGATTCAGTGTTCACAAGACTGGCAAAGTTTGTCGGACACTTCTTGCCTAACCAATAGGCGTGGTGCTATCATTTTCAGAAAGGTTTGAATGATGTCATGTGAAGGGATGTCATAAAAGTGTCAGACCTACCGGGAATGTTATGAAGATGCCCTTAATAGCGAATGAATCTTTGGGCACAATTCACAAAATATAAATGTACAGACTTCCTTTACCAATTATAATAAGCGACCTCATAAAATGGGACCGTATGGAGCGCCGAAGCCTTCACACACGTCTGAGCATAGGGGTCTGCCTCAAGGAACGTAATGCCATAGGTGCGGTAAGATGGTACATCGGGTGATTGAGTGCCGAGTCGTAGAATGCTTCAAATGTGGCCATTTAGACCATAAAGCCTTTGATTGTCGAGACCCCAGGCCGATCGTCAGACAGCAGTCAAACAGAACAAAGGACCTCCAGCACATGGCACCAATGCTGTACCAGTGAACCTACAATGCCAGGGTGTCCAAGGCCAAGTCTATGCATTGACTTGGGATGAGGCATCTGCCTCTGACAATGTTATGACAGGTATCTTACTTTTCAAAGATTTGCTCGCTAGAGTCTTTTTCGATTCAGGTGCAACGCATAGTTTTATTTTTGTTGATTTTATTGTTGAGAATAAATTAGCTTCTACTCCATTAAATATGAAACTTTGTGTGAGTACCCATTCGGAGGCAAGAAGCTTTCCTTAGATGTCATTGTTGTAGACATTAAGGAATATAACATTATTCTTGAAATGGACTGGTTGGGTGCTTGCCATGCAATAATCGAGTGCGCGGAGAAGCGAGTAGTATTTCGTCTGCCCGACGAGGCAGACTTCTACTATTCATGTAGCGCTGCACCTAAGACGGTGATAGTGATATCAGCAATTTTGGCTATGCACATGTTGTATTCGGGTTGTGAAGGGTACTTAGCCTCTGTTCGAGACACTCGACAAGAAGGTGCAAATGCAACTCAAATTGATTTTATAGCAGATTTCACCGACGTGTTCCTGGACGAGCTGCCTGGAATGCTTCCTGATCGAGAGATCAAATTCTCTATTGACACATTTTCGGATACGCAACCAATATCGAAGGCACCCTACTGAATGGCCCCAATAGAGCTAAAGGAACCGAAGGTACAGTTACAAGATCTGTTGGACCGAGGATACATTTGTCCAAGCGCTTCTTCATGGGGAGCCCGGGTGCTGTTCGTAAAGAAGAAGGACGGATCCATGCAGCTGTGCACAGACTACCAAAAACTGAATAAGGCTACTGTGTGGAACAAGTAACCATTACCAAGGATAGACGACCTGTTCGATCAACTATAACGAGCAACAACATTCTCTAAAATTGATCTCAGGTCGGGCTATCACCAGTTGAAAATCAAATCCGGTGACGTCCCCAAGTCAGCGTTTCGAACCCGATATGGGCGCAATTAAAACTACGCACAGACTTATCATACTCAGAGGATCCTGTGCAAATCATAGATCACAAGGAGAAGGTGCTGCAGAACCGTACAATATCCTTGTTTCGCGTGTGTGGCAAAACCATTCAGTAGAGAATCAACATGGAATATGGAGTCGAAGATAAAAGAGAAGTATCCTTTATTATTCGTTCAGTCGGAGGTAAGACCTTGTTCTTAAATTTTGGGATAAAACTTTTTCTTAGTGGTATATTTTGTAGTGCCTCAAATCCCGATCCGACCGGGATGAACATTATATTTTTGGGCTTGTGGCTAGTCGGCCTGAGTCATAGTTTGGTGTTTAGAATCTTCAGCATCCTCTTGCCATAGAAAAAATACGATAATCATTTTCAACTCATGGATAGGCCTCTATTGAAATGAGTCCAACAGTTTTCGTGCTTTGTTGTTTGGTTTTCATGATGTCGCTTTAGGATTTTGTTTTAGTGTTCCTTTCGATTTGCTTAGTTTTTGCTGTTGGCTTTCTTGCTTGGAGGTTTGATTCTTGGAGAGTTTGAAAGGAAGGATAGGAAAAAAATTCTAACCCGGTGCTCGTGCTATTGTTGGTCCGTGTAACTGACATTTGATCGTCGGTAGGCGGGACTCATTCTTTCAGCACTTCCCTTAATCGGTGGGTGGTTCGGACCATTCTTTCCTACTTCTTCACATCCACATCTCTAATGTTTCAAACGTTCAATTGATGATGCCTGGCTGAAAGCCTAGGAAATCCTTACCCACAATGCATGCCAACCACTAAGAAAGTAATATGGAATTATAGACTAACTTGCATATTCATGAATACGATATAAATATGAGCTCCAAATAAAAGAGAAAGTTGTGGTTCAAAACTAATAAACTGCCTGATGGAATGCGGCATTTGAAATATTGGTTGCGGCCTGGTGCCTCGGAGACTTTGGACCTACGGGACACCAAAATAGGAACACGACTTTGAGAAAATTTTAACGGTTGCATAAGTACATATGTTGCTGCTTTACTTCTTTTGTTTTATCTCATGCATTGTATGATAGTTGAACTGTTTATGAATTTGTATGGTCTGGGACAACTTGTGCACAAGGTTTGGCATTTCCTCGAAATTGTATTCCGGGGCACAGGAACCATATCGACCCGGAGGAAAATATTTGATCGTGCTAGTAGCGATGCATTGCAGGACCTTAAGCAGGGCTTGCTACCCGGGCTAACAGGGTGCGCCGCAATGCCTTGGATAAGTCCTGTCACCCTCACTTTTCCAACTAGGGATAGTTTAGTAATTTGGCATGGGTATTTGTTTTTTGAATAAAATTGAAAATTAATGTGATGATTGTATTAAATATTTAATTATGTTGAGCTATATTTGTGACTAGTATTAATTAGTCATTAGAGACTTGTGTTAATTAGTTAATTAGAGAGACTAGACAATATTTAGACTTGACACATATGGAACTATTTAGATTTGTTATAACAATTAGTGAGCCCAACTTGGACCCAAGCCTATTTGTCATTCCACTAATTAAATTAAGGAGAATTAATTTAATTACAATTAGTTAGAGACTTCCAAAAATACCTACCCTTAATTATTCCTCATAATACATCATGTAGGGGTATTTGGGACCTTAGCATGTAGCTTGGGTAAGGAGTATGGGGCCGACCACTTGAAGAGGGGCGCTCCTTCTATCTCCTCCTCATTTGTATTTTATTTTTGATCCAAATTCTAGATCCCCAATTTTATACTTTTGCCTCCATTGATTTTCTACACAATTCACCACCAATTCCTTCTCAAATTCATCACTCTTAGAGCCTTGGAGCTTGGAGAAGCAAGGAGCACAAGAAGGAGGAACTTTGGAGATAGAGATCGTGTCAGGATCGTGTCTAATTATATTTTTATTGGAAATCCATCTCCTAATTGGTAATTCATGAATTTCCTTTTCATTATGGATTCTTAATCATGCAATTGACCATTAGGAATGACCCCATGGCATAGGACTACCTATAGGAACAAGTTCTAGGCTATTTGGCTATATAATGTGAGTTCTATGTAGAATTTTGTGTACATGTTGGGGAAATTATGAATTTGACAAATCAATTGTGTGTCATGAGAATAAGTAGATCTAATTAGACTTAGATCAGGGCTATGGGACTAGGTATGAGTCGACAAATGGATACGTGTATGCCGTATCATGGTATTTTGTGATACGGTATAATACTGGGCCCAATTTTGGGTGTTTTGCACAATTCTCTTCAATTTTTCTTCTATCAAGTTACTTTAGTTGTATTATGATGTTTATGATATGTGCGTACGGGTAATATGGTGGTTTGGTAGTTTTGGCATCATAATCGAGAATGTATCGTGAGTATCCTAACGATATACCCTAGGTATTTGTTATATTTATAATTAGGTACTAGTTTTGTTTATATATATATATATATATATATATATATATTAGCATATATCTTTACTTATTGGGCATGTAAGTTAGTTGTTGTGTTTGGTGTACTATTATCAAGAGAAGGAATGAGGTAGTCAGATGTGAGTGTAGTTACAGTGGTGACTGTGCTTAAGGTGGGAGTGTACTCAATGACAAGGGTAAACGGTTACTTGATTGGTGTTTAGTGAATAGTGAGGATATCAGGCAAGGTACTGTAGTATAAAAGTTGGTACAGGTGTTGGAAGGAGAGTTGATTAATACTAGAGTATTAGGGAGTGGAGTGCCACTGGGTTCAACTAATTTCTTGGCTTGGGCATTGCTGTGGTATAGCAGTTGGGCACTTATGTGCACACTGGTATTTGGGGCTTGGAATGGGTTAGAATTAGAGAGATTTAGGTATGAGGGAATAGAGTATGAGAGGGTTGTGAGTGTCAGTGAGGGTCTTAGGTATTCAGGGGATATCTCGAACAGTAGGACTGAGCAACAACAGCAGCATTCAGCAATATGTGCTTGGCAGTAGTGCAAGGAGGTTGCAATATGGAGATGAAGGGAATAGGGTAAGGTTGTGACTAGTGTTGGTGTTTATGGGGGTTACATTATGCTCGAGTAGTTGTAAGGGGGGTCGGGTTTTATATAAGAGCAACAACAATTGCAGTGTCAGAACTGTAAATAAGCAGTGCACAGAATTCTCAGTAGCAGTGCAAGTAATGCAACAATAACACCAAGGTAATGCAACATAGATAGCATTGCAGTAGTGCAGCAATAGCAGCCAAGTACTATAGCAGAGATAACATTACAGTAAGTGCAGCAATAACAGTATCAACATTTAGTAGTAAATAAAGGGGGCTCGTGTACAGTTAGTTATGTGCAGTGTGTTTATTGAGGGTGTGGTAAAATATGGAGAGTGTGCACTAGCTTGTATCAGGGTATGTGTTAATTTGAGAGTAGGCTCAGTGATGGCTAATACTAATACCAGTGTATCATGAGATTGGTAGTTAGTTGATGCATTTGCTTCAACATGCAGCAAGAAACCCAAGGTCATCAGTGTACACACATGCAATGATATATGTGAAGTGGAGTTTCAGAATATGCACAAGGTATCAATTGAGGTAGGGAATGTGCATGGGTGTCTAGGTAGGGCAGTACAGGCAATGCACATTGTGCCCTGTACTATGAGTTAAATTCCTATTATTGCAGGCATATATGGAAGAAATTTAAGGTAGTAGAAGCATTGGGGGTGATGATTTTAAGGTACCAGGTATAGACTTAGGGTTAGTATAGATGCCCGGTTATCAGATAATTTGAGCAGTTTGTTAGTACTAAGTGTGAAAGTATAGACAGGGGATGTTGAGTAGCAGTCAGGTTGAGGTATCAGGTTAGTGTTAGTGTAAACTGTTAATAATTATATCAATGGCAGTTGGTATTAGTTATATTTATTAGTGAGTAGTTAAAACCTATTACCTGGTGTTAGTAAATTCGTTTAGCTAAAGTAACCTTGTATTAGCTAGTTAATTGCTAACATGGCTCCAATACCTTAGTATGGACCAAGTAGGTGCCTAGAAGATCATCTTTAATGAATATCAACTCATTCCTATTTATTATACCTAAATTGACATGTCATTCCCATCTAGGTGTGTGTGACGCAATCACGGACACCGAGTTATCTCCTTTGCTCAGGAACAGAGGCGAGTAAATTTCTTTGTTAGTTTTTATTTCATAATAGTGTATATATCTCATGCTCTAGAACTGTATACTTGATTCGGATACAGTGGTTATACGGACTGGTATTATATCGATCCTGTCAGAAGATGTTATCCCTTACCGTGTCCAGCGGATACTCCTTCATATATATTTTATCGTGTGTATCGGGTATTGATTATCGTATACTTCGTATTCACATAATGTTCATATTCATTATGCCCATATTCGTGTTCGTAACGTGTCATGATTGGATTCATTGGTATTGGTTGGGGATAGGGGAATTGTAGTTAATTATATGATCAAGTCCAAGTGTATTCGTGTACATGTCGATTATATATCACACCTGTAATCGAGTTACCATATTGTATTCATGTTCAACCTAAACCGATCACATAATGAACTTATATTCCATGGAACATTAGCTAGTTTCATTTATTTTCATTATATTGTAGTTATTCTATTGCCTGTTCTTCATTACAATATATTACCTGTTCACTCTAGTTTATTTCATTCTGATGTTTAGTTATCTTATATTATTTTTTATTATTTGTCATATATGCTCGATTATGTATTTGAAACTGCTTTCAGAGGTATGTACTTCTCTCCAATCCTGACTGTATATATTTTTTAGATGATTGGCTTGTGGACCATTGTCCAACCTACTATGGGCAACTAGAAGGCGTACCATTAGAGGATACTCGTTTAGAGCATGAGGACTTAGTACCAGAGTTTGAGGAGGTTTACATTATTTGTTTAGACTTCTATTAGACTTTTATTGAGGCTATTGGCATGTATATATATATATTTCAGACTTGTGGATGTATTGTGACTCTTTTCCTTTGTAATTCCATATCATACTTTATCTTTCTTCATTTGTATTATGATTGAGTATAGTTTACCATTATCATATACCATATTGTTCTTTCGTTTGGAGATAAGATAACATTAACAGGTACCTTATACATATTGTGTAAGATATTAGATTATGGATGACCCAGACAGTGTTCTACCGCCGATGTTGTGGCGTAGGCTAGGCGTTGATCACTTCTCGTGCCCTCATTCCGGGTGCGGGTCATGACATATTTTTAGTGGTGGCCCATGCAGGTCAAATATCACAATTAGAGCGATATCGTAGTAGTGCTCACCTAGAGTACTACTGCGAGCTTCCTTTAGGATATAGGATTTAGGCTGAGAGTATACTCAATCATAACTAGAAAATACTTTCAAATATCTTTTGCTATCCTTATCTATTGAATATTTTCTTTACTTTTAATAATTAAGTCCTTCTTTGATGATATCGTATCTTACTCAATATTGATTCCTTATTTCAATCTATCTTTAGGATGCCTCTAAAGACACTTTTCCAGCGCTCAGGCACAATGTCAGCTAAGTCGGTCACTTCGTCGCCTATGAGAGCAGTACCAGCAGACGTTGTTCCAGTAGCTATATTCCAGAGGTTCCCTTCACCGATCCAGGTAGGAATTTTTGTAGCAGCTTTCGGGGGTGCTCCACATCTGGTACAAAGGGCAGCACCGACAGTTTCAGGGAATCTTCCACCCCCACTACCCGAAGATGATCGGATGCAGATATTTGTTCTCTTTTCGCAGATGGTGGAGGTGCAATAGCGTCAATCCGAGGTTATGAGACAGGACCTTGAGAATGCTCACCATATTGCGCTCGTCGCAGTCGAGAGAGTCGACTTAGTCCAGTCACAGACGACACCATCTCTGTTTACCCCGAATCAGCCAAAGCCGGGGACTATCATAGATTTTAAGAGAATAGGGTCGAAGGACTTTAAAGGTACTGGGGGGATTATTTATGCTGATGATTGGATAAAAGTCACTGAGCGAAATCGGTGACTAGCACAGATTTCAAAGAGGTTGCAAGTATAGGTCGCAGAAAGCATGATGTTCGACATCACATTTACTTGGTTCACGACAGATGTCACGACCCACACCCGGATATTCCGGCATGAGTACGTTGGTATGTCCAGCCTACGCCGCAAAATCGGAAGTAGAACGCTGTCTGGGTCAACACTAACTAACTAACATCTTAACAATATAAATATAATACATGTTAGTCATCTTAACTCCAAGCGGAGGAACAATATGGTATCTCATAAATGTAAATAAAGTCAATCCCAATACAAACTAAGGAAGATAAAGCACGAAGGGAATAGCGAAGGAAAGAATCAAGATACAATCCACAAGTCTGAAATAATATAAAAGCCATGAATCTCAATAATATAGTGTAATACAAGTCTACCAAAATATATACTAAACTTCCTCGGGCTCTGCAACTAAGTCCTCCTGGTCTACAAGTGTATCCACTAAAGGTACGCCGTCCTACGGCCCGTAGAATGTAGGACAATGATCAATGAGCCAATCATCTGAAAAAATATATTCAGTCAGGATTGGAGCGAAGTACATACCTCTGAAAGCAGTTTCAATAACATAATCGAGCATATAAAACAGATAATAAAAATAAATACAAGATAAATAAACGTATGAATGAATAAACAAGAGGAAACAGTTAATATACTGGAATAGAGAACAAACAATATGAATAACTGCAATATAAAGAAATAACTAAAATCTAACTAATGTGCCTCAGAATACAAGTTCATTATGTGATCGGTTTGGGTTGAACATGATCAATAAGGTAAGTTGATTACAAGTATGGTATGTAATCAGTATATACATGAATAACAATGGGGCTTTTATCACATAATAACTCCTACCTCCCAGCCCTAACTAATACCAATAGATCCAATCACGACACGTTACGAACACGAATATAACCACTGAATACGAGCAGTGGGTATAAACGAATATAATCATACAGAACATAAGCAGTGTGTGTACACGAATAAGCACACTAAATACGAGTAGTGTGTGAATACGAAATATAAATTAATACCCAATACACATGATGAAATATATGTGCAAGAGTACCCGTTGAACATGGTAGGGTATAACATCTCCTAGCGGGATCCATATAGTACCAGTCCGTGAAATCACAGTATCGGAATCAAGTATACAGTTCTAAAACATAAAATATATGTACTATTATGAAATGAAAGCTATCAAAGACATGTACTCGCCTGAAGTCCTGAGCAAGGTGTGTCTCTCGATGCCCAAGCAGGTGTTACACAGACCTATGAATGGAAATAAGTTAAACTAATGCAATTCTAGGTCATGAAGCCATTTTTAAGTCAAAATAGTCAAACTAGGTCAAATTGGCTATTTCTAGGTTGTGAGAGTCCAACTCTAGGATACTAGGCCAATATGCTATAAAACTAAACTATACTAGCTACGCTAAGATACTAGGAGACATACAAAAGGTCGTATCATAAGATACGCAAGTTTTAGATATGAAAATTGTAATATATATATATATATATATATATATATATATACAAGTCAATACATATAGTACTTAGCTAATTAATACAAAGTGGATACCTTGGCCTTACACCAATGCGTATCATACTACCTACACACCCATCTCGATACTCAAATCCAATATCTTGAGTATCGACCAATTACCTAGACATTACCTTGGTATCCCAAGGTAATTTAAATCCTATGCATATAGCTAATATATAGCTACCCCTATATACTAACTATATGCTAATCATAACTAACTACTAAAATATATTATATACCAATACATAGATATATATACCTATATAATAACTTATCAATTCAGTACTACATATCTTTATATAGTTACTTACCAATAACTTACATACATAGATACATATAGTTAAGAGTCCAACTAATACACCTATCTAACTAACTATTAAACTAACCAAGTATATAACGAACTATCTAGCTATACTAACTACAATAACAAACTACTAACCCAACTACTAACAACTAGCTAGTGAACCACTATAAACTAACTAGCTAAACACCTAAACCCAACTAGCTAACTGATACCTGAGGCTCCATGTGCCTTTATGCAACTACTGAACCCTTACTACTGTGCTGATACTTGTTGTCCTATGCCTGGCTTGCTATATTTGCTATATGCAGTGCCTGCTACTGCTGCTCAGTGCAATTGGCATTGGCTAGCTCTTTCTCTAAGAAACTACAATGGATGTGCATTGATGTCTGCAAAAACTGACCTGCTGTTGTGCACGAGGCTGCACCTTTCTATGTTCGAGCATTATTGCAGTGCGCTTTACCTTGGCTGCAGAGAGGTTACTCCCTGCTGTGTACTGCACAGTATTGCTGCACACTGATTCTTCACTGCGGCACACTGATTCTTTACTGCTATACTGATGCATACTGCAACTGCTTGCTGACTGAATGCAGTGCTTTGCACTGCAGTTCTTTACTGCAGCAACTGCTTCAGTTGCTCCCTACATGACACTGATTGCTGCTCCACATGTTGTGGCTACAGTATTGAACTGTTACTTGCTGGATTGCTCTTGCTGTATTACTAAACTACAGTAGCTTCACTCCCTCTCTCTCTTGATGTTGAAGCTGCTGCTGCTACTACTACTGCACCTCATTGGTGCCCGACCCCTCACTCACTCACTCACAAATACTACCATCATATTTACACATTCACATACATATATATACCAATATATATATATATATATATATATATATATATATATATACTTACACTTATAGATATAGTATCTCATATATACTTATAAACATAGACACATAGCTATATATACCTATGTATACTATACACTATAGGTACATACACAATACATATATATCATATACAATATCTCTTACATATATGTATATATATATATATATATATATATATATATATATATATATACACACACAAAAAATATATATATCATATATGCACCGCACCCGTATCACACTCATTCTATGATACACTTGCGATACCGCTCCACCACACAAACAAACTCATCCCGAAGGATACGAGCAAGTCTAGAATACTAATTATGAACAATATGAAGAATAATTAAATCAACTACTAGTCCGTGTCAAGAAGTGACATGCACAAATTTCCGTGTCGAAGAAAACCCCCCAAAATTAACCCGTATCGTCAAATTGATGAGATACAGCCTACACGTACCCAATTATGGATACAATACTATTCATAAGCAATCAAATACATGTTAATTTGATCTAATTGACCAATTGACAAATACCACATGCGCCAATCTCGGAATTCCCCCAAAATTGACACAAAAATACACATAACTTCCTCCATAGGCCTCCTATGAACTTAATTCCAATTCCTATGGATAGCCTATGAATATGGGGTGATTCCTTATGGTTAAATCTTAGATTTAGAGTCTACTAAGAGAGAAAAACTAAAATTTACCTATTGGGAGACAGATTCCCGATTAAAATCCCCAAATGATGAATGTAGCCTCCAAATTATATATCTTGGCTCCTCCTTATGGATCCTAGCCCTTCTCCTTGTTGATCCTTCTTGTAGTAGCCTACAAAAAAATAGGGAAAGAATTTGGAAAGAAATTGAGATAGGAATGGTGAGAGAATAAAGAAATTAGAAGGGAAAAAATTCTAGATCTAATTGAAAATAAAAATAAGAAGAGAGAGGGACTCTCTCTCCTCCTATGGTGGCCGGCCCTAGCCCCTGGTATGAAATAACCAAAACATCCCTTGGGGCCTCTCATGAAGAAATTAATTAAGGAGGGAATATTCTAGTCTAATGGTTTTATTAATTAATTTATCCTCCTAATGAATGGGCCTAATTATTGGGCTCAATCTAAACTAAAATAAATATTGGGTCCATGCATCTAAATTAATTAGTTAGGTCCACTCAAGTCCAAAATAATCTAGCATATAACAATAAACAAATAATACAACAAATAATAATTACACATGCACAATATTTAATATAATAATCCTAAAATAAAAATATCCATGTCAATTTACCAAACTACCTTTAATTGAAAATGTGAGGGTGACAATCCTATCCACCTTAGAAAAAATTTGTCCTCAAAATTAAGGAAGAAACTAACTACCAAAAGCAATCAATACAAGCAAGAAAGAATTATACCTTACGACTCGAACATATATAGATATCGCTCGCGCTTCTCGGCCTCTCGCTCCCAGGTACTCTCTCCTGGCGAGTGATGCCTCTATGCAACGCACACCAAAGGAATCGTCTAGTTCCTCAGCACCTTCTCTCTCCGATCTAGAATCTCAACTGGCTGCTCTGGATAGCTAAGAGTAGGGCCCACCTCTATCTCCGAGTGATCCAACACATGACTAGGATCTGCCACGTACCGTCTCAGCTGCGACACGTGAAATACGTTGTGCACTCCCTCTAATACAGGTGGTATGTCTAGTTTATAAGCAACTGTACCGACCCTCTCAAGAATACTTAAAGGTCTGATGAATCACGAACTAAGCTTTCCGCCTCCAACAAAGAAAATTGTGCCACGTGTTGGAGAAATCCTGAAGAAAACTAGACTGCCAATCTAGCACGAAACACAACCTTAGCACTCTAAAAAAACAAACAATCACAAGCAATGCAAAACAAAATCTATACCTCAAACTCCAATGGTCTTCGGTGGCTATCGGCCCAATGCCGTTGTCTGTCCAGCTCCACTCAAAGTTTATCCCTGATTAGCTTCACCTTCTCAGCTGCATCCACTACCATCTCTAGTCCAATAAAGCTCTCTCACCAATATCATGCTATGATAACGGAGTACGACATCTTCGTCCATACAATGCCTTAAACGGTGACATGTAGATACTGGCTTGGTAGTTGTTGTCGTAACAAAACTCTACCAAGTGAAGATGATTCTCCCAAGAACCTCAAAAATCAAAAACACAAGTGCGTAGCATATCCTCGAGAGTCTGAATAGTCCTCTCCGACTACCCGTTTGTCTGAGGGTGATATGTAGTACTGAACTTAAGCTAAGTGCCCACACTAGCCTGCAAACTCCTCCAAAAGTGGAACGTGAATCGACTATCCCGATCCGAGAATATGCTTACAGGAACACCATGCAATCTGACTATCTAACGCACATATATCTCCGTGAGCTTATCCATAGATGTACCCACATTGAATGGCAGAAAGTAGGCTGATTTGGTCAACCTGTCTATGATAACCCAAATCCCATCTTTACCTCCTAGAGAACGCGAAAGTCCTAAAACAAAGTCCATCGTCACATGCTCCCATTTCTACACTATAATGGGTAAAGGTTGAAGCAATCCACCTAGCCTCTGTCTCTCAGCCTTTACCTGCTAACAAACCAAACATCTAGATACGAAGCTAGCTACCTCCCACTTCATACCATACCTCCAAACATACTCTCTTATGTCCCTATACATCTTGTTGGCACCTGGATACATAGAATATTGAGATTGATGCACCTCCTAAAGAATCTCCTCGCACAATGCTCCACTCAGTACACACAATCTGGTACCGTGCCGCAATAATCTATCATCTGCAATGCTGAAGTCATCTGCCAACCCTATATGGACCTGTACTCTGATGCTCCTCAAAGACTCGTCCTCGAACTGTGTGGCTCTGATCCGGTCCATCAACTCTGACTGTACCTGAAGTCCCCACATCTGTGCCGCAACTCCAGGAACTAATATTCCAATGCCTAAATTGTCAAGATCGGCAAACAAATGTCTGTCCCTCGTCAAGTACATAGCCACTGGATACCTGCTTAAGGCATCCGCGACTATGTTGGCCTTCCTTGGATGGTATTGCAAAGAAATATCGAAGTCCTTTATCAACTCCAACCATCACCTCTGCCTCATGTTGAGCTCTTTTTGTTTAAACACATACTTCAAGCTCTTGTGATCTGTAAAGATCTCTACCTGCTCTCAATATTAGTAGTGTTTCCATAATTTAAGAGCAAATAAAACTGATGCCAACTCTAAGTCATGGGTAGGGCAATTCTTCTCATGCGGGCGTAATTTCTTGGAAGCATAGGCAATCACCTTCTCGTTCAGCTACAACACACAACTCAGACCCTTATCCTATGCATTACTGTATATAGAAAATCCTCATGCTCCTAATGATAATGTCAATATTGGAGCTGTAGTCAACCTCTTCTTTAGCTCCCCAAAAGTAGTCTAACAATGCTCAGTCTAGACAAACTCCACGTCCTTTCTGGTTAGTCTAGTCATTAGCTCCACAATCCTGGAATAATCCCGAACAAACATCGGATAGTAAACTGCCAATCCAAGAAAACTTTTGATCTCTGGTACTGAACTCGGGGTAGACCATGACTCAACTCCTGAAATCTTCTTTGGGTCCATTGAGATCCCGTCTCCTGTAATCATATGTCCGAGGAATTTAACCTTATCAAGGAAGAACTCACACTTCGAAAGCTTGCCATATAGCTTCTCCTTCCTGAGGGTCTACAGAACTATCCTTAAGTGATTCTCATGGTCCTCCGGGATCTTCGAATAAATCAGTATATTATCAATGAATACTACCACAAACTGATCCAAGTACTGATGAAACACCTTGTTCATCAGGTTCATGAATACCGTCGGGGCCTTGGTCAACCCAAACGGCATCACCAAGAACTCAAACTGCCCATACCGAGTAGTGAAAGCTGTCTTCGGAATGTCTTCCTTCTTCACTTTCACCTGGTGCTACCCGATCTCAAGTCCATCTTTGAGAATACCTTCGCTCCACTCAACTAATCAAATAAATCATTAATCGGCGACAACAGATATTTGTTCTTGATAGTGAGGTTGTTAAGTGCCCGGTAGTCGATACACATGCGTACCGACTCATCCTTCTTTGGTACAAAAAGTACCGGAGCACCCTATGGTGATGAACTGGAGCGGATGAAGCCCTTGTACCGTAACTCATCGACCTGCTTCTTCAATTCTGCTAATTCACTGTTGTTCACTCAATAGATGTTCTATTATATTGGCTCTGTGCCTGGCATCAAATTTATGGAGAACTCCACATCTCTGTCTGGTGGCAACCCCTACAACTCCTCCAAAAAGATGTCCATATACTCTTCTATCAACGGATGTTGCGGCTCCTGCTCTTCTACCAAAGCTCCAAAGAAGTCACCTTCGTTCTGCTCTGTTGCTTCATTGACAAACTCAAACTTTGGCTCTTTCGGTGCCTGAAACAAAACTCTGCCTCCTCGACTATCGATACTAGCATGATGTCTACTCAACCAATCTATCCTAAGTACTATATCCTAGATCGAAAGTGGCATTATAAGTACATACATGTCCAACTCTCGGCCTCCCAAAGAAACTCTTCGGTCATTGAAAACATCATTGACCAGGATAATACCATCCCCGATCGTGATCCTATAATTTCTCGCCAATGATTCAGACTCAAGATGATGTCTCAGAGATAAATATATATATACAAAGCTATGAGAAGCACCAAAATCAAATAAAGCACGAGCTGGAAAAGAATCAAGATAAACTGAACCTAAGATAACATCACCGACTGGCTCCTCTTCCTCGACGGTCAAGGCGAAAGTTCGCCCTTGTCCCTGGGCACCTATCTGTTGCTGTTGGTGCTGGTACTGAGCAAACTTCTGTTGTTGCGGAGGTAGAGGTCCTCTCTACTATCCCGCTGGTGGTCTCGCGGGTGCTCTCTGTGCCTGAGCTCCGCCCTGAGCTGGATGAGTTGGGACTTTAGGACAAGCCCTCAACTCATGGTCTCCTGATCTTTAGAATAACTACTGGCCTACTCTTATCCTGCATGCATCATATCCATGTCCTTGCTTCTTACAAAAAGCGCATAGAATATATGGTCTCTAAATCTGGTGCATCTAATGTGCCGACGCTCTAGCTGGTCCATGATACTGCTGCCTCGGAGCCATATCTGGAAAGAACTTCTCTTTGAAGAGCTCTTTGAAAGCTTTCCAAGTATGTCCTGGTACTGAGATCCTGGGTTATGTCCTGAACCAGGTCAACACAATATCGAACATCATGCACCCCGCTGCCTCTATCTGTAATCTCTCTAGAATCTGCACTAGCCACAGGTTTTGCTCGATGTCTTCGATCCAATCATCAGAATAAAGGATACCTGCTGTGCCCTTAAAGTCTTTCGGGCCAATCCTCTTGAAGTCTATGATGGTCCCTGGCCTCGACTACAGCAGGGTAAACTAAGGTGGTGTCGTATGTGGCTGGACTATGGAAGCTCTCTCCACTGTTGTAAGCAGGATCTGGTGAGAATTCTCCATGCTCTGTTACATGACCTCTAATTGACGCTGTTGCGCCTCTATTATCTGGTGAAAGAGCACAAATATATGCGTCTGATCAACTGCGGGTGGTGGGGGTGGAAGATCCCCTAAAACTGTTTGCGCTATCCTCTGCACTGGAGTTGGAGCACCTCCGAAAGCTGTTGGAGATACGCCCACCTGGACTGGTAAAGCTGACCTCCAGAATATAGGTGCTGGAACATCATTTGAGGGTGCTGCCCTTATAGGTGATGAAGTGACTGATCGTGCCATCGCGGCACCTGAGCGCTGGGAACGCATCTTCAGCGGCATCCTGAAGATAGATTGAAATAAGGAATCAATATTGAGTACGATACGATATCATCAACGAAGGAAAAAATTAATTTAAAGCAAAGCAAATATTCAATAGATAAGGATTGCTAAACAGATATTGGAATTATTTTCTAGTTGTGACTGAGTCAACTCTCAGCCTAAATCATATTTCCTAAAGTAGGCTCATAGCAGTACTCTAGGCGAGCACTATTACGATATCGCTCTAATTGTGACTCTAAGAAAGATGAGAAGGACCTGCATGAGCCACCACTAAAAATGTATTACGACTCGTATCCAGATATTCGGACATGAGTACGTAGGTACGTCTAGCCTACGCCACAAAATCGACGGTAGAACGATGTCTGGGTCAACTCTAACTAACTAACATCTCAACAATATAAATATAGTACATATCAATCATCTCAACTCCAAACGGAGGAACAATATGGTATCTCACAAATGTAACTAAACTCAATCAACTGTAAAATAAGGAAGATAAAGCACGAATGGAATAGCGAAGGAAAGAATCAAGATACAATCCACAAGTCTGAAATAATATACAAGCCATGAATCTCAACAATATAGTCTAATACAAGTCTACCAAAATATAAAGTAAACTTTCTCAGGCTCTACAACTAAGTCCTCCTGGTCTACAGGAGTATCCTCTAAAGGTACGCCGTCCTGCGGCCCATAGAATATACGACACTGATTTATGAGCCAATCATCTGAAAAAATATATCAAGTCAGGATTGGAGCAAAGCGCATACCTCTGAAAGAAGTTTCAATAACATAATCGAGCATATAAAATAGATAATAGAAATACATACAAGATAATTAAACATATCAATGAATGAACAAGAGAAAACAAGTAATATACTGAAATAGAGAACAAACAATATGAATAACTATAATATGAAGAAATAACTAAAATCTAACTAATGTGCCCCAGAATACAAGTTTATTATATGATCGATTTGGGTTGAACATGATCAATAAGGTTAGTCGATTACAAGTTTGGTATGTAATCGGTATGTACACGAATAACAATGTGGCTTTGATCACATAATCAACTCCTACTCTCCCATCCCCAACTAATACCAATTGATCTAATCACGATAAGTTACGAACACGAATATAACCACTTTACAAGAGTAGTGGGTGTACATGAATATAATCACACTGAACACGAGCAGTGTGTGTACACGAATAAGCACACTAAATACGAGCAGTATGTGAACACAAAATATAAATCAATTCCCAATACATACAATAAAAGACATGCGCATGAGTACCTGTTGAACACGGTAGGGGATAACATCTCCTGACGGGATCCAAGTAGTACCAGTCCATAAAATTACTGTGACGGAATCAAATATACAGTTCTATAACATGAAATATATATATACTATTATGAAACAAAAACTATCAGAGAAATATACTCGCCAGAAGTCCTGAGCAAGGTGTGTTTCTCGATGCCCAAGCTGGTGTCACACAAACCTATATATGGTATGTTGCATCAATATAAGGTTCTGGAATAAAAATAAGTTAAACTAATGCAATTCTAGGTCATAAAGCCATTTCTAAGTCAAAACAGTCAAACAAGGTCAAACCAGCTATTTTTAGGTTGTGAGAGTCCAAATCTAGGATACAAGGTCAATACACTATGAAACTAAACATCCTAGCTATGCTAAGATACTAGGACACACACAAAAGGTTGTATCATAAGATACGCAAGTTTTAGATATGAAAATAGTAATTTATATATATACAAGTCAATAAATATAGTACTTAGCTAATTAATGCAAAGCGGATACCTTGTCCTAGCACCAATGTTTATCATACTACATACACACCCATCTCGATACTCAAATCCAATATCTTGGGTATCGACCAATTATCTTGACATTACCTTGGTATCCCAAGGTAATTCAAATCATATGCATATAGCTAACCCCCATATACTAACTATATGCTAATCATAACTAACTACTAAAACATATTATATACCAATACATAGATACATATAGCTACATAATAACTTATCAATTCAATACTATATATCTTCATATAGTTACTTACCAATAACTTACATACATGGATACATATATTTAAGAGTCTAACTAATACACATATCTAACTAACTATTAAATTAATCAAGTATATAACGAACTATCTAGCTATACTAACTACACTAACAAACTACTAACCAAACTACTAACAACTAACAAGTGAGCCACTATAAACTAACTAGCTAAACACCTAAACCCAAATAGATAACTGATACCTGAAGCTCCCTGTGCCTTGATGCAACTACTGAACCCTTACTACTATGTTGATACTTGTTGTGCAGTGCCTAGCTTGCTACATTTGCTGCCTGCAATGCCTGCTACTGCTGCTTAGTGCAATTGGCATTGGCTAGCTCCTGCTCTATGAAACAGTAATGGCCGTGCATTAATGCATGCAGAAACTGACTTGTTGCTATGCACGATGCTATACCTTGCTATGTTCGAGCATTGCTGCAGTGCTCTTTACCTTGGCTGCAGAGAGGTTACTCCCTACTGTGTACTGCACAGTATTGCGGCACACGAATTCTTTACTGCTGCACTGATGCAAACTACAACTGCTTGTTGACTGAATGTAGTGCTCTATACCACAATGCATTGTTGTAGCAACTGCTTCAGTTGTCACAACTCGCACCTAATATAGGGGCACGAGTACGTGGGTACATCCAGCCTACGCCACAGCATCGACGGTAGAACGCTGTCTAGGTCACAATACTAGCTAATCAATCTCACACGAATATCCAATTCCATAAGGGGTCACAGATATCAAAATATAATATGGAAATACTCAATCACAGAACTAAAGCACGGTAAGATATCGGAGAAAATAAACAAAATATAACACAAGTCTAAACAACAAAAATAGTCTAACCTGCAAACAATAACATCCAAATCTCCAAGTATGTCGGAAATAAGTCCTCTAAGTCGTAGTCTGGAAAAATATTTCCAGTCAGGATGGAGCAAAGTACAACCCAATAACAGTCTAGTTAAATTGATAAGGACTATAAAATAATAAATAAATGATGCTATATACTGAGAGAAACAATAAATGGGTGCAGTGGCAAATAATAAAAAGAACAGGCAATAGACAATATGGCAAAGTCAGTGCATATATGAAATAAAGAGAAAAGAACTACAATATCATATACGGTTGATGTAGTATATGAAACTGAAATAAAGAACTGTAACTATTCTAAGTGTTTGAAATATCAATCTATCATATGATCAGCTTGGGACAAGATCAGGCTTGTTACATATGATTAGCTATGATTCATGTAAGGTCAGGCTAACCATCTGGTTAGCTATGATGCGAGTAATGGTCAGGTTAATCATATAAACAGGCTATGAGGCATGTAATGGTCAAGCTGCACCCGACGTGAGGTGTGGGTGAGCTATAATGCCCGACGTGAGGTATGGGGTGAGCTATGATGCATGTAGAGCTGTGTATGATCACATAATCTACTAATATTTTCTCCGCCCCCAACTAGTACAGTGGATCCAACCATGACACGTTACGATACACAATCAATGTCCAATATATCATGTACAATGTCTAATATCAATGTCGTGTACAATATTAATATGATAACCAATGTAACATCTAATGACTGCAGATCCAATCTATATACTAGTCCGTGTAGCACAGTATCAAGAATCAGATGTAACATTTCTAAATGCTTGAATTATAAAAATTATCAAATAACAAAAATTATTAGAGAATGTACTCGCCTGTGGTCCTTAGCTGGCAATACCAATAGCCTGCTCCCGAAGTCTCGCAAAATAATCCATTGGTCCTATATATACAAATATATATATATATATATATATATATATATATATATATATATATATATAATAATACAATATAGCATCAGTCGTTACACTATCACACACACAAACACAATTACACTATGCTCGGAACTACGCAAGGGTATGATATCTGGTCAACTAGCAGGGTCAAGTGTGCGTGTCTAAACACACATGTGTTATGTCCACGTATACTGTGCACAACAAGACAAAAAACTAGCACAAACACATTGTCCAATATCCATATCCCGTGTAGCACTAACACATGTCTAAGCCAGTACGTTAGTGTACACAAGGCAGTCAATTCACTAATATTCAGGGTCATATAGTCATATGCAAATACGGGATGCCCACAACTAATACCTAGGGTCATACAGCATGTGTAATACAGTCATACCTAGTACTAGTAATCAATTTCTATGGAATATATATATATATATATATATATATATATATATATATATATATATATATATATCTATATATAACAACTAAATATTATATGCATACACATACGCACACGTACACTAGCTACTAGGTTTACTAACACAGGGTCACGAAACCACATTTAACAAACTCCCATGAAATAGCATGCTATCCCTAGTACCATTCACACATGTACACATGAATTCACAAAAGAAGGCAAGCTACTAACAATGATGGGCACGTGAACGTGGAGGATGACGTTGACTGGAGACGGTGCTCGGGCTCTGGCGAGGGTGGCCGCGTGGTCGTGGGATGGTCGAGTCGGGGTCGATGTTGCTCGAGTCGACAGGGATATTCCGGCGAGAAGGTCGGGTCGATGGAGGTATCAACGATGGGGGTGATGATGAGGGAAGTCTCTACTGTGATCCGGCGAGGGGAAGTCGTAGGTGGCCGCAAAATAGATTTGGATGGCGATGGTCGTGTAGTTAATATAGCGGTGCTGATGATGATGGATCCGGTGAGACGGTCGGGGTCGTGGCCGTCCGGCGAGATGATGATGATGATGATTCAGGCGGAGGAGCTGCTCGGGGAAATGGGTCATGGGGAAGTCGAGACGAGGGGTCGGGGAGACTGACAATGGGTCGACGGGGTGACTGGTCGAGTCGGGGAGAAGTCAAGCGGTCTAGAACGGCGGCGCAGTCGGGTGAGATCGATGGTGAGGAAGATGAGGTCATGAACAGAGGGAAGAGGGGTCAACGCTGCTCCGGCGGGGTGTAGGTCGACTGTGAGGGAGGTGATATTCTGGCGGCTGCTGTCCCGTCGGGATGATCGACGAGGGGGAGTTCAGGTGAGTCGAGAGGACTGCTGTGGGCGGTAGAAGTTCAGGCAAGTTGAGGCTCGGGATCCGGCGGTCAGGGAGACTGGTATCAGGGGTCGTGGTTGGCTTGGACTGTGGAAGGGTCGGTGTGGTCGTGGTGGAGATGATGGCCGATGTGGAAGGATGGTGGAGAAGATCGGAGGAGACGGCGGTGCTCAGTGGTACAGTCGGCTGAGGAGGATCAGGCATGAACAATAGAGGGTGCTCGGCAGGGTGGTTCAGCGGTGGTGGTCACTGCTCCGGCGGTGGAGGGTGGCCGGAGATGAAGGTCGGGATGATGGGGAGGAAGATGATGATGGAGGTTGGGTTGGTTTAGGGTTTGATGAAGGAGGATGGTGTAAAAGATATAGAAAATAATGTGGAAAAGTTTTCATATAAGATAGAGAAGATGGGTGCTGGCCTAGGGATTAGGGCCGGCCATGTGTGCCTTGGGATGGGGTTGGCTCCTTGGGAAAGGGGTTAGGATGAGGGATTATATATATAGGAGTGTGTGTGGGGTGAGGATGGTGCTTCCTTTTTGAATGAATGGCCAATATTTAATATGAAGGGGAGTGTACAAACAAAAATAGAGAGAGAAAGAGAGAGAGTTGGACCGGTCAATGAGGGAGGGGGTTGGTTCTTTATGGCTTTGACCAATAGGAGGGTGACACCACATTGCAGTTTTGCATAAAAGCCCTCCCCCCCCAAAAAAAATGGAAAATTGTACAAAAGGTGAGAATTGGGATTGGATGAGGGAAAATACAATATTTGGTATGATATAGTGGCTAAAAAGGGTGTGTAGTGGTTAGTATGAGCCTTGAGGGTGTGAATGGGGGTTTGGTTTGGTGTTGGGTCTAGTTTTGGGTTAAGTTGGGTCTTTACACTAATTTAATTAAAATTAATGTAAAAGGTGTTTTAGAATTAATTGAAAGTGCATGGGGTTAAAATTAGGTGGGATACAAGTATCATGGACGTAGAAGACTCAGAATAGAATATTGTCATAATTTGGGTTGCACAAAATGGGTCGAGATTGTGTCTCCAATTTCGATTGGAACGCACAAGGATGAAAAGTCAAATTTATTTAGAATTTGAAAATAATATCTACGACGAATATTGTGCAACTAAAATGAAGCACAAGAGAGCATATTTATGAGTTACACAAAGATCAGAGTGGAAGATGGGCACGTCTAGAACAAGGGTGTAAAATTTGTTGGAAGGCAAAAGCTAATGTAGCGTTACAAATATCGAAGCAACGGTAAGGTACAACAATTAAATCAAATCACCGTAAAAAAATATAACCTCAATAATTAATCTCAAAAATTACTAATTAAATCCATAATCCTATACTTTTGTCAGGGGTTCATCTAGTGGGTCTCTAGGTCTAGTCCACTAACCCATGCAGTAAAGAACACTATATATAATATATATATATATACACATGTCATACAATTATTTGAAATAAATACACACAATACTTATAATAAATAAAATGAAAAAAATTAACCCTATGTGGTAGTGACAAATCTACCTTCCTTAGAAAATTTTGTTCTCAAAATTTAAGATCATCAATAGTTGTATTTATTTAATTTATTTTATTTTTACCATCAAAATTTAAATTCATCAAACCATATAATCATGAAGTAAATCCAAATTTTTATTTCACAAAATATTCAAAATTTTATAAATATCATATTCCTGAAAATCTTCAAATTTAAAATCAAATTACATTCTTTCACAATCTACTCCAAAAGTTTAAGTTAATAACTAAATACTCAAAAAATAATTTAATATCCAATCCTCTAATTTAATCCAATCAATGCATATTTATAAAATTTAAAATCTCATCCAAAAAATTTGAATTCATACTCTAATCCATTTGTGATCTTATTCCTCGATTCTTTTTCCACACAATACTCAAACACTATAATACTTACGAAATCTTCAAATATAACATTCAAAATAATTTTTTTAAATTTATAACTTGCATTCAAATAAATATAATGATAATCTTCTTAAATTCCTCAAATTTTAATGAAAATTTAATCATATCATAATCTTCAAAAAAATTAATGATTTAATAAAATCGTCAATTTTGCCATATTAAATTCTCAATACTTTATTTAAATTAATGCTTATCCTCAAAATTTAAGGCACCTTGTCTCTCTCTGTCTTGTCATAACCTCTTCATTAATCTTCACTATGGTCAAACCCCTAACAATCAAAGTCTAAGAAAATCCTACTTATAGTCATGCAACATGCAATATAGAGAAAACATGCATAGTTATGGTCTCTTTTGTCATGGTATTGTAGTCTCTGCCAAGATATACTACTAATTATTTCCTAGCAAGAAAATCACTGATACAAGCTACGATACTAAGAAATCAATCAATCAATCAAACCGACGAAAAAGAAACAGAAGGAAAGAAAAGAATAGAACCTGCTAACACATCACCTGGACATCTCCATCCTCTAACATAAACTTAACTCTGGCACATTCGCTCACTAATTCCTATCCCTATATACTGATACCCACATCAACTAATCATTATCCACAAGATATCCATGGATACATCCTTATTGCACACACCTGTCTATTGATACCAAAATCTGACACCAAGAACCTCTAACATAACCGTAGGTTTAATGATGCATCCAAAGTTTAATACTCTTATCCCTTTGGTACAACTATTTCTACTACTAGCACACCAACTACTAGCTCACTTACCTACTATAACTGTTTATACTAGTTGTTCTTATCACTCAAGTGCACACCAAGTGCAACACAAGCCACTAATTACTGCTCCCTCTAATACAACTCTAGATGGACACCCAAGTCAGTTTGCGTTGCCATCTCAAGCATGCTCTAGCCAACAGATCCTTACACATGTACATCATCCACTCATATACTAATATACATTCCTTACCCATATCTATCTAAGTATACTTATATATACTCACAGTCTCTAATAATCAAGGTACACACAAATACACCAATTGTCTACAACCCTCAACTGTGTACTAAAATTTGTAATACCTGGATTACTTGCACTATTACTTCCAAATGATTTTCTATCCATATTAACTGATACACCAATCTAATATTATCACATAAGGTACTTACTGTTACTAGCACATTGCTCAACTAATCCTTGGCGTAGAAACACTAGCGCTCTTGGTATAGTAATACTAGCTTCCTCATTAGATCACCTCATCTCACTCACTATAACTCATGATCACTTGCACTTTCTATAATATACATGTTTTACTTCACTCTTAAAGGCAGGCATATGGTTCTATATCTCGATTGATGTATAAGTATCTCCCTTTAAACTTTTACAGGCTGATACACTAATCTGTGATACACTTTATACCTTTTATGACCAATCTTGATATTTCTCAACTCATGGCACACTATTGGAATTTTCTAATACTCATGCTTCCACTTTCATGAACTTTTATACTGACACTCAACACCCACTGTGCATCCTGCACACAATTTTTAGACACTTTTTCCACCTATTGCTTCCAACACATCACTTGTCTCAATATCAGGTAATATACCTATTACTAGTCATATACTGGTATACTCATATCAAATCACATATCAAGGCCCTTCTTTTATCTGTAACACAAGTCTTACTACTATGGCACACTCATTAATTCCCTTTATGTATATGCATTTCTTTACTCTTGACACACCCAAGTGTCAACCACCAAATTGAACATCATGCTCCATTAATTTTTCAACACAATTTTCTTGATACTTAATGGTTTATATGGATCACCCAACTACATAAATTTATGACTATCCAGGACTGGCATGCTGACTCTGATACTAACTTCTGGAACCATCACTAGTACTCTTTACTCCTCTTTCTACATATAGTACTAATACTAACTATAATGATACATATCATAGAACTATTGCTACAAGATACTACACTATGGGTTAACTCTAGATTGATGCCTACTGCTCATATGTCCAACCAAGAAACACTTACAGACTCACAAGCCATACTCCCAACAGTCAATACTGATACTCAAGACACAGACCTAATTGCAAGTCACCAATTATCACACTAACAAGGAATCCTAATAGAACGAAGCTATATACGGAAGTAGACTAAGGACTGAAGGTATCTCTACTGCTAGCAAGGAAAATGATGGAAAAAGGTCCTATAATAACAGAAGTGGATAATTATTGAGATGATACTTTAAGAACAAATTTAAGATACAATCTGATAATCATACACGTCTGTCCAAAATCATGACACTCAGAATCCTCGCCACGCCAGTAAGCATAGCTGCGATAAACGATAGGTTCCATAACTAAAGAATGCAACTCTATAATCATGTCATCTAGAATCCTTACCATGCCAACTGGTATGGTTGCGAAAAACTCTAAATTTCATAACTAAGATATGTACATCCAAGGTCAGGTTCCTACGTTTCTGTCACGATAGCTAATATGGCTGCGATAAACTCTAGGCTCCATAACCAAAGTAGACATTTGACCTTTCTTACTGTCCTCATCAACTTATGTCATCAGATGATACCGTAATTTAGTCCGTAAAATTCATCTCGATATGAAATCAAACTCAACAACGACACTAAGAATTAAATTTAATAACTGATCAACAAGAATCAAATTTAATAACAACAAGTGAGAACGGACGGGAACAAGGAAAAAGATTAAAATTGGAAATTATAATAAGATTCTCAAGGGTCGTCCCAAAAATCTCTTAAATAATTTGTGAATGAGTATCCTCTCTCATCCTAGTATCCTATGTCCTATATCCTATCGCAGGCACGCAGTAGTATAACTAAGATGTCACATTACCACGATATTGTACTACTTGCGAAGCTCGACCTACATGGGTCACCACTAAAAATGTGTCACGACCCGTACCTGATATAGGGGCATGAGTACATGGGTACGTCTAGCCTACACCGCAGCATCGGCGGTAGAACGCTGTATAGGTTACAATACTAGCTAATCAATCTCACACGAATATCCAACTCCATAAGGAGACACAGATATCATAATATAATATGGAAATACTCAATCACAAATCTAAAGCATGGTAAGATGATGCAATATACCGAGAGAAATAATAAATGGATGCAGTGGCAAATAATAAAGAGAACAGGCAATAGACAATATGGCATAGTTAGTGTATATATGAAATAAAGAGAAAAGAACTATAATATCATATACGAGTGATGTAGTATATGAAACTGAAATAAAGAACTGTAACAATTCTAAGTGTTTGAAATATCAATCTATCATGTGATCGACTTGGGACAAGATCAGGCTTGTTACATATGATTAGCTATGATTCATGTAAGGTCAGGCTAACCATCTGGTTAGCTATGATGTGAGTAATGGTTAGTCTAATCAGATATAACAGGCTATGAGGCATGTAATGGTCAGGCTACACCCGACGTGAGGTGTGGGGTAAGCTATGATGCATGTAGAGTTGGGTATGATCACATAATCTACTAATATTTCCTCCACCCCTAACTAGTATAGTGGATCCAACCATGACACGCGATGATACACGATCAATGTCCAATATATCACATATAATGTCTAATATCAATATCGTGTACAATGTTAATACGATAACCAATGTAACATCTCATGACTGCAGATCCAATCTATATACTAGTCCGTGTAGCATAGTGTCAAGAATTAGATTTAATATTTCTAAATGCTTGAATTATAAAAATTATCAAATAACAGAAATTATCAGAGAATATACTCACCTGTGGTCCTTAGCTGGCAATACCAATAGCCTGCTCACGAAGCCTTGCAAAATGATCCATTGGTCCTATATATATATATATATATATATAATATAATACAATATAGCATCAGTCGTTATACTAGCACACACACAAACAAAATTATACTACGCTCGGAATGCAAGGGTGTGATATCTGGTCAACTAGCAGGGTCAAGTGTGCGTATCTAAATACACAGGTGTCATGTCCTCGTATACTATGCACATGAAGATAAACAACTAGCACTAAAACAATGTCCAATATCCATATCTCGTATAGCACTAACACATGTCTAAGCTAGTACGTTAGTGTACACAAGGTAGTCAATTCACTAATATTCAGGGTCACATAGTAATATGCAAATATGGGATACCCACAACTAATACCTAGGGTCATACAACATGTGTAATACAGTCATACCTAGTACTAGCAATCAATTTTTGTAGAATATATATATATATATAACAACTAAATATTATATACATACATGCACGCACACGCACACTAGCTACTAGTGTAGAAGCATGAAAAATACGCTGGATAGCTCTACGCAGCATGTTGATGTTGGACAGCGTAAAAAGATGACTTCAGAGCCATCGACGTGCAAATAGAGCTTTTCCGCTGAGCACAACGTAAAATATAAGCTCAAGGACTATTTGCGTAAAGTAGTATGTCTAGGCTGCTTCAGCGCAAAAAGGATGCTACATCGCCTTTATGGCGTAAAACTCACCCGCTTTCAATGCAGCATTGAAGTGTACGAGGAACACTTCGTCTTACCCAAAATGAACCTGTCAAATCATGAAATGAACCTGACGTCTAAACTCCTGACAAAGAGTACTGCACGACTACCCAGACGACGGCTATAATGATGGCGCGGTACAGCGACCCAGACTATCCTTTAGTGACATCTCCTTGGAGTAAACTACTTTTACGCATACAAGGGAATACGCTGCCTAGTTTTACATAGGCAGACGTGAGCTTTTTACGCTCCGCAGAAGACAAACAGACTGCCATGTCAAAAGCTGCTCTTCGTACAGGGCTCGAGGCACCTCTCTATATTTAATGCGTAGAGCGGTAAGAGATTCTCGCGGCACATCTCTGCATTTAATACGCAGAATACTGACAGATGCCCGAGGCACGTCTCTGCATTGAATACGCAAAATAGTGACAAATGCTCGAGGCACATCTCTGTATTTAATGCGCGAAATAATGGCAAATCTTCGAGACACGCCTCTGGAATATGCTGCCTAGTTTTACACAGGCAGACGTGAGCTTCTTACGCTCCGCAGAAGGCAAATAGACTTCCACGTCATCAGTTGCTCTTAGTACAGGGTTCGAGGCGCGTATCTGCATTTAATACGTAGAATAATGGCAACTCTTCGAAGACACGTCTCTTCATTTAATGCGCAAGATGGGATTAGATCTCTGTATTTAATGCAAGAGATTTGATTATATCTCCAAAAGCTGTAATTTTGGCTAAAACGTCCACATCATCTCGGCTTCGACGCCCAATCGACCTCTATGCCCACTCGGCTTCTATGCCAACTCGGCTTCTACGCCCACTCGGCCTCTACGCCTACTCGGCTTCTACGCCTACTCGGCTTCTATGCCTACTTGGCTTCTACGCCATGGTGACAGTTATTGGCTTCTACTCCAACCTCTTCTACACAAAGGATAACTACCTATGTGGCTTCTATGCTGTGATCTTCGCAGCAGTTATACGCATTGTCCCTTAGTTGGATACGCGTCACACGCTCATTCAAAAGGTCATCTATACGCAGGAAATGGTTATTGTAACAATCGTGTAAAAGGGTACTGTACTTTCCACTACTTAGTTTCTACACCAACTGAGTGGTCACTGTCACTAAAACTCTATAAATAGTGACCTCTATCAACAGAGGAACTGGTCGAGAAAAATAGGTCGACAACTGGTCGAGAAAAATAGGTCAACAACTGGTCGAAAAAAATAGAGGTCGACAACTAGTCGAGAAAAATAGGTCGACAACTGGTGGAGAAAAAGAGGTCGACAACTCGGACAATAAATGTCGAGATTGGGTGGAAAAATTGGAGGGAAAATGGTCGCGGAGAGAGAAGAATCCAGAGCTCAGGCAAAGAAAAGTGATCAACGACTTTGGCATCGGGCATCCACTCTCTTTAGCAACCTTCGAAGCTGCTTTCTGTCTTCTACGGCATTTCTTTATCATCGTGTGGTCCAAGGGATAAATTAATCGACCGCAGATCGGACTCCTATAGCAATATTTACCCAGATTAAATAAATTGTACTCGACATTCTCGTATAGGACTAAATTGTACAATCTTGTTTGTAAACCAAGAAGGGCGGGTTTCGTATAAACCTCGTCTCCATATTATCTTCCCTTCGTTTATTTATCAAACAACAAGATGGCGACTCTGTTGGGGATATCTTTCTCTTCTGATGAGGAAGCAATTGCTCAATACGATACGGTATCCGTAGGATCCGTAAAGAAGACCCTGGTCGTCCAGTTCGACCAGTCTGCCTACGAAGACATGCTTCGAACAGGGGGTAGCTCTCACTCTCTCTCCTTCAAAAACAACAGGAAGCTGCGTAAGGTCTGGATGCCCAAGACATCCCCTACCATTCATATCGACTCT
The DNA here is from genome assembly GCA_036927795.1 of Iris macrosiphon. Classification (NCBI taxonomy): domain Eukaryota; kingdom Viridiplantae; phylum Streptophyta; class Magnoliopsida; order Asparagales; family Iridaceae; genus Iris; species Iris macrosiphon. Next base: position 67,132,047 of record JAYESA010000006.1, on the reverse strand, counting down.
CCGACCTCTCCGACTAAAGAGGTTGTAGCATCGCTCCCTCCGCGCCTTGCGCATAAAATTCAGTCTCCCGTCACTGACGGAATAGACAAAACTTCTGTCAATGCCTCAGTGCTAATCCAGAAGTATACTCCGCGCCTTGCACGTAAAATTCAGCCTTTCGTCACTGACGGAATAGACAAAACTTCTGGCAATGCCTCAGTGCTAATCCAGAAGTATACTCCGCGCCTTGCGCATAAATTTCAGTCTCCCGTCACTGACGAAATAGACATAACTTTGGACAATGCCTAAGTGCTAGTCCAGAAGCCTATACCGCGCTCTGTGCGTAGAAACGAGTCTCCCGTCCTTGGCAAAACAGACAAAAATTTTGATAATGCCTTAGCGCCAAATCAGAAGTTCCAAATGCGCTTCGCGCGTTAAGATGCATCTGCCCTCCGCAGAAAAGCAGATGATCCCTATAGTCTACGCAAGGGAAAGCAAGTGGCGGACTGCTCAACTTCTTGGCCTTTACGCCAGCAAGGGAAGAATCTGCCAGTGTCACGACCCGCACCCGGTTTAGGGGCACGAATGCGTGGGTACGTCCAGCCTACGCCGCAGCATCGGCGGTAGAACGCTGTCTAGGTCGAGTACTATCTAACAATCTCACGCTAGTATCCAACTCCATAAGGAGACTCGGATGATACTATAAAATATTAACAACATACTCAATCACAACTACAGCACGATAGGAATTTGAAGAAATAAAAGAATACAATACAAGTCTAATGACAACATAATCATACCTGCAATCCTTAACTTCCAATCCCCAAGTGTCAGAAACCAGTCTACTATGGTCACAGTCTGGAAAAATATTTTCCAGTCAGGAAGGAGCAAAGTACATCTCTAAATAGCAGTTCTATATAAATGACATAAACTATGTAGCAGTTCTAGATAGAAACATACCAGATGCATGTATAGGTACGAGAAATGTACAATGAGAGAAATATTGGAAATACTGTAAGTAAATGCAGGAAAAGAACCATATGTCACTGAGCAAGAAACCTATGACTAAGTGTGTGAGTACTAGCTTCAACATGTGATCGGCTTGGGACTAGTAAACTCATTACATGGGTTAGTAGGGCTAACCGATGTAACAGTGAGGAGGCATGTAAACTCATTACATGGGTTAGTAGGGCTAACCGATGTAACAGTGAGGAGACATGTAAATGGTCAGGCCGCACCCGACGTGAGATGTGGGGTGAGCTATGGTGCATATAAAGTTGGGTATGATCACATATCTACACTAAAGTACTCCCCAAACCCCCGACTGGTATAGTAGATCTAATCATGGTATGCTATGGCACAGGATTCCCTAGGAAGGTAGCAAATCTCCCCGGAAATCAGTGTCTGTACATGCACAAGATAATAAGGAAAACAAGTCTTGTACAAGCTACACCATGAATAAGGAATAACATCTCATGACGAGATCCGTGTATACCAATCCGTGTAACCAATGTGTCGAGAGCATGGATATTTACACTAGATACAGTGAACATAGGAGATATCATAAATTAGAAACTAATCAGAGAATGTACTTGCCTTGGGTCCTTAGCTGTCAATACCAATGTCCTGCCCTTGAAGTCTCGCAGGACGAACCAATAGTCCTATAGATATATGATAAAAATAATATTTGCATCAGATGTTACACTAACATAATCATAAGATACTGAACGCAGGGCACTGGTCAACTAGGGTCATCTAGTATCTATATATACATATATCAATAATTAAATATAATACATATATATGGTTATTCCAAAGTATATACAAATATGTATTAGTGTATATATATTAAATGGAAATATATTATATATATATATGTATATAAAACATACATGACACCCATTATTAGGAATATGTATATATATACATACACTAAATAAATATACATATACCATATCTGTATATAAGTATATATATATATCAAAATACCGAACAATATATATATATATATACACATCCAAATGGTACTTATTATATACAAGTATAAATATATTAACATATATAAGCTACGTGTATATATATATACACGCCGAATACGTACATATATAAAAACATATTACCAAGGTACGTATTTACATATATACCAATAATATTTACATACATATACTGAAAATATATGAATAGCTATACAAATTAATACATATAATATATATATAATCAAAATACACAATTACTAAACCAAATGAGTTTATACTATATTAAATATACTGTACAAAATAACCAACACACATACATGTACAGATGTATGTGTATGAATACTTATATAATAACACAAAATTATGCCAATACATATATATATATATATATGTATACCGACGCGTATTTATACATTAACATACATATATATATAGGGAGAAAAATATACGAACTTATATACACAAATACGCACATACACATAGACGTATACACATACACGATTACACAAATATACATATACGTATTTATATACACATATGTATATATCTACACATAAATTAATGTATACAAATACATACACAATTACATAGTGAAGGAGGAAGAAGGGGAGGAGCTCACAGTGACTGGAGTCGGAGCTATCGGTGGTGGTGATGTAGTGTTCGTCGAGGGAAGAACGGCGAGGGGCTTCGGGGTGGCCAGGGAGTCGGTTCAGGAGGAGGATGGCCGGACTGGCTGTCGAGGAATGGGGACAGCAACTCCGCGAAGCCGAGGGATGGCCGGAGCTGAATGAGGGGGCCGGAGCAGATGGAGTCGGGTTCGTCGGAAAGATCGGCGGAGAGGAAGAGCACAGCGGGGAATGGGAGCAGCGGGCAGGAGGAGATTCCCGTGGTGGTCGGAGCCTCGGTTGGTTGCCGGAATACACAGCGGGAGGAGGACTCGTCGGGCCGCGCCGGAGTGGTGAACGCAGAGGGAGAGGGACTCGGCAATGGTCGGGATGGATGGATGGATGGAGAAGATGGAGGTCGTGGTGGTGACTGGTGATGGAGGAGGCCGGCTGTACACAGCAGGGAGGAGCTCGGCTCGGGGCCTCGACCGCCGGAGTAGATGGATCGGGGTCGGAGTGAGGGGGCTGGAGTATCGCAGCAAGGCGGAGGGAAGAATGGCAGAGGGAGTCGGCAGTGTCGATGGACGGGGGATGCTCGCCGGCCGGAGAAATGAGCAGCGGGGATCTGCTGCAGACCGGATCCGCCGGGGTGCAGTCGGGGACAGGACGGGTGTGCAGCGGGCAGGGAGGCCGGAGAAGTTGGCCGAGTAGATGGTGATGGGCGACGATGGTGGAAGGAGGAGATGGGGGGTTGCTGGCGCCGGACAGCAGCAGGCTCGGCCGGCTGGAACAGCCGCCGGAGTTGACCGAGGCCGCCGGACAGCAGTGCTCGGCCGGGAGCACAGCACAGAGGAGGTTTCCCCCCCCCCCCCCCTTAGCTATTTAAATTCAAAATAATTTAAGAGAAGGAGGAGAAGAAAAGGAAGAAGAAGGAAAGAGAAGAAGAAAAGAAGAAGAGAAAACGAAGAAGAGGAAATTCAACGTAGGAGGGAGGGAGTTGTGAGGGTGGAGTTTTTTAGGTTGTTGCCTAGGGATTAGGGTTTAGGATGTAGACATATCATTAAATAGGGAGAGAGAGGGTGTGATGTAGGGTGAGGATTTGACCCTCTAAATGAGTGGTCTAGATTTGTCAAGAGGAAATAATTCATGGGGATTTGAGGGTGAGAGTTTAATTAAAAATATTGGATTCCCTCATTGATTAAAAATAATTAGGTGTTGGCACCTACAATTAAATAATTGCAACTTAGCCCCTTAAATTCGGGAAATTGCACAAACACATGAAATGACAAAAATTGGGCGGGCGATTCGGGGTCCGATGTTTTGTAGGGTCATGGGGCACTGTAAGATGGGTATGGGCTGAATTTGCAGGGTACTGGAATTAATTTGGGATTTTAAAATCAGATAAAATGGTATCCTCAAATTAAATAGAAATAAATGCAAGTTGTGTTCAACAATTAATTAGGAGTACTTGGGGTCAAAATCAGATCAAGTCATCAATACCAATATTGAAGAAGACTCAGAACAGAATATTACCCTAATTTGGGCCGCACGAAAAATAGGTCAAGATGGCCTCCAATTTTCGATTGGAACGCACAACGATACAGAAATAGGAATTTATTAAATAACGTCCGCGACGAAATTTTGTGCGGCTAGAAATAATGCACAAAGAGCATAATTATGAGTTGCAAAAATAGCAGAATGGAAGGCGGGCATGCCTAGGGCAAGATTGTGAAATTTGTTGGAAGACAAAAGTCAGGATACTGCTCCAAATATCGAAGCAAAGGCAATGCGCAATAATTAAATAAATTACGGTAATTAATTACAAGCTCCAATAAATAAATTCTAAATAAATAATAAAAATCCCAAATTTTATAATTCGGACAGGTGGTCATCTACTGGGCTTCTAGGTCAAGTCTACTAGCTCAACCACAAATGTACACTGTATATAATATTATATCTAATTACACATCACATATATTTATTTGAATTAAAATAATTATCATGAAATTAAATAATTGTAACTACAATAATATTAAATATTGTAAAAGTCAAAAATACCCCTGTTTTCAGAATGTGGTAGTGACAAGTCTACCCATCTTAAAAGAATTTCGTCCTCGAAATTTAAAATCCGCATAGTAGTGTTTATTCATTATTTTATTATTCATCAATAGTTAAATTCACCAATCCACATAATCCTGAATAACCTACCTTGTCATTTCACAATTTCAAAAAATTTGAAATTATGGTATTCCTGAAAAAATCCTCAAATTTATCATCGAACTCTATTCGTATCATAATCTCCTACGAATCTGATGTTAGTAATTAAAACCCGAATTGATGTCTACTCCTCTAACTTAATCCAACAATGCACATTTTAAAATTTCCATCAAAACACTAATCCATGAATCCAAATAAAAACTCGTCCAAAAAGTTTGTGTTTAATTACTAACCCATTTATCATCTTACTCCCTGAATTTGAGCAAATCACTAGATACAAATTTTTTTTTTTTTTTTTATTTTTTTTTTTTATTCACAATACTCAAATAATATAACACTCGCAAAATCCTCCATTAATATTTCCATTAAATCTTTATCTTCCAGTCCAATAAAATATAATAATAATCTTCTAAATTTCCTCAAAAATTTTAATGATAATATATCATAATCAATAATCATCAATCCTACCATATTAAATTCTCAACCTCTCATTTAAATTAATGTTTATCCTCGAAGTCTAATGATAATTTAATCACATCTCAATCTTGATAAAATCAATGATTTATCAACTCTGCCATATAAATCCTTAATTCTTTATGCTTATCTTCCAAAATTTTAGCATCTCATGTCTCTTGTCAAGTCATAACCTTGTCATAGATCTTTGCTATGGTCCAAACCCCAATGATCATGGTTTAAGAAGATTCTACCTACAGCCATGCAATCTAAGAAAATATATAGGTCATGTGTCTTTCGTCAGGGTATTGCAGCCTCTGCCAGGGTGTACTACTAGCTACAAACAATCAAAAATCACAAATACAAACCACGGTACTAGGGAATCAATCAATCAGAAGACAAAACAACATGAGAAAAAGAAAGAACCTGCTAACATATTTCTTGCGGTATCTCCTATCTCTAACATACTCTTAACTCTAGCACATTCACTATCTAATTCTCATTCCTGTACACTGGTACCCATATCAACTAATCATTAATCCACAAAATCCATGAATATATCCGTATTGCACACACCTGTCTATTAATGCCAAAATCTGATGCCGAGAATCTTTAATATAACCATGATTCAATAATGCATCCAAGTTGATACCTCTATCTCTTTAGTACCATACCCTTTGTCAGTTCCCGTTCCTACTACAATTGTTCATACTAGTCGTTCTTATCACTCAAATATACGTCAAGTGCAACACCATACCAAATACTGGTCTTTCCAATACAACTTTAGATGGACACCCAAGTCAGTCTGCGGTGCCATCTCATTCCTGTTCAAGTTATCAGATTCTTACACATGTATATCATCTACTCATATATTAATATTCATCTCTTATCTACCATAAATTAATCCTCAAAATAATTGTCAAGGTTTAACTTCTCGGTCAACTTAAAAATATTGCATATACCTCCTCAATATCAGATACTCAATTATCGAAAAAATTTAATCACTTTTTAAAATCATTATAGCTTTTACCTTGTTTATTGAATTCACATTTGAAATCCTCAAAAATTTAAATGACATAATCTCAACTCCTCAATTATTCTAAAATAAAATCTTATTTCCACCTTTTAATTTATAACCCCACAATGTACATATCAGTGCTCACGGTCTCTGATACTCAAGGTGCACTTAATGCATCTAGTGTCTATAATTGTGTACTAAAATTGTACTGCCCGAATCACTTGTACTATTACCTCCAATGATCAAAGTTATCATCAACTGTGTTTTCTTTCATGATTCCAATTTATGTCAACTGGTATATCATCTAATTATCATCACACCGAGTGCTTACTGTTACTAGCACCATTTTTAATAATCCTTGATATAGAATCATCGGCACTTTTGGTATTATATTACTAGCTTCATTAATGCATTATCTCATCAAGCTCATTAGAACTCATGATTAGCTGTACCCTTTTATAACATTCATTTTTTCTTATTCTCATGGGCAAGTATATGGTTCCTCATCTCGATGGTTGTATATGTATTTCCCTTTAACCCTTTATAGCCTGTTAAACTAATCCATGATACGCCTCCCCATTTTCATTACCAATTCCGATATTTCTCCACTCATGACACCTCGTTACAACTCTTTATGCATATATCCTTCTTTACTTTTAACATATCTGATCTCAATCATCAAATTGAATCACAATCCATTAATTCTTAACACAATTTCTTGATACCTAATTGTTCACGTAGATCATCCAAATGGCAAAATCATGATTATCCAGGACGGGTATGTTGGCTCTGATACTAATTCTTGAACTATCACTGATACTCTATACTCTCCTTCTACTCACAGTCTCTAATGACACTACTCCTAAAATCATTGGTACAAGGTACTATGCTAAGGGCTAACTCTAGATTAAAGCCTACGGCTCACATGTCCAACTAAGAAACACTTACAACTCACTAGCAACACAGTCAATACTAATACAAGACACAAACAAAATTACAAGCCACTAATTATCATACTTAACAAGAAATCCTCAAGGAATAGGAGCTCAAAGACTGAATTGAGGACAGAAGGTATCTTTACTGCTAGTAAAGAAAGAAGCGGCGGAACAAAGTCCTGGAATAACAGAAATAGATAAGTCTTGAGATGATATTTTAAGAACCAATCTAAGATACAACCTGATAATCATACACGTCTGTCAGAAATCATGATACACAGAATCCTCGCCACGCCAGTAAGCATAGATGCGATAAACGACAGGTTCCGTAACTAAGGTATGCAACCCTATAATCATGTCATCTAGAATCCTCGCCACGCCAACCGGTATGGCTGCGAGAAACTCTAAATCTCATAACTAAAGTATGTACATCCAAGTTAGGTTCCTACGTTCTCGTCACGACAGCTAATATGGCTGCGATAAACTCTAGGTTCCATAACCAAAGTAGACGTTTTTTTTCTTTCTCACTGTCCTCATCAATATATGTCATCAGATGATACCGTAAATTTTAGTCCATAAAATTCATCTCAATCTGAAATCAACTCAACAACGATACCAGGAATTAAGGTTAACAACTGGTCAACAAGAATCAAACTCAACAATGATACCAAAAATTTTAATTTAATAACTGCTCAACAAGAATCAAGTTCAGTGACAACAAGCGAGAGCGGACGGAAACAAGGAAAGATTTAAATTGAAAATAAGATTCTCATGGGGTCATCCCAGGAATCTCTCAAGAATTTGTGATTGAGTATCCTCTCTGATCCTAGTATCCTATGTCCTAGTTCCTATCGCAGGCACGCAGTAGTACAACTATGACGTCGCACTACCACGACATCGCACAACTAGCGAAGTCTGACCTGCATGGGCCACCACTAAAAACGTGTCACGACCCGCACCCGGTTTAGGGGCACGAATGCGTGGGTACGTCCAGCCTACGCCGCAGCATCGGCGGTAGAACGCTGTCTAGGTCGAGTACTATCTAACAATCTCACGCTAGTATCCAACTCCATAAGGAGACTCGGATGATACTATAAAATATCAACAACATACTCAATCACAACTACAGCACGATAGGAATTTGAAGAAATAAAAGAATACAATACAAGTCTAATGACAACATAATCATACCTGCAATCCTTAACTTCCAATCCCCAAGTGTCAGAAACCAGTCTACTATGGTCACAGTCTGGAAAAATATTTTCCAGTCAGGAAGGAGCAAAGTACATCTCTAAATAGCAGTTCTATATAAATGACATAAACTATGTAGCAGTTCTAGATAGAAACATACCAGATGCATGTATAGGTACGAGAAATGTACAATGAGAGAAATATTGGAAATACTGTAAATAAATGCAGAAAAAGAACCATATGTCACTGAGCAAGAAACCTATGACTAAGTGTGTGAGTACTAGCTTCAACATGTGATCGGCTTGGGACTAGTAAACTCATTACATGGGTTAGTAGGGCTAACCGATGTAACAGTGAGGAGGCATGTAAACTCATTACATGGGTTAGTAGGGCTAACCGATGTAACAGTGAGGAGACATGTAAATGGTCAGGCCGCACCCGACGTGAGATGTGGGGTGAGCTATGGTGCATATAAAGTTGGGTATGATCACATATCTACACTAAAGTACTCCCCAAACCCCCGACTGGTATAGTAGATCTAATCATGGTACGCTATGGCACAGGATTCCCTAGGAAGGTAGCAAATCTCCCCGGAAATCAGTGTCTGTACATGCACAAGATAATAAGGAAAACAAGTCTTGTACAAGCTACACCATGAATAAGGAATAACATCTCATGACGAGATCCGTGTATACCAATCCGTGTAACCAATGTGTCGAGAGCATGGATATTTACACTAGATACAGTGAACATAGGAGATATCATAAATTAGAAACTAATCAGAGAATGTACTTGCCTTGGGTCCTTAGCTGTCAATACCAATGTCCTGCCCTTGAAGTCTCGCAGGACGAACCAATAGTCCTATAGATATATGATAAAAATAATATTTGCATCAGATGTTACACTAACATAATCATAAGATACTGAACGCAGGGCACTGGTCAACTAGGGTCATCTAGTATCTATATATACATATATCAATAATTAAATATAATACATATATATGGTTATTCCAAAGTATATACAAATATGTATTAGTGTATATATATTAAATGGAAATATATTATATATATATATGTATATAAAACATACATGACACCCATTATTAGGAATATGTATATATATACATACACTAAATAAATATACATATACCATATATGTATATAAGTATATATATATATCAAAATACCGAACAATATATATATATATATACACATCCAAATGGTACTTATTATATACAAGTATAAATATATTAACATATATAAGCTACGTGTATATATATATACACGCCGAATACGTACATATATAAAAACATATTACCAAGGTACGTATTTACATATATACCAATAATATTTACATACATATACTGAAAATATATGAATAGCTATACAAATTAATACATATAATATATATATAATCAAAATACACAATTACTAAACCAAATGAGTTTATACTATATTAAATATACTGTACAAAATAACCAACACACATACATGTACAGATGTATGTGTATGAATACTTATATAATAACACAAAATTATGCCAATACATATATATATATATATATGTATACCGACGCGTATTTATACATTAACATACATATATATATAGGGAGAAAAATATACGAACTTATATACACAAATACGCACATACACATAGACGTATACACATACACGATTACACAAATATACATATACGTATTTATATACACATATGTATATATCTACACATAAATTAATGTATACAAATACATACACAATTACATAGTGAAGGAGGAAGAAGGGGAGGAGCTCACAGTGATTGGAGTCGGAGCTATCGGTGGTGGTGATGTAGTGTTCGTCGAGGGAAGAACGGCGAGGGGCTTCGGGGTGGCCAGGGAGTCGGTTCAGGAGGAGGATGGCCGGACTGGCTGTCGAGGAATGGGGACAGCAACTCCGCGAAGCCGAGGGATGGCCGGAGCTGAATGAGGGGGCCGGAGCAGATGGAGTCGGGTTCGTCGGAAAGATCGGCGGAGAGGAAGAGCACAGCGGGGAATGGGAGCAGCGGGCAGGAGGAGATTCCCGTGGTGGTCGGAGCCTCGGTTGGTTGCCGGAATACACAGCGGGAGGAGGACTCGTCGGGCCGCGCCGGAGTGGTGAACGCAGAGGGAGAGGGACTCGGCAATGGTCGGGATGGATGGATGGATGGAGAAGATGGAGGTCGTGGTGGTGACTGGTGATGGAGGAGGCCGGCTGTACACAGCAGGGAGGAGCTCGGCTCGGGGCCTCGACCGCCGGAGTAGATGGATCGGGGTCGGAGTGAGGGGGCTGGAGTATCGCAGCAAGGCGGAGGGAAGAATGGCAGAGGGAGTCGGCAGTGTCGATGGACGGGGGATGCTCGCCGGCCGGAGAAATGAGCAGCGGGGATCTGCTGCAGACCGGATCCGCCGGGGTGCAGTCGGGGACAGGACGGGTGTGCAGCGGGCAGGGAGGCCGGAGAAGTTGGCCGAGTAGATGGTGATGGGCGACGATGGTGGAAGGAGGAGATGGGGGGTTGCTGGCGCCGGACAGCAGCAGGCTCGGCCGGCTGGAACAGCCGCCGGAGTTGACCGAGGCCGCCGGACAGCAGTGCTCGGCCGGGAGCACAGCACAGAGGAGGTTTCCCCCCCCCCCCCCTTAGCTATTTAAATTCAAAATAATTTAAGAGAAGGAGGAGAAGAAAAGGAAGAAGAAGGAAAGAGAAGAAGAAAAGAAGAAGAGAAAAAGAAGAAGAGGAAATTCAACGTAGGAGGGAGGGAGTTGTGAGGGTGGAGTTTTTTAGGTTGTTGCCTAGGGATTAGGGTTTAGGATGTAGACATATCATTAAATAGGGAGAGAGAGGGTGTGATGTAGGGTGAGGATTTGACCCTCTAAATGAGTGGTCTAGATTTGTCAAGAGGAAATAATTCATGGGGATTTGAGGGTGAGAGTTTAATTAAAAATATTGGATTCCCTCATTGATTAAAAATAATTAGGTGTTGGCACCTACAATTAAATAATTGCAACTTAGCCCCTTAAATTCGGGAAATTGCACAAACACATGAAATGACGAAAATTGGGCGGGCGATTCGGGGTCCGATGTTTTGTAGGGTCATGGGGCACTGTAAGATGGGTATGGGCTGAATTTGCAGGGTACTGGAATTAATTTGGGATTTTAAAATCAGATAAAATGGTATCCTCAAATTAAATAGAAATAAATGCAAGTTGTGTTCAACAATTAATTAGGAGTACTTGGGGTCAAAATCAGATCAAGTCATCAATACCAATATTGAAGAAGACTCAGAACAGAATATTACCCTAATTTGGGCCGCACGAAAAATAGGTCAAGATGGCCTCCAATTTTCGATTGGAACGCACAACGATACAGAAATAGGAATTTATTAAATAACGTCCACGACGAAATTTTGTGCGGCTAGAAATAATGCACAAAGAGCATAATTATGAGTTGCAAAAATAGCAGAATGGAAGGCGGGCATGCCTAGGGCAAGATTGTGAAATTTGTTGGAAGACAAAAGTCAGGATACTGCTCCAAATATCGAAGCAAAGGCAATGCGCAATAATTAAATAAATTACGGTAATTAATTACAAGCTCCAATAAATAAATTCTAAATAAATAATAAAAATCCCAAATTTTATAATTCGGACAGGTGGTCATCTACTGGGCTTCTAGGTCAAGTCTACTAGCTCAACCACAAATGTACACTGTATATAATATTATATCTAATTACACATCACATATATTTATTTGAATTAAAATAATTATCATGAAATTAAATAATTGTAACTACAATAATATTAAATATTGTAAAAGTCAAAAATACCCCTGTTTTCAGAATGTGGTAGTGACAGCCAGCCCTCCGAATTACGCGAGAAGCTGACGGCCGACTAAGGACCTCCTCGGCTTTACGCTAACCCGAATTACGCCAGGTGAAGTCCCTCAGCGTAAAAAAGGCTCAAATTGAAGAAAGACACCCTCCTTGGGGATTATCCGCCACCCAGATGGCCAACCTGTTGTATACAGGTGGCACAGGGAAAACTATGATTTCCAACATCCGTATGCCCACTAATGTGAACAGAAGGAACAAGCCATCTTCTTCTTCTGTAAATCCTCCTGACCTGCGTGGGAATCTGATCCAAAAATGCAAGGATAGGGGATATTCCAGCATGTCTATTACGCCCCCTAACGAGCACTATTGTAATAGTCATAGGATTGTAATTAATTGTTGTTGTTCTGAAGCAAAACGGTCAGTTTTTGACCGGTTGAGCTACTCTCCGTCTTTCCAGGAAGAAGAGCCCACACATGCATCGGTGAACATAGCTTCACACATACCTAGAGGAAGATCGAGCTCAAGACATCATCCCTCTAGAGCTCCGAGCCGAAGGAGATTCAACCAGCTCCTTAGGAATACTGAAGCCGGGGTATTCCGAAATACCCATTCGAGGTCGCGACAACCGACTTCGTACTCTCCTAATTCTGAAGCTAGGGGTCGCCAGTCTCCCGAATCAGATGCCGAAAGTATAGAGTCAACTTCTACGGAGACCTATATTGATCCTTCAATGACACCCAGGGAGATGGGAGTTTATGCCATTAGAGATGAACGCGAGGAAGTTTCTCCGTCTGGGAGCGCTGAGCAACGCATTACTGTACTGGAGACATCTCTGAAAGAAATTCAATCAATGATGGAGAACATGCACCAGATGATGCTGACTCAACACAGAGCTGCTTTGGCTCAAGCATCGGTCCCTCCAACTCAGATACGTGTGGGGGTGGACTTACCACCATCGAACGTAATCCAGGAGCCTGCTCTAGATCAGGAGTCAACAGTTCCTCCGCTTCCTCACTAGGAGAATGTATTACCTCCTGTTGGAGTCGCAATGCAATCGATTCCTCATCACTCCGTGGTCCCGCTATCGGCTGAAGATCCGATGCAGGCAGTACGGGAGTTGAAAGCCCAATTTGACGCCCTGAAGCACAAGGATTAGCTCAAGAAATTGGGAATCAACCAACCTTACCCATCTATCTGGGAAGAGGTCCCTTTTCCTAATAGATACAAACCACAGACTATGGCTTTGTTCGAGGGAAAAATATCACCGAGTCAGTACATGAACTACTTCAGTATGATGACGGTGTTATTACAAGGGAACGACGCCCTCCTCATTCGGGTGTTCAAGGGCTGTCTCTCGGGGGTAGCTTATCAGTGGTATCAAAGTCTGGCGGACAACTGCATTACTTCCTTTGAAGACTTCAAGGCTTTATTCTTCACACGATTCTAAGAGGGAGGGATGGACATGTCTATGTCCTCTCTCATCGAAGTTAAGCAGAAGGAAAAAGAGAATGTTTGCACTTTCATCGAACGTTTTTGTCAAGCCACTTTGCAAATGCTTCCAGGAGTTCCAAACTCGGCATTGGTGGACATCTGCAGGAATAACCTTCTTCCCATGATCTCGGTATTCACAGGACCATATCAGTTCCATGATTGGCCCTCGTTCATCATCTCAGCGGTAGCCGCGGAGGACAATAGTCAGAAGGTGCGCGATAATGGCATCATGATCTCGGCCTCTGATAAAGGCAAGAGGTCATCCTCCAACATCGACCATCCTCATGGTACCAAGGGTAAAGAAGCTCTAGCGATCAACACGTCCAGGCAAAAGACTGTGGGTACCACGCATACGAAACCTGGGACTTCCAGGCCCGTTGAAGTATACTCTTTCGACGACGACGATATTCTGAGAATATTCGAATGTCTCGTCAGAAGCAGCAAGATTACCCTTCCTGGGGTGAGACGGCCCAATAAAGCTGGCAGTACCAATAACCCCAAGTACTGCTTCTTCTATAGGTACATACACCACCCCACAAAGGCGTGTTATGTACTAAAGAGGAAGATCCAGGAGCTGATCGATGCTAAGGCCATCACTCTGCGCAACAGCGAGAAGATGGTCACAGCCAACATGATCTCTCTGTAATTTGGCAATCTGCCTCCCCAAGAAGTCCCGGATGGTGTTACACCTATTTCCCGGATGACGTTGAACATTGTTAATCTTCCTCCAGCTAGAGGTCAAAATTATGACCTGGTACCCCTGACTACCCAGCGAGGCGAGATTATGTGGGTTCATCCAGATTTGGTGCCCGGGATCGAGAAAGAGACTCAAGCTGCTAAGGCTAAGTCTAAGAAGAACTCGAAGCGTAAACCATGTAACATGGTTACGGCAGACTCGGCATCAGAAGATGAGGTCTTGGCTACTGGAACCCGTTCAAGGAAAGCTTACCTCAAGGACCATAGAGCATGTCAGGAAGATGCACCGGCAAATGCTTCAGCTACCAAGCCGTCAGAACCAGAGCCCGCCGTACCAGGGGCCGGTCCTTCGAGACCAACTTCGGTGGACAAAGGGAAGCAAAAGGAAGTGCGTTTTGATAAACCTATGAAAAAAACATTCAAAACAAAGGTTTAGAGAAGCCATACAACTTCGATATCGTGGCCCAATTGGCTAATACACCAGCCAGGTTGTCCATCTTTAAACTACTCAGGCTCTCTCAAGACACTCGTCAAACCATGAGTGAAGCGTTGATGCAGGTGGATGCATACTTGACCCAACTCAAGTTCCCTGACGAAGAACCCGTGGCATGTCCTCAATGCCACAGGGTGATGGAGGTGGTCCCGAATATCACTTTCACTCAAGACGACATGATGTTAAAACATAACAGGCATGACAGGCCCCTCTATTACACCGGGTACGTCGGTTCCATGGAGGTCGACCGGATTCACATAGATCTGGGATCATCAATCAGCAACATTCCTCATAGCCTGCTTAGACCACTGAGGATTTCTACCAGCGAATTGGCTTACACCACCACTACAATCGTGGGTTTCAACGCCAGAAAAAGTAAGCCGTTGGGAAAGATTCATCTGAGGATCCAGATTGGCGACCTTAGATCAGTGGCCATATGTTATGTCATTGATTCAGAGGTATCCTACAACATTCTGCTGGGCAGACCTTGGATCCATTACCACAATATCGTTCCTTTGACTCTACATTAATGCTTTAAATATGTAGACGCCCAAGGAACAGTACAAATGGAGTTTGCTTACCTGAACCCATTTACAGGAGTAGAATCCTACTACTCCGATGCCGTATTGTACTCTCAAGACTACATAGAAGAGGTGTCAGGCGAAGCAGAGAAGGAATCCTACCGGGAGCCAGAAGAACCCTCTGCCGAACAACCTTTGTCAATCAAGGTAAAAAGACGGACTACTCGTCCAAAAACCATGGACTCTATGGCTATCCACCTGAAAAAAACCAGGTCAAGAAAAGGGGGTGATCACTCTGAACCAGAAGCCTCCATCCTTGGTCATCAACCTTCGGCGCAACAGACAACCGATTGATGTAAACACAACCGGGGATGAGGTTTCTGATGATAATAAAGATCCTCTTTTCCAGTATATTGACGCTCAAATTCCGAATCATGAATCCTCTCCCCATGAATAGCATAAAAGTTCTTGGGAGCTATAGATTCCTATCATCCGTATATGTGGGAAGTAGCGTCATCATCCAATGTCACCACGACATATGGACCACATGAGGATTCTATCTTCATTGTCCCGCCTACTTACAGTAGTCAGCGTTCAATAGTCTTCGGCCGCATGCACAATGGACCGACTGTATAAGAATATTCTTCCGACGATGACGTTGGTAAAATGCAGGTTCACAGATATAGTCCACAAGCTCTGAAGATCATGCAGAGTATGGGTTATGACTTGAAGCTGAAACCAGGTCTCAACTACGGGAAAGGCAGACGAATGCCGCTGTGCGGAGATCCTTACTATCAACGAACCAGTTTCGGGTTAGGGTATACCAACTCCTTTACAGCTCATGAGTCAAACGAGGATATCTTTTCCTCTTCTCAAAACGGCTCAGCGCCCTCCGACTCATCTCATGCTCTCGAACAAACATTATCAGTAAATATGGTAGTGACAGATTCCTTCGAAGTAGACGAACAAGAATCTGAACTGTTTGAGAATGATGCTTGGGCTCAACAAATGGATACACAATGGGAGTTCCGCTTCGAGCAGAGAGAACCTCCCACTGAAGATAAAGTTATCCAGATTGACGTTGGGGATGAACTTTTGCCAAAGCCGATATTTATCAGTGACAATCTTTCCGAAGCAGAAAGGGAAGAAGTTATCCAACTGATAAAAGAATATATTGACATCTTTGCGTGGAATTATGAGGACATGCCAGGCCTTGATCCAAAGGTGGCTACTCATAAGCTCAATATATTACCCGATTCGAAGCCTGTAAAGCAGCACCAACGTCGGTTTCGCCCGGACATGATGGACGCCATTGAAGCTGAAATCAAGAAGTTGATAGCCTGCGGTTTTTATCTGGGAAGAACAACATCCCGACTGGGTCGCCAATATTGTCCCGGTCATGAAGAAAAATGGGAAAGTACGTGTCTGCATCGATTACCGAGATATGAATGCAGTCTTCCCCAAGGATGAGTTTCCTCTTCCCATCACAGACGTCATGATTGACAATACATGAGGTTTTGAACGTATGTCTTTCATGGACGGATTTTCAGGGTACAACCAAATTAAGCTGCATCCTGAAGACAAGAAGCATACTGCCTTACGGACGCCATTGGGGGTATATTGCTATACGGTCATGCCATTCGGATTGAAGAATGTCGGGGCTATGTACCAACAGGCTTTGGGTAACATATTCCATGAGCATTTATGCAAGACAGTGGAATGTTACGTGGATGATGTAGCTGTCAAAGGCCGCCTCAAGGATAATCATATCCAAAATTTGAAGACAGTATTTGAGTTGATGCGCCAACATCAACTCAAAATGAATCCTACAAAGTCTTTTCTTGGTGTATCTAGTGGCAAATTACTGGGATTTATCATTACAGCCAAAGGCATTCAAGTGGACCCTGATAAAGTCAAGGCCATCTTAGAAATGCGACCGCCCCGCAATCTGAGGGAACTCAGGGGATTTTAAGGTCGTCTGGCTTACATCCGGAGATTCATATCTAACCTCTCTGGGAGATGTCAGCCTTTTTCTCGTCTCATGAAGAAAGGTGTCTCCTTCATATGGGACGAAGCCTGTCAGCAAGCATTTAATAATATCAAACGCTACCTCACTAGTCCGCCAATTCTGGTGCCTCCCGTCATAGGAAGACCATTCGTGCTGTATGTTCGAGCGATGGATCATTCTCTGGGAGGTTTTCTCGCACAGAAGAATGATATGGGACATGAACAGGATATCTACTACCTCAACAGGATAATGGTCGGAGCCGAACACTGGTATAATCCAGTGGAAAAAGAATGCTTGGCTCTGATGTTCGATATCCAGAAAATACGATACTATGTCACGGGCCAGACTATTCATATCATCTCCAGGATCAATCCTCTTCGGCTACTAATGAACAAACCAAGTGTTCTTAATTCCTGACTTGCGACTTGGGTGATGTTATTAACACCGTATGACATGGTGTACGTCCCTTAGAAGTCCATCAAAGGCCAAGTATTGGCTGATTTCCTAGCTGCTCATCCAATCTCGGAGACCTCCAAGCTATACGAGGACATTCCCGACAAAGTTGTAGAGTGTAATTCCGTAATGGAAGGCGATGCATAGCAACTATTCTTCGATGGTGCCTCCAGAACTGGTCCCAAAGGAAACATGGTCTCAGAAGTAGGAATTATCCTGGTTACTCCGGATAAGCTCGTCATCTATCGAGCGTATTCTCTCAGCGAGCCCTGTTCTAATAATGTGGTGGAGTATAACGCTCTATTAATTGGGCTCCAAGTCGCTAAAGAATTGGGCGTCGAATCTCTGGAAGCATTCGGTGACTCTCTGCCGATCGTTAATCAAGTTAGAGGAATATATGAAGTCCGGAATCCAGACCTCATCCCTTATCACCAAGCAACGGTCGAGATAACCATAACATTCAAAGGATTCTTCCTAGAACATGTACCCCAATCTCAAAATCTGGAAGCTGATGCCCTAGCCAATCTAGCTGCAGATTTAGCTATTCCAATAAGAAGGCAGAATTCGGTGATCCTTCTTAACAGAGATTTATTCTGTGTGAAAAACAACTTTCACATAGAACGCAGCTACGCTGTGAACACAGATCCTCCCAGGAGAGACTGGAGAAGTCCCTTTATAGATTTCGTGGCATACAGAAACTTGCCAGAGGACCCTAAAGAAGCAGTATCCATCAAAAGATGATCATTACGCTTCTATCATGATGCTTCCTTACAGTGTCTATATCGCCGGACCTACGACGGACTGCTATTGAGATGTCTCTTCGATGACGAGGCACAGCAGATTATCCGTGAAACTCACGACGGCGTATGCGGAGCGCATCAACCCGGTCCTAAGCTATAGGATCGTATAAGGAGGTTGGGCTATTACTGGCCTACTATGATCACAGATGCAATAAAGTATGCAAGATAATGCAGAGCCTGTCAGGTCCATGCAGACTTTATACATCAACCTCCTGAACATCTACATCCTATGGTTGCGTCCTGGCCTTTCGAAGCATGGGGTATGGATATCATTGGTCCTATTCACCCGTCTTCTTCCAGAGGTCACCGGTTCATACTGGCCATCACGGATTATTTCTCCAAATTGGCAGAGGCGATCCCTCTTGCTAAGGTGAAGGCATCTAATGTGAACAGCTTCATCAAGCATCATATTATTTTTTTCTTTGGGATACCCCGAAGGATAATTCATGACAATGGGCCTCAATTTATCAGCCAAGCGTTTCATCGATTTTGCGAAAAAAATTGGATAGAAAATATGGCCTCTACGGCATATAATCCTGCTGCTAATGGTTTGGCGGAAGCTTTCAACAAAACCATTATCAAGCTCATGAAAAAGTGTGTCTTTTCGAACAAAAGGGATTGGAATGAGGAGCTGGAAGAATGTCTCTGGGCATACCGCACAACGGTACGAGCACCGACATGTTGTACCCCATTCTCACTCGTTTACGGGAGCAAGATAGTTCTCTCCATCGAAGTCCAAATTTAGTCACTCAGGATAGCCGTGGCTAATGAGCTGACTCAAGAAAAGAACAATCTTTTAAGGCTTCAAGAGCTAGAAGGATTAGACGAGAAACGCCTTCAAGCTCAACAGTGCATCGCGTTCTACCAAGCACGCATTTCCAGAGCTTTTAATCAAAAAGTAAAGGAAAGAGTGTTAAAAGTTGGCGAGCTAGTCTTATCTGTGAGAAGGCCGATGATTCTTACTCACAGAAGTAAGGGTAAATTCCAGCCCAAATGGGAAGGTCCTTATGTGATCGAGACGACGTTCTCAAACGACACTTACAGGTTAGCCAAGCCTAACGGAGACTTATTGATGGTTTCTATCAATGGCAAATTCTTGAAGAGGTACAATGCTTAACCTCCTTTGCTCAAGTGGAATAAGGCAAAAATCTCATTCTGACAAAACTACTTCCAAAATGAAACTAGTTGGATCGTATTCTATCATGTCCATATAACCTCTTAATAGATATGTTTAACTAATTTGGAACTTCAAGACCTATCACGTCCATACTGCCTCTGATATTGTTTTGTGTACAAATTTTAGCTAAAAGCATATTCTATCATGTCCATATAACCTCTGAATAGATATATCCTGCTAAAACTTACCAAGAGTATATCACGTCCATATTACCTCTGATATCACTTTTACCCAAACTCGTCATTTATATTCCAAAATGATGGGTCCACAAAGTCAGATGAAAGCCTCTTTATTATTCCTAGAAAGAGCAAAATTACATTAGAAAACAAAAAAAAAGTACATCATTTGGGAGGAGCAGTTAGGTCACGAATCTGCCGGGCCAGAGTAGCCATTCTCTCATCCTTGGAGTTCAAGACGTCAGCGCGAGCCCGTTCCAACCTTGCTGCATCATTGTTCAAAGCAAGCAACTCGGACCGAGCATGCACGAAATCGGCGTGGATGACACCCACATTTGTCAGGTTCCGCTGAGCAGTCTCCCGTCGAGCATTCAGCACATCTCGGGTGGCCGACAAAGTAAGAGCCTTCGCCTCCGATTGAGCAAGCTCCTCTCTAAATCTGCGGGCCCTCACTATCTCTTCCTCGTATTTGACTTTGTACTGAGTCAGCTCGGTAATGACGTACTCCAATTGAACACGTTCTTCATCCATCTCCTGCTGATATGCCTGGATAGATTTATTTAGGGCTTCCATCTGTTCAGTAAGCTGCGCAGTCAGGGAGTCGTACCTAGCTTGAACGAGACTGTCAATGCTGCCTCGAGATAGCTGCAAATATTCGTTAATGGGTTGCTCCAAACCATTAACTATCTGCTCCAGGGTATCAGCTATCACAGTATCGTTGAACTCTCTGATCGGCACTATCACAGACTGAGAGGACCTTTTCAGCGCCTCGAAGCTCAGATTCTTCTCCAACACCATTGATATCAATGTTTTTATAGAGGTATAGAAGATACTGGTGTACTGCTCAGTCAGCATGGCTAGATCCGAGTGGACGCTAGGAGTGGCTGTAATATTGGCGAATCCCCCTCCAGGAACGACCGCAGACAATGTTGCCATAGTCGTCGCCTCAACAGGTGGCGCGACAAAAGAAGATGCGCCAACACCAAACGAAGTGACTGGCGTACTCAAAGGAGGCATTGTCGTAATAACAGGCTCATCCTCCTCCTGAGATACCGGAACCGTCTCGGGAGAGCCGGCACTCGAAAGTGTCTCCTCTTCGAAGCCGGGTACCTCCATGTCGTCGCTAGGACCCGAAACAGTGCCAAAGGGTGCGTCAATACTGCCCTCCCCAAATAT
This sequence comes from Iris macrosiphon, assembly GCA_036927795.1. Lineage (NCBI taxonomy): Eukaryota > Viridiplantae > Streptophyta > Magnoliopsida > Asparagales > Iridaceae > Iris > Iris macrosiphon. The sequence continues at coordinate 67,110,838 of JAYESA010000006.1, read as the reverse complement.
GTCTTCCCCTAAAAAGAAGACAAAGGGAAGTTAATGTCGAAATGATGTTAAACTTTTCTAAAAAGAGGCATAAAGACGACATCTACCCATGGCCGATGGCATATATATCGCGTTTGCAACCAGTATAGCTAAATCATTTCTTAGTGATGCTAGGCAAGCTGTCATACCTGGAGAAGGGGGTGCGCTAACGAACATCGGCAGGTACTCTTCCAAATCTTCGCCGAGATCCACTCGAGGTTTACCAGGGGGAATCTCGCTGGGTGCACCTACAAACACGGCAGGGGTTTCTCCCAATGCTGACCTGGATAAAGATATCCTTATTCGGCTCGGCCCCGAAGGCGACCTTGTTTCTCTACCTGAAGCGGTAGCAGCGACAGCAGCCTCCAGTAGGAATTCTTCGGCACCGCCAGCCGGGACTGTCGAGGTTCCCTCTCTAAAAGGCGAAGAGCCTCCAATCAAAGAATCGTCCCCAACATGGGGAGAGGCAGGCTCACTTCTAGGAGCCTCATTCCCGGGAATCCGGAGAGGACGGGTAACCGTCTTCTTCTTCCTCTTGTGAGGGGAAGTCTCCTTCGGAGCAGGAGCCCTTCGCTTCCCAGAGACTACAAGAGGCCCTGCAGGCAGAGGTATTTCACCCCGCAGTACCGCCAACAGAGGCTCATCTAGATTAACGGACTCTTCACCCTCGTCAGAAGAAACTGAGCAAATTTCTACTCTTCCCCCAGGCTTGGAAGTGGGCATCCTAAAACTTCCATGCATATCAAAATTGTGATGGAAGGTGTTGGTTGCCACATAGAACTGGGCATACGAGTGGAGAATGCGCAGCTCCGTGGAAAGTGAAATGACGGGCACGGTAAAATTAATGAGTCCGCCTTTGGACCTGAAGCTGGTGATGGTGTTGCCACGAATTCTACCATACAGGACCTGAAGTTCAACACCCGCCGACAGTCTAAAACTGTGGTCACGTTACAGGAAGAATTTTTGTAGTTCAACAAGAAACTACCCCCCGAACTACTTCCAGAGCCGGGAGACATCACCCTGGGGTTATGGAGAATTAACCATCCCATCAAATACAGGTATGGTAATTCTACCCTGGGAAAGCTATCACGCCGAGTTTCATCGGCGAGCAGCCCATCAATCATGGCCCTCAGGCCAGCTTGTATGCGGTACACCATGGAAGGGAGCAAGCCCAGTCTTGCCCCGAACACCAGATGCACTATAGGTCACAACGTATTGCGGTGAATACGGTACAAAGATACAATCCTGGGTACCATCAATCGGCGCAGCCATACGGAGAGGAAGCCAGCCAGTTGATCTTCCCTGGACAAAGGCCTACGGCAACGCCACAAATAACTATAGGCCTTAGTGCCTGCAGGATACTTCCCTATCCCTTCGTCGAGGATCTGGTCTGGAGCCCCAGCGTCTTCCATAAGATCATCGACTACCTGAGCATTAAGCACGCTCAGAGGATTCAAAGGCTGATCGTTGCCTTCCAATACCTTCTCCGGCTTAGCAGTCCTGGACCGTTAAAAGAAGAGGTAGGTCGTCCATTTATTAATGTGAGCCAAATCTGAGGGCCCACCATAAAAAGCGGTGCAAGCGAGGTAGTGGCACATCAGCTCCTGGTACACTTCCACTACCCGAGGGTCTGAATCCCCCAGCTCCCGGTTCGTGGGAACATACTCTTCATATGGAGTATCCCTCATCGGCAGTCTCGAGATCTCTTCCATCTCGTGGAGGGCCAATCCCAACTCCCCCATGGAGTGGCGATAGTCCCGGTAAGCGAGATATATCCCTCCATTAGTGCCAGAAATAGGTTGGGGTTGAGAGGTAACCCAACACTGGTAGCACTCACAGCTGCATATAGACCAATGCCCTCCAGCTCGGTCTAAAAATGCTTCAGGGCCCATTCAGCTAAGCGAGTCCATCGAAGATTTGTAGGGGTGATCCACCCACTTGTCCGAGGGTTCACCTTAGGGTATACTCCCCCGTGCCCCATGAAATCGTTACAGAAAGTTGGTAATTGGACCGGCTGGAGCACTAAGATGTCTTCACTCGGGACACTGCCCGGGTACAGTCCCTTAAATGCCATCATAGAGCTGGAAGGCCGGCTAATAAACGACCCCTGGTCAGCTCCTTTGAGATGAAATATCTTCCCCGCCTGGCCGTGAAGATCGGGAGTCAGCGTCCACAACATCCTCCTGGGATGTGTAGCATAGAAGAATGTCGAGATGGGATAGTCTCTCAACATCTTGGGCAGATACAGAACCAAGCCCCCGGTAGAGAAAACCCAGAGTACTTTCTTGGGCTTCGCCTGGGACTATTTATCAATCATGTCCCCGAAGAGGAAAGCCGGTTTTATGTATTGGTCCCCGTTTATGTACGTTAGGGGCTCTTTGTTGATCATATTCAACAGCATTTGCTCGCCTTGAGCCGATATCAGGATTCCCCTTCCCTCAGGATATTGTCTAGAGATGAGAAATGTCACGTGGGACAAATCCTCCAGATAGTTGGAATGAAACATCCCCGCAGCGGAACCTATCACCTCAGCCAATAGAGATGCATGCAAGTTGACTGCAAGAAGCAAGTAAGACACGTCAGTTTCTACACTAGACATTACAAATCTTGCAGCATATGCCAAAAAAATCAACAGTCTGTGCTTTACGCCAAGACTATAAAAACTATGATTTTACGTTGGAATCTCATTCAAAGGTGTAAGATTCAAGACTGACAGTATACCCAAAATTTTGACAGTCTGTGTTTTACGCCAGACTGCCAAAATTTGAGTTTCTACGCCGGAATTTTTATCCAGAAGCGTAACACTCAAATTTTATAGTATACGCCAAATTTTGACAGTCTGTGCTTTTATGCCTGACTGCAAAAATAGGGAGTTTTTGCGCTGACACATTAGAAATGTGGGCGTAAAAGATAAAATGTCTATGTGCATCATCTTTCTCAAAGAGGCTATCAGCACAGAAGATGACCTAGCGCGTTCAAGTACAACGTGTGCGAAGGATTTTCAGTCGTTCTTTTTCATTCCAAAAGCTCTACCTTTAAGGCCGGGTGCACTGCTCGTCGGCGGGACACTTCGCTCAGAATGAAGCTCGCCTTGCCCGACCGAAGTCGCTCTCGCTTGGGCAGAAGAGCGAGAAGAAGAATCAACCTTCTTTCCCTTAGAGGAGGAGAGTTGTTTCGAGGCCATTACTGAAAACTTTGAAGGCTCGGAGAAGAAATGAAGAGGAACTCGAACAGTCGAAGGCTTTCTTTCGCAGAAGACGGATGAAAAGTTTTTCTCTCAAAAGCTTGGGATATATATAGAGTTCGGATGGACTCCTCGATTCCCGAACCAAATCTCACATTTAATATTTGGTTATGATTGAGGATTACGTCAGCCTATTTACTCAGAGAAGGCGGACAGTCAGCGAATTCGAAAAATTTTCGTGCAAAGCAGATTCGTGATTTTTACGCTAAGGAGCTTTCTACGCTCGACGGCTACAGATCTACGGTTTTACGCTCAGTGGCTATAAGTCCATGGTTTTATGCCCGGATTCTTTTATGCTCGTTAGCTTTTACGCTCGAAAGGCTACAAACCTACGACTTCACGCTCAGCAGCTACAAATCTATGATTTCACGCTCGGTGGCTTTTACGCTCGGAGGCAACAGATCCACAACTTCACGCTCGAAAGATTTCCCTTTTAGAAGCTACAAATCAACAGTTTCTATGCCCGGATGCTCTCATGCTCAGTAGCTTTTACGCTCGAGAGGCTACGAACTTATGATTTTACGCTTATCTATAGTTATAGATCCATGACTTTCCGTATATCTAAAAATACGCAGGCCAGAGTACAGTACATCTGAATAATTCTCAAGGCGTTCAATTGCAAGGGTTCACATAGAAGATACTCCTTCTTGACCTCAAAATATCCCAAGTACCCAAAGCATACAGAGTTCAAAGTTACTCTTCTTCATGGGTCGATTGGAGGTTCATCCAGAATCCAGTCTGAATATTTTATCTACGATTCAAGATGGCGACTCAATTTTTGACAGCCATTTCTCGCCTTGTTCTAAGGGATTTTTGAGAAATCATTCTTAAAGATGATGGTCTGAACAAGAATTATGTTTGTCAGAAGTAACAGTTCAGAATTCTACGCGGTTCCTCATTCCTAACAGCAGGACAGTTCGAATACTCGACTGCTAAGCGGCTTTCTGCGCATCCTTAGTTATGCGTAAGAGACAGGACATGACCTAACACTCTTTCTAAATAGAGTCGGCATAAAGTATCAGACGTGTCAAAGCTATACATATTCAGACTTCACAGCAAAATATATGGCAAGATAATCATATGCACAGAAGAAGATAATTTTATTAAAACATGATTACATATGAGGAAAATCCAGTCTACAAGGGTTTTTCTTTATTTTCATGATTACATATGAGGGAAATCCCGTCGACAAAGGACTTCCTCATCGTCGTCTGAAGATCGCGCCCAGAATCTGTTCTGCCAGGTTCTCGCATGGACAAAATTCTTCATCTATCTTCTCCAGCAGTTAGTCGGTTTCCGTAAACCGACTGACAAATGATCAACGGCGGGAGGATACAAAACTGGGCCTGCTTAAATTATGCAGATCCCATCCTCCGTACGCCATGACAGATTGAGTTGAGATATTTCACCCAACTCAATACTGGAGGACAGAGATAGTTTGTCTGCTCTCGTCCATGTACGGCAGGGCTAGTTTGTCCCTCGTCCACGAACAAATGGAGAAGATACAGCTTGCAAGCTGTGTGGTCAAAAAATGATCCTTCCTCTCTCCAGAAGAACCGCCATACAAAGTTGCTGATTATCCCGAGCAAAGGAGGCTATGATATCCTTCCATGATCAATCGTTGCAGAGGACATTTGCTCGAAGATGCCGTCTTTTTCGGCTCCTTACATGCTGGAAGAACATGGTCTTCTTCTCACTCAAGTCGACCCGATGAACTCCGGCCATCATCTCTGTGTGGTGAAGGAAATGTGGGAAGAATAGTTTAACTCCTCAGCCTTTTCATAGGCGAAAGAGATCACACCGATCCCCAATAACTCTGCCATAACGTCAGCCTTGAAAGAACGTGCCAGACTTGACCGTTTAAGAGCATTTCAATTTACGAGGAATGTTTCATGCTTCATTCAAAGTATTTCAAATTACGACGAATTTAAAAGCTTTGAAGGGGGTCTTGTAGAAGCATAAAAAATACTCTGGATAGCTCTACGCAGCATGTTGATGTTGGGCTGCGTAAAAAGATGACTTCAGAGCCATCGACGTGCAAATAGAGCTTTTTTGTTGAGCACAGCATAAAATATAAGCTCAAGGACTATCCGCATAAAGTAGTATGTCCAGGATGCTTTAGCGTAAAAAGGATGCTATATTGCCTTTATGGCGTAAAACTTACCCGCTTTCAATGCAGCATTGAAATGTACGAGGAATGCTTCGTCTTCCCCGAAATGAACCTGTCAAATTATGCAATGAACCTGACGTCTGAACTTCTGACAAAGAGTACTGCACGACTAACCAGACGACGGCTATAATAATGGCACGGCACAGCGACCCAGACTATCGTTTAGTGACATCTCCTTGGCGTAAACTGCTTTTACGCATACAAGGGAATACGCTGCCCAGTTTTACACAGGCAGACATAACCTTCTTATACTCCGCAGAAGACAAACAGACTGCCACATCAAAAGCTGCTCTTTGTACAGGGCTCGAGGCACGTCTCCGTATTTAATGCACAGAGCGGTGGCAGATTCTCGAGGCACGTCTCTGCATTTCATGCGCAGAATACTGACAGATGCCCGAGGCACGTCTCTGCATTTAATGCACAGAATAGTGACAAATGCTCGAGGCACATCTCTGTATTTAATGCGCGGAATGATGGCAAATCTTTGAGACACGCCTTTGGAATACGCTGCCTAGTTTTACACAGGAAGACGTGAGCTTCTTACGTTCCGCAGAAGGCAAATAGACTGCCACGTTATTAGTTGCTCTTATTACAGGGTTCGAGGCGCGTATCTGTATTTAATGCGCAGAATGATGGCGACTCTTCAAAGACATGCCTCTGCATTTAATACGCAGGATGGGGGTAGATCTCTGCATTTAATGCAAGAGATTTGATTATATCTCCAAAAGCTATAATTTCGGCTAAAACGTCCACATCATCTCGGCTTCGATGCCCACTCGGCCTCTATGCCCACTCGGCCTCTATGCCCACTCGGCTTCTATGCCCACTCGGCTTCTACGCCCACTCGGCCTACGCCTACTCGGCTTCTACGCCTACTCGGCTTCTATACCTACTTGGCTTCTACGCCATGGTGACAGTTATTGGCTTCTACGCGAACCTCTTCTACACAAAGGATAACTACCTACGTGGCTTCTACGCCGTGATATTCGCAGCAGTTATACGCGTTGTCCCTTAGTTGGATACGCGTCACACGCTCATTCAAAAGGTCATCTATACGCGGGCAATGGTTATTGTAACCATCGTGTAAAAGGGTGTTGTACTTTCCACTACTCGGTTTCTACAACGACTGATTGGTCACTATCACTAAAACTCTATAAATAGAGACCTCTATCAACAGAGGAACTGGTCGAGAAAAATAGGTCGACAACTGGTCGAGAAAAATAGGTCGACAACTGGTCGAAAAAAAAGAGGTCGACAACTGGTCGAGAAAAATAGGTCGACAACTGGTGGAGAAAAAGAGGTCGACAACTCAGAGAATAAAGGTCGAGATTGGGTGGAAAAATTGGAGGGAAATGGTCGCGGAGAGAGAAGAATCCAGATCTCAGGCAAAGAGAAGTGATCGGCGACTTTGGCTTCGGGCATCCATTCTCTTTAGCAACCTTCGAAGCTGCTTTCTGTCGTCTACGGCATTTCTTCATCATCGTGTGGTCAAAGGGACAAAGTGATCGACCGCAGATCAGACTCCTATAGCAATATTTACCCAGATTAAATAAATTATACTCGACATTCTCGTATAGGATTAAATTGTATAATCTTGTTTGTAAACCAAGAAGGGCGGGTTTCGTATAAACCTTGTCTCCATATTATCTTCCCTTCGTTTATTTATCAAACAACAACTAGGTTTACTAATACAGGGTCACGATACCACATTTAACAAACTCCCATGAAATAAAATGCTATCCCTAGTACCATTCACACATGTACACATAAAATTACAAAAGAAGGCAAGCTACGAACTTTGATGGGCACGTGAACGTGGAGGGTGACGCTGACTGGAGACGGTGCTCAGGCTCCAGCGAGGGTGGCCGCGTGGTCGAAGGATGGTCGAGTCAGGGTCGACGTTGCTCGGGTCGACGAGGCTGTTCCAACGAGAAGGTCGGGTCGATGGAGGTGTCGACGATGGTGGTGATGGTGAGGGAAGTCGCTGCTATTATCCGGCGAGGGAAAGTCGAAGGTGGCCGCGGAATGGATGTGGATGGCGATGGTCACGTAGTTAATATGGTGGTGGTGATGATGATGGATCCGACAAGACGGTCGGGGTCGTGGCCGTCCTGCGAGATGATAATGATTGTGATGATTCAGGCGGGGGAGCTGCTAGGGGGGATGGGTCATGGAGAAGTTAAGACGAGGGGTCGGGGAGACTGACAACGGGTTGACGGGGTGACTGGTCGAGTTGAGGAGAAGTCAGGCGGTCGGGAACGGCGGCACAGTCGTGTGAGATCGACAATGAGGGAGATGAGGTCATGAACAGATAAAAGAGGGGTCGTCGCTGCTCCGGCGGGGTGTAGGTCAACTGTGAGAGAGATGATAGTCCGGCGGCTATTGTCCCATCGGGATGATCGATGAGGGGGAGTTCAGGCGAGTCGAGGGGACTGTTGTGGGCGGTGGAAGTTCAGACGAGTCGAGGCTCAGTATCTGGCGGTCAGGGGGACTGGTGTCGGGGGTCGTGGTCGGCTTGGGCTCCGGCGGGGATGCTGTGGTCGTGGTGGAGATGATGGCCGCTGGGAAGGATGGTGGAGAAGATCGTAGGAGACGGTGGAGCTCAAAGGTGCAGTCGGCTGAGGAGAATCCGGCGTGAACAGTAGAGGGTGCTCGGCAGGGTGGTTCAGCGGTGGTGGTCAATGCTCCGGCGGTGGAAGGTGGCCAGAGATGAAGGTCGGGATGATAGGGAGGAAAATGATAATGGAGGTTGGGTTGGTTTTGGGTTTGATGAAGGAGGATGGTGGAGAAGATGTAAAAAATAAAGAGAAAGAGTTTTCATGTAGGAGAGAGAAGATGGGTGCTAGCCTAGGGATTAGGTCCGACAATGTGTGCCTTGGGATGGGGATGGCTCCTTGGGAAAGGGGTTAGGATGAGGGATTATATATAGGAGTGTATGTGTGGAGAGGATGGTGCTTCCTTTTTGAATGAATGACCAAGGTTTAATATGGAGGGGAGTGTACAAACAAAAAGGGAAAGAGAGAGAGTTAGACCGGTTAATGAGGGAGGGGGTTGGTTCTTCATGGCTTTGACCAATAGGAGGGTGACACCTTATTGCACTTTTGTATAAAAGCCCCCCCCCCCAAAAAAATTAGAAAATTATACAAAAGGTGAGAATTGGGATTGTATGAGGGAAAATACTATGTTTGGTGTGATGTAGTGGCTAAAAAGGGTGTGTGATGTTTAGTATGAGCCTTGAGGGTGTGAATGGGGATTTAGTTTGGTGTTGGGTCTAGTTTTGGGTTAAGTTGGGTCTTTACACCAATTTAATTAAAATTAATGTAAAAGGTGTTTTAAAATTAATTGGAAGTGCATGGGGTTAAAATTAGGTGGGACACAAGTGTCATGGACGTAGAAGATTCAGAATAGAATATTATCATAATTTGGGTTTCACAAAATGGGTCGAGATCGTGTCTCCAATTTTGATTGGAACGCAAAAGGATGCAAAGTCAAATTTATTTGGAATTTGAAAATAACGTCTGCAACGAATATTGTGCGACTAAAATAAAGCACAAGAGAGTATATTTATGAGTTACACAAAGTTCAGAATGGAAGATGTGCATGTCTAGGACAAGGGTGTGAAATATCGAAGCAATGGTAAGGTACAACAATTAAATAAATTCATCGTAGTAAAATATAACCTCAATAATTAATCTCAAAAATTACTAATTAAATCCATAATCCTATACTTTGGTCAGGGGTTCATTTAGTAGGTCTCTAGGTCTAGTCTACTTACCCATGCATTAAAGAACACTATATAATATATATATATATATATATATATATATATATATATATATATATATATACATGTCATGCAATTATTTGAAATAAATACACACAATACTTATAATAAATAAAATGAGAAAAATTACCCTTATATTAGAATGTGGTAGTGACATCAGTTGCTTCCAGCATGCCACTGATTGCTGCTCGACATGCTGTGGCTAGAGAGTTGAACTGCTACTTGCTCGATTGCTCTTAATGCGTTGCTAAACTGCAGTGGCATCACTGTCTTTCCCTCTTGCAGTTGAAGCTGCTACTGCTACTGCACCTCAAAGGTGCCCGACCCCTTTCTCACTCACCCACAAACACTACCACCATATGCACACACTCACACATATATATATATATATATATATATACACACACTTACACCTATAGTATCTCATATATCCTTATACACATAGCTATATATACATATGTATACTATATACTATAGATAAATACATAATACATATATATCATACACAATATCTCTTACATATATATATACACAAGTCACATGCATTTAAAGAGCAATGAAATAAACACGTAGAGTGCACCACATACGTATCACACTCATTCTATGTTACGCTAGCGATACAGCTCCACCACACAACCAAACGCATCCCGAAGGACACGAGCAAATCTTGAATACTAATTATGAGCAATACGAATAATAATTAAATCAACTACGTATCCGTGTCAAGAAGTGTCATGCACAAATTCTAGTGTCTGAGAAAAACACCCAAAATTAACCCGTATCACCAAATTGACAAGATACGGCCTACAAGTACCCAATTGTAGACACAAAACTAGTCACAAATAATTAAACACATGTCAATTTGATCTAATTGATGAATTGACAAATACCACATGTGCCAATCTCGGAATTCTCGTAAAATTGACACAAAAATACACATAACTTTCTCCATAAGCCTCCTATGAACCTAATTCCAATTCCTATGGGTAGCCTATGCATGTGGGATAGTTTCTTATGGTTAAATTTTAGTTTAGAGTCTACTAAGAGAGGAAAAACTAAAATATACCTATTGGAAGATAGATTCCCAATGAAAATCTCCAAATAATGAATGTATCCTCTAAATTATAGATCTTGGCTCCTTTTTGTGGATCCTTGCTCTTCTCCTTATAGATCCTTGTTGTAGTAGCGTACAATGAAGAATAGAGAAAGAATTTAGGAAGAAATTGAGTAGGAAATGGTGAGGAAATGAAGAAATTGAAAGATAAAAAATTATAGATCTAATTGAAAATAAAAATAAAAATGAGAAGAGATAGGTACTCTCTCTCCTCCTATAGTGGCCGACCCAATCCCCTGTCCCAAACAAGTATGAAATAACTAAAATACCCCTTGGGGTCTCTCATAAAGAAATTAATTATGGAGGGAAGGTTCTAGTCTAATGGTTTTACTAATTAATTCATCCTCCTAATGAATGGGCATAATTATTGCGCTCAATCTAAACTAAAATAAATATTGGGTCCATGCATCTAATTAATTAGTTAGGTCCACTACATAAGTCCAAAATAATCTAGCATCTAACAATGCATATATAATATAACAAGCAATAATTATACATGCACAATATTTAATATAATAATCCTAAAATAAAAATACCCATATCAATTTACCAAACTACTCTTAATTAAAAATGACAGGGTGACAACAGATCCCAAGATCTCAGCACCAGGACTTACTTGGGAAGCTTTTAAGGAGCTCTTCAAGAAAAAGTTCTTTCTAGATGTGGCTTTGACATCCCTAGAGAGCTAGTTTCAGTACCTCATTCAGGGAGGTATGATGGTGGATGAGTATATGGTAGAGTATTGTAGATTAGGCCACTTTATGGAGGGGAAAAACCTCAGAGGAAGGGCCAGGAAATTCAGAAAGGGCCTAAACAGGGAGATCAAATCACATACGAATGAAGATCCCACTCCTACTTTTGAGAAGATTCAGAGGCAGGCGCAGTGGGCATAGAATGATCTAGAGTTTGGCTATAAGAGGCCGAGAGATATATGAGAAACCAGTTCAAACATTGGTCCAATGAAGCGGCATTACTTTCAGCAACAACATCAGAGGCATTTTCAACAGCCGAGGCAGCAGTATCATGGACCAGCTAGAGCGCCGGTACAACAGATACACCAGATCCAGAGGCCAGCTATTCCTTTTCCATTCTTTAAGAAGCAAGGACACATATAGGATGCATGCAGGATGAGATTGGGCCAATACTTATTCTGCGGATCAGGAGACCATCAGTTAGGGGCTTGTCCAAAAGCTCTAGCTCGTCTAGCTCAGGGCGGAGCTCAGGCACAGAGAGTACCCGCAAGACCACCAGCGGGACAGCAGAGAGGACCTCCTCTACCACCACCACAACAGTAGTTCGCTCAGCACCAGCAGCAGAAGTGAAGTACCCAGCAACAGGGGCGAGCTTTCGCCTTGATCGTCGAAGAGGAGGAGCCAGTCGATGATGTTATCTCTGGTTCAGTCTATCTTGATTCTTTTCCATCTCATGCTTTATTTGATTCTGGTGCTTCACATTATTTTCTATATGTATCTTTTGCTCCTAAATATCACCTTGAGACTGAGCCATTGGTGAGGACTTGCAAGATCACGACTGGGGGTAGCATTATCCTGGTCAGTGATGTTTGCAAGAATCGAAGAGTTTCTTTTCGAGGCAAAGAGTTCAGCGTGTGTCTACTTGTAATGCCACTTCTGAGCTACGATATAGTACTCAGGATGGATTAGTTGAGTAGGCACCATGCTAGTATAGATTGTCGTGGAGGTAGAGTTTTGTTTTAGGCACCAGGAAAGCCAGTGTTTGAGTTCGTCAGAAGAGAAGCAGAACAGAGCGAAGAAGATTTCTATGGAACTATGGTGGAAGGGCAGGAGCTGCCACATCTATTGATTGCTGAGTATATGGACATCTTTTCGGAGGAGTAGTCGGGGTTGCCACCAGGCAGAGATATGGAGTTCTCTATAGACTTGGTGCTTGGCATAGAGCCAATCTTATAGCACATCTATAGGGTGAACAACAATGAACTGACAAAGTTGAAGAAGTAAGTGGATGAGTTATAGGACAAAGGTTTCATCCGCTCCAGTTCATCACCGTAAGGTTCTCTGATATTATTTGTACCGAATAAGGATGGGTCGGTATACATGTATATCGACTACAGGGTACTCAATAACCTCATTATCAAGACTAAATACTCGTTGTCGCGGATTGGCGATTTATTTGATCAGTTGAAGGGAGCGAAGGTATTCTAGAAGATAGACTTGAGGTCAGGGTACCACCAGGTGAAAGTGAAGAAGGAAGACATTCCGAAGATAGCTTTCAGGACACAGAATGGGCAGTTTGAGTTCTTGGTGATTCCGTTTGGGTTGACCAATGCTTCGGTAGTAATCATGAACATGATGAATGATGTGTTTCATCAGTACTTGGATTAGTTTATGGTAGTATTCATTAATGATATGTTAATTTATTCGAAGACCCCGTAGGAGAATGAGAAACAACTGAGGATAGTTCTGGAGACCCTCAGAAAAGAGAAGCTCTATGGCATAGTAAAGATATCGGCCAGTTATTTTTTCGTGTCTACATATTCTAAATTAATGTCTCTATTTTTTTGACGATCTATAAGAAAATGATGTTGAAACTCAATGTGATAATTGCATTTATGACAAAGGATTCTTAGTCAAATTAATGCTGCTAGTATTATCACAGTAAATGGGAATATGTGAATATTATAAGTAGTAGTCTTCTAGAGTTTGCTTCATCCATAAAATTTGAGGCCAACAACGTCCTGCTGCGATATACTTAGCCTCAGTAGTTGATAATGCGACAAAATTTTATTTCTTGCTAAACCAAGAGACTAAAGCTTTGCCTAGGAAATAACATGTACCACAAGTACTTTTTTTGTCGACTTTACATCCAATAAAATCGGCATCTGAATAATTGGTTAGGTCGAAGGATGTGGTTTTAGCATACCACAAGCCAATAGAAGGAGTATAAGGTATTGAAAGATACGCTTAACAGCACACAAATATGATTCCTTAGGGTTAGCTTAGAATCTTGCACAAATGTAAACAATAAACATGATATCGAGGCTACTAGCAGTTAAATATAATAAACTATCTATCATACCTCGATACTTACGTGTATCAACTGGTTTGCCTTGTTCATCTACATCAAGCTTAGTTGAGGTTTCCATTGGAGTTCCAAGTGGCTTGGCTGACTCCAGATCAAACTTCTTTAGCATATTCTTTGTGTACTTGGCTTGGTTGATGAATGTCCCATTTATGGTTTGCTTGATTTGTAGTCCAAGGAAGAACTTCAACTCTTCCATCATGCTCATCTCAAACTCACCATGCATACACTTAGAAATTTTTTGACAAAAAGATTCATCAGTAGAACCAAAAATAATATTATCAAAGATTATTATTCAAAGATTTTATAAACGGTGTTGTATCAAACTTTTATTTTGAAAAACCTTTTTCAAGTAAAAAAGAGCTTCGGCGGTCAAGCGCGAGGGGCTTGTTTCAGTCCATATAAATCTTTCTTCAACTTGAAAACATGATTAAGGTTTTTAAAATCCGTGAATCCAGGTGGTTCAGCTACGAAAACTTCTTCTTTTATGAAACCATCTAAAAAGGCACTTTTGACATCCATTTGAAATAATTTAAAATTATGAAAATATGCAAATGCACATCGCATGCAAATCGATTCTAAATGTGCAATTGGGGCATACATTTTATCATAGTCGATACCTTCTTCTTGGTTGTATCCTTGAGCTATAAGTCTAGCCTTGTTACGTGTAACTAAACCATTCTCATTTAATTTATTTTGGAATACCCAACGGGTGCCAATGATCGGATGATTATTAGGCTTGGAAACAAGTTTCCAAACTTTATTATGTTCGAATTGGTTTAATTCCTCTGGTATGGATTCTATCCAGTAATTATTACTGCATGCTTCTTCAATAATTTTCAGCTCAAGCTGTGAAACAAAAGCTACACTAGAAATAATATCTCTATTAGAGGAACGAGTACTTACACCTTTTTTGAACTGACCTATTACCAAGTCCTTGGGGTGATCGGCCATGAATTTCATCCTCTTTGGCAGATTCTCTAAGTAGTTGGTACTGGGTTCCATTATGGTTAGTACTTTGCTTGATGTATCGATATCTTCATCGTCACTATTATTGTTCGCTTTATTGTTCATATCATTGAAGGTGACATTGATTGATTCTTTGATCGTCATTGACTTCTAATTAAAGACTCGGTATCCTTCGCTTTTGGCCACATAACCTAAAAAAACATTCATCGGCCTTTTCGTCAAATTTGCTTAAGTTATCTTTGGTATTAAGAATGAAACATTTGTATCCAAAGATCTTAAAGTAGAAAACAGAGGAAGTTCTATCAAACCATAATTCATATGAAGTTTTATTCGATTTATATTGAATTAAAACTCTATTCAAAACATAGCACGCTGTATTGACAGCTTCTGTCCAAAAATACTTAGGTAGGCTGAATTGGTTTAACATTACTATAACCATTTCGCTAAGAGTTATATTCTTATGTTCTACAACGCTATTATGTTGTGGAGTTCTAGGAAAAAAGAATTTGTGCAAATAACCCTGTGTGTTATAAATTTTCTCAAATTCAGTATTTTTAAATTTGCCGACATGATCACTTCTAATGCGAGTTATCATGAATTATTTCTCATTTTGTACCTTTTTACAAAATATTACAAGTTCTGAGAGTGCGTCATTCTTGTGAGCAAGGAAATATACCCACGTGTATCTAGATTAATCATCTACAATTACAACTGCATACAACTTACCATTTAGCCTAGCAACTTTGTTGGGTCCAAGCAGATCCATATATAATAATTATAGTGGTAGAGTGGTACTTACAGCGTTGATCGACTTAAATATTGATTTTGTAGCTTTGTTCTTTTCACAATTGCTACATACCATGCTTTTCTTGAAGGCGATCTTCGGTAAGCCTCGTACTAATTTCTTTGTTGATAATCTCGATATTATGTCCATGTTTATTTGTCCTAGTCTCATGTGCCATAGTTGATTCTCGTCATTTTTAGCGTATAGACATCTACCTGTAGTGTTAGTATCTTCCAAAATATAGAAAACATAGATATTATCTTCCATAATTCCTTCAAAATAAGTACTACCAGTTGAGCTATCAGCTATAGTATATTTGTCTTTAACAAAGTTAATACCATAACCATGGTCAGCTAAATGACTTATGCTGAGTAGGTTATACTTTAACTCGGTTACTAGACGAACAACTTTAATCAGCAGATAGGGAGCCTTACCTATATTACCGATACTTATTATATAACCTTCAGATTGTTACCGTAGGAGACATATCCTTCTTTCTTCTTTGACAGTGTTGCAAACAAAGATTCATCGCTGGTCATGTGCCATGAGCAATCCCTGTCGAGGATCCATTTGCTTTTAGAGTGGATAGGATTGTCCACCTACAAAATAATTTGTAGATGAAACTTTTGGTACCCATTTCTTATTGGTTCCTGAAAAGTTAGCTTTAGGTATCCATGCATAAATATTCAAAGCAACTAATTTCTTAACTCTACATGTAGGAGCAATATGACCAATAGTGCCACAATAATGACATCTAGCATGCTTAGTGTTAGGTGTAGTATTTTGTGCTTGTTTGATAGGTCTAGGGGTTTTGGTAGGATACTTGTAGTATAAGGCATGTCTTTGAGGATTTGTTCTCTTGGGCATTGGTTTGACGGTCTTGTTTTGAACAATATTCCTTTTGGGTAAGTGACACGTGTTAGAATAGGAAGCAACCTTCTCTGGCTATTTTTTCTAGTCTAATTTCCAACTTTTTTGAAGTATCAAATAATTTCGTGTATTTGGCTGTAAGTGTGTCAATTCTAAGAAGTGCGTCTACAGTCTTCTTCTTCTCAGTTTGGTAGTCTAGTCTCAAGTCTAGCTATTGCCTGGTCTTTCTCTTCAAGTGTGCGTGATGCTTCGTATAATTACAGTTTAATAGAAGCAAACTCACTAGTCTCATTAGAAGGTTCATAATCTCTAATATCTGCTAGAAGTAGGGTTAGCCTTTCTATCTCAAGTTTGTGTTCCTTGAGTACCGTCTTAAAGGTCTTGTATTTACCAAGCAACTTTCTATGATCTTCTAAGAGGTCACTAAAGGCATCACCTAGCTCATCGAATGTGAAATTATCATAGAGAGGATTAGAGGTTACCTGATCGAATGCCATTAGGCACATATTAGTAGCTTCTTGAGAGCTATCACCTTCTGAGTTGCTGGACTCACTTTCGTGCCATATTCTTGTGTTAGCATATTTTTGAGACGGTGTATTCTTTGTGTACCTCTTTTTCTATTTTGTAACCTTCTTTGTTGATGCTGACAGACTGCCTTTCTTGATATGACCCTTCTTTTTTTATCCGTAGCATACAGGCTCTTCGTCATCGTTGTTGTTCTTGTGATGTTGTCTTTGCCTCGACGATTGAATCTTAGAAACATCTTAAAGTTTCTCACCATTAGAGCTTGCTCTTTACCATCTGAGTCTTCATCTTCAGACACATTTTAACAGTTCTTTTGTGATGTGCCTTGAATGCGATTAATTTTTCTATTGGTGCTGAATCTTTGAAGTCTTGCGAGTCTAGATCATGTGTTATCAGCTTTCCCATCAATGTTTCAACCGTCATTGTTGTAAGGTCATTTCCTTCAATGATTTTTGTAGCCTTGGGGTTACAATTCTTGGTGAGACCCCGCAGTACTTTGTAAATCTTCTCATGGTTGTTGTACTCCTTGCCTAGAGAGGACAGAGGATTTACAACATCGAGGAAATGAGTAAACATTTATGTAATCGTCTCATTTGGTTTCATCTTGAATGCATCATATTCTTGAGTCAATCTACTTATCTTTGACTCCTTGAGTTGGTTGGTTCCTTCATGGGTTACTTTGAGAAGTTTCCATACGTCGTGAGATGTTGTTTATATTGAAATCCTGTTAAACTCAGTCATGTCTACTGCAAAAAAAAATCGTTAAAAGCACGTGCGTTAAGACTAGCTTGTTTCTTCTCATTATTAGTATATTTATCGTGTGGTTTCTCAACCAGGTTGCCATCAAGAATTATACGAGCTGGATTTTTGTAGCCATCTATAACTATAGACCAAGGATGAAAATTAAGAAATTTCATATAATATCTCATTCGTGTCTTATAATAAGTATAGTTTGTTCTGTCTAACAGAGGAGGTATGTTTGTGGATTGGCCTTCCTTTATGTTAGCCATGTGATATAAGTGACACTGAAAGTATATTTAGGAAATAAGTAAGTAAATAATAGTTAACTAAATAACAGTAAAAACATACCTAAGCAGGATGATGATAGGTATATAATCAAATTGATAAATGCTATAAACCTGCTCTGATACCAATTGTAGGATGTAAATATAATAGAATTTACTTTAGAGGGGGGTTGAAAAGTGTGTGCAGCAGAATTTAGCAATTAAAAAATTTCTAGCAAGTTATACAAGTATCATGACCACTATATATGTGTCACAGATATAAGTAAGTATTATAACTATAATAACTGTCTAGTAATAGTGTTGCAGGTATGTCACAACTATCACAGTATAAGCACAAGTAAAGTAAAGAAGGAGAAGGCAAACGTAAACAATGCGATGTATCCTGGTATCCCTCAATGTGAGATCTAATCCAGGCGGGAGGACTCTAGCTCCCAGTTGGAATCTACTATACGAATGAAACACAAGCTTTGATCTGATGGCTTGCCGACTGATCTTTCAAACATGAGCTTTGATCCGAAGAGCTCGATGACTTCAAGTGTAAAGTAGAGAACTTCTGAACATGCTTCTGATTACAACTCTCTGAACTTCTAGACCTTACCATACTGGCAACTAAGACTAGAGAATTGTAACTGGCTTGGGATATAAAAATAAAGGCTTTTTAGAACTCGTTTACCAGAAAAGAAGAGAAGATTAAAAGTGAATTGATGTTTAGAAATATGAAATCTCTTCTCTATTTATAGGATTTCTCAAATGAGAGTTCGAACAGAACTCAGCCAGAACTCAGCCAGAGTTCGTCTGTAAAATATCAGAAAATAGTCATTGTATTTAAAACTTCAGAGAGACCAAGTTTTTGAATAAACATCCACTAAGGCCGAACTCGGGCTGAACTCTGGTCCAACTCGGGCCGAGTTCTGCTCCCTTAGTTTAAGGCCAGAACAGAAACCGGGCTGAGTTTTAGGTCCAACTTAGCTCAACCAAAACGTAAGAATTTAGGCTATTTCAAGATAGTCTATTTTGAAAACAATTTAGGGTTGCCTAATTGCCAGTACGATGCGATCTACAATATATTCCTAGACTCAATAAAATAGAATATTATATTAACAACAAAAAGCAACTCTAAACAGTTGACGTATCGTCGTAGTACGTTTGAAAAGTATCCCAATAGCTTATATCGAGTCCAGGTTAGATCGATTATCAAAATCGGTTTAACCATGACCAATGGGCCAACAACATCCTCCTGGTGTGCACTAATGGTCAGATACAAGACAGGATCCTTGGGCTTTGCTACTAAACCTAACCAAACAAAACCAGCGGTGTTGGGCCCCGATAGGAAGTACTACAAAGGCGCACAAGTGAATGAAGCAAAAAATCAATAAAGTACATAAAATAAGAAATTCGTGCCACAACTACAAGCGTATGACCATTCATCGGAGAAGTAGGACACCTCTACAACCAAATAAGGACAAGAGTTATCGCACTACTCGAGATAGGGTATGACTCACCAATTATGAACACGACGAAGATACAACCCATCAAAATAATCGAGTACACACATGCCATAATACAAGCTAAGATATAGATATAATATACAGCTTTGGTACATGACCTATTATGACACATTGGCACAACCCTACATCCAAACAAGGACAAGGGTTGAACCATCGTACCATAATAGTTCATGTCCCTAGACTACCAGCATATACTCTTTTAGATCGTCCAATCAATCTTATGGCTTGTTATGTGGAGTCTGAGTTATCTCAGAAAAATAATACAATATTGGAATCCTCAGATCATACTGATGGAAGACGGGCTGGCCGAGCCCATAAACACATAGCATATAGTAGGTAAGCACCGGTCCCTCGTAAGGCCATCGCATAAGTAATCATATAATAATATATAATATAGCCGAATACTACACTCTACTACTGTAGATGATATACGGTATAAGTTGGGGACAAACATGATGTCCTAGGACATATGTCCTAACAGTAGCTACCACGCATACCACGCATGATCTCGAGATTTCATTCCCTCCCAATGCTCTACAAGTTCAGTTACTTAATTAGACCTATAGTTATTAGAACATCGTATCATGGTTACACGATCATCCTCCTTAGATGATGCACCGTGGAATATGTATACTAAGTACGAATCCACATTATTGCTCGAAAGCCAAATCTGGATTCCTCCAAGCGTAATACAATAAATCAATCAAACAAACATCCTAACAACGCTATGGTTGTTAACCCACATAGCATGTTGTACTGGAGAAATAATATAATAATATCATATGTCATATAGTATATGAGGTATTCTCGATGTACAACCCGAAACATATAATCTTATAGCACGTAGCAAGTTATGTCGCACCTCAGTACACATTATAAAATATATGCACGTAGCACATAGTAATTGTATCAGCACGGATATAAGAAATTAGGTTGAATCACCAAACTTACAGTTGGTTGTATGAGCCTAATCACATTGGGACACTTGGTTAAAAATATAATCTCCTAGAATCAGGTAAACAGACTACCAATGAATTGGAAGCCTAAATTTATAATATGAAATCCTCGAATTAATAATTTTTTCGCCGAACGTGAGTAAGAGAAAAAAGTGTGAACTACCCTAGAGTAGATCCACAATCCTTAAACCAAAGGAGGACCGGAATTCTAGATCGTCTCCCGAACAGAACTACGCCCCTCACTCTATTCAATTAACAAAAGGATAAGTTAAACTACTAATCGGAGTTTACTCTGGGTTGCCACATAGTCAACTACAACATATAATCATACTATGTACATAGTCAGTTCTAGCACAGTCTAGTTACTAAGTTCACTCTTCCTTAGAATAACACAAACAAGAAGCCACGATCAACCACATAGGGTACGATAAGAAATATTTCAAATAAAATAATTAAATCCAAAAAATTATGGAACATGTACATAGATTACTAGGGTTGCCTTGGATCACATATGCGCATGAGAAGTGCACGAATGGATTGCCACTGTAGATGCATGAAAAATACGCTGGATAGCTCTATGCATCATATTGATGCAAAGCAGCGTAAACAGAGAACTTCAGAGCCTTCAACGTACAAACAGAGCTTCTCCGCCAAAGCACATCGTGAAATATAGGCCCAAGGACCATCCGCGTAGGGCAGTATGTCCAGGCTGATTCAGCGTAAACAGGGTGCTTCATCGCCTTTATGGCGTAAAACTCATCCTCTTTCAATGCAGCATTGAAATATACGGGGGACGCTTCATATTCTCCGAAGTGAACCTGTCAGATCCTGCAATGAACCTGTCAGATCCTGCAATGAACCTGACTTCTCAACTTATGACAAAGGGATACTGCTCGACTACCCATGCGACGGCTATAATGATGGCGCGGCACTGCAACCCAGGCTGTCATTTACTGCCATTTCCCTTGCATAAACCGCTTTTACGTACACAGAGGAATACGCTGCATAGTTTTACACAGGCAGATGAGAGCTCCTTACGCTCTACGGAAGACAAACCGCCTGCCACGTCAAGAGCTGCACTCCATACGGGACTAGAGGCACGTCTCTGCACTTAATGCACAGGGTGGTGACAGGCCCTCAAGGTACGTCTCTGCAATTAATGCGCCGAATACTGACAGATGCGTGAGGCACGTCTCTACGTTTGATGCACAGAAGGGTGGTAGACCTTCAAAACATGCCTCTGTATTTAATGCGCAGGATGATGGCGGATCTCCACATTTAATGCAGGAGATTTGATTAAATATCACCGAACCATCGTTTAGTGACATCCCCTTTGCGAGAGCTGTTCCTACGCATACAAAGGAATACGCTGCCTAGTTTTACACAGGCAAACATGAGCTCCTTACGCTCCGCAGAAGATGAACAGACTGCCACGACAGCGGTTACTCTTCGCACAGGATTCAAGGTGGGTATCAGCATTTAATGCGCAGAATGAAGGCAAATCTTAAAGGCAAGCATCTGCATTTAATGCACAGGATGGGGGCAGATCTCTGTATTTAATGCAAGAGATCTGATTATCTCCAAGAGCCGTAATTCCGGCTAAGACGTCCACATCATCACTCTGGCACGTTACGCAGCGGCTTCTACGCCTATTCAGCTTCGGTGCCTGCTCGGCTTCTACGCTCATTCGGCCTTCTGTGCCTACTCGGCTTCTATGCCTACACGGCCTCTATGACCACTCGGCTTCTACGCCCACTCGGCCTCTATGACCACTCGGCTTCTACGCCTACTCGGCTTCTACGCCTATTCGGCTTCTATGCCGGTTTGATAATTATTTGGCTTCTATGCCATGGTGACAGACATTGGCTTCTATGCCAACCTCTTCTACACGAGGGATACCTACCTACGTGGCTTCTACGCCATGATCTTTATAGCAGTTATACACATTTTGTCCCTTAGTTGGACCCGCGTCACACGCTCATTCAAATGATCATCTATACGCAGGCTTTGGTTATTTTAACCGTTGTGTAAAAGGGTGCTGTACTTTCTACTACTCGGTTTTTACACCGACTGAGTGGTCACTGTCACTAAAACTCTATAAATAGAGACCTCTATCAACAGAGGAGAAGGTGGATAAATTGAAGGGTCGAAGAAGTTAGGTTTGAAAACTGATCAAGAGATCCAGTACCAGATACAACGGTCGAGAGAGAGAGGGAGAGAGAGGAGAATCCAGAGCTTAGGCAAAGATAAGGGATCGACGACTTTGGCATCGGGCATCCACCCTCTTTAGCAACCTTTGAAGCTGCTACCTGTCTTCCACGGCACTTCTTCAACATCGTATGGTCCAAGGGCTAAAGTGATCGACTGCAGATCAGACACCTATAGCAATATTTATCCAGATTAAATAAATTGTACTTAGACATCCTCATGTAGGATCAAATTTGTACAATCTTGTTTGTAAACATAAAAGAAGGGCGGGTCTTCGCACAAGACCTCGTTTTTCGTATTCATCAAATCTTTTCTCGTTTATTATCCTAAATAAGATGGCGACTCTGCTGGGGACATCTTTTTCTTCTGATGAGGAAGCTATTGCTCAACACGATACGGTATCCGCGGGATTCGTGAAGAAGATACTGGTCGTCCAGTTCGACCAGTCTGCCTACAAAGATATGCTCCGAACAAGGGGCAGCTCTCACTCTCTCTCTGTCCAAAACAACAGAAAGCTGCGTAAGGTTTGGATGCCCAAGACATCCTCTACCATTCCTGTGGGTTCTCCTATCTCTCCAATCTCTTCGACCAATGAGGTTGTAGCATTGCTCCCTTTGCGCCCTGCAAGTAAAATTCAGTCGCCTGTCTCTGACAGAACCGACAAAACTTCTGGCAATGCCTCAGCGCTAACCCAGAAGTATACTCTGCGCTCTGCGCGTGAAATTCAGTCTCCCGTCCCTGACGGAATAGACAAAACTTCTGATAAAACCTCAGCGCCAAATCAGAAGTACAAGACACGCTCCGCGCGTAAAACAATATCTGACCTCTACGGAGAACCAGATGATCCTTGTGATCTCCGCAAGGGAAAGCAAGTGGCGGACTACTCAACTTCTCGGCCTTTACGCAAGCAAGGGAACAATCTGCACGCCCTCCGAATTACGCGAAACGCTGATAGCCGCCTGAGGACATCCTCAGCTTTATGCCAACCAGAGCGAAGCTCCAAATTATGCCAGGCGAAGTCCCTAAGCGTAAAAAAGGCTCCAGTTGCGGAAAGACACCCTCTCCGGGGATTATCCGCTATCCAGATGGCCAACCTATTGTATACGGGTGGCACAGGGAAGACTATGGCTCCCATCATCCGCGTGCCCACCAATGGGAACAGAAGGAACAAGCCATCATCTTCTTCTTCTGCAACTCCTCCTGACCTGCAAGATTATCTAATCCAGAAACGCAAGGAGAAGGGATCTTCCAGCGTGGCTATTATGCCTCCTAGCGAGCACTGTTCTAATAGTCACAGGATTGTAATTAATTGTTGCTATTCTAAAGCAAAATGGCCGATTTTCGACCGACTGAGCTACTCTCCATCTTTCCTAAAAGAAGAGCCCACGCATGTATCTGTGAATATAGCTTCACATATACCTGGAGGAAGCTCAGGCTCAAGACGTCCGTCCTCTAGAACTCCGAGCCGAAGGAAATTTAACATGCTCCTTAGGGACACCGAAGCTGGGGTGTTCCAGAACACTTGTTCAAAGTCACGACAACTGACTTCGTGCTCTTCTGATTCTGAGGCTGGGGGTCGTCAGTCTCCCGAATCAGATACTAAGAGTATAGAGTCAACTTCTGCAGCGACCTATACTCATCCTTCAATGACGCACAGGGAGATGGGAGTTTATGCCATTGGAGATGAACACGAGGAAGCCTCGCCATCAGGAAACGCTGAGCAACGCATTACTACAATAGAGACATCTCTGAAACAAATGCAATCCATGATGGAGAACATGCACCAATTGATGTTAACTCAACAGGCGACTGCTATGGCTCAAACATCGGTCCCGCCTACTCAGATACGCGTGGGGGTGGACCTGCCACCATCCAACATGATCCAAGACCTGCTCTAGATCAAGAGTCAGCTGGTCCTTTACTTCCTCACTCGGAGAATGTACTACCTCCTGCGGGAGTCATGATATAACCGACTTTGCTCCATTCCGTGGTCTCGCTACTAGCTGAAAATCCGATGCAAGCAGTACGGGAGTTGAAAGCCTAATTTGATGCCTTGAAGCACAAAGATCAGCTCAAGAAATTGGAAATCAACCAGCCATACCCAGCTATCTGGGAGGAGGTCCCTTTACCTCCGAGGTACAAACCTCAGACCATGGCCCTGTTCGAGGGAAAAACATCACCAAGTCAGTACATGAACTATTTTAGTATGATGGCGGTGTTGCTACAAGGGAATGACGCCCTCCTCACCCGGGTGTTCAAGGGCTGTCTCTCGGGAGTAGCTTACCAGTGGTACCGCAGCCTGGCGGACAACTGCATTACTTCCTTCGAAGACTTCAAGGCTTTATTCTTCACACGATTCTATGAGAGAGGAATGGACATGTCTATGTCCTCTCTCATCGAAGTCAAGCAGAGGGAGAAGGAGGACGTTCGCACCTTCGTCGAACGTTTACGCCAAGCCACTTTACAGATACCTCCAGGGGTTCCAGACTCAGCATTGGTAGACATTTGCAAGAAGAACCTTCTTTCCGTGATCTCGGTGTTCACAGGACCATATTAGTTCCATGATTGGCCCTTGTTCATCATTTCAGCGGTAGCCGCCGAAGACAACAGTCGCAAGGCGTGTGACAATGTCATCGTGATCTCTACCTTTGACAGAGGCAAGAGGTCATCCCCCAACGGCGACCATCCTGGTAATTCCAAAGGAAAAGAAGCTCTGTCAATCAATACGTCCAGACAGAAGACTGCGGCAACCGCGCAGACGAAACCCGGGATATCCAGGCCCGTCGAAGTATACTCTTTCGACGACGACGATATTCCGAGTATATTCGAGTGTCTCGTAAAAAGTGGCAAGATCACCCTTCCGGAGGAGAGGCGGCCCAGTGAAGTCGGCAGTGCCAACAACCCCAAGTACTGCATCTTCCACAGATACGTACACCACCCAACAAAGGCGTGTTACATACTAAAAAGGAATATCCAAGAGCTGATCGATGCTAAAGCCATCACTATGCGCAATAGCGAGAAGACGGTCATGGCCAACATGATCTCTCTGTAATTTGGCAATCTGCCTCCCCAAGAAGTATCGGACGGTGTTACACCTATTTTCCGGACAACGATGAACATCGTTAATCTCCCTCCGGCTAGGGATCAAAATCATGACCTGTTACCCCTAACTACCCAGAGAGGCGTGATTATGTGGGTTCACCCAGATTTGGTGTCGGAGCTCAAAAAAAGAAAGTAATGCTACTAAGGCTAAGTCCAGGAAGAACTCCAAATGCAAGCCCTGCCATATGGTTGCAACTTCTTCGACATCAGCGAAGACGAGGTTTTTGGCCACAGCAACCCGTTTAGGGAAGGCTTACCTCAAGGACTACGGAGCAAGTCAGGAAGATGCACCTGCAGACGCTTCAGCTGCCAAGCCTTCAAAACCAGAGCCCGCAGTACCCGAGGTCGGTCCTTCGAGACCAACTTCGACGGACAAGGGGAAGCAGAAAGAAGTGCGCTTCGATAAACCTGTGAAAAACATTCAAAACAAAGGTTTAGAGAAGCCGTACAACTTCGACATCCTGGCCCAACTAGCTAATACACCAGCCAGATTGTCCATCTTCGAGCTACTCAGACTTTTTCAAAACACTCGTCTAGCCCTGAGTGAAGCATTGATGCAGGCGGATACATACTTGACCCAACTCAAGTCCCCCGATGAAGAACCCGTGGCGTGTCCTCGATGCCCCAGTATGATGGAGGTGGTCTCAAACATCACTTTCACTCAAGACGACATGCTGTTAAAACATAACGGGCATGATAGACACCTCTACCACACCGGGTACGTCGGTTCCATGGAGGTCGACCGGATTCACATAGATCCAGGATCCTCAATCAGCATCATTCCTCATAGTCTGCTCAGACCGCTGAGGATTCCTACCAGCGAACTGGCTTACACCACCACTACTATCATGGGTTTCAACGCCGAAAGAAGTAAGCCATTGGAAAAAATTCGCCTAAGGATATAGATTGGCAACCTCAGATCGGTGGCTACATGCTACGTCATCGATTCAGAGGTGTCCTACAATATCCTGCTGGGAAGACCATGGATCCACGACCACAACATCGTTCCTTCAACTCTACATCAATGCTTCAAATATATAGACGCCCAAGGGACAGTACAACCGGAGGTTGCTGACCTAAACCCATTTAAAGGAGTAGAATCCTACTACTCCGACGCCGTGTTATACTCTCAAGACTACACGAAAGAGGTGTCAGCCCAAGCAGAGAAGGAATCCCACCGGGAGCCTGAAGAACCTTCTGCCAAGCAACCTCTGTCAATCAAGGTGAAAGGACGGACTATCCGTCCAAAAGCCACAGAGCCTATGGCTATCCACCTGAACAAGACCAGGTCAGGGAAAGGGGGTAATCCTCTAGTGATCACTCTGAACCAGAAGCCTCTGCCCTTAATCATCAACCTTCAGCGCAACAAGCAGCCGAGTGATGTAAATACAACCAGGAATACGGTTTTTGATAATAATAATGGACCTCTTTTCCAGTATATCGATGCTCGGATTCCAAATCAGGAACCCTCTCCCCATGACGATATAGAGCCTACAGCACGAAAATTCTTGGCAGCTATAGATTCCTATCATCCGTACGTATGGGAAGTGGCATCATCATCCAATGTCACCACGACATATGGACCACATGAGGATTCTATCTTCATTATTCCACTTGCCCACGACGGTCAGCGTTCAATAGTCTTCGGCCGCATGTGCAACGAACAGACTATACAAGAGGATTCCTTCGATGATGATGCTGGTGAAATGCAAGTTCACAGGTACTGCCCGCAAGCCTTGAAGATCATGCAAAATATGGGTTACAACTTGAGGATGGAACCTGGTCTCAACTATGGGAAAGGCAGACGAATACCGCTGCTCGGCAATCCCCACTATCAACAAACCCATTTCGGGTTAGGGTATGCCACCTCCCTTACGATTTCCAAGTCGAACGAGGATATCTTTTCCCCTTTTCAAGATGGCGCATCGCCCTCCGACTCATCTCACGCTCTCGAGCAAACATTATCAGCAAATATGGTAGTGACGGATTCCTTCGAATCAGACGAATAAGAATCTGAACTATTTGAGAATGACGCTTGGGCTCAGCAGATGCATACACAATGGAAGTTCTGCTTCGAGCAGAGAGAACCTCCCACTGAAGATGAAGTTATCCAGATTGACGTTGGGGATAAACTTTCACCAAGACCGATATTTATCAGTAACAACCTTTCCAAAGAAGGAAGAGAAAAAATTATCCAACTGATAAAATAATATATCGACGTCTTTGCGTGGAATTATGAGGATATGCCAGGTCTTAATCCAAAGGTAGCTACTCATAAACTCAACATACTGCCCGATTCAAAGCCTGTGAAGCAGCACCAACGCGGTTCCGCCCGGACATGATGGACGCCATTGAAGCTGAAGTCAAGAAGTTGATAGCCTGCGGCTTCATCCGTGAGGAACAACATCCCGACTGTGTCGCCAATGTTGTCCCGGTCTTGAAGAAGAATGTTAAAGTACTTATCTGCATCGATTACCGAGATCTGAAAGCAGCCTGCCCCAAGGATGAGTTCCCTCTTCCCATCACAGACGTCATGATTGACAATACATGCGGTTTTGAACATATATCTTTCATGGACGGATTTTCTGGATACAATCAGATCAAGATGCATCATGAAAAAGAGAAGCATACTACCTTCCGGACATCACTGGGGGTATATTGCTATACGGTCATGCCCTTCGGATTAAAGAATGCCGGGGTTACATACCAACGGGCTATGAGCAATATATTCCATAAGCATTTACGCAAGACAGTGGAGTGTTACATGGACGATATATATCTGTCAAAAGCCGCCTCAGGGATAATCACATCCAAGACTTGAAGACAGTATTTGAATTGATGCGCCAACATCATCAACTCAAAATAAACACTATAAAGTCCTTTTTGGGGGTATCTAGTAGCAAATTTTTGGGATTTGTCATCACCGCCAAAGGCATTCAAGTGGACCCTGATAAAGTCAAGGCCATCTTAGAAATACGACTGCCCCACAATCTGAGGGAACTCAGGGGATTTCAAGGCCGTTTGGCTTATATCCGGAGATTCATATCCAACCTCTCCGGGAGATGCCAACCCTTTTTGCGTCTCATGAAGAAAGGTGTATCCTTCGTATGGGACGAAGCCTGTCAGCAAATGTTCGGGGATATCAAGTGCTACCTCACTAGTCCGCCAGTTCTAGTACCTCCGGTCATAGGAAGATCGTTCGTGCTGTACGTCCGAGCAATGGATCATTCCCTGGGAGCTCTACTTGCACAAAAGAACGATATGGGACACGAGCAGGCTATCTACTACCTCAGCAGGATGATGGTCGGAGCCGAACACCGGTATAACCCAGTGGAGAAAGAATGCTTGGCCCTGATGTTCGCTATCCAGAAAATACGACAATATGTCACGGGCTAAACCATTCACATCATCTCCAGGATCAATCCTCTGCGGGTACTAATGAACAAGCCAAGTGTTCTTAATTCCCGACTCGCGACTTGGGCGATGTTATTAATGCCATATGATATGTTGTACGTCCCTCAGAAGTCCATCAAAGGCCAAGCATTGGCTGACTTTCTAGCTGCTCATCCGATTCTGGAGGCCTCCAAACTGTACGAGGACATTCCCGACGAAGTTGTAGAGTGTAATTCAGCAACGGAAGGCGATGCATGGCAACTGTTCTTCGATGGCGCCTCCAGGACTGGTCCCAGGGGAAATATGATTTCAGGAGTAGGGATAGTCCTAGTCACTCCTGATAAACTCGTTATCTACCGAGCATATTCTCTTAGCGAGCCCTGTTCTAACAATGTGGCGGAATACAATGCTCTACTAATCGGGCTCCAAGTCGCTAAAGAGAAGGGGGTCGAATCTCTGGAAGCCTTCGGTGATTCTCTGCTGATCGTCAATCAAGTCAGAGGAATATATGAAGTCCAGAATCCCGACCTCATCCCCTATCACCGAGCAACGGTCGAGATAGCCATGACATTCAAGGGATTCTTCCTTGAGCATGTACCTCGATCTCAGAATCTGGAAGCTGATGCCCTAGCAAGTCTAGCTGCAGATTTAGCTAATCCTATAAGAAGGCAGAATTCGGTAATCCTTCTTAACAGAGATTTATTCTGTGTGAAAAATAACTTTCACATAGAACATAGCTATACGGTGGACGCAGATCCGCCCAGGAGAGACAGGAGAAGTCCCTTTATAGATTTCGTAGCATACAGAATCTTGCCAGAGGACCCTAAAGAAGCAATATATGTCAAAAGACGATCATTATGCTTCTACTTTGATGCATCGTCACAATGCCTATATCGCCGGCCATACTACGGGCTATTATTACGATGTCTCTCTGGTGATGAAGCACAACGGATTATCCGTGAAGCTCACAACGGCATGTGCGGGGCACATCAACCCGGTCCTAAGCTACAGGATCGTATCAGGAGAATGGGCTATTACTGGCTCACTATGATCGCAGACGCAATCCAGTATGCCAGATGATGCAGAGCCTGTCAGGTTCATGCAGACTTCATACATCAACCGTCCGAACATCTATATTCTACGGTTGCATCCTGGCCTTTCGAAGCATGGGGTATGGATATCATCGGTCCTATTCACCCGTCTTCTTCCAGAGGTCACCGGTTCATACTGGCCATCACGGATTACTTCTCCAAATGGACAGAGGCGATCCCTCTTGCTGAGGTAAAAACATCTAATGTGACCAGCTTCATCAAGCATCACGTCATTTATCGCTTTGGGGTTCCCCGAAGGATAATCAATGACAATGGGCCTCAGTTCATCAGCCAAGCGTTTTATCGATTTTGCGGTAAAAATCGGATACAAAATGTGGCCTCCACGGCATATTATCCAGCTACTAATGGGTTGGCGGAAGCATTCAACAAAACCATTATCAAACTCTTGAAGAAGTTCGTCTCTTCGAACAAGAGAGATTGGAATGAGAAGCTGGGAGAATGTCTCTGGGCATACCGTACCACAGTACGAGCACCGACAGGTTGTACGCCATTCTCATTGGTCTAAGGGAGTGAAGCAGTTCTCCCCATCGAGATTCAAATTCCGTCACTCAGGATAGCCGTGGCTAACGAGTTAACTCAAGAAAAGAATGACCTGTTAAGGCTTCAAGAGCTAGAAGGATTAGACGAGAAATGCCTCCAAGCTCAGCAGCGCATCGCGCTCTACCAAGCACGCATTTCCAGAACTTTTAATCAAAGAGTAAAGGAAAGAGTGTTCAAAGTCGGCGAGCTAGTTTTGGTTGTAAGAAGGCCGATGATTCTTACTCACAGGAGTAAAGGCAAATTCCAGCCCAAATGGGAAGGCCCTTACATAATCGAGACAACGTTCTCAAACGGCGCTTACAGGTTAGCCCAGCCTAATGGAGACCTGCTAATGGCTCTTATCAATGGCAAATTCCTGAAAAGGTACTATGATTAAACCTCCTCTGCTCAAGTGAAATATGGCGAAGACCTCATTTTGACAAAACTACTTCCAAAACGAAACTAGTTGGATCATATTCTATCATGTCCACATGACCTCTGAATAGATATGCTCTGCTAAAGCTTACCGAAAGTATATCACGTCCATACCACCTCTAATATCACTTTCACCTAAACCTGTCATTTATATTCCGAAATGACGGGTCCACAAAGTCAGATGAAAAGCCTCTTTATTATTCCCAGAAAAGAGCGAAAGTACATTAAAAAGCGAAAGCAAAAGTACATCATGAAGGGGGAGCGGTCAGGTCACGAAGCTGCTGTACCAGTACGGCCATCCTCTCAGCCCTGGAATCCAAGACATCAGCGCGGACCTGTTCCAACTGTGCCTCGTCATCTAGCAGGAGGGACAGTTCGGCTCTAGCCCGAAGGAAACCGGCATCGGCGACTCTAGCGCTTGCCAAGTTCTGTTGTGCTGCGACCAGTCGGCCATTCACCACAACTAGACCATCCGACGACTGAGAAGCCCACTCCTTTGCCTGAGCAAGCTTTGTCTCCAGTTTGCGGACCCTCGCTACATTGCCGTCATGCTCGAACTGGCATTTCGTTTGAAGGGCGATAGTCTCCTCCAAAATAACTTTTCCTTTGTCCATCTCCTGCTGGTTAGTCTCGATGAATTTATTCAGACCTTCCTTCTTTTTAACAAGATGCGCAGTCAAGGAGTCATATCTGGCCTGGACCAGAGTTTCAATGTTGCCTCGAGCTAGCTGCAGGTATTCGTTAATGGGTTGCTCCAAACCATTAACCATCGCCTCCAACGCGTCAGCTACTCCGGTATCATCGAATTCCCTGATCGCCTCTATCGAGAACCGAGAGGATCTCTTCAGCGATGCAAAGTCCAGCTTCTTCGCCAACACCATTGACATTAGCGTTCTCATAGTGGTGTAGAAGATACCGGTGTACTGCTCGATCAGCGCAACTAGGTCCGCATAAACGCAGGGAGTGTCCGAGATCGTGGCGACTTCCCCTCCAGGAATAACCACAGACGATGTCGCCACGACCGTCGCCTCAACAGGAGGTGCGACGAATGAAGAATCGCCAATACCGAACGAAGTGACCGGCATGCTCAAAAGAGGCACTGTCGCAATAACATGCTCGTCCTCCTCTTGAGATATCGGAGTCTCCTCGACAGGCAAGCCAGCACCCGAAGATGTCTCCTCTTCAAAATCGGGTACATCCGTGTCACCGCCAGGACCTGACACAGAGCCGAAGGACGCATCTACATCACCCTCCCCGAAGAGATCTTCCCCTGAAGAGAAGGCAAAAGGAAGTTAATATCAACATAATATTAATTTCTCCAAAGAAGAGGCATAAAAGACGACATTTACCCATGGTCGACGGCATATATGTCGCATCCGCAGCCTGTACAGCTAAATCATTTCGTAATGATGCTAGTCAAGCTGTCATACCTGGGGAAAGGGGTCTGCTAACAGAAGCTGACAAATAGTCTTCCAAGTCCTCCTCAAAATCCAACCGAGGCTCATCGGCTGGAATCGCGCTAGGTGCGCTCGCAGGCGCGGCAGAAGTCCCTCCCAATGCCGATCCGGCTAGAGGTATACGAAACTTTATTATACTCAGCCCCGAAGGCGACCACGCTCCACTACTTGAAACAATAGCCGTGACACCAGCGTCCAGCTGAGATTCTCCGGCACCACCAGCCGAAACTGTAGAAGGTCCCTCTCTAAAAGGCGAGGAACCTCCAATCAAAGAATCGTCCCCAACGCGGGGAGATGCAAGCTCACCTCCAAGAGCCTCAATGCCAGGAATCCGGAGGGGACGATTTACCATCGTCTTCTTCTTCTTACGAGGAGAAGTCTCCTTGGGATTAGGAGCCCTTCGCTTCACAGGAACTACCAAAGCCCCTGCAGGCGGAGGTACTTCACCCCTAGGGACCGACACTAGAGGCTCATCCGGGGTAACGGACTCCTCACCTTCGTCGGAAGAAACAGAGGGGACTTCAACTCTTCTCCCAGGCTTGGAAGAGGGCACCCTAAAGCCTCCATGTATATCAAAATTGCGACGGAAGGTGTTCGTTGCCACATAGAACTGGCATACGAATGCAGGATATGCAGCTCCGTGGAGAGTGTAATGACGAGCACAATAAAAATTGCCCCAGTACAGCTCCTTTGTGCTCGGTAGCTTTTATGCTCGAGAGGCTACAAACCTACGACTTCACGCCCAGGAACTATAAGTCTATGATTTCACGCTCGATGGTGTTTAGTTTATGCTCAGTGGCTGCCAACTTATGATTTCGTGCTCCATGACTTCCCACACATCTGAAAGATATGCAGGCCAGAGTATGCGTACATCTGAACGATCCTCAAGGCGGTCAATTACAGGAGTTCATACAGAAGATACTCCTTCTTGACCTCAAGATATCCCAAGTACCCGAAGCATACAGAGTTCAACATTAAAAAATTACTCTTCTTTATGGGTCGATTCGAAGTTCATCAAGACTCCAGTCTGAATATTTTATTTACCAAGATGGCAAATCAGTTTGACAGCAATTTCTCGCCCTGTTCCAAGGGATTTTCGAGAAATCATTCATGAAGATGATATCTGAACAAAGAAATTTTGTTTATCAGAAGTAACAGTTCAGAATTCTACGTGGTTCCTCACTCCTAAACAGCAGGACAGTTCGAACACTCGAATGCTAAAGCGGCTTTCTACGCATCCCTAAGTTATGGGTAAAGGACATGACAGGACCTAGCACTCTTTCTAAGCAGAGTCGGCGTAAAGAATCAGACGTGTCAAAGCTACACTTATTCAGACTTCACAGCAAAAAGTATGGCAAGATGATCATATACACGGAAGAAAGACGATTTTATTAAAGATTAAAGTCATGATTACATATGAAGGAAATCCAGTCTTCATGGGTTTTTTTATTTTTTTTTCATGATTACATATGAGGAAAATCCCGTCTACAAAAGGATTTTTCTCGTCGTCGTCGGAAGGCCACCCCCCAGAATCTGCTCTACCAGGTTCTTGCATGGGCGCCAATTCTTCATCTCTCCTCCAGCAGTTGGTCGGTTTCCGCAACCGACTAAAATAATAAATGGAGGGAGAATACGAAACTGGGCCTGCCTAAATTATGCAGATCCCATGCTCCATGCACCGTGATAGATTGAGTTGAGGTATTTCACCCAACTCAATACCCGAGGTCAGAGCTAGTTGTTGCTCTCGTCCCCAGAGGTAACGGGAGAAGGTACCGCTTGCAAGCGATATGGCAAAATGTGACCCTTTTTCTCTCCCGAAGAACCACCATACAAAGTTGCTGATTATCCCGAGCAAAGGAGGCTATGATATCCTTCCAAGATCCATCGTTGTAGAGGATATTTGCTCGAAGATGCCATTTTTTTTGGCTCCTTACATGCTGGAAGAGCATGATCTCCTTCTTCCTCAAGTCGACCCGACAAACTCTGGCCATCATCTCGTATGATGAAGGAAGTGTGGGAAGAACAGGAGAACTCCTCAGCCTTTTTATAGGAGAGAGATAGCACCGATCCCCAATAAATCCATCATAAAGTCAGCCTCGACCGTTTCAAAACTCCATTCAGAAATGTTTTGAGTTACGAGGAGCGGTTCATGCTTCATTCAAAGCGTTTTAAATTACGAGAAATTTAAAAAGCTTTGAAGGGGGTCTTTTAGAAGCATGAAAAATATGCTGGATAGCTCTACGCAGCATATTGATGCAAAGCAGCATAAACAGAGGACTTTAGAGCCTTCAACGTACAAAAAAAGCTTCTTCGCCAAAGCACAGCGTGAAATATAGGCTCAAGGACCATCCATATAGGGCAGTATGTCCAGGCTACTTCAGCGTAAACAAGGTGCTTCATCGCCTTTATGGCGTAAAACTCATCCTCTTTCAATGCAGCATTAAAGTGTACGGGGGACGCTTCGTATTCTCCGAAGTAAACCTGTCAGGTCCTGCAATAAACCTGTCAGATCCTGCAATGAACCTGACATCTCAACTTCTGACAAAGGGATACTGCTCGACTACCCAAGCGACGGCTATAATGATGGCACGGGTCTGCAACCCAGGCTGTCATTTACTGCTATCTCCCTTGCGTAAACCACTTTTACGTACACAGAGGAATACTCTGCCTAGTTTTACATAGGCAAATGAGAGCTCCTTATGCTCCACGAAAGACAAACTGCCTGCCACGTCAAGAGCTGCACTCCGTACGGGACTCGAGGCGCGTCTCTACATTTAATGCACAGGATGGTGACAGGCCCTCAAGGAACGTCTCTGTAATTAATGCGCCGAATAATGACAGATGCCTGAGGCACGTCTCTGCGTTTGATGCACAGAAGGGTGGCAGACCTTTAAAATATGCCGCTTTATTTAATGCGCAGGATGATGGCGGATCTCCATATTTAATGCAGGAGATTTGATTAAATGTCACTGAACCGTCGTATAGTGATATCCCCTTTGCGAGAGCTGCTCTTACGCATACAAGGGAATACGCTGCCTAGTTTTACACAGGCAAACATGAGCTCCTTATGCTCCGCAGAAGACGAATAGACTGCCACAACAGCGGTTACTCTTCGCACAGGATTCAAGGTGCGTATCTGTATTTAATGCGCAGAATGATGACAAATCGTAAAGACAAGCATCTGTATTTAATGCACAGGATGGGGGCAGATCTTTGTATTTAATACAAGAGATCTGATTATCTCCAAGAGCCATAATTCCGGCTAAGACGTCCACATTATCACTCTGGCACGTTACGCAGCGGTTTCTACGCCTATTCAGCTTCGGTGCCTGCTCAGCTTCTACGCCCATTCGGCCTTCTGTGCCTACTCGGCTTCTACGCCTACTCGGCCTCTATGACCACTCGTCTTCTACGCCTACTCGGCTTCTACGCCTATTCGGCTTCTATGCTTGTTTGATAACTAATTGGCTTCTATGCCATGGTGACAGACATTGGCTTCTATGCCAACCTCTTCCACACGAGGGATACCTACCTACGTGGCTTCTACGTCGTGATCTTTATAGCAGTTATACACATTTTGTCCCTTAGTTAGACCTATATCACACGCTCATTCAAAAGATCATCTATATGCAGGCATTGGTTATTTTAACCGTTGTGTAAAAGGGTGTTGTACTTTCCACTACTCGGTTTTTACACCGACTGAGTGGTCATTGTCACTAAAACTCTACAAATAGAGACCTCTATCAACAGAGAAAAAGGTCGACAAATTGGAGGGTCGAAGAAGTTAGGTCTGAAAACTGATCAAGAGATCCAGTACCAGATCAAACGGTCGAGAGAGGGAGGAAGAGAGAGGAGAATCTAGAGCTCAGGCAAAGAGAAGGGATCGACGACTTTGGCATCGGGCATCCACCCTCTTTAGCAACCTTCGAAGCTGCTACCTGTCTTCTACGGCACTTCTTTAACATCGTGTGGTCCAAGGGCTAAAGTAATCGACTGCAGATCAGACACCTATAGCAATATTCACCCAGATTAAATAAATTGTACTTAGACATCCTCGTGTAGGAACAAATTTGTATAATCTTGTTTGTAAACATAAAAGAAGGGCGGGTCTTTGCATAAGACCTCGTTTTCTACATTCATCAAATCTTTTCTCATTTATTATCCTATACAACTAGGCAGCGTATTCCTCTGTGTTTGTAAAAGTGGTTTACGCAAAGAAAATGGCAGTAAATGACAGCCTGGGTTGCAGTATCGTGCCATCATTATAGCCGTCGCCTGGGTAGTCGAGCAGTATCCTTTTGTCAGAAGTCGAGATGTTAGGTTCATTGCAAGATCTGACAGGTTCATTGCAGGACCTGACAGGTTCACTTCGGAGAATACGAAGCGTCCCGCGTACACTTCAATGCTGCATTGAAAGAGGACGAGTTTTACGCCATAAAGGAGATGAAGCACCATGTTTACGCTGAAGTAGCCTGGACATACTGCCCTACGCGGATGGTCCTTGAGCTTATATTTCATATTGTGCTTTGGCGGAGAAGCTCTGTTTGTACGTAGAAGGCTCTGAAGTCCTCTTTTTATGCTACTTTGCATCAATATGCTGCGTAGAGCTATCCAGCGTAGTTTTTATGCTTCTACAACCACGTGGGACAGGCCGCATGCACTGATCAGACGCATGAGCAACTGGCCGCATGGATTAGATGGCCGCATGCTACCCCAAGCCGAATATGGCTCCAGGCTGCATGCTATCCCAGGCCGCATGCTTCTCCAAGTCGCATGCTCTGGACAAAAGCCCACTCTCTTGGAGCAAATGCTGAAGTGACGTGTATTAAATGCGTGTCAGTAAAGTGACTGAAGTTATAGATGTGTCAGAGAGAAAAGAAAAAAACTATGAAAAGATGTGCCAAACAATCAGGGTCATGCGTCCGAGTCACATACTCTGCTTCCAACATGGAGGTCGATGCCGCATGGATGTCTCTTGGACTTAGTAAATTTCTCATTCATTCAGCGAGTGAAAATACAAGGGGTTCAAGTATTAGCTCCAGAACACTTGTGTAAAGGCCTGTAATGCATTCAAAAGATGCATGCATTCAAAAGATGGATACATTCAAAAGATGGATGCTAGATGGATGACTTCCCTCAAACGTTAGTTGCTGCACCCTCTTCTCCTGGTATGACAGCTTGTTTAGCATCATTAAGAAATAATTTAGCTATACAGGCTGCAAACACAACATACATGCCATCGGCCATGGGTAAATATTGTCTTCACATTTTTTTCATGAAAATTAACATCAAATTGATATTAACTTTCTCTTGTCTTCTTTTCAGGTAAAAATATCTCAGGGAAGGGCGGAGTTGACACAACTTCTGACTTTGTTGCGGATCCGGCTGATGAAACGGCGGTGTTCGACGTCGAAGAAGCATGCTTTAAAGCTGTCGAACTTTCGTTCGCAATATTCTCGGTTGTCGTCTCGCTAGTAACTGTCCAAATAACATAAGAGGTGGATGAGCCTACTGTCTTGACTATGCCTCCTTCGTTGAGTATGCCAGCAATTTCAACTATTGTTGGTGTCTCATCTTTTGTCACGCCATCTGTAGAGGCAACGACTGTGGCGACATCCTCTACAGTCATTCCTGAAGGAAGATTTATCGGTATTACAGCCACTACCAACGTACATCCGATCTTTGCCACGCTAGTTGAACAATACACTAGCACATTCTACCTCACTTTGAAAGAACTGATATCCATAGTGCTGGAGAAGAATCTAAGCTTTGATGCTCGAAGGACGTCCTCTATGCTCACCATAGCGCCGATTAGAAATTTCAACGATGCTGAAAGATCTAATACGCTAGAGCAAATAGTTAATGGTTTAGAAGAACCCATTAACGAATATTTGCAACTATCCTGAGGCAGTGTCGACGATCTGGTTAGGGCTGATTACGACTCCTTGACTGCGAAACTTGCTGAGCAAATGGAATTCTAAACGAGTCCATCCAGGAACAGCGGCAAGAGATGGATGAAGAGAAGGATGTCTTGGTGGAGATTATTCCTCAGCTAGCGAAGTGCCAGGCCGAATGTGAGGAAAATAAAGCGAGGGTCCGAGAATTGGAAACTGAACTCACTCAGGAAAGGAAGCGGGCTCTCAAGGCATCGGCAGTTCGAGGTGTGCTGAAGGGCCAAATGGATACAGCTCAGCAGAACTTGGCACATGCGGGTATCATCCGCGCAAGTTTTGTTAATGCTCGGTCCAAACTATGTCGCTTGAGCGATGACGAGACACGACTGGAACGGGCTCGCACTAACATTTTGAACTCCAGGAATGAGAGGATGGCTGTCTTGGCGCAACAGATTCATGATTTAACTGTTCCTCCCCAATAATGTACTTTTTTGTTTCTCCTGTAATTTCTCAGAGATAATAAAGACATATTTTCTGACTTTGTGGACCCATCACATTAGAATATGATAGGCTAAGATAAAAGTGATATCAGAGGTATCATTAACATGACATACTTTTGTTAAGGTTTTGCTGAATATAAATCTATTCAGAGGTAATATAAACTTGATAGAATATAATCCGACTAAATTTGTATACTAAACACTAGCAGAGGTAATATGAACATGATAGGTTTACAAATTAGTTAAGCATATCCATTAACAGGTCATATAATCTAATAGAATATGATCCAGCTAACCTTTGTGCATGATATCGTCAAAATAAGATCTTCATCATACTCCGTTAAGCAAAGGAGATCATGTATAGTACTTCTTCAGAAATTTGCAGTTGATAGTAGCCATTATCAATTTTTTTATTAGACTTGGCTAATCTGTAAGTGTCATTTGCAATCATATAAGGAACCTTCATTTCTTTATGTTTATTTGTGCGAATTTTGGTTTGTTGAGGACATCCCATTGGGGGATCTTTGGTGGACCTATTATTTGTTGCGCACGTTGAGTACAAATAATAAGTTCGAAACAAGCCCTATCAGAGGTAGTATGGACGTGATAGATTTTGTGGCTGGTAAAGACGTCCTGCTAGAAGATTTTTGTGAACCCATTAATTTTTGCGTACGTTAGTGCAAGTAATAGGTTTGAGACAAATTATGCCAGAGATAAAATAACCGCGGTAAAATATGACTCTGTGGGGATAGTAGAGAGATATAATCCAGAGGTAACATGAACTGACTTTCTCTTTGCTAGGGAAAATGAGGATAGTTCAGAGGTAATATGGACATAAACAATTTGTTTCCATTGTGGGCATTCCACAGAGAAATTTTTTTGTAGACCTATTACTTCTTGTGCACGAGAGTGCAAGTAATAAGTTTAGGACAAGCCCTGCCAAAGGTAATATGAACATGGTAGTTTTTGTGGACCTAACACCACTGGTGTACTTAAAGTAAAGTACGGGTGTTAAGTTGAGATGACAACCGATATCAGAGGTAATATGGACATTATAATCGATAGCCGGACCAGGAAGGTTTGTTCAGAGGTAGTATGAACATGACAAACTTAGCCTGGGAGAAATATTACGATAGCAGTTCAGAGGTAATATGGACGTAAACTAGTGTCTGAAAAACTTATTTGAAGAGTGATTCTTTGAGTGTGATCTATCCAAACATGAAGATAGACCCAGGATCACTCCGCTGGGGAGATTGATAGCTCAGAGGTAATATGAACATGGCTAACGTCAAACTGACTAGTTTAAATAGTCATTTTGCGAATGTGCGAGTAGACTTAAGGATTGCTCCACTGGGGGGAATTTGAGGATCCATCCTCCATTGCGTACCCGGGACTCCCAGATACGGATGATGGCTTTTTACAAGAATTTGTGACGAGGGAGAAAATGTTGTACATAGGCACTCACTGGGGAGGAAAAACCAAGAGTCAGTTTGTACATCCGGGTTAAGGACTTATTACCCTTAGTGTACCTTAAGTTCAGATAATAAGCTGAAATGACTAGCACTATCAGGGGTTATGCGAACGTGATAGCAGGAAGTCGAAGAGAAGAACTTCACTCAGAGGTAATGTGGACATGGAAAAGTTCTAAAAATATCTTATTCGGAGGTAATGAGGATGTGGTAAGATATAACTCAGTGGAGATAAAGCAAAACAGGGCAGAAGAAATATGGACATGACCATTTTCGTGGCAAAAGATTTACTCGGCTGGAGATAGTAAAAAGACGTAGTTCAGTGGTAATATGGACTTGAACTGATTGACAGCAACAACCTTGGAGGTTTACTCAGAGGTCACTTGGACATGGCTAACTCAGCTAGGGGAAAGACAGTTTGGATGAGAACCCATGCCCAAAAAATTTACTATTGAGTGATTTGCTGAATGGGGATAGACCTGAAGAATCCGCTGTATTTGATAATAAACGAAAGATATGAAAACGAGGTTTATATGAAACCCGCTCTTTGGTTCACAAACAAGAAGTACAATTGATCCTATACGAGGATGTCAAGCAAAATTTTTAATCTGGGTAAATATTGCTATAGGAGTCTGATCTGCGGTCGATCTCTTTGTCCCTTGGACCACACGATGATGAAGAAGTGCCTTAGAAGACAGAAAGCAGCTTCAAAGGTTGCAAAAGAGAGTGGATGCCCGATGCCAAAGCTGTCGATCACTACTCTTTGCCTGAGCTCTGGATTCTTCTCTCTCAAAGACTCTTCGACTCTTAGTTCCTTGACCTTCTCTTGTGATCTTGGAATCTTTGACCTTGTTTTTCTGACCCAGAAATTTTCGACCATGACCTCTGTTGATAGAGGTCTCTATTTATAGGGTTTTAGTGACAGTGACCCTTCAGTCGGCGTAGAAGCCGGATAGTGGAAAGCATAGCACCTTTTACGGGACGGTTACAATAACTGTTACCTACGTATAAATGATCTTTTGAATGAGCGTGTGACGCGTGTCCTATTAAGAGACAACGCGTATAACTGCTACAAAGATCACGACATAAAATCCACGTGGGTAATTATCCCTCGCGTAGAAAAGGTTGGCGTAGAAGCCAATAACTGTCACCATGGCGTAGAAGCCAAAGAGTTATCAAACCGGCATAGAGGCCGAGCAGGCGTAGAAGTCGAGTAGGCGTAGAAGCCGAGTAGGTATAGAAGCCGAGTAGGCGTAGAAGCCGAGTAGGCATAGAAGCTGAGTGGGCATAGAAGATAGCTGATCCCCCTCCCTTGACTGAGGCCTTGAGCAAATTCTGGACCGAATAGTTTTGATACGCACCAGTGCAAATGTGGCCTGAGTTGGCATATTCTAAGGAGATAGCGTATAGCGTGCTCCCATAGCCTGATGGCGTAATGTGCCAAAGTGATGATGTGGATGTCTTAGCCGAAATTATGGCTTTTGGAGATATAATCAAATCTCTTGCATTAAATACAGAGATCTGCCCCCATCCCGTGCATGAAATACAGAGACGTGTCTCGAAGATCTGTCACAATTCTGCACATTAAATGTAAAGACGTGGCTCGAGGACCTGTCACCATTCTGCGCATTAAATGCAGAGACGTACCTCGAGCCCTGTACGAAGAGCAGCTTTTGACGTGGCAGCCTGTCTGTCTTCTGCGGAGCGTAAGAAGCTCACGTCTGCCTGTATAAAACTAGGCAGCGTATTCCAGAGATGTGTCTCAAAGATCTGCCATTATTCTGCATATTAAATGCAGAGACGTGGCTCGAGGACCTGTCACCATTCTACGCATTAACTGCAGAGACATTCCTCGAGCCCTGTACGAAGAGCAGCTTTTGACGTGGCAGCCTGTTTGTCTTCTACGGAGCGTAAACAACTCACATCTGCCTGTGTAAAACTAGGTAGCGTATTCCCTTGTATGCGTAAAAGCGGATTACGCCAAGGAAATGTCACTAAACGACAGTCTGGGTCGCTGTGCCGCGCCATCATTTATAGCCGTCGTCTGGGCAATCGTGCAGTACTCTTTGTCAGGAGTCAGACGTCAGGTTCACTGCATGATTTGACAGGTTCATTTTAAGGAATACAAAGCGTTCCTCGTACACTTCAATGCTGCATTAAAGAAGATAAGTTTTACGCCATAAAGGCGGTGTAGCACCCTTTTTACGCTGAAGCAGCCTGGACGTACTACATTACGCGGATAGTCCTTGAGCTTAGCGGCAAAGCTCAGTTGGTACGTTGATGGCTCCGAAGTCATCTTTTACGCTGCCCAGCATCAGCATGCTGCGTATAGCTATCCAGCATATTTTTCATTCTTCTACAAGACCCCCTTCAAAGCATTCAAATTTCTCATAATTTGAAACGCTTTGAATGAAGCATAAAATGGTAAATTCTGCCACGTTCTTCAAGGCTGACTTCTTGGCAGATTATTGTGGATTTGTTGGGAAGGACTTCTTCACTCCCGTAGACCAATGAGAATGGGGTACAACCTGTCGGTACTCGTACCGTTGGGCGGTATGCCCAGAGATATTCTCCTAGCTTCATATTCCAATCCCTCTTGTTCGAAGAGACAAACTTTTTCAAGAGTTTGATAATGGTTTTGTTGAAGGCTTCTGCCAAACCATTACCAGCAGGATTATATACCGTAGAGGACATATTTTGTATCCAATTTTTATCGCAAAATTGATGAAACGCTTGGCTGATGAACTGAGGCCCATTGTCGTGAATTATCCTTTAAGGTATCCCAAAGCGATAAATGACATGATGCTTGATGAAGCTGATCACATTAGATGTCTTTACCTCAGCAAGAGGGATCGCCTCTGCCTATTTGGAGAAATAATCCGTGATGGCCAGTATGAACCGGTGACCTCTGGAAGAAGACGGGTGAATAGGACCAATGATATCCATACCCCATGCTTCGAAAGGCCAGGATGCAACCGTAGGATGTAGATGTTCGAATGGTTGATGTATGAAGTCTGTATGAACCTGACAGGCTTTGCATTATCTTGCATACTTTATTGCATCTTTGATCATAGTTGGCCAGTAATAGCCCATTCTCCTGATGCGATCCTGTAGCTTAGGACCGGGTTGATGCGCTCCGCATACGCCGTCGTGAGCTTCACGGATAATCCGTTGTGCCTCATCATCGGACAGACATCTCAATAGCAATCCGTCGTAGGTCCGGCGATATAGATACTGTGAAGAAGCATCATGGTAGAAGCGTAATGATCGTCTTTTGACGGTTACTGCTTCTTTAGGGTCCTCTGGTAAGATTTCGTATGCCATGAAATCTATAAAGGGACTCCTCCAGTCTCTCTTGGAAGGATCTGTGTACACAGAGTAGCTGCGTTCTATGTAAAAGTTGTTTTTTACACAGAATAATTCTCTGTTAAGAAGGATCACCGAATACTGCCTTCTTATATGAGTAGCTAAATCTGCAGCTAGACTGGCTAGGACATCAGCTTCCTGATTATGAGACTGAAGCACATGCTCTAGGATGAATCCTTTGAATGTCATGGCTATCTCGACCGTTGCTTGATGATAGGGAATGAGGTCTGGATTCCAGACTTCATATATTACTCTGACTTGATTGACGATCAGCAGAGAATCACTGAAAGCTTCCAGA
Organism: Iris macrosiphon; assembly: GCA_036927795.1. Taxonomy (NCBI): domain Eukaryota; kingdom Viridiplantae; phylum Streptophyta; class Magnoliopsida; order Asparagales; family Iridaceae; genus Iris; species Iris macrosiphon. The sequence continues at coordinate 67,067,061 of JAYESA010000006.1, read as the reverse complement.
GATTTGACGCCCAATTCTTTAGCGACTTAGAGCCCGATTAGTAGAGCGTTATACTCTGCCACATTATTGGAACAGGGCTCGCTAAGAGAATACGCTCGGTAGATGAAGAGCTTATCAGGAGTAACCAGGATAATTCTTACTCCTGAAACCACGTTTCCCCTGGGACCAGTCTTGGAGGCACCATCGAAGAATTGTTGCCATGCATCAATTTCTATTGCGGAATTACATTCTGCAACTTCGTCGGGAATGTCCTCGTATAGCTTGGAGGTCTCCGGGATCGGATGAGCAGCTAGGAAATCAGCCAATGCTTGGCCCTTGATGGACTTCTGAGGAACGTATACCATGCCAAATGGTGTTAATAACATCGCCTAAGTCACGAGTCTGGAATTAAGAACACTTGGCTTGTTCATCAGTACCCGAAGAGGATTGATCCCGGAGATAATATGAATAGTCTGGCCTGTGACATAGTGTCGTATCTTCTAGATAGCGAATATCAGAGCCAAGCATTCTTTTTCTACTAGATTATACCGGTGTTCAGCTCCGACCATCATCCTACTTAGGTAGTAGATAGCCTGTTCATGACCCACATCGTTCTTCTGTATGAGAAGAGCTCCCAGAGAATGATCCATCGCTCGAACATACAGCAACTATGGTCTTCCTATGACGGGAGGCACCAGAACTGGAGGGTTAGTGAGGTAGCGTTTGATATAATTAAATTCTTGCTCACAGGCTTCGTCCCATACGAAGGATACACCTTTCTTTATGAGACAAGAAAAAGGCTGATATTTCCCATAAAGGTTGGATATGAATCTCCGGATATAAGCCAGACGACCTTGAAATCCCCTGAGTTCTCTCATATTACGGGGTAGTCGCATTTCTAAGATGGCCTTGACTTTATCAGGGTCCACTTGAATGCCTTTAGCGGTAATGATAAATCCCAGGAATTTGCCACTAGATACCCCTAGAAAGGACTTTGTAAGATTCATTTTGATCTGATGTTGGCGCATCAACTCAAATACCGTCTTCAAGTCTTGGGTGTGATTACCCTTGAAGCGGCTTTTGATAGCTATATCGTCTACGTAATATTCTACTATTTTGTGTAAATGCTCATGGAATATGTTACTCATAGCCCGTTGGTACGTAGCCTAGGCATTATTCAATCTGAAGGGCATGACCGTATAGCAATATACCTCCAGTGGTGTCCGGAAGGCAGTATGCTTTTCGTCTTCAGGATGCATCTTAATTTGGTTGTATCCTAAAAATCCGTCCATGAAAGACATGCGTTCAAAACCGCATGTATTGTCGATCATGACATCTATAATGGGAAGAGGAAACTCATCCTTGGGGCAGACTGCATTCAGATCTCGGTAATCGATGCAGACACGTACTTTCTCTTTTTTTTCATGACCGGGACAACATTGGTGACCCAGTCAGGATGTTGTTCTTCCCGAATAAAACTGCAGGCTAGCAACTTCTTGATTTCTGCTTCAATAGCGTCCATCATATCCGGGCGAAACCGACATTGGTGCTGCTTTACAGGCTTCGAATTGGGTAATATATTGAGTTTATGAGTAGCCACCTTTGGATCAAGACCTGGCATATGTTTTTGGTATTAAACGAAAGAATGAAATTGTATTTCAATGACAGGGTTTATACGAGACCCGTGCCCTTTGGTTTACAAATAAACTTGTACAATTCGATCCTATACGAGGATGCGGGAGTACAATTTATTTAATCTGGGTATAAATTGCTATAGGTGTCTGATCTGCAGTCGATCACTTTAGCCCTTGGACTACACGATGTTGAAGAAGTGCCGTGGAAGACGGGTAGCGGCTTCGAAGGCTGCGAAGGAGGGTGGATGCACGGTGCCAGAGCCGTCGACCCCTACTCTTTGCCTGAGCTCCAGACTCTTCTTTTCTTTTCCTTCTCTCTCTCTCTCTTTTTTTCTACCAATTCTCCGACCTGGTTTGATCTTCCAAATTGTCGACCTTGTTCCCCATTGATAGGGGTCTCTATTTATAGAGTTTTGGTGACAGTGACCACTCCGTCGGTGTAACAACCGAGGAGTGGATAGTACAACACCCTTTTACACAACGGTTAAAATAACCAATGCATGCGCATAAATGACCTTTTGAGTGAGCATGTGACACGTGTCCAACTAAGGGGACAAAATGCGTATATCTGCTGCGAGGATCACGGCGTAGAAGCCACGTAGGTAGGTATCCCTTGTGTAGAAGAGGTTGGCGTAGAAGCCAAATGACTGTCACCCCTGGCGTAGAAGCCAAAATAGGCATAGAAGCCGAACAGGCGTAGAAGTCGAATGGGCATAGAAGCCGAACAGGCATAGAAGTCGAATGGTCGTAGAGACTGAGTGGGCGTTTGAAGCCGCATGAGCACAGATCCTGGATGAGCGTAAAAGCCACTGCGTACCATGCCAGAGTGTTGATGTGGATGACTTCGCCGGAATTATGGCTTTCGGAGGTGTAATCAAATCTCTTACAGAGATTTGCCACCATCCTGTGCATTAAATGCGGAGACGTGTTTTGAAGGTCTGCAGCCCTTCTGTGCATCCGTCGCAGAGACGTGTCTTGAGGGAAACTGTCACCGCTCTGTGCAATTTGACGTAGAGACGTGCCTCGGGCCCTGTACGAAGTGTAGCTTTTGACGTGGCAGGCGGTTTGTCTACTGCGGAGCGTAAAACAGCTCATGTTTGCCTGTGTAAAACATGGCGGCGTATTCCCTTGTACGCGAAAGAGCGGTTTACGCTGGGGGACTTTGGTAACCGACGGTTTGGTGATATTTTAACCAAATCCTCTGTATTAAATGCCGAGATCCGCCATCATACTGTGGACGCGTCCCGAGGGGTCTGCCATCGTTTTCAGCCGTCGTCTGGGTAGCCGTGCAGCACTTTTTGTCAGGAGTCAGAGGCCAGGTTCACTACGTGACTTGACAGGTTTATTTCGGGGAAAATGAAGCGTTCCTCGTACGCATTAACGCTGCTTTGAGAGCGGCTGAGTTTTACGCCATGGAGGCGATGAAGAACTCTGTCTTACGCTGGAGCGGCCTGGACGTACTGCACTTACATGGATGGTCCTTTGAGCTTACACTTCATGCTGTGTTTTAGCAGAAAAGCTCTGTTGCACGCTTGATGGCTCTGAAGGCATCTGTTTACGCTGCTCTGCATCAAGAGGCTGCGTAGATCCTCCCAGCATATTTTTCATGCTTCTACAAGACCCCCTTCAAAGTTTTTAAATTCCTCGGAATTTGAAACACTTTGAATGAAGCATGAACGGCCCCTCGTAACTCGAAACGTTTCTGAATGGAGCGTTGAAATGGTCGATGCGGACTTTATGGCGGATTTATTGGGGACCGTTGTGATCTCTTTTGCCTATAAAAAGGCTGGGGGGGTGAACCTGTTCTCACCACATTCCCATCACCATACAGAGATGATCGCCGGAGTTCGTCGGGTCGACCTGAGGAAGAAGGAGATCATGTTCTTCCAGCATGTAGGGCGCCAAAAAAGACGGCGTCTTCGAGCAAATATCCACTGCAACGATGGATCATGGAAGGATATCTTAGCCTCCCTTGCTCGGGATAATCAGCAACTTTATGTGGCTGTCTTTTCAGTAGAAGGGAAGGGTCATATTAGACCACACTGCTTGCAAGCGGTGTCTTCTCCTGTTGCCTCCGGTGACGAGAGTCTGACAGACTCGCTCTGTCCCGGCTTGATCGGCGCACGGAGCATGGGATCTGCATAGTCTATGCGAGCCCCAACTCTGTCGTGCTCGCCGGTGATCATTTCCTTGGAAGAAGAAGACCTCCACCCGTGCTAGAACCTGTCAGAACAGACTCCGGGTGCGATCTTCAGATGACGAGGGGGTATCTCCTTTTGTAGACGGAGTTTCCCTCAGATGTAATCATGAAAATGAAAAGAAAACCCTTGTAGATTGGATTTCCCTCATATGTAATCATGACTTTGATCTTTTAATAAAATCGTCTTGCTTCGTCATATGATCATCTTGCCATACGTTGTTGTGAAGTCTGAATATGTGTAGCTTCAACACGTCTGAATCTTTACGCCGACTCTGTAGAAAAAGTGCTAGGTCCTGTCCTTTACGCATAGTAAATAGTCCATAGAATGCTGTAGAGCATTTTTGAACATCTTTAGAACTGTCCTGTTGCTAGGACTGAGGGACCGCGTAGAGCTCTGAACTTCTGATAAACAGAATTTTTGTTCAGACTTCGTCTTCAAGAATGACTTCCCGAGAAATCCCTTGGAACAGGGTCGAGAAATGGCTGTCTAACTGAGTTGCCATCTTTTGATAGACGAGATATTCAGACTGGAGTCTGGATAAACCTCCAATTTTGGACCCGAGAAGAGTAATTTCTCAATGTTTGAACTCTGTATGCTTTGGGTACTCCGTTTGGCTGGGCTAACTTGTAAGCGCCATTCGAAAACGTTGTCTCGATCACATAAGGGCCTTCCCACTTGGGCTGGATTTGCCTTTACTTCTGTGAGTAAGAATCATCGGCCTTCTTACGGCTAGAACTAGCTCGCCGACTTTGAACACCCTTTCCTTCACTTTATGATTGAAAGCTCTGGAAATGTGTGTTTGGTAGAGCGTGATGCGCTGTAGAGCTTGGAGGCATTTCTCGTCTAATCCTTCCAGCTCTTGGAGCCTTAACAGGTCATTCTTTTCTCGAGTCAGCTCATTAGTTACGGCTATCCTGAGCGACGGGATCTAGATTTCAATGGGGAGAACCGCTTCGCTCCCGTAGACCAGCGAGAACGGGGTGCAGCCTGTCGGCGTCCGTACCGTTGTGCGGTATACCCAGAGACATTCGCCTAGCTTCTCGTTCCAGTCTCTTTTGCTTGAAGAGACGAATTTCTTCAAGAGTTTGATAATGGTTTTGTTGAAAGCTTCCGCCAAACCATTAGCAGCTGGGTAGTATGCCGTAGAGGCAATATTGCGTATTCAATTTTTATCGCAAAACCGATGAAATGCTTGGCTGATGAACTGAGGCCCATTGTCGTGAATTATCCTCCGGGGTACCCCGAAGCGATAAATGACGTGATGCTTGATGAAGCTGATCACATTAGATGTCTTTACCTCAGCGAGAGGGATTGCCTCTGCCCATTTGGAGAAGTAATCCGTGATGGGCAGTATGAACTGGTGACCCCTGGAAGAAGACGGGTGAATAGGGCCGATGATATCCATACCCCATGCTTCGAAAGGCCAGGATGCGACCGTGGGATATAGATGTTCGGACGGTTGATGTATGAAGTCTGCATGAACCTGATAGGCTCTGCAATGTCTTGCATACCGTATTGTATCTGCGATCATAGTAGGCCAGTAATAGCCCATTCTCCTGATGCGATCCTGTAGCTTAGGACCGGGTTAATGCGCTCCGCACACGCTGTCGTGAGCTTCACGGATAATCTGCTGTGCTTCGTCGCTAGAGAGGCATCTCAATAGTAATCCATCGTAGGTCCGGCGATATAGGCTTTGTGAAGATGCATCGAAGTAGAAGCGTAGTGATCGTCTCTTGACGGATACTGCTTCTTTGGGGTCCTCCGGCAATATTTCGTATGCCACGAAATCTATGAAGGGACTTATCCAATCTCTCGTAGGAGGATCGGTGTTGACAGCGTAGCTGGGTTCTATGTGACAGCTGTTCTTCATACAGAAAAAGTCTCTGTTAAGAAGGATTACTGAATCCTGCCTTCGTACGGGAGTAGCTAAATCTGCCGCTAGACTGGCTAGGGCATCAGCTTTCAGATTCTGAGATTGAGGTACATGCTCTAGGAAGAACTCCTTGAATGTCATGGCTATCTTGACCGTCGCTTGGTGATAGGGGATGAGGTCTAGATTGCGGACATCATATATTCCTCTGACTTGATTGACGATAAGCAGAGAATCACCTAAAGCTTCCAGGGACTCTACCCCCAGCTCTTTAGCAACTTGGAGCCCTATTAGTAGGGCATTGTACTCCGCCACATTGTTGGAGCAGGGCTCGCTAAGAGAATATGCTCGATAGATGACGAGCTAATTAGGGGCGACCAGGACGACTCCCACTTCCGAAACGATGTTTCCCTTAGGACCGGTTCTGGAGGCGCCGTCGAAGAATAATTGCCATGCGTCACCTTTCATTGCGGAATTATATTCTGCAACTTCGTCGGGAATGTCTTCGTATAATTTGGAGGCCTCTGGGATCGGGTGAGCAGCTAGGAAGTCGGCCAGCGCTTGGCCTTTGATAGACTTCTGTGATACGTATACCATGTCATATGGTGTTAACAACATCGCCCAAGTTGCGAGTCGGGAATTAAGAAAGCTCGGCTTGCTCATCAGTACTCGAAGAGGGTTAATCCTGGAGATGATGTGGATAGTCTGGCCGGTGACGTAGTGCCGCATCTTTTGGATAGCGAACATCAGAGCCAAGCATTCTTTCTCCACTGGGTTGTACCAGTGTTCGGCTCTGACCATCATCCTGCTGAGGTAGTAGATAGCCTGTTCATGCCCTACATCGTTCTTCTGTGCGAGAAGAGCTCCTAGCGAATGATCCATTGCTCGGACGTACAGCAAGAACGATTTTCCCATAACGGAAGGCACCAGAACTAGTGGACTGGTGAGGTAGCGCTTGATATCTCCGAACGCTTGCTGGCAGGTTTCGTCCCATACGAAGGATACACCTTTCTTCATGAGATGAGAGAAGGGCTGACATCTCCCCGAGAGGTTGGATATGAATCGCAGGATGTAAGCCAGACGTCCTTGAAATCCCCTGAGTTCCCTCAGATTACTGGGCGGTCGTATTTCCACGATTGCCTGGACTTTATCAGGGTCCACTTGGATGTCTTTGGCGGTAATGACAAATCCCAGGAATTTGCCACTAGATACACCCAGAAAGGACTTCGTAGGGTTCATCTTGAGTTGATGTTGGCGCATTAACTCGAATACCGTCCTCAGGTCTTGAATGTGATTGCCTTTGAGGCGGCTCTTGACGGCTATGTCGTCCACGTAACATTCCACTGTTCATGGAATATGTTACTCATAGCTCGTTGGCATGTAGCCCCGACGTTCTTCAATCCGAAGGGCATGACCGTATAGCAATATACTCCCAATGGTGTCCGGAAGGCGGTGTGCTTCTCGTCTTCAGGATTCATCTTGATCTGATTGTACCCTGAGAACCCGTCCATGAAAGACATGCGTTCAAAGCCGCAGGTGTTGTCGATCATGATGTCCATGATGGGAAGAGGGAATTCATCCTTGGGGCAGGCCGCATTCAGATCTCGGTATTCGATGCAAATATGTACCTTTCTATTTTTCTTCATGACTGGGACAACATTGGCGACCCAATCGGGATATTGTTCTTCCCGGATGAAACCGCAGGCTATCAACTTCTTGACTTCAGCTTCAATGGCGTCCATCATATCTTGGCGGAACCGACGTTGGTGCTGCTTTACTGGCTTCGAATTGGTCAATATATTGAGCTTGTGAGTAGCTACTTTCGGGTCCAGGCCTGGCATGTCCTTATAATTCCATGCAAAGACGTCGATGTATTCCTTTATCAGCTGTCACGACCCGCACTCGGGGTAAGGGTACTAGTCGGAAACAACGCCCAGCCTACGCCGCAGAATCGGCGGTAGAACGCTGTCTAGAAAGTCTATCTAATATAATGAACCACCAAAAGATAGTGTACTCAATCACAGAACTAAGATAGAATGAACACGAATCAAATAAGAATAGAATAGTCATCAACTCATGAGTTTAAAATAATACATCAATGAGTCTGAAGAGTAACAAAAATAAGCTGGAGACAAATCCAGTACAAAAGAATACTATCATACTACAAGCTACACTCCAGGGTCAACTGTCTCAGTTGGGATAAGTCCCTCTTGAGCTAGGGTCTCTGAATCTAAACCTACAACATCCTGGGGTCCATAATAGGTAGGGTACTCCTCAGTGTCATCTGAAAAAATATATCCAGTCAGGAAAGGAGCTGAGTACATCTCTAACAGCAGTTCTAATCCATGATAAAAACTATGTAACAGTAAATAGCTATGGATAAACAAGATGCACAAAATAGATACAAGAGATATATAGACAATAAGGAAATACTGGAAAGAAATACAATAATGAACAATATGCCAATAAAACAATAATACTAATGACTAAGTGTGTGAGTACTAGCTTAACATGTGATCGGCTTGGGCAAGATATAATGCGGCCTGGCTAATCATACGTGCGGTGCATGATCAACACTATTCGCTTACCAATACTTTATTCAATAGGGATTTGATCACATATCTATACTAATACTCTCCACCCCCGACTGGTATAATAGATCCAACCACGGTATGCTATGGCACTAGATTACCCAAGAAGATAGCTAGTCTCCCCGAGAATCGGTGTCTGTACATGTACAAGATAACCAATGAAACAATACTTGCACCATATACACCATATACCAAGGAATAATATCTCATGACGAGATCCGGATATACCAATCCGTGTAACCATAGTGTCGAGAGAAACATGTAAATCTACACTAGATACAACGAACATAGAGGATATCATAAATGAGAAACTATCAGAGAATGTACTCGTCTGAAATCCAAAGAATAGTCTCACAGATGTCTGACTCGGTGCCTCGAAGACCTAAATATAGAATACCACATTAATACAAGGTCCCGGAAAGAGAACAAGTCAAACTAGTCAACTCCTAGGTCAATAAATAAATTCTAAGTCAAAAGTCAACTATGGTCAACTCTAAAGTCAACTAAAGTCAAACATGGTCAAACCAAGGTCAACCTCACAAGAAATCTATATAAATAATATAGAAATAAAATACAACAATTTAGAAATAAAAATTAGATCCCAAATCATACTCACACAAAGTATACTAATAATACAAATAATACATACTCTAATATAATATATAAACAACCAATATTTATACAAATAAAATAATATATTATTACAAATATTATACCTCACAAAACATATATATATACACATATATATATATATATATATACAATAATAATATATAAAATATAATTTAAAACTGCCAAAGCGTCACTGAAAACAGGGAGTTAAAAATATAATTTTATTAAAACAGCTTATAGTGACAGTCTCAACTGTCACAGAAAATGTCGCAAAAGCCACTGTGTAATAAAACCCACTGCTGCTGCATTGGTGACAGTTAATCAACTGTCACCGAAAACTGTCGCCACTGCTGCTAAGATCCCGCCCGCAGCATTAATGACAGAATTGTCATTAATGCACAGTGGGCTACAGCGGCTGCTGCTGACCCGCCTATTTAGCGACAGTTTCACTGTCACAAACCCACTGTCACTAAAATACAAAAATATAAAAATATATATATATATATATATAAATATATATGCAATAATAATCACAATACATATATATAAATAAATAATTATATACTTATATATATATGCACATATAAACTTATAATTAAATACTAATAGTTACAACTCATGCACATGTTAATGTTCATATTTTACATGGCTAGAAGCACACCTAAAATATATACATTAATATACAAATAATTACATAATAATTATAAATAATATAATTACACAATTAAACACATAAATATATTTTATAAAACATTTATGTATAATTTATACTATTAACATAAGTACATATATAATTACATGCAAGAAAGCTACATATTATATTTGTACATCATATTAGCACACACAAAAATATATAGATCTATGCTACAATAATTACTATAATAAATACACAAAATAAATATATAATATCTATATATATTTACTAATTATAATTAAAGAATTTAAACCATACATATTTAGATCTATTCAAAAATCCACACAATTGGAGAGTATCACACCGTATTCCACTAGATCTAGGATACGCATGTGACACGAGTCCAACACACAACCAATTGTACCCCGAAGGATACAAACAAATCACAAATAATATTTATGAATAAATCAAAGTATCAAAAGTAGATCTATGTGTCCGTGTCAAAATACGACATGTTCAAAGCCCCGTGTCGGAGGGAAAACCCCCAAAATGACACGTATCACCAAATAGTTGGGATACGAACCACATGTACCAAATTATGGATACGACACTAGCCCCAAACACATAAGCTCATGTCCAATTGATCTATAGGATCAATTGATACACATAACAAAATGTAAATTCGGAATTCCAACAAAATTAACACAAAAAGCACCATAACTTTCTCCATGGGTCTCCTATGAACACAAAACAAAGTCCTATGGGTAGTACATACATATAGGTTAATTTTACATGATTAAATCTCAGATTTAGAAGCTATTTAAATGGGAAAATCTGAATTATACCTATTGGGAGATGGATTCCTAATGAAACCTCCAATTGAGAAGAACTTGCTTCCAAATTGTAGATCCTTGCTCCTCTTTGTAGAACCTTGCTTCCTTCTTCTAGATCCTTGCTTCCTCCTTCTCTAATGGTGAATTGGGAAGAATTTGGAATGAATTTGATAGGGAATTGGAATGGGAATGGAGGGAATTTGGGAGTGGGAAATTCTAGATCTAGATTTGGAATGAGAATGAGAGGAGAGAGAAATTTTCCCCCTCTTTTAATAGGCCGGCCTTGCCCCTCTCCCAAGCAATTGTAAAATGTCCAATGTACCCCTTGGGGCCTCTCATGAAGAAATAATTAAGGAAGGAAGCTTCTAGTCTAATCACTTAATTAATTTAATCCATCTCCTTAACTATGGGCTTTCTAAATGGGCCAAATCTAACTATTTAATTCATGTTGGTCCATGGGTCCAAACTACACTAGTTGGGTCCACTAAAATAAGTCCAAAATAATTAAATAACATCCAACAACAATTAAATAATACAACAAAAATTATTTACCATGCACAATATTTATTTAAATAGGAAATTACTAAAATACCTTTTTTCTTAAAATGTGGTAGTGACATCAGCTGTATAACTTCTTCCCTTTCAGTCGGGGGAAGGTTGTTACTGATAAATATTGGCTTCGGCGAAAGTTTACCCCCAACATCGATCTGGATAACTTCGTCTTTGGTGGGAGGTTCTCTTTGCTCGAAGCGAAATTCCCACTGTGTATCCATTTGCTGAGCCCAAGAGTCATTGTCAAACGGCTCCGAATCTTGCTTATCTGCTCCTGAGGGATCTGTCACCACCATATTTACTGATAGTGTTTGTTCGAGAGCATCAGGTGAGTCGGGGGGCGATGAGCCCTTCTGGGAGGAGGAAGAGATATCCTCGTCTGACTTAGAAGTCGTAAGGGCGGTGGCATATCCTAATCCGAAATGGGTCTGTTGATAGCGGGTGTTGCCGCGCGGCAGCGTTCATCTGCCTCTTCCATAGTTGAGGCCTGGCTTCCGCTTTAAGTCGTAGCCCATGTTTTGCATGATCTTCAGCGCTTGAGGGATGTATCGGTGAACCTGCATTCTCCCAGTATCGTTGTCGAAAGGATCTTCCTGGGCAGTCGGTTGATTGCGCACGCGGCCGAAGACTATCGAACGCTAGCTGCTGCAGGTAGGTGGGACATGAAGATAGAATCCTCGTGTGGCCCATATATCGTGACGACATTGGACGATGATGCCACTTCCCAGACATACAGACGGTAGGAGTTTATAGCTTCCAAAATTTTTTGTGCTATTGGTTCTACTTCGTCATGGGGAGTGGATTCCTGTTTCGTAATTTGTGTACCGATGTACCGGAAAAGATGATGTTTATTATCATTTGGAACCCCATTCCTGGTTGCGCTTACATCAGTCGGCTGCCTGTTGTGCCGAAGGTTGATGGCCAAGGGTGGAGGCTTCCGGTTCAAGGTGATTATCAGAGGATCACTCCCTTTTCCTGACTTGGTCTTGTTAAGGTGAATAGCCATAGGCTCTATGGTTCTTGGACGAGTGGTTCATCCTTTCACTTTGATCGACAGCGGCAGTGTGGTAGAGGGCTCTTCTGGCTCTTGGACGAGTGGTCCTTCTTTGGCCTCGCCTGGCGCTTCTTTCGTGTGCTCTTGGGAGTACAACACGGCATCGAAATAGTAGGATTCTATTCCTTTAAACGGGTTTAGGTCAGCCACCTTCGTTTGTACGGTTCCTTGTGATTCTACATATTTAAGGCATTGATGTAGGGTTGAAGGAACGATGTTGTGGTCGTGGGTCCACGGTCTTCCCAGCAAAATGTTGTAGGACACCTCTGAATCGATGTCGTAACATATGGCAACCGATCTAAGGTTGCCGATCTGGATTCTCAAGCGGATCTTTCCTAAGGTCTTACTTCTTCCAGCGTTGAAACCCACGATTGTAGTGGTAGTGTAAGCCAGTTTGCTAGTAGGAATTCTTAGCGGCCTGAGCAGACTGTGAGGGATGATGCTGATCGATGACCCCGGATCTATGTGAATCCGGTCGACCTCCATGGAACCGACGTACCCGGTGTAATAGAGGGGCCTATCATGTCTGTTATGTTTTAACAGCATGTCGTCTTGAGTGAAAGTGATATTTGGGACCACCTCCATTATGCTGTGGCACTGAGGACACGCCACTGGCTCTTCGTCGGGGGACTTGAGCTGGGTCAAGTATACCTCCGCCTGCATCAGTGCTTCACACAGGGCTAGCCGAGTGTCTGGGGAGAGCCTGAGTAGTTCAAAGATGGACAACTTGGCCGGCTTATTGGCTAGTTGGGCCAGGATGTCAAATTCGTACGGCTTCTCTAAACCTTTACTTGGAATGTTTTTCACAGGTTTATCAAAGCGTACTTCTCTCTGCTTCCCCTTTTCCGTCGGAGTAGGTTTTGCAGGGCTGATGTTTTGCATGGCGGGACCTTGTTCTGAAGGTTTGGCGGCTGGAGCGTCAGCCGGCGCGCCTTCCTGACCTGCTCCGTTGTCGTTGAGGTAGGCCTTCCCCGAACGGGTTACGGCAAATACTTCGTCTTCGTCCGATGCAGAAGAAGTTGCGACCATATGGCATGGTCTGTATTTGGGGCTCTTCTTGGTCTCTTTCTCGAGCTCTGACACCAAATCTGGATGAACCCACATAATTTCGCCCTGTCGGGTGGTCAGGGGTACTAGGTCTCGATTTTGATCCCTAGAGGGAGAAAGATTGACGATGTCCATCATAGCTTAGAAAATGGGCGTGAAACCGTTCATGACCTCTTGGGAAGGCAGATCGCCGAATCGTAGAGAGATCATGTTGGCCGTGACCATCTTCTCGGTGTTGTACAGAGTGATGGCCTTGGCATCGATCAACCCCTGGATCCTCCTCTTCAGTATGTAACACGCTTTTGTTGGGTGGTGTACGTATCTGTGGAAGATGCAGTATTTGGGGTCGTCAGTACTGCCGGCTTCTTGGGGCCGCCTTAGCTCTGGAAGGGTGATCTTGCCGCTTTTGACGAGACATTCGAATATACTAGGGATATGGTCGTCGTCGAAAGAGTAGTCTTCGATGGGCCTGGAAGTCCCGGGCTTCGTCTGCGTGGTCGCCGCCGTCTTTTGTCTAGACGTATTGACTGTTAGAGCTTCTTTTGCCTTGGAGATGCGAGGATGGTCGCTGCTGGGAGATGACCTTTTGCCTCTATCGGAGGCGGAGATCATGATGCCATTGTCGCGCACCTTGCGACTGTTGTCTTCGGCGGCCACTGCCGAGACGATGAACAAAGGCCACTCATGGAAGTAATATGGTCCTGTAAACACCGAGACTACAGGAAGGAGGTTTTTCCTGCAAATGTCTACTAACGCCGAGTACGGAACTCCTGGAGGCATTTGTAAGGTGGCCTGACGAAAACGTTCGACGAAGGTACGAACGTCCTCCTTTTCCCTTTGTTTGACTTCGATGAGAGAGGACATAGACATGTCCATCCCACCCTCGTAGAATCGCGTAAAGAATAAAGCTTTGAAGTCTTCGAAGGAAGTAATGCAGTTGTCCGCCAAGCTATGGTACCACTGATAGGCTACTCCTGAGAGGCAGCCTTTGAACACCCGAGTGAGGAGGGCGTCGTTCCCTTGTAGCAATACCGTCATCATACTGAAATAGTTCATGTATTGACTGGGCAATATTTTTCCTTCGAACAGAGCCATAGTCTAGGGCTTGTACTTTGGAGGAAAAGGGACTTCTTCCCAGATAGCTGGGTAGGGTTGGTTGATTCCCAGTTTCTTGACCTGATCTTTGTGCTTCAAGGCGTCGAACTGGGCTTTCAATTCCCGTACTGCCTGCATCGGATTTTCGGTCGGAAGCGGGGCTACGGAGTGGTGCGGAGTTTGTTGTATCGTAACTCCAGCGGGAGGTAAGGCATTCCCTGAGTGAGGAAGCGGAGGAACTGCTGACTCTTGATCTAGCGCAGGCTCTTGGCCCAGGTTGGATGGTGGTAAGTCCACCCCACACGTATCTGAGTTGGCGGGACCGATGCTTGAGCCACGGCAGTGGCGTGCTGAGCTAGCATCATCCGGTGCATGTTCTCCATCGTGGATTGCATTTGTCCCAGAGATGTTTCCAGCATAGTGATGCGTTGTTCCGCGTTTCCTGACGGCGAAGCTTCCTTGCGTTCGTCTTCAATGGCGTAGACTCATATTTCCCTGGGTGTCCTCGAAGGACAAGTATAGGTCACTGCAGAAGTCGACTCTATACTCTCAGCATCTGATCTGGGAGATTGACGACCCCCAGTGTCGGAATCAGATGAATACGAAGCCGGTTGCTGTGACCTTGCACGGGTGTTTTGGAACACCCCAGCTTCAGTGTTCCTGAGGAGGTCTTCGAATCTTCTTCGGCTCGAAGGCCCTGCGGGATAACGTCTTGAGCTCGGCCCTCCCCTAGGTATGTGAGAAGCCATGTTCACGGACGCATATGCGGGCTCTTCTTCCGGGAAAGACTGAGAGTAGCTCAATCGGTCGAAAACTGGTCATTTTGCCTTAGAACAGCAACAGTCAATCACAATTTTATGACTATTACAACATTGCTCGCTAGGGGGCGTAATAGACACGTTGGAAGGTCCCCTCTCCTTACGCTTCTGGATTAAGTATTTGCGCAGGTCAGGGGGAGCAGCAACTTGAGCTTGTTTTAAGTCGTTGGACTTTGCCCGGCGTAAATTGGAGATTCGCTCAGAGTGGCGTAAGGCTGAAAAGGTCCTCAGCTGGCCGTCAGCTTCCCGCGTAATCCGGAGGGTAGGCAGATTGCTCCTTCGCTGGCGTAACGGCCGAGGAGTCGAGGTCAGATATTGTCTGTCCTGGCGCAGAGGCATCACCAAAAGTTTGGTCTGTACCGCGAGTAGCGGGGGACTAGTTCCTACGCGTAGAGCGCAGCGGATACTTCTGGGTTAGCGCTGAGGCTTTGCCCAAAGTTTTGTCTGTACCGCGCGTAGCGGGAGACTGATTTCTGTGCGTAAAGCGCAGTGGGTACTCCTGGGTTAGCGCTGAGGCTTTGCCCGAAGTTTTGTCTGTACCGCGCGTAGCGGGAGACTGATTTCTGTGCGTAAAGTACAGTGGATACTCCTGGGTTAGCGCTGAGGCTTTGCCCGAAGTTTTGTCTGTACCGTGCGTAGCGGGAGACTGAATTTTACGTACGGGGCACGGAGGGAGCGATGCTACCACCTCATTGGTCGGAGAGATCGAAGAGATCGTAGAGATCGGAGAGTCCACAGGAACGGCGAAGGATGTCTTGGGCATCCACACTTTGCGCAGCTTCCTGTTGTCTCGGACGGAGAGAGAGTGAAAGCTACCCCCAGTCCGAAGCATGTCTTCGTAGGCAGACTGGTCGAATTGGACGACCAGTGTCTTCTTTACGGAGCCCATGGATACCGCATCGTGTTGAGCAATTACTTCCTTGTCAGAAGAGAAAGACGTCCCCAGCAGAGTCGCCATCTTGTTTGTGGTATTAAACGAAAGAATGAAAGTGTATTTCAATGACAGGGTTTATACGAGACCCGTGCCCTTTGGTTTACAAACAAACTTGTATAATTCGATCCTATACGAGGATGCGGGAGTACAATTTATTTAATCTGGGTATAAATTGCTATAGGTGTCTGATCTGCAGTCGATCACTTTAGCCCTTGGACTACACGATGTTGAAGAAGTGCCGTGGAAGACGGATAACGGCTTCAAGGCTGCGAAGGAGGGTGGATGCACGGTGCCAGAGCCGTCGACCTCTACTCTTTGCCTGAGCTCCGGACTCTTCTCTCCTTCACCTTCTCTCTCTCTCTCTCTTTTTCTACCAATTCTCTGACCTGGTTCGATCTTCCAAATTGTCGATCTTGTTCCCCATTGATAGGGGTCTCTATTTATAGAGTTTTGGTGATAGTGACCACTCCGTCGGTGTAACAACCGAGGAGTGGACAGTACAACACCCTTTTACACAACGGTTAAAATCACCAATGCCTGCGTATAAATGACCTTTTGAGTGAGCATGTGACACGTGTCCATCTAAGGGGACAAAATGCGTACATCTGCTGCGAGGATCACGACGTAGAAGCCACGTAGGTAGGTATCCCTTGTGTAGAAGAGGTTGGCGTAGAAGCCAAATGACTGTCACCCCTGGCGTAGAAGCCAAAATAGGCATAGAAGCCGAATGGGCATAGAAGCCGAACAGGCATAGAAGCCGAACAGGCATAGAAGCCGAATGGTCGTAGAGACTGAGTGGGCGTTTAAAGCCGAATGAGCACAGATCCTGGATGGGCGTAGAAGCCGCTGCATACCATGCCAGAGTGTTGATGTGGACGTCTTCGCCGAAATTACGACTTTCGAAGGTGTAATCAAATCTCTTACAGAGATTTGCCACCATCCTGTGCATTAAATGCGGAGACGTGTTTTAAAGGTCTGCAGCCCTTCTGTGCATCCGTCGCAAAGACGTGTCTTGAGGGAAACTGTCACCGCTCTGTGCAATTTGACGTAGAGACGTGCCTCGGGCCCTGTACGAAGTGTAGCTTTTGACGTGGCAGGCGGTTTGTCTACTGCGGAGCGTAAAACAGCTCATGTTTGCCTGTGTAAAACAAAGCGGCGTATTCCCTTGTATGCGAAAGAGCAGTTTACGCTGGGGGGACTTTGGTAACCGACGGTTTGGTGATATTTTAACCAAATCCTCTGCATTAAATGCCGAGATCCGCCATCATACTGTGGACGCATCCCGAGGGGTCTGCCATAGTTTCCAGCCGTCGTTTGGGTAGCCGTGTAGCACTTTTTGTTAGGAGTCAGAGGCCAGGTTCACTGCGTGACTTGACAGGTTCATTTCGGGGAAAATGAAGCGTTCCTCATACGCATTAACGCTGCTTTGAGAGCGACTGAGTTTTACGCCATGGAGGCGATGAAGAACTCTGTCTTACGTTGGAGCGGCCTGGACGTACTACACTTACGCGGATGGTCCTTTGAGCTTACACTTCATATTGTGTTTTAGCAGAAAAAGCTCTGTTGCACGCTTGATGGTCTGAAGGCATCTGTTTACGCTGCTCTGCATCAAGAGGCTACGTAGATCCTCCCAGCATATTTTTCATGCTTCTACAGCATATCCTCATAATTCTACGCAAAGACGTTGATATATTCTTTTATCAGCTGGATAATTTCTTCCCTTTCTTCTTCGAAAAGATTGTTACTGATAAATATCGACTTTGGCGAAAGTTCATCCCCAACATTGGTCCGGATAACTTTATCTTCAGTGGGAGGTTCTCTCTGCTTGAACCGGAGTTCCCATTGTGTATCCATTTGTTGAGTCCAGGAGTCATTCTCAAACGGTTCAGATTCTTGTTCGTCTGCTTCGAAGGAATCTGTCAATACCGTATTTACTGATAATGTTCGCTCGAGAGCATGAGATGAGCCGGGGGGCGGCGAGCCATCTTGAGCAGAGGAAAAGATATCCTCGTTTGACTCAGAAGTTGCAAGGGAGATGGTATACCCTATCCCAAAACGAGTTCGCTGACAGTAGGGATCACCGTGCAGCGGCATTCATCTGCTTTTCCCGTAGTTGAGGCCTGGTTCCATCTTCAAGTCATAACACATACTTTGCATAATCTTCAAAGCTTGCGGGCTGTATCTGTGAACCTGCATTTTACCAACATCGTCGTTGGAAGAATCCTCTTGTACAGTCGGTCCATTGCGCATGCGGCCGAAGACTATTGAACGCTGACTGCTGCAAGTAGGCGGGACAATGAAGATAGAATCCTCTTATGGTCCATATGTCGTGGTGACATTGGATGATGATGCTACTTCCAATATAAATGAATGATAGGAATCTATAGCTTCGAAGAATTTTCGTGCTATAGCTTCTATATCGTCGTTGGGAAAGGATTCCTGATTTGGAACTTGAGCGTAGATGTACTAGAAAAAAGGCTCTTTATTATCATCAAAAACCATGTTCTCGATTGTTTTTACATTAATCGGCTGTTTGCTGTGCCGAAGGTTGATGACCAAGGGTGGGGGCTTCTGGTTCAAAGTGATCACTAGAGGATCACCTCCTTTTCCTGACCGGGTTTTGTTCAGGTGGATAGCCATGGGCTCCGTCGCTTTTGGACGAGTAGTTCGCCCTTTCACCTTGATTGATAGAGGTTGCTTGGCAGAGGGTTCTTCTGGCTCCCAGTGGGATTCCTTCTCTGCTTCGCCTGACACCTCCTCCATGTAGTCTTGAGAGTACAATATGGCATCAGAGTAGTAGGATTCTACCCCTTTAAACGGGTTCAGGTCAGCGAACTCCGTTTGTACTGTTACTTGGGCATCTACATATTTAAAGCATAGATGCAGAGTTGAAGGAACGATGTTGTGGTCGTGGATCCAAGGTCTGCCCAGCAGAATATTGTAGGATACCTCTGAATCAATGAAATAACATGTGGCCACTGATCTAAGATTGTCAATCTGGATCTTCAGACAAATTTTCCCCAATGGCTTACTTTTCTGGCATTAAAACCCACGATTATAGTGGTGGTGTAAGCCAATTCGCTGGTAGGAATCCTCAGTGGTCTGAGCAGACTATGAGGAATGATGCTGATCGATGATCCCGGATCTATATGAATCCGGTCAACCTCCAAAGAACCGACGTATCCGGTGTAATAGAGGGGTCTGTCATGCCTATTGTGTTTCAACATCATGTCATCTTGAGTGAAAGTGATATTCGGGATCACCTCCATTACACTATGGCATTGAGGACATGCCACGGGTTCTTTGTCAGGGGACTTGAGCTGGGTCAAGTATGCATCCGCCTGCATCAATGCTTCACTCAGGGCTTGACAAGTGTCTTGAGAGAGCCTGAGTAGTTCGAAGATAGACAACCTGGATGGTGTATTAGCCAATTGGGCCAGGATGTCGAAGTTGCATGGCTTCTATCGAAGCGCACTTCTTTTTGCTTCCCCTTGTCCGCCGAAGTTGGGCTCGAAGGACCGGCCTCTGGTATAGCGTATTCCGGTTCTGAAGGCTTGGTAGCTGAAGCGTCTGCCAGTGCATCTTCCTGACTCGCTCCATAGTCCTTGAGGTCAGCTTTTCCTGAACGGGTTCCAGTAGCCAAAACCTCGTCTTCTGATACCGAGTGTACCGTAACCGTGTAACATGGTTTACGCTTCGAGTTCTTCTTTGACATAGCTTTAGTAGCTTGAGTCTCTTCCTCGATCTCTGACACCAGATCTGGATGAACCCACATAATCTCGCCTTGCTGGGTAGTTAGGGGTACCAGGTCATGATTTTGACCTCTAGCTGGAGGGAGATTAACGATGTTGATCGTTGCCCGAGAAATAGGTGTAACACCATCCGGGACTTCTTGGGGAGACAGATTGCCAAATTGCAGTGAGATCATGTTGGAGGTGACAATCTTCTCGCTGTTGCACAGAGTGATGGCTTTAGCATCGATCAGCTCTTGGATCTCCCTCTTTAGTACATAATACGCCTTTATGGGGTGGTATATGTATCTATGGAAGATACAGTACTTGGGGTTATTGGTACTGCCGGCTTCATTGGGCCGCTTCACCTCAGGGAGGGTAATCTTGCCGCTATTGATGAGACACTCGAATATGCTCGGAATATCATCGTCGTCAAAAGAGTATACCTCAATGTGCCGGGAAGTCCCAGGTTTTGTCTGTGTGGTTGCCGTAGTCTTTTGCCTGGTCGTGTTGATCGTCAGAGCTTCTTTTTCCTTGGAACCACGAGGATGGTTGATGTTGGGGGATGACCTCTTGCCTTTATCAGAGGCCGAGATCATGATGCCATTATCACGCGCTTTCTGGCTGTTGTCCTCAGCGGCTACCACTGAGATAATAAAAGAGGGCCAATCATGGAACTGATATGGTTCTGTGAACACGGAGATCACGGGAAGAAGGTTCTTCCTGCAGATGTCCACCAATGCCGAGTCTGGAACTCCTTGAGGCATTTGAAAAGTGGCTTGACGAAAATGTTCGATGAATGTGCGAATGTTCTCCTTTTCCTTCTGCTTCACTTTGATAAGAGAGGACATAGACATGTCCATCCCTCCTTCGTAGAATCGCGCGAAGAATAAAGTCTTAAAGTCTTGAAAGAAAGTAATGGAGTTGTCCGCCAGACTTCGATACCACTGATAAGCTACCCCCGAGAGACAGCCTTTGAACACTCGAGTGAGAAGGGCATCATTCCCTTGTAATAACACCGTCATCATACTGAAGTAGTTCATGTACTGACTCGGTGATATTTTTCCCTCGAACAAAGCTATAGTATGTGGTTTGTATCTAGAAGGAAAAGGGACCTCTTCCCAGATAGCTGGGTAAGGCTGGTTGATTCCCAATTTCTTGAGCTGATCCTTGTGCTTCAAGACGTCAAATTGGGCTTTCAACTCCCATACTGCCTGTATCAGATCTTCAACCGGTAGCGGGACCACGGAGTGATGGGGGATCGGTTGTACCGTAACTCCAACAGGACGTAATATATTCTCCGAGTGGGGATGTGGGGGAACTGCTGACTCTTGATCTAGAGCAGGCTCATGATTTGCGTTGGGTGGTGGTAAGTCCACCCCCATACTTATCTAAGTTAGAGGGACCGATGCTTGAGCCATAGCAGTTGTGTGTTGAGTCAGCATCATCTGGTGCATGTTCTCCATCATGGATTGAATCTCTTTCAGAGATGTCTCCAGTACAACAATGCGTTGCTCAGCACTCCCCGACGGGGAAGATTCCTCGCCTTCGTCTCCAATGGCATAGACTCCCATCTCCCTAGGTGCCATTGAAGGATTAGTATAGGTCTCTGTAGAAGCGGACTCTATACTTTCAGCATCTGATTCGAGAAACTGGCGACCCCCAGCATCGAAATCAGGAGAGTACGAAGTCGATTGTCGTGTCTTCGAACGGGTGTTTCAAAACACCCCAGCTTCAGCGTTCTTAAGGAGGTTGTCGAATCTTCTTCGGCTTGGACGTCTTGAGTTCGGCCTTCCTCCAGGAACATGTGAAGCCATGTTCACTGATGCATGTGCAGATTCTTCTTCATGGGAAGACAGAGAGTAGTTCAACCGGTCAAAAACTGACCATTTTGCTCCAGAACAGCAATAATTAACTACAATCCTATCGCTATTGCAATAGTACTCGCTAGGAGGCGTAATAGGCATAGTGGAAGATCCCCTATCCTTGCGTTTCTGGATCAGATACTCACGCAGGTCAGGAGGATTTACAAAAGAGGAAGAAGAAGATGGCTTGTTCCTTCTGTTTACATCAGTTGGCATGCGGATGTTGGGAACCATAGTTCTCCCTGTGCCGCCTGTATACAACAGGTTGGCCATCTGGGTAGCGGATGATCCCCGATGGGTGTGACTTTTCCCAAACTGAGCCTTCTTTATGCTGAGAGACTTCACCTAGCGTATTTTTGAGTTCTGCTCAGGCTGGCATAAAAATGAGGAGGTCCTCAGCAGGCCATCAGCTTCTCGTGTAATCCGAAGGGCGGGCAGATTATTCCTTTAGTGGCATGAAGGCCGAGAAGTGGAGTAGTCCACCACTTGCTTTCCCTTGCGTAGATTGCAGGGATCATCTGTTTCTTCCTCGGAGGGCAGATACATCTTTACGCACGGAGCGCGTTTGGAATTTTTGATTTTGGCGCTAAGGCATTGTCAAAAATTATGTCTGCCACATCATCGACGGAAGACTGAATTTTACAGGCGGAGCGCGAAGTAGACTTCTGGGCTAGCGCTGAGGCATTATCCGAAGTTTTGTCTGCCACGTCAGGGATGGGAGACTGAGTTTTACGCGCAGAGCGTGAAGTAGACTTCTGGACTAGCGCTGAGGCATTGTCCGAAGTTTTGTCTGACAAGTCAGGGACGCTAGACTGAGTTTTACGCGCAGAGCACGAAGGTTGTGCAGCTACAACCTGGCCGATCGGAGAAGTCGGAGAGTCGACAGGAATGGTAGGGGATGTCTTCGACATCCAAACCTTATGCAGCTTCCTGTTGTCTTGAACAGAGAGAGAGAGAGTGAGAGCTACCCCCTGCTCGAAGCATATCTTCGTAGGCAGACTGGTCGAACTGGACGACCAGGGTCTTCTTCATGGATCCTTCGGATACCGCATCGTATTGAGCAATTGCTTTCTCCTCAAAAGAGAAAGACCTCCACAGCAGAGTCGCCATCTTGTGTTTGATAATAAACAAAAGATATAAAAATAAGGTTTATACGAAATACGCTCTTTGGTTCAAAAACAAGAAGTACAATTGATCCTATACGAGGATGTCAAGTACAATTTTTAATCTGGGTAAATATTGCTATAGGAGTCTGATCTGCGGTCGATCACTTTTCCCTTGGACCACACGATAATGAAGAAGTGCCGTAGAAGACAAAAAGCAGCTTTGAAGGTTGCAAAAGAGAGTTGATGCCCATTGCCAAAGTCGTCGATCACTACTCTTTACCTGAGCTCTGGATTCTTCTATCTTAAAGACTCTTCGACTCTTAGTTCCTTGACCTTCTGTTTTGATCTTGAAATCTTTGACCTTATTTTTCCGACCCCAGAATTTTTGACCTTGACCTCTGTTGATAGAGGTCTCTATTTATAGTGTTTTAGTGACAGTGACCCTCCAGTCGGCGTAGAAGCCGGATAATGGAAAGCATTGCACCTTTTACGCGACGGTTACAATAACCATTACCTACCTATAAATAATCTTTTGAATGAGCGTGTGACGCGTGTCCTATTAAGAGACGACACGTATAACTACTGCAAAGATCACGGCATAAAATCCACGTGGGTAGTTATCCCTCGCGTAGAAAAGGTTGGCGTAGAAGCCAATAACTGTCACCATAGCATAGAAGCCAAAGAGTTATCAAACCGGCATAGAGGCCGAGCAGGCGTAGAAGCCGAGTAGGCATAGAAGCCAAGTAGGCGTAGAAGCCGAGTAGACATAGAAGCCGAGTGGGCGTAGAAGATAACTGATCCCCCTCCCCTGACTGAGGCCTTGAGCAAATTCTGGACCGAATAGTTTTGATACGCACTAGTGCAAATATAGCCTGAGTTGGCGTATTCCAAGGAGATAGCGTATAGCGTGCTCCCGTAGCCTGATGGCATAATGTGCCAAAGTGATGATGTGGACGTCTTAGCCAAAATTATGGCTTTTGGAGATATAATCAAATCTCTTGCATTAAATGCAGAGATCTGCCCCCATCCCGCGCATTAAATACAGAGACGTGTCTCAAAGATCTGTCACCATTCTGCGCATTAAATGTAAAGACGTGGCTCGAGGACCTATCACCATTCTGCGCATTAAATACAGAGACGTGCCTCGAGCCCTGTACGAAGAGCAGCTTTTGATGTGGCAGCCTGTCTGTCTTCTGTGGAGCGTAAGAAGCTCACGTCTGCCTGTGTAAAACTAGGCAGCGTATTCCAGAGATGTGTCTCGAAGATCTGCCATCATTCTGCGCATTAAATGCAGAGACGTGGCTCGAGGACCTGTCACCATTCTGTGCATTAAATGCAGAGACGTGCCTCAAGCCCTGTACGAAGAGCAGCTTTTGACGTGGCAGCCTGTTAGTCTTCTGCGGAGCGTAAACATCTCACATCTGCCTGTGGAAAACTAGGCAGCGTATTCTCTTGTATGCGTAAAAGTGGTTTACGCCAAGAAAATGTCACTAAACGACAGTCTGGGTCGCTGTGCCGCGCCATCATTTGTAGCCGTCGTCTGGGCAGTCGTGCAGTACTCTTTGTCAGGAGTCAGACGTCAGATTCATTACATAATTTGATAGGTTCATTTGGAGGAATATGAAGCGTTCCTCGTACACTGCAATGATGCATTAAAGCGGATGAGTTTTACGCCATAAAGGCGATGTAGCACCCTTTTTACGCTGAAGCAGCCTAGAGCTTATATTTTTTGCCATCTTTTTCGGCTCCCTACATGCTGGAAGAATATGATCCATCGTTGCAGTGGCGATCATCTCTGCATGGTGATGGGAATGTGGTGAGAACAGGTTCCCCCCAGCCTTTTTATAGGCAAAAGAGATCACAGCGGTCCCCAATAAATCTGCCATAAAGTCTGCATCGACCGTTTCAATGCTCCATTCAGAAACGTTTTGAGTTACGAGGGGCCGTTCATGCTTCATTCAAAGCATTTCAAATTTCGAGGAATTTAAAAGCTTTGAAGGGGGTCTTGTAGAAGCATAAAAAATACGCTGGAAGGATCTACGCAGCCTCTTGATGCAGAGCAGCGTAAACAGAGGCCTTCAGAGCCATCAAGCGTGCAACAGAGCTTTTTCTGCTAAAACACAGCATGAAGTGTAAGCTCAAAGGACCATCCGCGTATGTGCAGTACGTCCAGGCCGCTCCAGCGTAAGACAGAGTTCGTCATCGCCTCCATGGCGTAAAACTCAGCCGCTCTCAAAGCAGCGTTAATGAGTACGAGGAACGCTTCATTTTCCCCGAAATGAACCTGTCAAGTCACGCAGTGAACCTGGCCTCTGACTCCTGACAAAAAGTGCTGCACGGCTACCCAGACGACGGCTGGAAACGATGGCAGCCCCTCGGGATGCGTCCACAGTATGATGGCGGATCTCGGCATTTAATGCAGAGGATTTGGTTAAAATATCACCAAACCGTCGGTTACCAAAGTCCCCCCAGCGTAAACCATTCTTTCGCGTACAAGAGAATACGCCGCCTTATTTTACACAGGCAAACATGAGCTATTTTACGCTCCGCAGTAGACAAACCGCCTGCCACGTCAAAAGCTACACTTCGTACAGGGCCCGAGGCACGTCTCTACGTCAAATTGCACAGAGCGGTGACAGTTTCCCTCAAGACACGTCTCTGCGATGGATGCACAGAAGGGCTGCAGACCTTCAAAATACGTCTCCGCATTTAATGCACAGGATGGTGGCAAATCTCTGTAAAAGATTTGATTACACCTTCGAAAGCCATAATTCCGGCGAAGATGTCCATATCAACACTCTGGCACGGTACGCAGCGGCTTCTACGCCCATCCAGGATCTGTGGTCATTCGGCTTCAAACGCCCACTCAGTCTCTACGACCATTCGGCTTCTATGCATGTTCGGCTTCTATGTCTGTTCGGCTTCTATGCCCATTCGGCTTCTACGCCTGTTCGGCTTCTATGCCAATTTTGGCTTCTACGCCAGGGGTGACAGTCATTTGGCTTCTACGCCAACCTCTTCTACACAAGGGATACCTACCTACGTGGCTTCTACGCCGTGATCTTTGTAGCAGATATACGCATTTTCTCCCCTTAGTTGGGCACGTGTCACATGCTAACTCAAAAGGTCATTTATACGCAGGCATTGGTTATTTTAACCGTTGTGTAAAAGGGTGTTGTACTGTCTACTCCTCGGTTGTTACACCGACGGAGTAGTCACTGTCACCAAAAATCTATAAGTAGAGACCCCTATCAATGGGGAACAAGGTCGACAATTTGGAAGATCGAACCAGGTCGGAGAATCGGTAAAAAAAAGAGAGAGAGAGAGAAGGAGAAGAAGAGAAGAGTCCGGAGCTCAGGCAAAGAGTAGGGGTCGACGGCTCTGGCACCGTGCATCCACCCTCCTTCGCAGCCTTCGAAGCCGCTAACCGTCTTCCACGGCACTTCTTCAATATCGTGTAGTCCAAGGGCTAAAGTGATTGACTACAGATCAGACACCTATACCAATTTATACCCAGATTAAATAAATTGTACTCCCACATTCTCGTATAGGATCGAATTGTACAAGTTTGTTTGTAAACCAAAGGGCACGGGTCTCGTATAAACCCTGTCATTGAAATACACTTTCATTCTTTCGTTTAATACCACAAACAGTCATTGTCTGGTTTTTCATCTTCTTTTTATTTGCCCTTGTCCACAGAAGTTGATTTAGAAGGACTTGCCTCTGGTATTTTAGGATCAGACTCTAGAGGTTTGGAGTTTGCAAGAGAGGCAGTAAACCCTAACCCAAAACGATTTCGTTGACAGTAAAGATCACCATGCAACGGTATTCGTCTATCGTTTTCATAGTTAAGGCCTCGCTTCAACTTTAGGTCATAACCCATGTTTTGCATAATCCTCAAAGCCTGAGGACTATATCTGTGGATTTGGATTTTTCCAGCATCTGACTCGCGAGATTCTTCTTGTACAATTGGTCGATTCCACATTCAATCGAAGATTATTTGATGCTGGTCGTTACGAGTTGGTGGAACAATAAAGACAGAATCTTCATGTGGCCCATATGTCATGATGATATTAGATGTTGACATATCTTTCCACATGATCTCCCCACGCTTGGAAGTTAAGGGCGCTAAATCTTGATTTTGACCTCTGTTTTTGCATTTCTGGATCAAGAAATCACGCAAATTAGCGAGATTAGCAGAAGAAGAAGAAGAAGGCTTATTCTGCCTTTTTACATCAGTGGTCCTGTGGAGATTAGGAACCATAACTCTCTCCCTGCCATAAGAATACAGCAGTTCAGCCATGTGAGTAGCATACGATCCATCATCCGTCTGAGGAACGTATGTTCCCGTGAACCTGGTCCTCTTTAGGCGGATGGGCTTTTCCTGGCGTAATCTGGAGCTTCGCACAGGTGAACGTAAAACGGGGAGAGTCTTCAAACAGCCTCCAGCGTCACGTGTAATCTTCTTCTCTTGGTGGCATACAAATCTAGCGGTCGGGAGATTCGCCACTCGTTTTTCTTTGATATGATCCAAGGGTCCAACTGCTTTCTTGTAGATGGGAGATGCATTCTTACGCGCAAGGCGTATTTGAAATTTCTGAATTGGCGCTGAGGCCTTGTCAGAAATTTTGTCTGCCACGTCACAGATGGGAGACAAAGTTTTACGCGCAGGGCGCTTTTGAAATTTCTACATTGGCACTGAGGCCTTGTCAAAATTTTTATCTGCCACGTCACAGATGGTAGACGAAGTTTTACGCGCAAGGTGCATTCTAGACTTCTGGATTGACACTAGGGCATTGCCAGAAGCTTTGTCTGCCATATCACAGATGGGAGATAGGTTTTACGCACAGAGCATATAGGTTGTCATGTCACAACCTTGTTGATCGGAGAGAGTCCTCAGGAAAGGTAGAGGATGTTCGGGGCATCCATACTTTATGCAGCTTCCTGTTGTCCTGGACAGAGAGGGAATGAGAGCTACCCCCTGCTCGAAACATGTCTTCATAAGCCGATTGGTCGAATTGGACGACCAAAGTCTTCTTCGTTGATCCGACGGATACAGCATCGTGTTGAGCAATGGCTTTCTCGTCAAATGAGGAAGTATTCCCCAGCAGAGTCGCCATCTTGTATTTGATGATAAACAGAAGAAATTGAAACTAGGTTTATACGAAACCCCTTCTTTGTTTACAAACAAGAAAAAGAAGTACAATTAATCCTATACGAGGATGTTAAGTACAAAAAAAAATGATTCTGGGGAAATATTGCTATAGGAGTCTGATCTGCGGTCGATCACTTTGTCCCTTGGACCACACGATGACGAAGAAGTGTTGTAGAAGAAAGAGAAGAAGCTTCAAAGATTGCAGGAGGGATTGAACTCTCGTTGCCAAAGTTATCAATCAACACTCTCTGTATGTGCTCTCTCTCTGATCTCCTCTAATTCCAATCTCTCTTTTCTTTACCTCCTCCTCCTATGACCGGAAGACTCTATTTATAGAGCTCGATCACAGTAACTGACCAGTCGACGTAGAAGCCAATTAGTGGAGAGAGTTGTATCTTTTATGTGGCGGTTATAATAACTGCTACCCACGTCTGAATGATCTCATGAATCCGCGTGTGACGTGTGCCCCATTATAAGGTAATGCATATAACTACTTCTCGAAGACCATGACATGCAAGCCATGTAGGTAATTGCTCCTCGCGTAAAGATGGTTGGCATAAAAGCCAAATAACTATCTCGTTGGCGGAAAAGCCAAATAGCTGTCTTGTTGGCGTAAAAGCCAAATAGGTGTCTTGTTGGCATAAAAGCCAAATAGCTGTTCTGTTGGCGTAAAAGCCAAGTAGCTGCATAATAGGTAACCAGCATAAAGATAGCCAATTATTCTTCTTTGACTGAGGTCTCAAGTGTATTCTGGACCAAATAGCCTTATCACGTACCTTTGCAAATATAGCCAAAGTTGGCGTATTTCGAGGAGATAGCATACAGCGTACTCCTATAGTTGAAAATAGCCTGGTTGGCATAATATGCAGGGATAGTGATGTGAGCATATTAGCCCTAATTTTAGCTCTCCCAGTCATTAAAAGTATAACCAAATCTCGTGCATTAAATGCAGCGATCTGCCCCCATCTCGCGCATTAACTGCAGAGAGGTGCCTCGAGTTCTGTACGAAGAACAGTTTTTGACGTGGCTTTTAGTTTCATCTCATCTTGAGCGTAAAGGCTTATTTCTGCCTATGTAAAATAGGCAGTGTATTCCTTGAATGCGTAAAAATGACTTGTATCAAGGATATGTCACTAAACGAAAACCTGGGCTTCTGTACGGAATCATCATTATAGCTGTCCTCTCGATCGTCATGCAGTACTCTTTGTCAGGAGTCAGGTTCACTGGTCTATCTGACAGGTTCATTCGAGGAATACGAAGAGTTTCTCGTACAACTTTACGCTGCATTAAAAGCAGACCTAGTTTATGCCATAGGGAAGTGTAGCAACCTTTTACGCCAAAACAGCCTTGAAGCGCTACTTTATGCGGGCAACTCTGAAGTCATGTTTTATGCTACACAGCGCTGAAGCTCTGTTTTATGCATATTTCATGTATGTTTGGGGGTTTTACGCATATAATTCTCCAGCATATTTTTCATGCTTCTACATCTGGAGCAAATGATGTCACACTGTGTCCAAGCTGGTGTCATACACCTAAATATGAATGGCATGTCAAATTTGGTGTAATGAATGATAAAGAGCTAAAATATGCACTAAGGATGCTTTACTAGGTCATTATAGGCTAAAATATGTCTAACTAAGGTTCAATGGTCTATCAGAGTCATTATCTAGCTAATAACAACTATTCATGACCACACTTGGTCATTAACTAAGTTCTGACCCATACTTACTCTATTTAGTATAGTTACTACTAGCCAAGGGTGGTACTAACTATCATTTAAAACAACTATACTAATTAGTATATAGCTAGTCATTATAATCTACGATACATATCCTATTATCTTCTATACTACTAACTGATTATAGTACTAATAAATATCTAACTGATACAAGTTACTACTCTAACTATTAACTAGTAATATCTTAATAACTGACTACTAACTAGGCACTAATGTTGTTGACTGCTTCTACATATACCATAGCAATAACTAATATGCCAGTCTACCAACTAACTGGGAACAACTTGGAACCTAATCACTAACTAAGCTAATAGAATCAACTAGCAGCATCTGATATGACTAACATCTAACTCATCTATTATGTGTACCTGTCTGTGCTCAAGGTGTCTGATACCAATAAAGATACTAACAGATACAATAGAATAGGTAATCATCTAACTAACACTGGCTAATTATACTAACATAAGTGTACTAGAACTAATTGTACCTTAAACATTCTAATTGTATATTCTTACCTGCAGTTCCTGATCACCACACACATATAGTCTCCAACTCCCTGACACTGATACTCAAATTGGTGTATAACATTGGGCTTCCTCCCTGCGAATCACCTACTTAATACTTGAAATAAAAAATCCGCACACCTACACAATCCAACAACCAAACACTAACTAGTTAACTAGTTTCCTAACCTCATAATTGATTCTAACACTGATTATCACCAACATTCTTAAATAATTCCAATATAACTTGAACTCCAAATAGAGTTGCCCAAGTTCCTTCATTACCTTCACTTACCACCCATTACCTGCTATACACTTGCAGTCACTCAAAACTTCTATTACCTCCCTATGTGGTAGTTCGCAACCCAAACACAGCTTGGGGTAATTCTCCTCCAACTGCGGCTCACATTGGCTAAGTTCGAACACCCAATGTACCCTAAAAAAAAACCTGCATTAATGTAAGTCAACATAGCATGTCAGCTGCCCTGATCAACTTCAGTGTATAGTTGCAGTGCTAACTATCTTGAGCAACCTGCAGAGCCAAGATTGCATTGCTTGTGCATCCCAAATGTACTGCAGATGGAAGCCTCCACCTTCCCCACCTTACTGCAATACCCAAAATAGTTCACCCCTCTCTAAGGCTCAATTACAATTACACCTACATTACTGCCCTTGCATTTGCAAGCTGCCAGTAGGTTGTTATTCTTACTGATATCAAGTTCCTCCACCACCTCTAATTAACCACAGCATATACTGCACTCACAATGATAGTTAAATCACTCACACAAGATACATGCATACTTCTCATAACATGTATATATATATATATATATATATATATATATATATATATATATATATATATATATATATAGCACTCTCACTAAGGCATACTATCAAACACTTAGTGCACAATATTGAGATACTCTATGATACACTATCCCAATGTTATCTAAAACCCCAATGCTCCACTAACACCACTAATACATATAAATAACATATAATCACAACTAATATAACTAGTTAATAAAGGAAATGAAAGGAAATTGCATAATACACTCAAAATAAAGCCCCATATCACACGGTATCATATCGTATCACGATAGGGTCTACGCGTGTCCATTTGTGGACACATATCTAGTATTCCAATCCTGACCTAAGTCTGATATAACTAAAATGGTGTCATGACACACACTTTATGTGTCCACCTCATAATTTCCCCAAAATACACACAAAATCCTATATAGATTACACAATACACTATCAAATAGCCTAGAAATTATTCATATAGGTAGTCATATGCCATGAAGTGATTCCTAGTGGTCAAATGCATGATTTGGAAGTTACAATGAGAAAAAATTCAAAAATCACCAATTAGTAGATGGATTTCCAATAAAAACTCAAGTGGACCTGATTCGGACATGATCCCTTCACTAATGCTCTCCCTCCTGGTGCTCCTTGCTTCTCCAAGCTCCAAAACATCTTTAGGAATAAAAAATTATGGGGAATGAAAGTGAAATAAGAGAAAAATTGATGCAAGAAAATGTGAGAAAATTGGGGATCTTAAAAATGAATGAACAATTAAGAGAAGAGATAGCGAAGACCATCTATATGGGGCCGGCCCCTTATTTTCCCCTTCTCTAAGTAAATAAAAATGTCTAACTTGCCCCCCTTCATCTAATTATAAAGAGGATTAAGGATGGACAATTTTGGAAAGTCTCTAATTAAGTCAAATTAAGTCTAACCCGCCTAATTAATTTGTGGGAATGGGCTATTGGGCTTGGGTCAAAGTTGGGCTCACTAGTTGTCATGACAAGTCTAATTGGGCTTATAATTGTCAAGTCTAAATAACAGGATAGCCCACTATTAGTAATAAATACTACAAGTATCTAAATAAATATATAACACTCTAATAAATAAATAACCACTACAAACATCAAATAAATATTTATTGCACACTAATAATAATATTATATTCCTAAAATTAAATAACTAGGCCAAATTACCAAACTACCCTTATTTGGAAAAGTGAGGGTGACAAGTCTATCCACCTTAGAAAAATTTTGTCCTTAAAATTTAAGGATGAACTAGATACAAAAGAACAATCATAACAAGCAAGAAAAATATTCCTCACGGCTCAAACAGATAAGGATATCGCTCGCACATCTCGGCCTCTCGCTCTCAGGTAAACTCCACTGGAGAGTGATGCCTCCATGCGTCGCATACCAAAGGAATCGTCTGGTTCCGCAGCACCTTCTCCCTGCAATCTAGAATCTTCACGGACTGCTCTGTATAACTGAGAGTTGGTCCCACCTGGATCTCCGAGTGATCAAATACGTGGCTAGGGTCTTCCACGTACCTTCTCAGCTGTTACATATGGAACACGTTGTGTATCCCCTCTAGTGCTGGTGACAAGTCTAGCATGTAGGCCATTGCACCGTCAATCTCAAAAATATTGAAGGGTCCGATGTACCGTAGACTAAGCTTCCTGCCTCCACCAAAGCAAATCATGCCCCGTATCAGAGAAATCCTCAAGAACACCAGATCGCCAACCTAGCACCAAAAACTACCTTTGTACTCTATCAAAAATAAGCTATCATAATCAATACAAACAAACCTATACCTGAAACTCCAAAGGTCTCCAGTAGATATCAGCCCAATGCTGTTGTCTGTCCTGCGCCACCCGAAGTCTATCCCTGATAAGCTTCACCTTCTCAACTGCATCCACAACCATCTCCGGTCCCAATAAATCTCTCACCAATATCATCCCATGATAATGGAGTACCACATCTCCGTCTATACAATGCCTCAAATGATGGCATCTTGATATTGGCCTGGTAGCTATTGTTATAATCGAACTCTACCAGATGAAGGTGATCCTCCCAAGAACCTCAAAAATCTAATACACAAGTTCGTAGCATATCCTCGAGAGTCTGAATAGTCCTCTCCAACTGTCCGTCCATTAGAGGGTGATATGCGGTACTAAACTAAAGCTGAGTACCCAAGCTAGCTTACAAACTCCTCCAGAAATAGGAAGTGAAGTGACTATCCTGATCTGAGACTATGCTCACTGGAACTCCATGCAATCTGACTATCTGCCGCACATATATCTCCGTAAGCTTCTCCGTGGACGTACCCACCATGAATGGCAAGAAGTGGGCCAATTTGGTCAACCGTATACGATGATCCAAATTGCGTCTTTGCCTGGAGAACGCGAAAGTCTGGATACAAAGTCCATCATCACATGCTGCCACTTCTACTCTGGAATAGGTAATGGATGAAGCAATTCACCTGGCCTATGTCTTTCTTCCTTTACCAACTGGCGTACCAAGCATCTAGGTACGAAGCTAGCTACCTCCCGCTTCATACCATACCACCAAACATGGTGTCTCATGTTTCTATACATCTTGTTGGCACCTGGATGTATAGATTATTGAGATTGATGCACCTCATGAAACCTCCGTACGTAATGCTTCACTCGACACACATAACCTGGTACCATACTGCAATGATCCATCCTTTGTGACACTGAAGTCCTCTGCCAACCCTATCCGAACCTGCGCTCTGATGCTCCTCAGAGACTCATCCTTGGACTGTGCCACTCTAATTCGGTCCATCAACTCTGATTGTACCTGAAGTCACAACATCTGTGTCGCAACTCCGGGGACAAATACCTCTATACTTAAGCTATCAAGATCGGCCAAAAAATGCTTGTCCCTTGTCAAATACATAACCACGGGATACCTACTCAAAGCATTCGTGACTACGTTAGCCTTCCTTGGATGTTACTGTAAAGAAATATCGAAGTCCTTAATCAACTTTAACCGTTGCTGCTGCCTCATATTGAGCTCCTTCTTTGTAAATATATACTTTAAGCTCTAATGGTCTATGAAGATCACTACTCGCTTCCTATACAAGTAATGCTTCCACGACTTAAGAGTAAAATAACCGCTGCCAACTCCAAGTCATGGGTAGGATAATTTTTCTTATGCGGGCGTAATTACCAGGAAGCATAGGCAATCACCTTCCCGTTCTGCTGTAACAGACATCCCAAACCCTTATCTGATGCATCACTATAGATGGTAAAACCTTCTTTCCCTAATGGCAATGTCAATACTGGAGCTGTAGTCCACCTCTTCTTCAGATCTTCTAATACGACCTGACACTTCTCCGTCGAAAGGAACTCCCCGTTCTTCCGAGTCAACCTAGTCATCGGCTCTGCGATCTTGAAAAATCCTAAACAAATCTCTGATAGTAGCCTGGTAATCCAAGAAAACTCCTAATCTCTGCCACTAAGCTAGGGGTAGACGATGACTCAACTGCATATATCTTCTTTGGGTCTACTGATATCCTATCTCCTATAATAATATGCCCGAGGAATTCAACCTTATCAAGAAAGAACTCAAACTTCGAAAGCTTGCCATAAACCTTCTCCTTCTTGAGGGTCTCCAGAACTATCCTCGAGTATTCCTCATGCTCCTCCGGGGTCTTCGAATATATCAGTATATCATCAATAAAAATTATAAAAAACTGATCCAAGTACTGATGAAACACCTTGTTCATTA
This sequence comes from Iris macrosiphon, assembly GCA_036927795.1. Lineage (NCBI taxonomy): Eukaryota > Viridiplantae > Streptophyta > Magnoliopsida > Asparagales > Iridaceae > Iris > Iris macrosiphon. The sequence continues at coordinate 67,032,544 of JAYESA010000006.1, read as the reverse complement.
AGTTTATGAAGACAGCTGAGCATTAGTCAACCCAAATGGCATCACCAATAACTTGAACTGCCCATACAGAGTCCTGAAAGTTGTCTTCGGTATGTCTTTCTTTCTCACTTTCACCCGGTGGTACCCCGACCTTAAATCTATCTTGGAGAATACCTTCGCCCCGCTTAACTGATGAAATAAATCATCAATCCGCGATAATGGATATTTATTCTTGATAGTGAGGTTGTTTGGTGTCCTGTAGTTGATACATATATGTACCTACCCTTAATTCTTTAGTACAAATAATACCGGAGCACCCCATGGTGATGAATTGGAATGGATAAAGCTTTTGTCCTGCAACTCATCTACTTGCTTCTTCAACTCCGCTAGTTTTCTATTGTTCACCCTATAGATATGTAGTGATATCGGCTCTGCGCTTGGAACCAAATCTATAGAGAACACCATATCTCTATCTAGTAACAATCCAGATAACTCCTCTAGAAATACGTCCATGAACTCTACAATCAATTTATGTAGCGGCTCCTGCTTTTCCACCATAGCTCTGCAGTAGACTCCCTTATCATGCTCTGCTACTCCTCTGATGAACTAAAACTTTGGCTCTCTTGGTGGCTGGAATACTACTCTTTCTCTATGACAATCGATACAAGCATGGTTTCTACTCAACCAATCCATCCCAAGTACTATATCGTAACTCGGAAGTGGCTTTACGAGTAGACACGCGTCCAACTCTCGGCCCAAAAATTTTTTTGATCCTTGCAAACTTTACTAACCAGGATTAAGCTAACCAAGTCGTGATTTTGCATGTACATGCCAATGGTTTAGACTCCAAATGATGTTTCAAAGCAAAAGATACAAAAACAAAATTGTGCAAAGCACCATAATCAAATAAAGCATGTGCCAAAAAAGAATCAAGAGACTGAACCTTAGATAACATCACCAACTTGCTCCTCCTCCTCGACGGTCAGGGCAAAAGCTTACCCCTATCGCTGAGCAGCTCTTTGCTGCTGCTGGTGCTGAGCGAACTGTTGTTGTTTTGGTGGTAGGGAGGTCCTCGCTGTTGTCCCGTCGGGTGCCTCAGTGGAATCCTCTGAATAGGTATTGTACCCTTTCCTGCTCGAACGGTAACTAGTATATAAGCTCATAACTGATATCCTGCCTGCGTATAATAGAGGCACACTCCAAGCCTCTTTCTATATACCTCCCTTGTTTGTCCAACCTTCCCACAGAAAGTATACTGCAGGGCCAGTCGTGTGGGTCTCGGGGCCTGATGTGCGTGCTGCAATGGTGGCCTGAATGGTGCCTGAAACTGCTATTTCGGCTGTTGCTGATGGAAAGGCCTCTACTGCTGCTGGAAATGAGGCCGTTTCGTTGGGCCCGCACTAGTACTGGCTCCTTTTATGTCTCTCGACCTCTTAGAACCAAGCTCCAGATCATCCTATGCCCATTATGCCTGCCTCAGAATCTTCTTATAAGTGGCGATACGCTCTCTATTAGTGTGAGACTTAATCTCGTTATTCAGGCCCTTCCTGAATTTTATAGCCTTTTCCCTAGGGTTCTGAACCTTAAAAACTGCCCTAATATGCAAAACTCGATAGCATACTCATCCACCGTCATGTTTCCTTGGACGAGATGCTCGAACTGACTCTCTAGTGATTTCAGAGCCACATCGAGGAAGAACTTTTCCTTAAAGAGTTCCTTAAAGGCCTCCCAGGATAGTCCCCACACTCTGACCCTCAGATCAGTCCTGAACCAGGTCAAGGCTATGTCATGCATCATACTGCCTGTCGCCTCTATCTACAAAAACTCAGGAATCTGTGGTAGCAAAAAGTTCCTTTCAATATCCTCTATCCAACCGTCCGCGTAGATAATCCTCTCAGTACCTATGAACTCCTTAGACCCTATCCTCTTAAAGTCTACTATGGTGCCTGGCCTCGGCTGCTGCGGGATCTACGGAGGTGGGACTGCATGTGGCTGAACTAAGGCGACTCTCTCGATTTTGACGAATGAAAGATGATGGGCATTCTCAATTCATTGCCTTATGACCTCTGACTGTCGCTGTTGGACCTCCACCTAGGCCCTCTATGCCTCCATAATCTGCTGAAAGAGGGCGAACATCTGTGCGGGGATGACTGCTGGTAGTGGAGGTGGTAGCTCCTCCGATGCTGAAGGCACTGTCCTCTGTGTAGATGTGGGTACTGCCCTCTGGACTGGAGATGGAGCACCCCCAAAAGATACTATTGAGACCCCCACCTGGACCGACGAAATGTCCCTCTGAACTAAATTTGCTGGCAGAGTATCTTTTGGTGCTGCCCTCAGAAGCGACGAGGTTACCGACCTCGCTGACAATGTGCATGAGCACTGGGAATGCATCTTCGGCGGCTTCCTGAAGATAGATTAAGGCAATGAAACCAATATTGATTAAGATACAATATTATTTAGGAATGACAAAATTATTCAAAGTAAAGCAATCATTTAATAAATAAGGATTTGCAATTGAAAAAAATGACCATTGAATCAAATTGGAAATGTTCCTAACTATGATTGAGTATACTCTCATCTTATATCATATTCCTAAAGCAGGCTCGTAATAGTACAACTAAGTCATCGCACTAATATGAAATTGCTCCAATTGCGACCTTGCGACCTACATGGGCCACCACTAAAAACGTGTCACGACCCTTACCCGGATTAAGGGCACGAGTGGTAAACTACGCCCAGCCTACGTCATAGGAACGACGTAGGACGCTGTTCTAAGTCACAATACTGTATAACATATCACAACAAAATAATGTTACCTGTCAATGTCATCTCATCTCCAAATAGTGGAATAATATAATGGCATCACAATATATATATCGATACTCAATAACCAACAAACTAGTAGAGGAAATAGCACGATATGGAATAGAACTAAAAAAGAGTACAAGTGTCACAAAATAGTCATAAAGCCAAGTCTAAACTCCCCAATCTCATAATAGGATAATACATGCCAAATGAGTCTAAGTAGTTAAATATATCTCATAAAAATATCTAAGTGTCTATAACAAGATCTATAACAGGTGGCTCTACACGGGCATAGGCTCAACCGTCTCCACTTGCTCGTCCCCCTGAGGTCAAAAGTACGTGGGACACTAGTCCATAAGTTAATCATCTAAAAAATATATCCAATTAGGATTGGAGCAAATACAACCCAAAATCAATTCCATTAATTGAGAGAAACTATGAAACAACAATAGTAAGGACAATAAATGATAGAAAATATCTAGAATATAACTAAGCACGGTTAAAAGATATCTTAGGAATAATGGAGATACACTAAGAGCAACTGAGCAAGGAATCATCAAGTAATAAACTGAAATAAGGAAAAGTAACACTAAACATGTATCTTGAACATTAGCAAGATTTGTGATCGGCTTGGGCCTAGCACGGTCTATAATCATAAAGAGGAGCTAGCGTGGCCAGACGTGAGTTGCATGGTCTGCTAGCGATCACAGGCTGCAACATAAATACATCACGATCAGAAAGGTATGATCGAATATCCACTAATATTTTCCCAAACCCCCGACTAGTACACAGATCCAAATCATGATACATTCCGTCACGGTATCACTATGCATGTTCTTTAATATCATGCATACCGATCACGGTCTAGTCAACTAATCACAAAGTAAAAGTGATCACGGAGAAGAATATCTCATGACAGGGATCCGTGTATACCAATCCGTGTAACATCGTGTCAGAAATCAAATAAAGCAATACTAAAAGCAAGAATCATAGAGACAATCAAATAAGGAAACCACTGGAGATGTACTCGCCTCTGTCCGGAGAAAAAAAAAGTCACATTATGTCCAAGCAGGTATCACACACCTAAATACGAATGGCATGTCAAAGTTGGTGTAATAAATGATAAAGAGCTAAAATATGCACTAAAGATGCTTTACTAGGTCATTCTAGGCTAAACTAGGTCTAACTAAGGTGAATTAGTCTATCTGAGTCATTATCTAGCTAATAACAACTATTGATGGCAAAACTTCGTCATTAACTAACTTCTAACCCATACTCACTCTATTCAGTATAGTTACTACGAGCCAAGGGTGGTACTAACATTCATTACAACAACTATACAACAAGTACATAGCTAGTCATCATAATCTACTATACATATGCTACTATCTGCTATACTACTAACTGATTATAGTACTAATAAATATCTAACTGATACAAGTCACTACTCTAACTATTAACTGATAATATCTTAATGACTGACTACTAACTAGGCATTAATGCTGCTGACTGCTTCTACTGATACCATAGCAAATAACTGATATGCCAATATACCTACTAACTGAGAACAACTTAGAACCTAATCACTAACTAACTTAGCTAATAGAACCAACTTGCAACATCTGATATGACTAATATCTAACTAATCTATTATGTGTACCTTTCTGTGCTCAAGGTGTATGATACCAATAAAGATACTAACAGATACAATAGAATAGGTAAACATATAACTGACACTGGCTAACAAAACTAACATATAAGTACTAAAACTAACTGTACCTCAAACCTTCTAATTGTACATACTTACCTACAGTTCCTGATCACCACACACACATAGTCTCTAACTCCCTATCACTGATACTTAAATCAGTGTATAACATTAGGCTTCCTCCCTGTGAAACACCTACTCAAAACTTGAAATAAAATATCTGCACACCTATACAATGCAGCAACCAAACACTAACTAGGTAACTACTTTCCTAACTTCATAATTGTTTCTAACACTGATTATCACCAACTTTCTTAAATAATTCCTATAGAACTTGAACTCCAAATAGAGTTGCCTTGGTTCCTTTATTACCTGCACTTACCACCCAATACCTATTATACACTATAGTCACTCAAAACTTCCCTTACCTCGTTATGTGGTAGTTAACAACCCAAACACAGCCTGGGGTAATTCTCCTCCAACCATGGCTCATACTGGCTGTGCTCGAATACCCCAATGCACCCTAAAAAAATCCTACAAATATTGCAAGTCAAGACAATATGCCAGCTGCCTTTATCAACTGCAGTATATAATTGTTGTGCTAACTATCGTGAGCAACCTGAAGATCCAATTATGCACTACTTGTGCATACCAACTGTACTGCAGATGGAAGCCTCCACCTTCCCCACCTGACTGGAATACCCAAAATAGTAAACCCCTCTCTGAGGCTCGATTATAATTACACCTACATTTGTCACGCCCCAGTCCCAAAATACGTAGGACTAGGAATACGTAAGCATGCCAGCCGTATGTATATGGCAACTCCAATATATGGAAACCATAACACATGCGTACACTGTATTATGAATAATAATTCATAAGTGGTATAGATTTATGTCATAAGTCACAGGGCATAACTAGATCTCATCCACAGAATCAAATAACCAATCAACTATATAACTGAATCAAGTATAAAATGCTTGATAAGAAAAAGTAGTTGGGTTGATACAACCAACTAGAATATAAGAGAAACTACATAAGTACATCTAATGATCAATGAGGCTCAAAGAGAAGACCTCGTCGAAAAAGAGATAAGTAGCAAGTCCTGATCCGTGCTCCTGTGAATAGTCAAGATCGTCTACACTTGGAAAGGGACCAGGTCCTCAGAGGGACGTAACAAGATACATAGAAGCATGCCAATTGAATACAGTAAAACATGCATAAAAGACCGAAAATATATAAGTACGTTGTACTAGACAATCTATATGAAATGCATAATGAGGACAATCATTTTGACGTATGGGTAGGTGTATCTATCTCATAACTCACACACACGTCCATTAACATCATCAGCCGTCATACCGTGAGGGTAGCAACCATCATGACACCATCAATCGACATACCACGAGGGTAGCGGCCATCGTGACATAACTACCGAAGTGCGTGCTAGTTACTATGGTTTACCAGAGTAGGTAGCCCATACACCTACTGATTGTCCTCCCCTCCCATGATACTATGTGTCAAGTATGTGTCAACATATATAGTATATAATTATGACTGAAAGAAAACACATATATAACGAATATATAAAAATATGATAAGCATGCAAAGTACTATAAGCAATTTGGCAAGGTATCTTGCCTGACAAGAAAGCTGCAAAGCATAAGCGTCCAGACATCAAGCACAAGAGATCAGAACTATGGCATCAGAATGAACATCTTCGGATGCTAAAATAAACATTACCAACATTTCCAAAATAAGCGAGATAGTCAGAAAAGTCTACCCTTTCGTCCAAATTGGACACAGGGGCAAAACAAAAATTTTAGGTCAAAGCGGGGTCCACATGTGGCCCACTTTGTACCGAAATGCATGCCAGAGGAAAAGGCCTCTAAATGGGACAAATTAAAGGTCAAATAAATGCTAAACATCGATACAAACTCAACGTTTTGTCCAATTTTGGATTCTGGTGAGCTGATCACAAATTCACCCTTCAAGTCAACCCATAGGGCCCGCAAATTGTCGGCTTGGTCAACTGTCTCAGAATCGCGTGAAACTTGGGTCACAGGACCAACATGATACCAGGAATCCAATGGCGTAAGTTTTGTCATATTCTGACGAGCGTACATAAAGTGGGGTGGTATTTTGCAAAAGTCGCGATACGGAGACTTTTTACGGATATGGGTTGATTCCGACGTGCACACACGTCCGAATTAACTTTCGTGAAAGCCCACACGTCAGGATATACCATACGCGCCTTTCGGTGCAATTGGTATACGACGAGGCGGTCCCTTGGCGGGGCACACTCAATATTACAAAATTTTAGTTCTAAAATATCAAGTTTTTGGTCGCTTTGGAGGCCGAATAATTTAACACATAGAACAAATTAATAAAAAGTAAAAGAACAGTAAATTTTTTGTTATATTGAGAAGAAAACCCTTCAATTAAATTTTAAAAATATTAAGCAGATTGGTGGCAAATTAGGCATGAACATGGAGTTTTGGATTAAAATTTTGGACTATTTTTGGTCAGTTTTTTGGCCAACTTTCGGTCGATTTTTTGACCAATCCAGGGCATGAAAACTCGTCCCACTTGAAAAAAAATACTAGAGGGTTAGCTTGTGAACGTACACGGATAAGCCGTTGGCAAAAAGAATCAAAGATGAAGAAGATATGATACCTTGAAGTATGGACGTCGGAGCTTGTTGCTGCACATGTGCACACACGCGGGCGGGTGCGGACTGCGGCTTCTTCGGCTGCTCGCGGCTGCGACGGCGGTCGACGGGGGGGGGGGGTGCGGCATCGGGGTCGACGTCGCTGAGGTCGTGGTGAGGGTTAGCGTTTAGGATTAGGGTTTATATATATATATATATATATATATATATAGAGAGAGAGAGAGAGAGAGAGAGAGAGATATAGAGAGAGAGAGAGAGAGCGTAGTCTGTGGGGGCTCTATATGGGTTGCTGGGGGATTGGGGGGGTAGTTATTAGGAATTAGTTAGTGGTTTTGTTAGTTAGGTTTTTAGTTAGGTTAAGGTTTTTGTATTAGTTTTTTGTTTTGTTTTGTTTTGTTTTGTTTTTGTTTTTGTTTTTGTTTTTCTTTTGTTTTTGTTTTCATTTTTGCTTTTCTTTTTCTTTTTTTTTCTTTTCTTTTATCTTTTTATTTATTATTACTACTACTATTATTATTACTATTATTATTATTATTATTATTATTATTATTATTATTACTATTACTATTACTATTACTATTACTATTACTATTACTATTACTATTATTATTAATATTATTATTACTATTACTATTATTATTATTATTATTATTATTATTATTATTATTACTATTACTATTACTATTACTATTACTATTACTATTACTATTAGTAATAATATTATTATTATTATTATTACTACTATTATTATTATTATTATTACTATTACTATTACTATTATTACTATTACAATTAGTAATATTATTACTATTATTATTATTATTAATATTACTTCCATTATTGTTATTATTATTAATATTATTATTTTTTTGCGAATACTATTATTATTATTATTGTTATTTATTCACATCTATTTGTATATATAGATGAGACTATATAAAAATTCAAAAAAAAATTTGCGTATAGAATAAATTCTAGAAAATCTATCGTCCTTTAACAAGACTCTAAAATAATAAAATTCATTTTATGGAATAAGTCTAAATGAGTATTTATATAATTTAATTAATCAGTAAATTTTATTTTCTAATTAACTATGAAAATACTTTAAAGAATTTTAATAGTTTAATAAATATACTTAAAATAAAATTTAAATTTTAGGGGGTTACATTCTACCCAACTAACAATAATTTCGTCCTCGAAATTAACACTAACCCATTTTTCGTAATAAATCACTATAGTTATTAACACTTCATTGCTAGCTAGCAGCACTTCCTAAAAGGTTAAGGTTAGCCACCCTAACACTTTTCTCCCTTATTGTGTATACACTATTCTTTCATCCTCTAACTCATCTACATTACCCAACTTACAAGAATTCTACTAGTAGTCAAAGTTCTTTGAGGCTATTATCTAGGTTGTAAGACAAATTTATTCATTGGGTAAAGAATTTTGGGATACTTGTTTGAAATCTCATAACCATAATTTTTTTCTGTAACCGTCAAGTATCGTAGTCTAATACTGCCACGCCACCATGACAGTATGTTTGCAAATAATTTGACTACTCTACTATAATGGTTTAGCTGCAGCTGTCGCTACCTTGCCACCGATTTGTCATAGTCATCAGTTTATAACAAGTGCCTTCAACTCCTTCCTAAGCTTACTCTAAGTTTTAGGACAACAATTAAGGTCTTGACTAACTTTATAAAACTATTAGAAGTATGAACCATTTCAACAATCCAACTAATTTCGGTTAGACTAAAGGATGCTACTCATGGTTTAAAAATAATAAGAGAATACAAAAATTATTATAGTGCATATACATAAGGATTATCATTATGAACTCATCTTTTTAGTTATTAATCATTACTAACCCGGTTATGTTTTAACTAACAAAATAAAGGGTGAGGTTTATGTAAATCCACAATTCATGAATGGCATGAAAAGATGCAACTACGATAGGAAGAATTAAGCATGGGATAAGGAATGGATATGGAAGAGAAGATGAGCCACCTAAGGGGACGAGATGGTGATAGGAAAGAGAATACTACTACTGCTACTTGTGTCATCCATTAGCATTATGGGTATGCCATCTAGTTAAAATATCAACATATCCTCAAAAATTTTAACACTAAATATATCACATTGTGATATGCCCTTAATCACAAAAGATAGTCATAAAGTAATGTGATTGGCCTATGGGGTATATTTAGTACTCTTCGTGTGTCAAACTTATACTAAGCACAAGCGTTCGTCCTTCTGAAATAGGGGAAGTCAAAAATAAATGATAAAGAATTCAAGGAGAAGGTGATAGAATACAAGTACGGGGTTCGAGGCGATTAAAAAATTCAAAATAAGAGTTGTCAGGGCAGTTGTGGATGAGATCCTATTTTAGTAAATTTCTATTCACATGCTCACATTAGTATAGTTATATAACCGATAAGATATGCTCGGACATGTCTAAAGGGCAAGTATATTCGTCTAACATGCTGAGTCAACTATATCTTAATCCACGTGAAGTAGTCATGAGAAGAACGAAACTAATGCATTAAGGTTGATCAGACCGTAATACACTGATTCTGATCTATACGATGTATTAGTAGGCGTCACCAATAACACATATGTCATGAACAAGCTCAATAAAAGAATAAGCTTGCAAAACTAGGTTATTAAATAGCAGCATAAGCAGAGGTAGTCCAGAAAATATAAGTATGCTAGATTATGATGAAGGAAGGTACAAAATAATTTAAGTTCACAAAGAAGATAAGACTCGACCGGTGTTGTGGCTCTACAGTTGCCATACTAAGTTTTTGTCTAAGTCTATAGTCGACCAAATGGGGGTATGGGCCTCTAAGTTCTACAGTCTAGATAAACACTATCTTCTTATGCAAGCCTATACTTGGTGTCATTCAATTATACTTCATTAATGGGTCAAAAGGACTATGTGATACTAGGTTATGAGGAATACTACCCAACTTACAATAATCAACTAATAGTGTTATTGAATAATAGAGTGTATATACCTTATACAAGTCACCTTCCTAACCCCTATCAAGCATGAAAGAAAAGATAAGATTGACGTTGTGAAAGGATCAAGCAAGATTCAATGCAAGCAATCAAATAGGAATGCGGAACAAAATCAAGGGAGGAGATTAAATAAGTAGATGAGATCCTATTTTCTAATCCTATACGAAGGCTTGCTCGGTACAGTAACGTAACCGAGATAATATGATCTCGACTAGCATGGGCCACCACAAAAATATATCACACCCTAGTCTAAAAATACGTAGGACTAGTAATACGTAAGTATGCCAGCCGTATGTATATGGTAACTCCAATATGGACGTCGGAGCCTGAAGTATTGTTGTGAACGTACAAGGACAAACCGCTCGCAAAAAGAATCAAAGATGAGGAAGATATGATACCTTGAAGTATGGACGTTGGAGCTTGCTGCTGCACGCGTGCGCGCGAGCGTGCGGGGGTGAACCGCGTTTGCGGCGGCGGCGGCGGCGGCCCGCGGCTGCCGCGGCGGCCCACGGCTACGGCGGCGGTCGACGCGGGAGCGACGGTGCCGACGCGGCATCAGGGTCGACGGCGGTGAGATCGAGGTGAGGGTTAGGGTTTAGGGTTAGGGTTAGGGTTTATGTCTATGTATATATAAATATATAGAGAGATAGGGAGAGGGAGTAGTCTGCGGGGGGGTCTGTCTGGGTTGCTGGGGGATTGGGGGGGTTAGTTATTAGGAATTAGTTAGTAGTTTTGTTAGTTAGGTTTTTAGTTCGGTTAAGGTTTTTATATTAGGTTTTTGTTTTATTTTCTTTTTGTTTTTGTTTTTTTTTCTTTTCTTTTTCTTTTCATTTATTATTACTATTATTATTATTATTATTATTATTATTATTATTATTATTATTATTACTATTACTATTACTATTACTATTAGTAATATTATTATTATTATTATTACTACTATTATTATTATTATTATTACTATTACTATTACTATTACTATTACTATTAGTAATATTATTATATTATTATTACTACTACTATTATTGTTATTATTATTATTATTATTATGATTATTATGATTATTGATATTCCTATTATTATTATTATTACTATTATTATTATTATTATTTATTCACATATATTTACATATATAGATGAGACTATATCAAATTCAAAAAAATCATTTGCACATAGAATAAATTCTAGAAAATCTATCGCCCTTTAACAAGACTCTAAAATAATTAAAATCATTTTATGGAATAAGTCTAAATGAGTATTTATATAAATTAATTAATTAGTAAAATTTATTTTCTAATTAACTATAAAAATACTCTAAAAAATTTCAATAATTTAATAAAAATATTTAAAATAAAATTTAAAAATTTGGGGGTTTACAACATTGTTGTCCTTTCATTTGCAAGCTGCCTGCAGGTTGCTGTTCTTACTGAAATCAAGTTTCTCCCCCAACTCTAATTAACCATAACACATACTGCTATCAAAATGATAGTTAAATCACTCACACAAGATAAATGCATACTTCTCATAACATGTATATATATATATATATATATACATATATATATATATACATATATATATATATATTTAACACTCTCGCTAAGGCATATTATCAAACACTTAGTGCACAATACTGAGATACTCTATGATACACCCTCCCAATAATATCCAAAATCCCCAATGCTCTACTAACACCACGAATACATATAAATTATATGTAATCACAACTAATATAACTAGTTACAAAAGGAATTAAAGGGAAACAACACAATGCACTCAAAATAGAGCCCCGTATCACACGGTATCATACCGTATCACGATACTGCCTACTAGTGTCAAATTAGGAACACGTATCTAGCACTCCAACCCCGATCTAAGTCCGATATAACTAAAATGGTGTCATGACACACACTTGATTTTCCACCTCATAATTTTCTTAAAATACACACAAAAACCTATATAGAATACACAATATACTACCAAGTAGCCTAGAAATTGTTCTTATAGGCAGTCTTGTACCATGGGATGATTCCTAGTGGTCAAATGCATGATTTGAAAGTTACAATAAGAAAAAATTTAGAAATTACCAATTGGGAGATGGATTTCCAATAAAAACTAAAGTGGACACGATATCTTCACCAATGCTCCCCCTCCTTCTGCTTCTTGCTTCTACAAGTTCCAAAACTTCTTTAGGAATAAAAATGAGGGGGAATGAAAGTAAAATAAGAGACAAATTGATGGAGGGAAATATGGGAAAATTAGGGATATAAAAAATGAATGAACAATTGAGATGAGAGAGAGAGAGAAGACCCTTTATATATGGTTGGCCCCTCATTTCCCCCTTCTCTAAGCAATTGACAATGTCTTAGTTGCCCCCCTTCATCTAATTATGAAGAGGATTAAGGATGGAGAATTTTGGAAAGTCTCTAATTAAGTCAAATTATGTCTAACCCTCCTAATTAATTTGTAGGAATAGGCTATTGGACTTGGGTCCAAGTTGGGCTCACTAGTTATCATGACAAGTCTAATTGGGCTTACAATTATCAAGTCTAAATAATAGGATTGCCCACTATTAGAAACAAATACTACAAGTATCTAAATAAATATATAACACTCTAATAAATTAATAACTACTACAAATATTAAATAAATATTTATTACATACCAATAATAATATTATATTACTAAATTTAAATAACTAGGCCAAATTACCAAATTACCCTTATTTGAAAAAGTGAGGATGACATATATGATTATCAGATTGTATCTTAAATTGGTTCTTAATATATCAACTCTATCATTCAAACATTGTTATCATTGAATTATGTTTCATCACCCCTAACAATTAAGGATAGAGCTATCTCTTGTTCATCTAGTTCAGTTCCTATAGAGTTTTACCTTCATTATCTCCTAAGATAGAACCCTTAGGTAGAAAGAATTTATATATGTTCATATTGATCCCCAGATACAAGTGGGTATCCTAGAGTGATTGTTCGGTGTTAGAGTGTGAGCTAGAATTAGTATTGATATGCTAGCGAATGTGTTCTTGTGTGTCACAGGGATGTATGGGAAACCTGAGTATTGGTAGAGTAAATTTCCAATACCAGTAAGAAGAGTACCCTAGAGTGTTATTATAGTATCCTAGGTATTGTGGGACAGTGGATTAAGTGTGCGCATGTCCTAGAGCTATAATATATCATTGATACTAGCAGTAGTTTCCCTTGACTATTCAGATAGATCCAAGTATTATTCTTATTTAATTTTAGTAACTTCTTATAGATGCTAGTATCATAGTTAGTATAATCTAGTTGTTTTCTAAATGATATTGAGGAGAAGTTGCACTTAGGTAGCATATTTTTATATGCTAGGATTGTTGACATCACAAAAAATTATAAAGAAAGTTGAACGAACTTTCGTATTGGTCCAATTAAATAGAACAAAAAAGTACAAAATAAATCTGAGTACAAAATAGAACAAAAAAGTACAAAATAAATATCGCAAATAAAAAGGCCCTCGGAAACTTTCGTATTGTTGACATCGCAAATAAATATCCAGATTTAGAATAGAACAAAAAAGTACAAAAAAACTCTAATGCGTAGATTTTTTAGTACAAAATAAATCTGGATAAGTATGACGGTGGAGATTAAGTCTGTGGTCTACCTTTTTACTCCGTTAATGGTCCAACGAGAGAGAATGGCAAGGCCCTCGAGAACTTGAGTATACGACTCAATGGAGATTCCTTCACCTCTCTTTTTTGTCTTTTTTTCACGTGTGGGAGACGTCCACTATTTATAGTCTTTAAAAGATCATGCGTGCGCATATATGAGCGCATATTTTATGCTGCAGCATATTATCTTCCAAGAATGATGGTTATAGATTTATAACTACATGATGCGATGTGGCTTCCACATGGCAATTTGAGATCTGGGGATGCTAGAGCCCATAATTAATGTGACACGTGCCACGTGTTGATTCCTCAAGGATCTTGACTGTTAATAAAAAAGTTTTGATTGTGTGGAGCTTTTGAAGGAACACTGCCGCATAAAATTTTTGGCGCATGAGGAATACTGCTGCATGGGAACATTGTTGCATAAAAGTATTGGAAGTATTAATGCATGGGACCTTGTTGTGCTAAAGTGCGCTCGTTGAAGTAGTCTGTCAGTTGATGGTGCGTGTTTGTATTTGTTGTATGTATGCCTTTAACTCATGATCTTGGCTGCCTTTAGTGCATGACCTTTGGCTACTCTTAGTGCATGGCCTTTGGTTGTATTTGACGCTTGATGGACTTTAGCACATGGCTTTGGTGGCCCTTAGCATATGACTGCTTACTATTAACTTATTCTCTTCGGATTCGATTGCATCCATAATGTCCGAACGGAACCGCCTTTGTTGTTACTTTATATAGAAGTATGGAAAATCTAGATCCATGTGCCCAACAAATATGCATACCAAGATCGCCTCAAAAGAAATCAGGATGTAGAATGACCATGCGGCAAAGGAAAAGCAGCATCCATGCGCCCTAATTGTCACCCTTAATTATTCCTCACAATTCACCATATAGGGGTAACTTGGACCTTTGCAAGTGACTTAAGGAAGGGGAGAAGAAGCGGTCAGTATTAGAGGTGGTTCATCTCTCTCTCCTTAATTACTTTCATTTTTGATCCATAATTCTAAATCACCAATTTCCCACATTCCCTCCATTAACTTTCCTCTCAAATCACCTCCATTTTCTTCTCAAATTCATCACTCTTTGAGCTTTAGAGCTTGGAGAAGCAAGGAACACAAGAAGGAGGAGCTTTGCAGCTAGAGATCATGTCTGGATCGTGTCCAATTATGTTTTCATTGAAAATTCATCTTCTAATTGATAAATTATGAATTTTTCATCATTCTAAAACCCAAATCATGCATTTAACCATTAGAAATAACCCGATGGCATAGGGCTACCTATAGGAACAAGTTCGAGGCTAATTGGTTATGTATTGTGAGTTTTATTTGGTAATTTGTATGCATGTTGGGGGAATTATGTGACCAATTAGATCTAATTAGACTTATATCGCGGTTATGGAACTAGGTACGTATCTACAAATAGATACGTGTGGGCTGTATCACGATAATTTGGTGATACGGGTTGATTGGGGGTTTTCTCTTCGACATAGGGGTTTGACCATGTCACAATTTGACACGAGTACATGGTTGAGTAGCTAGAACTTTATATTAGTTAGAAATATAATTCTAGACTTCCTTGTATCCTTTGTGATATATTTGGTAATGTGTCAGGGTTGTATCGCAAGCGTATCATAGATTTAATGTGATACGGGTGCGATGCACTCTACGTGTTTGATGGAATATATTCTACTATATTCAAGTATTATATATATATATATATATATATATATATGACTTATATTTGATGTATATATGTTATATATAAGTTATAGTATCTATATTATATTGGTTATGATTATATATATATATATATATTAGTATCTTGATATAAGTCTTGGTGGGGGGAAGGTATCATTTGGTTGAGTGTTTCAGTCATTAGGAAGAGGGGAATCGGGTTGTAATTGTCCACTGTTGGACAGTCGGGTAGCAGCAGCTTTACGGCTTGCAAGTGCTGCAAATGATAAGGAGTAAGGATTATGTATGTTATGTACTATCGAGAGGGGGAGGGATGCTTGTCAATATGATATATTGAACAATCGGGTTAGTAACACAGTAGTAGTGACTGTTAAGTTGAATCAAGAATGACTAATTAGATGTGGTTCATGAGTTGTGTGTTCATTGTTGAGGTATAAACTTGTTCACAAATGATCTATAGCCCACTGTGATGTATATGAACTGTCAGTTGTATAGAGGATGTTAAATATTAGTTGCAGAGTCAGGTTTTGGTCTAAAATAGCTAGTAGCATCAACAATATAGTTCTTAGGGTTTTGGGTTGTAGGAGTGCACAGTAGGCAGCAATGTAACTGTCAGGTTCAATAAAAGTGTAATGCACTGATAGTAGTGGTTTGCAACAATATTGAAGGGGAGACATCAAGGTCTGGTCAAACCTTAGTAGCAGTTGGGGGTCAAGTAAGGGATTGTCAGTAGTATTGTGAAGTTTTTTTTTGTATGTAAGAAAAATGTTGATGTGGTCGGGCTAGCAAGGGTGAGCTGATACTTAAGTATTAGTGTGTGTGTGTATAGGATAATAAGTATCAGAGTTGGTGATACTTAGAATCCTATAAAGATGGCATTGGTAATTGGTTAGTAAGTTAGAGTATCAGTTAGAACACTAAGGCATTAGCATTCCAAGTATAAGTAGAGTTAGGCAAGAGTATTAGTTTATGATACTTGTTATTGAGGGTATTAAGATAATAGTAGATACCAAGGTAATTGGTCATGGTGTAGTTAATAGGGTGGTGTAATTAGATATTAAGTAGAACTTAGATATCAAGTTATATGTTGATATTATCAAGATATCAACCTAGAAACCTAGATATAGGCTCATACAACCTAGAAATAACTAGTTGACCTAGTTTGACTGTTTTGACTTAGAATTGGCCTAACGACCTAGAAATTGACTAGTTTAACTTGTTATCATTCCAAAACCAGGTATTGATATAATAATCCATATATAGGTTTTGAGACGCTAGTTCGGATATTGTTTGACATCTACTACTTTGGACCACAGGCGAGTACATCTATCTCTTAGTTTTTATTTTATGATAGTAGATATATCACATATTCTAGAGCTTTTTACTTGATTCCGACAAAGTGGGTATACGAAATGGTACTAAATGGATCCTATCATAGGATGTTATCCCCTACCGTGTTCAGCGGGTACTCATTCATATATATTTCATTGTGTGTATCGAGTATTAATTTTAGTGTACTTCGTGTTCACCCACTGCTCGTGTTAGTGTGCTTATATTCGTGTTTGTAACGTGTCATGATTGAATCCATTGGTATTGGTTGGGGATGAGGGAGTAAGAGTTAGTTATGTGATTAAGCCCAAGTGTATTTATGTACATATCAATTACATATCACACGTGTAATTGAGTTACCATATTGTATTTGTGTTCAACCTAAACCGATCACATAATAAACTTGCATTCTATGGCACATTATTTAGTTTCATTTATTTTTACTACTTTTAGATATTCATATTGCCTGTTATTCATTTTAGTACATTATATGTTCACTCTAATTTATTATATTCTGATGTTTAGTCATCTTGTATTCTTTTCTATTATCTATTATATATGCTCGATTATGTATTTGAAACTGCTTTCAAAGGTATGTACTTTGCTCCAATCCTGACTGGATATATTTATCAGATGTTTGGTTCGTAGAACAGTGTCCTACCTATATGGACCGCAGGACGACATACCATTAGAGGATACTCCCTTAGAGTAGGAGGACCTAGTACAAGAGGCTGAGGAGGCTTAGACTCCTTGTTTAGACTTATTTTAGACTTTATTGGCAGATATATATATTATTTCAGACTTGTGGATGTATTGTGATTATTTTCTTTATTTTTCTATCTTGTGCTTTATCTTTCTTAGTTTGCATAGTGATTGAGTATAGTTTACCGTCAGGAGATACTATATTGTTTCCCCAGTTTGGAGTTGAGATGATTGACAGGTACCATGTATATATTGTATGATTTGTTTAGATAATAGAGTTGACCCAGATAACGTTCTACCGTCGATGCTACGGCGTAGGATGGGCGTTGTTCACTACTCGTGCCCTTATTTCGTGTGCGGGTTGTGACACATTTTTAGTGGTGGCCCATGCAGGTCAGAGTTGCATTTAGAGCGATATCGTAGTAGTGCTCACCTAGAGTACTGCTATGAGCCTATTTTTGGATATAGCATATAGACTGAGAGTATACTCAATCACAACTAGGAAACAATTTCAAATATCTGTTTTGATATCCTTATCTATTAAACCTTTGCTTTACTTTGAATAATTTCATCCTTCCTTGATGATATCGTATCTTATTCAATATTGATTTATTTGTCTCAATCTATCTTCTGGATGCCACCGAAGACATGTTCCCAGCGCTCAGGCGTAATGTCAGAGAGGTCGGTCACTTCATCGCCAATCAGGGCAGCACCAGCAGACGCTGTTCCAGCAGCTATATTCCAGAGGTCTGCTTCACTGACCCAGGTGGGCATTTTTGTAGCAGCTTTTGGAGGTACTCCACCTCCGGTTCAGAGGGCAACGTCGAGAGTTTCAGGGGATCTTCTAACCCAACCACCCGCAGTTGAGCAGACACAAATATTTGTGCTCTTTCAGCAGATGATACTGGCGCAAGCACCGCCAGTCAGAGGTTATGAGGCAGGGTATTAAAAATGCCAATCAGACTACACTCGTCGCAGTCGAGAGAGTCATCTTAGTCCAGCCATAGACGGTACTATCTCAGTTTACCATGCAGTAGTCGCGGCCGAGGACTATCATAGATTTTAAGAAGATGGAACAAAGGTCTTTAAAGGCACTGAAGGAATTATTTATGCTGATGATTAGATAGAAGACATTAAGGGAAACCTGCGACTGGCACAGATTCTAGAAAGGTTGCTGGTAGAGGCCACAGGAAGCATGATGTTTGATATTGCACTGACTTGGTTCAGGACGGACCCCAAGATCTTATCACCGGGACTTACTTTGGAAGCTTTCCATGAGCTCTTCAAGGAAAAGTTCTTTTCAGATGTGGCTCTGACATCTCTAGAGAGCCAGTTTCAGTACCTCATTCAGGGAGGTATGACGGTGGATGAGTATACGGCAGAGTATTGCATATTAGGCCATTTTATAGAGGGGCAAAACTGCAGAGGAAGGGCCAAGAAGTTCAGAAAGGGCCTGAACAAGAAGATTAAATCACATATAAATGGAGACCCTACCGCTACTTTTGAGGATATTTTGAGGAAGGCACAGCGGAAAGAGGATGATCTAGAGCTTGGCTCCAAAAGGCTGAGGGACATAGGAGGATCCAGTACTAATACGAGACCAATGAAGCGGCCTCACTTTCAACAGCAGCATCCGGGGCACTTTCAGCAGCCGAGGCAGCAGTATCATGGATCAGATCCAGAGGCCAGATATTCCTTGCCCATTATGTAAGACGCAGGGACATGGATGGGATGCGTGCAGGATAAGATTAGGACAGTACTTATTCTGCGGATCAGGAGATCATCCGTTGAGGGCATGTCCTAGAGCTCCAACTTATCCAGCTCAGGGCAGAGCCTAGGCACATAGAGCACCCGCGAGACCACCAGCAGGATAGCAGAGAGGACCTCCCCTACAACTAATACAGCAGCAGTTCGCATAGCACCAACAGCAACAGAGAGGTGCCAAGCGACAGGGGCAATCTTTTGCCTTGACCGTTGAGTAGGAGGAGCCAGTGGGCGATGTTATCTTAGGTTTAGTCTATCTTGATTCTTTTTCAACTCATACTTTATTTGATTCTGGTGCTTCACATAGTTTTGTATCTGTATCTTTTGCTCTGAAATATCACCTTGAGACTAAACCGTTGGCAAGGACTTGCAAGATCACGACCAAGGGTAGCATTATCCTGGTCAGTAATGTTTACAAGGATCGAAGAGTTTCTTTGGAAGGCCGAGATTTGAGCGTGTGTCTACTCGTAATGCCACTTTCGAGCTACGATATAGTACTCGGGATAGATTTATTAAGTAGGCACCATGCTAGTATCGATTATCGTGGAGGTAGAGTTTTATTTCAGATACCAGGAGAACCAGAGTTTGAGTTCATCAAAGGAGTAACAGAGCAGAGCAGAGCGAAGAAGATTACTATGGAGCTATGGTGCACGAGTAGGAGCTACCACATCCATTAATTTTTGAATATATGGACATCTTTCTTGAGGAGTTGTCGGGGTTGCCACCGGACAGAGATATAGATTTCCCTATAGACTTAGTGCCAGGTGCAGAGCCAATATCACAGCACGTCTATAGAGTGAACAATAGTGAACTGGTAGAGTTGAAGAAGCAGGTGGATGAGTTACAGGACAAGGGCTTCATCTGCTCTAGTTTATCACTGTGGGGTACTCCAGTATTATTTGTACCGAAGAAGGATGGGTCAATACGCATGTGTATCGACTATAGGGCACTAAATAACCTTACTATCAAGAATAAATTTATGTTACTGCGGATTGACGATTTATTTGATCAGTTGAGAGGAGGGAAGTTATTCTCAAAGATAGACTTGATGTCGAGGTACGACCATGTAAGAGTAAAGAAGGAAAATATTCTGAAGACACCTTTCAGGACTCAATATGGGCAGTTTGAGTTCTTGGTGATGCCGGTTAGGTTGTCCAATGCCCCAATAGTACTCATGAACCTGATGAATAAGGTATTTTATTAGTACTTGGATCAATTTGTGGTAGTATTCATTGATGATATACTGATTATTCGAAGACCCCAGAGGAACGTGAGAAACACCTGAGGATAGTTTTGGAGACCCTAAGGAGAAGCTTTATGGAAAGCTTTCAAAGTGTGAGATTTTCCTTGATAATGTTAAATTCCTCGAATATTTAATTAAAGGAGACGGAATCTCAGTAGACCTGAAGAAGATTTTTGCAGTCGAGTCGTGGTCCACCCTGAGTTTAGTGGCAGAGATCAGGAGTTTTCTTGGATTAGCATGCTATCATCGGAGATTTGTTTAGGATTTTTCCAGGATTACGGAGCCGATGACTAGACTAACCAGGACGGACGTGGAGTTCGTCTGGACTGAGGATTGTCAAGTTGCTTTCAAGGAGCTAAAGTAGAGGTTAACTATAGCTCCAGTATTGACATTGCTATCAGGGATAGGTGGATTTTTTATATATAGTGATACATCAGAAAAGGGTTTGGGATGAGTGTTGTAGTAGAATGGTAAAGTGATTGCCTATTCTTCCAGGCAATTACGCCCGCATAAAAAGAACTACCCTACCCATGACTTGGAGTTGGTAGTAGTTATTTTTGCTCTTAAACTGTGGAAGCACTACTTGTATGCGGAGCGAGTAGAGATCTTTCCAAATTATATGAGCCTGAAGTATGTGTTCACACAAAAATAACTCAACATAAGGCAACGGCGATGGTTGGAGTTGATGAAGGACTTTGACATTTCTTTACTGTACCATCCATGGAAGGCCAACATAGTCGCTGATGCCTTGAGTAGATATCCAATGGCTATGTAATTTAAAAAGGATAGGCACTTGTTAGCTGATCTTGATAGCTTGGGTATTTAGATGTTAGTTCCTAGAGTTACGACACAGATATGGGGACTTTAGGTATAGTCAGAGTTGATGAACCAGATCAGAGAAACACAGTTCAAGTATGATTCTCTGAGGAGCATCAGAGAGCATGTAAACGCCCTCAATTATTATTTTAGGTAGACTAGATAGGGTTAGAAATATTATTGTAGCGTCAGGGTATTTGAGGTTTAGAAATTTATGTTACAGTTGTCTGATTCTTTATTTAAACACTTGGTGCACCCTACCGTTGTTTAAATAATTAGAGCCCAACAATAGCCCCTAATTTCTAACAAATTATTGCACTCTTGACTTGACAAGCTAACCTAGGCGCTGAAATTTTTTGTAACTCACAAACACAATCTCTTATGCTCTAATTTAATTGCACAACTTTCCAGTCCCAAAATTAATTCTTTAAATCCTATGTCGCGTACCTTTGTCGTTGCTATCAATTTTGGGACACAAACTCAACCCGTTTAGCCGAACCAATTAAAAGGTCCAAGACTGACACTAAGCCTACATCGTTTATGACCTTTGTGTCACTCCTAATTGAGACCCCATGTACACCCCATTTAATTTAAGAGCACATAATATTTTATTTTAATTAAATTAGGGATAACAACTTTGACTAATCCCAACTTAACCCTAATTTAACCCAATATCCCAATTCATTAAGCCCATGCAAAATACACAATACCCCCTCACCCTACATAATACCAAACACTACTTTCCACACGAAATCCCCATCATTTTTTATGCATATGCAAATACCCAAAAGTTAAGGGGCTTATTTGCAAATATGGTGCTAGGTGTCACCACCCTATTGGTCAAGGCCAATGAAGAAACCCCCTCTCTCTCTCTTTGACTGGTCCAATCAACACTCTCTCTCCCTTTTTGTTTGTACACTTTCTCCATGTCAAATCTTGGTCCTCCATTCAAAATGAAGCATCATTCTCACCACACACTATCCTATATAACCACTTATCCTCACCCTATTTCCCAATGTGCCGGCCCTAATCCCTAGGAACCTATGAAAATACCCCCCTCTCTCTCTCCTCCCTCTTTCTTTCTTCTCTAGCCGAACACCATTCATATTCTCTTCTTCTTCTTCTTCTTCTTCTTTTTCTTCTTTTTCTTCATCTTCTTCCTCTTCACTTCTTCTTAACTCATGAGTGCCACCATCCGCCATCACCTTCTCCAGCAGCCTCCACCACTGCAGTCTTCTTCGACTGGAGCCAACTGAGCCACCCGCCATCACCTTCTCCAGCAGCCTCTACCGTCGCAGTCTTCTTCGACCGGATCCAACTGAGCCACCCGCCATCACCCGCACCACCTGCTTCAGTCGAACCCCTCTCGCTATTCTTCTTCGGTGGGAACCCGCAGCAACCTCCACCTGCTGTTACTCTACCATCACCACCTCCATATTACTCCACCGTCGACCATCCCCGCTGCTAGACCTCCATCTCGGCCACCCGCTGCGCCGACCACCTCGAGTCACCTGTCATCACCCGCTGCACCACCTTCACGACCTCGACGGACCACCACGATCAACCACCACCTCTAGCACCTCGACTTCACCTCCATCTCAGTCACCGCAGACCCCTCCGACCACTCACCTCGACTTCACCACCACCCAGTTTTATCCCCCACGACCACCACCTCGATCAATAACTCTAGTCACTTGCACCCCGCCACCTCGATCGAGATGAGTGCCACCCCTGAGGTCGACGCCATCCCTGATCGGAGCCGCAGCATCGCCACTGCCACCACCGCGGCCACTGGGGTAACTCCTTACCCTTCTCATGTAGTGTAGTTTATTGTTTTAAAGAGAACCTAGCTAGGGTTATGGTTTACGAATGCTACATTGAGTTTTAGGGTTTATGTTATATGCATTTTGATAGGTATTGAAGAGTATGTTTATAGTTAGGAAATGGTGTTATGATATTATTAAGGTGGTAATTTGTTAAGGATTTGATAACTAATGATGAATTGATTGAGGTGTATGTATTGTGATATTGTAAGTTGGTCATTTGTTGAAGACTTGATAACTAATAACGAATTGATAGAGGAGTAGCTACGTGTATGTAAAACGGAATTCGAATAATAAAATGACGATTTTATAATTGAGGGTTTAATAATTAATAATTATTTTATTTGATGATGAGCATAGTTGAATTATTGGAAACACCGTGATAAATAGTAGGATTGAGGATTTGGTTTGATGATGTTATACGGATGATTGATCGTATTAGATGTAACATACCTCTAGTCAACCTTGGTCAACCCTCTAGCTTAGTGTTTATGTGAGCTATGTAATTAAAACTGAAGCCTATGCTAGACGTATGTCACCTCTCATTTTAGAATAGCATCGTGATAGTTTATTGTTTGAGCTTGTATCTCGTCTCTAGGTACTACGAGATCCGCGGACTTGGACATTGTACCGGAGCCCCATCTTCAACATCCGGATCCAAGCAACTGTACCTTGCCACCCTGTATCTCAGTTACCAGATTTCTATTTATTTATTATATGCATTGTGCGCTCTTTGGATCATAATCGTTACTTTCCGTTCGGGTCATAACCGGGTGCAGACATTCGTCGGTAACGTCTGGTCATGATTGATAGATGTTCACAACACCTGGATGTACATATTTGGTTATATCATAACCCTAGGACACATTCAGACACTATCATCATGCCAGATTTTATGTATCTTGATACTGTCAGCATGATTGAAATCTGGGATGACTTTAGGGTCGCGATTGTTGATAGTTACTTCAGTATGACGACACTGTTAGATAGAGGTTCAGGTTCAGCGAACACTCATTGACCGCTTGAGGAGGGGAAGACAGTTACTAGATATTTGGACTCCTCTGCATGCGCTATATATATGTATATATCCTATTTATGTAGTGTATCTGTATCTGGAGTAGTAGTATCACCCGTGTGACTCTTTGCTCGGAGCTATGGTACGTCCCGTGTGTCTATGTGTTTGGAGCTACGGTTTTATTTTGGACAGCCCATGCGTCAAACATTGTCTACAAAGTTGTGTCTCACTTAGGTGGTTATGCTAGATTACACCGGTGTTGCACTTGTTTATTTCTGTTATACTATGGCTTGCTGTTTTTGTACCTTGTTACGTCCCTCTGAGGACCTAGTTCCCTTCCAGGCTTAGGCGAGGAGGACTACCCGGAGGAGTAAGGACCGGGTGTATATCCAGGAGCGGGGCCTGTTGCAGAGGACGAGATCCTTCCCGAGGACTTCGTTTAATCACTGGTAGTGACTTTACCCTGGGACGGTAGTACTATCTAGCTTTCAGATACCGTTCCTTGTTATCTTACTGCTTCCGTTCATTTTAGTATTTGTATTAGCGGGTTTGTTCCCGTGTGACTCTTCTCGTATTTGTACTATGATTCATTTCCCATGTTAGTTTCCTTCTGCACATTAGTAGTGATGTTCTTCTCTATGTGCTCTATATATATGTTGTCTGTGGATGAGATTTAGTTTTACTGTCTATGTGTTATATATTAGGTTTTATCATTGTACTTTACAGCTTAGGTGCACTCCATCGGGTCCATTAGATTGGGATGCCTGTCGAAGTATGCCCGGGTAGCGTCCCGAGTGAAGACAGTTCGGTGATCCAGCCGATCCAATTGCCGACTTTCTGCAACAACTTCATGGGGCGAGGGGGGGTATACCCCAAGGAGAATCCTTGGTGCAACGGGTGGATCACCCCAACAAACCTCAGATGGGCTTGCCTAGTTGATTGGGCCTTGAAGCATTTTTGGAGAGAGCTAGAGGTCATTGGACTGTATGTTACTGTGAGTGTGACGAATGTTGGGTTTCCTCCCAACCCTAACCTGTTTCTGGTACTGATGGAGCGATACATTTCGCTCACCGGGACCTTCGCCACTCCACTGGGGGAGTTGGGATTGGCCCTCCATGAGATGGCAGAGATCTCGAGACTGCCGATGGAGGATACCCCATATGAAGAGTATGTTCCCACCAACCGGGAGTTGGAGGACTCGGACCGTCGGGTGGTAGAAGTATATCAGGAGCTGATGTGCCATTACTTCGCGTGCACTGCTTTTTATGATGAGCCTTCTGATTTGGCTCACACCACTAAGTGGACGTCCTACCTCTTCTTCCACCAGGCCAGGGCCGCCAAGTCGGAGAAAGTCTCAGGGGGCAAGAATGAGCCTGTGAATTGTTTGGGCGTGCTCAGTGCCCAGGTCGTCGAGGATCTTATGGAGGATGCTAAGGCTCCAGATCAGATTCTCAATGATGGGGTAGAAAAGTATCCTGAAGGCACTAAGGCCTATAGTTACTTGAGGCGCTGCCGCAGGCCTCTGTCTAAGGAAGCCCGGCTGGCTGGTTTCCTCTCTATATGGCTGCATCGAGTAGTGGTACCCGGTATCGCGTCCGCGGACCGCATTCACCGGAACATCCTTTGGCCTGCTGTGCATCTGGTGTTCGGGGCAAGACTGGGCTTGCTCCTTGCCATGGTGTGCCGTATACAGGCTGGCCTGAGAGCCATGACTGATGGACTGCTCGTCGATGAAGCTCGGCGTGATAGCTTTCCCCGGGTAGTGTTACCATACCTATACTTGATGGGATGGTTAATTCTCCACAACCTCCGGGTGATGTCTCCCGGCCCTGGTAGCAGTTCGGTGGGTAGTTTCTTGCTGAACTACAAGGACTCTCCCTGAAACGTGAACACAGTTCTAGACTGTCGGCTGGTGCTGAGCCTCAGTCATGGCTGGAAGCTCCTCTGCACTGTCCCCTCTGTACATTGCAATCAATCGGGGATTAGGCTTGAGGATTTAGGTGGAGAGAAGACAAATCTTTCTTGGGAAGCTTTTAATTGGTTGGTCTATATCAGACCCTCCCATTTACTGTAAAGAAGCGAAGATCATTGCTCATTCGAGCCCTACTTGCCCAGTCGATTTGCCAGGCAGTTTGGGTACGATCAGCTGTACGTGGGCAATGCCGTCACCAGCTTTAAGTCAGGGGCGGACTCATTGATGGAGCCAGAGGATGGCAGTATTTTATCATGGGTTGCCCGGGAGCAATCTTTATCGTGCCGGTCGTCACACTCTCCACGGAGCTGCGCATCCTCCATTCGTATGCCCAGTTCTACGTGGCGATCAACACCTTCCATCATGATTTTGACATGCGTGGAAGCTTTAGGGTGCCTTCTCCCAAGCTCGGGGAAAGAGTCGAAGTCCCCTCGGTTTCTTCTGACGAGGGTGAGGAGTTCGTCACTCCGGATGAGCCTCTGGTGTCGGTGCCGAGGTGTGAAGTACCTCCGCCTGCGGGGGCTTTGGTAGTCTCTGGGAAGTGAAGGGCTCCTGCTTCCAAGGAGGCTTCTCTTCGTAAGAGGAGGAAGGAGACGGTTGCTCGTCCTCTCCGTATTCTTGATATTGAGACTCCTAGAGAGGATCCTGCTGTCTCCCTATTGGGGATGTCTCTTTGATTGGAGGTTCCTTGCCTTTCGGAGAGGGACCCTCAGTTTCGGCTGGCGGTGCCGGAGAACCCCTGCTTGAGTCTGTCGTTGCTACCACCGCCTCCGGTAGTGGAACGAAATCGCCTGCGTGGTCGAGGCAAATGAGAGAATCTTTTCCTAGACCAGCAACAGATGAAACTACTGCCGTGTCCGTGAGCATGCCTAGCGAGATTCCAGCTGACGAACCTCGACTGCGTCTCGGTGAAGGCTCGGTAGAGAACCTGGCGATGTTGGTGGGCCCACCCCCTTCTCCAGGTATGACAGTTCGCATTGCGTCATTAAGGCGTGATTTAGCTATATCGGCTGCAGATGCGATATATATACTGTTGGCTACGGGTAAATGTCATCTTTATGTCTCCTCTTAGAAAGATTACCATTATATTAATATCAACTTTCTTGTCTTCTTCTCAGGGGACGGCGTCCACGGGGAGTATAGCGTTGAAGTGCCTTCTGGCTCTGCTCGGGCTCCTGGCGATGATACGAAGGCGCCCGACTTTGAGGAGGAAATATCTTCGGGGGCCAGCTCGCCCGAAGTAGTTTCGTCATCTCAAGAGGAGGACGAACCCGTTATCGTGACCTCGCCTCTCGCGAGTATGCCGATGACTTAGACCGTCATTGTCGTACCTCCTTCGGTCGCACCACCCGTCGAGGCGGCGGCTATGGCTACCTCGTCTGCATTTATTTCTGGAGGGAGACTCGCCAATATCGCGGCCACTCCTGGCGTCCAATCGGATCTAGTTGCGCTGACCGAGCAATATACCAGCCTCTTTTATACCAGTTTGAAAACGCTGATATCAATGGTGTTGGCGAAGAATCTAGACTTCGAGCGTCTGAAGAAGGCTTCTCAGTTTTCGATCGGGGCGGTCAGGGAGTTCGGCGATTCTGGGGTAGCTGACGCCCTGGAGGCGATGGTTAATGGTTTGGAGCAACCTATTAACGAATACTTGCAGCTGGCTCAGGGCAGCCTTGAAGCTGAGGTCCAGGCCAGATACGACCTCATGACTGCGCGGCTTACTAAACAGCTGGAAAGCCTAGATAACTCCATCAAAGCACATAATCTGGAGATGGATGAAAGAGAAGCTGTCGTGGCGAAGGCTCTTGCTCTTCAGACGAAGTGCCAATCCGAGCATGAAGAGAACGTAGCGAGGGCCCGCAAGTTGAAGGAAAAACTTGCTCTGGCAGAGGAGTGGTCTTTTCAGTCGTTGGCAGGTCTAGATGTAGCGACTGATCGAGTGAGCACAGTACATCGGGATCTGGAGCGTGCAGAAGCTGCCCGTGCTGGCTCTCTTCGGGCAAGGGCCGAGCTGTCCTTTATGAGCAATCCCGAGGCACGGCTGGAGTGGGCCTGCGCTGATGCCTTGGTTTCCAGGAATGAGAGGATAGCTGCACTGGTGCAGCTGATTCGCGATCTGACCGCTCCTCCATAATGATGTACCTTTTCTTCTTTTAGCTTCCCAGATGTAATTCTGCTCTTTTTTTTCTTTGGGAATAAATAAAAGCGACTCTTTTTTGACTTTGTGAACCCATCATTTCAGAATTTAAATGACAGGTTTGGGCGAGAGTGATATCAGAGGTAGTATGGACGTGATAGACTGTCGATAAACTTTTAGTAGGACATATCTATTCAGAGGTCATACGGACATGATAGAATATGCTTTGGTAGGATATATCTATTCATAGGTCATATAGATATGATAGAATATGCTTTGACTAAAGTTTGTAGACAAGACACTATCAGAGGTAATATGGACGTGATAGGTATTGTATTTCCAAATTAGTCGAACATATCTATTCAGAGGTTGTATGGACATGATATAATATGACCCAACTAGTTTTCATTTTTTGAAGTAGTTTTGTCAGAATTGAGATTCTCGCTATATTTTATTTGAGAAGAGGAGGTTAAGCATAGTACCTTTTCAGAAATTTACCGTTGGTAGGAGCCATTAACAGGTCTCCATTAGGCTGGGCTAACCTGTAAGCGCCGTTTGAGAACGTTGTCTCGATCACATAAGGGCCTTCCCACTTGGGCTGGAATTTGCCTTTACTCCTGTGAGTAAGGATCATCGGCCTTCTTACGGCTAAAACTAGCTCGCCGACTTTGAACACTCTTTCCTTTACTTTATGATTGAAATCTCTAGAAATACGTGCTTGGTAGAGCACGATGCGCTGTTGAGCTTGGAGACATTTCTCGTCTAATCCTTCTAGCTCTTGAAGCCTTAACATGTCATTCTTTTCTTGAGTCAGCTCATTAGTCACGGCTATCCTGAGTGACGGGATCTGGATTTTAATGGGGAGAATAGTTTCGCTCCCGTAGACCAATGAAAATGGGGTACAACCTGTCAGTGTTCGTACCGTTGTGCGGTATGCCCAGAGACATTCGCCCAGCTTCTCATTCCAATCTCTTTTGTTTGAAGAGACGAACTTCTTCAAGAGTTTGATAATGGTTTGTTTGAAAGCTTCCGCCAAACCATTAGCAGCTGGATAATATGCCGTAGAGGCAATATTATGTATCCGATTTTTATCGTAAAATCGGTGAAACACTTGGCTGATAAACTGAGGCCCATTGTCGTAAATTATCCTCCGGGGTACCCCGAAGCGATAAATGACGTGATGCTTGATGACGCCTTTACCTCAACAAGAGGGATCGCCTCTGCCCATTTGGAGAAGTAATCCGTGATGGCCAGTATGAACCGGTGACCTCTGGAAGAAGACGGGTGAATAGGACCAATGATATCCATACCCCATGCTTCGAAAGGCCAGGATGCAACCGTAGGATGTAGATATTCAGACGGTTGATGTATGAAGTCTGCATAAACTTGACAGGCTCTGCATTGTCTTGCATAGTTAATCGCGTCTGCGATCATAGTGGGCCAGTAATAGCCTATTCTCCTGATACGATCCTGTAGCTTAGGACCGGGCTGATGTGCTCCGCATACGCCATCATGAGCTTCCCGAATAATCTGCTGTGCTTCGTCCTCAGAGTGACATCTCAATAGCAGTCCGTCGTAGGTCCGGCGATATAGGCCTTGTGAAGATGCATCGAAGTAGAAGCGTAATGATCGTCTTTTGACGGATACTGCTTCTTTGGGGTCCTCTGGCAAGATTTCGTATGCGACAAAATCTATGAAGGGACTTCTCGAGTCTTTTCTAGGGGGATTTGTGTTCACAGCGTAGCTGCGTTGTATGTGAAGGTTGTTCTTCACACAGAATAAATCTCTGTTAAGAAGGATTACCGAATTCTGTCTTCTTATAGGAGTGGCTAAATCCGCAGCTAGACTGGCTAGGGCATCAGCTTCCAGATTCTGAGATCGAGGTACATGCTCTAGTAAGAACCCTTTGAATGTCATGGCTATCTCGACCGTTGCTTGGTGATAGGGGATGAGGTCTGGAATCCGGACTTCATATATTCCCCTGACTTGATTGACGATAAGCAGAGAATCACCGAAAGCTTTTAGGGACTCGACCCCCAGCTCTTTGGCGACTTGGAGCCCGATTAGCAGAGCGTTGTACTCTGCCACATTGTTGGAGCATGGCTCGCTAAGAGAATACGCTCGGTAGATGACGAGTTTATCAGGAGTGACCAGGACGATTCCTACCCATGAAACCACGTTTCCCGTAGAACTAGTTCTAGAGGCTCCATCGAAGAATAGTTGCCATGCGCCACTTTCCATTGCGAAATTACATTCTGCAACTTCATCGGGAATGTCCTCGTATAATTTGGAGGCCTCCGGGATCGGATGAGTAGCTAGGAAGTCGGTCAGCGCTTGGCCTTTGATGGAGTTCTGCGGGACATATACCATGTCGTATGGTGTTAACAGCATCGCCCAAGTCGCGAGTCGGGAATTAAGAGCACTTGGCTTGCTCATCAGTACTCGAAGAGGGTTGATCCTGGAGATGATATGAATAGTCTGGCCGGTGACATAGTGCCGCGTCTTCTGGATAGCGAACATCAGAGCCAAGCATTCTTTCTCCACTGGGTTGTACCGGTGTGCGGCTCCGACCATCATCCTGCTGAGGTAGTAGATAGCCTGTTCATGACCCATGTCGTTCTTCTGTGCGAGAAGAGCTCCTAGCGAATGATCCATCGCTCGAACGTACAACAAGAATGGTCTTCCCATGACGGAAGGCACTAGAACTGGCGGACTGGTGAGATAGCGCTAAATATCTCCGAACGCTTGCTGACAGATTTTGTCCCATACGAAGGATACACCTTTCTTCATGAGATGCAAAAAGGGCTGACATCTCCCCGAGAGGTTGGATATGAATCTCCAGATATAAGCCAGACGGCCTTGAAATCCCCAGAGTTCCCTCAGATAAAGGGGCGGTCGCATTTCTACGATGGCCTGGACTTTGTCAGGGTCCACTTGGATGCCTTTGGCGGTAATGACAAATCCCAGGAATTTGCCACTAGATACACCCAAAAATGACTTCGTAGGGTTCATCTTGAGTTGATGTTGGCGCATTAACTCGAATACCGTCCTCAAGTCTTGAATGTGATCATCTTTGAGGCGGCTCTTGACGGCTATGTCGTCCACGTAACATTCTACTATTTTGCGTAAATGCTCATAGAATATGTTACTCATAGCCCGTTGGTATGTAGCCCCGGCATTCTTCAATCCGAAGGGCATGACCGTATAGCAATATACCCCCAACGGGGTCCGGAAGGTAGTGTGCATCTCGTCTTCAGGATGCATCTTAATCTGATTGTATCATGAGAATCCGTCCATGAAAGACATGCGTTCAAAACCGCAGGTGTTGTCGATCATGATGTCCGTGATGGGAAGAGGGAACTCATCCTTAGGGCAGGCCGCATTCAGATCTCGATAATCGATGCAGATACGTATTTTCCTATTTTTCATTATGACTGGGACAACGTTGGCGACCCAGTCGGAATGTTGTTCTTCCCGGATGAAA
Organism: Iris macrosiphon; assembly: GCA_036927795.1. Taxonomy (NCBI): domain Eukaryota; kingdom Viridiplantae; phylum Streptophyta; class Magnoliopsida; order Asparagales; family Iridaceae; genus Iris; species Iris macrosiphon. The sequence continues at coordinate 67,000,717 of JAYESA010000006.1, read as the reverse complement.
CCGTAGGCTATCAAATTCTTGACTTCAGCTTCAATGGCGTCCATCATATCCGGGCGGAACCGGCGTTGGTGCTGCTTCATAGGCTTTGAATCGGTCAATAAGTTGAGTTTGTGAGTAGCCATCTATGGGTCAAGGCCCGGCATGTCCTCATAATCCCATGCAAAGACGTCGATATACTCTTTTATCAGCTGGATAACTTCTTCCCTTTCAGCTGGGGAAAGATTGTTACTGATAAATATCGGCTTTGGCGAAAGTTTAACCCCAACATCAACCTGGATAACTTCGTCTTTGGTGGGAGGTTCCCTTTTCTCGAAGCAGAATTCCTACTGTGTATCCATTTATTGGGCCCAAGAGTCATTCTCAAATAGTTCAGATTCTTGTTCGTCTGATTCAAAGGAATCTGTCACTACCATATTCACTGATAATGTTTGTTCGAGAGCATCAGGTGAGTCAGAGGGCGACGAGCCATTCTGAGAAGAGGAGAAGATATCCTCGTCCGACTTAGAGGAGGTGGCATACCCTAACCCGAAATGAGTTCGTTGATAGTAGGGGTCGCCGCGCAGCGGCGTCCGTCTACCTCTTTTGTAGTTGAGGCCTGGCTTCCGCTTTAAGTCGTAGCCCATATTTTGCATGATCCTTAACGCTTGCGGGCTGTATCGGTGAACTTGTATTTTTCCAGCATCGTCATTGAAAGAATCTTCCTGGATAGCCGGTCAATTGCGCATGCGGTCGAAGACTATTAAACGCTGGTTGCTGCAGGTAGGCGGGATAATGAAGATAGAATTCTCATGTGGTCCATACGTCATGACGACGTTGGATGATGACGCTACTTCCCAGACATACGGACGGTAGGAGTTCATAACTTCCAAGAAGTTTTGTGTTATGGGTTCTACCTCGTCACGGGGAGTGGATTCCTGATTTGAAATTTGAGCATCAATATACTGGAAAAGAGAATGTTTATTATCATCTGGAACTCCGTTCCTGGTTGCATTTACATCGGTCGGCTGCCTGTTGCGCCGAAGGTTGATGACCAAGGGTGGAGGCTTCTGGTTCAAAGTGACCACTAGAGGATCACTCCCTTTTCCTGACTTGGTCTTGTTCTGGTGAATAGCCATAGGCTCCATGGCTTTTGGATGAGTGGTTCTCCCTTTCACTCTGATTGACAGCGGTAGTGTGGCAGAGGGTTCTTCTGGCTTCCGGTAGGATTCCTTCTCTGCCTCGCCCGACACTTCTTCCGTGTGGTCTTGAGAGTATAATACAGCATCGAAATAGTAGGATTCTACTCCTTTAAACCGGTTTAGGTCAGCAACCTCCGTTTGTACTGTTCCTTGGGGGTCTACATATTTAAGACATTGATGTAGAGTTGAAGAAACGATGTTGTGGTCGTGGATCTACGGTCTTCCCAGCAAAATGTTGTAGGATACCGCTGAATCAATGACGTAACATGTGGCCACCGATCTAAGGTTGCCCATCTGGATCCTCAGGAGAATTTTCCCCAACGGCTTACTTCTTCCGGCGTTGAAACCCACGATTGTAGTGGAGGTATAAGCCAATTCGCTGGTAGGAATCCTCAGCGGTCTCAGCAGACTGTGAGGGATGATGCTGATCGACGATCCCGGATCTATGTGAATCCGATCGACCTCCATTGAATCGACGTACCCGGTGTAATAGAGGAGCCTGTCATGCCTGTTATGTTTTAACAGCATGTCGTCTTGAGTGAAAGTGATATTTGGGACCACTTCCATTACACTTTGGCATTGAGGACATGCCATCGGTTCTTCGTCGGAGGACTTGAGCTGGGTCAAGCATGCCACCGCCTACATCAGTGCTTCACTCAGGGCTAGACGAGTGTCTTGGGAGAGCCTGAGTAGCTCGAAGATGGACAGCCTGGCTTGTGTATCAGCCAGTTGGGCCAGTATATCGAAGTTGTATGGCTTCTCTAAACCTTTGTTTGGAATGTTTTTCACAGGTTTATCAAAACGCACTTCTCGTTGCTTCTCCTTGTCCGCCGGAGTTGGTTTTGAAGGACCGGCATCTGGTACGGCAGGGCCTGGTCCTGAAGGTTTGGCAGCTGAAGCATTCGTCGGTGCATCTTTCTGACTTGCTCCATAGTCGTTGAGGTAGGCTTTCCCTGAATGGGTTGCAGCAAGTACCTCGTTTTCGTCTGATGGTAAAGAAGTTGCGACCATATGGCATGGTTTGCATTTGGAGCTCTTTTTTGACGTAGCCTTAGTAGCTTTAGTCTTCTCCTCGAGCTCTGACACCAAATCCAGATGAACCCACATAATCTCGCCCTGTCGGGTGGTTAGGGGTACCAGGTTATGATTTTGACCCCTAGCTGGAGGGAGATTGACGATGTTCATCGTGGTCCTGGAAATGTGTCACTACCACATTTCCAAATAAGGGCAATTGTGTAATTTCACTATTTTGAATAATTATGTATTTAATTAATCTGCTGAGTTTTATAAACTATTTACATATTGTTAGTTGTGTTTGGTTTAGGTCAAACCCTAGAACTCATTAGGACTATAACCCTAATGACTAAACCCTAGTTTGAAACCCAAATTCTAGACAAAACCTAGAATTTCAATTTTAGGGTTGAACCTCAAACCCTAGAATGACTAAACCTGAGTTAATTGAGTTCTGCATGACCTAACATGGGGGTTTAACCTAAACCTATGCATTAGAAACCCTAACCTAGCTTTTAATATAAAAGGGAGCCACCCTTTTCCTTCATGAAGAAAGAAACCCTAGCCTCCATTAAGAAAACCATTTCCCCACCCCTAAAATTCAGAATCAAACCTTAGGGATTCCATCTTCCTCCTCCAAAGCAAAGGAAGCAAGGAGCTTGGGTCAAGGAACCTTGGGGAAGAAGAACTTCCATTAGAGAAACCATCTCAATAGGTAAAATCCGATTTTTAATCCCTTTAATTCCTGTTTTTCTGTTGTCATTAGGAACCCACCTTGTGGTGTAGGTTTCGATTTAGGGATTCTACATGAGGACCTAGGAGATCTAGGGTTTTGGTGACCTACGGTTGGTTTCCCCAAATTTTGTGAACCCTAACCCTAGGGGTTTATATGTAGGCAGATTTCATCATATACCTATAGATTTGATCTTGATTTTTAGGGTTTTAAGTTTGGATTCATGTGTTCCTAGGTAAATTAGTTTTCTGCATTTTTGTGTTCGATGGAATGCCTCTTAAGGGTTCACCTATCTAAGTATTTTAATCTTACATTGTTTTGATGTAGATGTGTAGATATATATTAGCGTGGTTGTTGATGTGTTGTTTTGCTAAATCTGCACAGTCGGGTGTGTGTATTGGGGGAAAATTCTGTGCAGTGTGTGGTCGGGTATCTGTGAGTGGCTGTTTGTACCCAGATCCGGGAATGCACATGTGTACACATGTGTGTGTGTCCCTGTGATAAACATCAGTGTCTCTACTGTGTTTAAACCTGTGTCTCAGTTAGTAATACCTATGTATCTGTGAATAATGTGTGAGTGTGTGAACATGTGCTTATAGGTGAATTATCTGAGTGTGAGGGTGTAGTTCAGTAGCAGAGCATCAGTGAGTGTGCAGTGAATTAGGGTTGGTTGATTGAGGGTAAAATTCTGAGAGAAGGGAGAGAGAGCAGTGAACTCAACCCTGTGTTGTGTATCAGTTATGAGTGTCAGTTAGCCCCAGGTTCAATAGTGTGTGAGAGAGAGTATTACCTGGGGGTGTATCAGTTAGGTGAGAACTATAGCAGTGTGTGTAGCAGTCCAACTGTCTGAGTGCAGTGTGAGGTATATATCCCTGTGAGTGAAGGTATATGAGTTCTGTGTCAGTGTGATACTTGTGTGAGTGAGTGGAAATTCCTAGGTCCAAATGTATAACTGTATAGTGTGTATCCCTGAGTATGCAGTGTCTCAGTCAATTGAAGAATGATAACTTACCCAGGTTTAGTGTATCAGTATTCAGCATTGCTGTGTGTGTATGTTCTGTGTGCATGAACCTTTGTGTCTGGGTGTATCAGATATGGGGAAGAGAGTGTGTGGCTGTGTGTGAGTACAGTGGGGAGAAGAACTGTGTGTATGTCTCAGAATTCCAGAATACCTGTGTCTACCTGTGTGTGTAGTGATTTGGGTATCAGTGAGTGTTCCTATATGAATTCTGTGTAACAGTATGTGAGTGAGGTGCATTTGGTTTCAGTTCTTGAACTGTGTTGAGTAACTTGTGTGTTCTTATATCAGAGTGTCTAGGTATTAGGTGTGTCTGTGTTTATTGGTGTGTATAGCAGTGATACCTGTGTCAGTGTGTCTAGGTGTGTTTAAGTATTATTAGTGTCAGTGTGGAGTGAGTTTTTCCTGTGTGTGTGTATCTTTATATGAACCTGTAGTAGTGTGTGTCTGTAGCAGTGAACAGATCAGCGTAAGTTATTGGGAGTGAGCTCAGTTGAGGCTAAAGAATTGGTAGTTCGTGTGCACTAGAGTGTACACAAGTGTTGACAATGTAATATCTCGATTTAAATACCTGATACACAGGTAAGTATCAAATGAGAGATGATTCACTGCATTAGGGGAGATGCATTGTCAGTTATAAGTGTGGTGTAGAGGATTATTGTACTGCAACAGAAAGTTGCATGGTAACAACTGAAATTGTTGTTACACTTATTGCAGCAGCAGTAGCAACTGCCTTAGGCTCAGGCAGAATTGCCTTGGGTAGACTGGAGCAGGCTTTAACCATTGCACAGTTGCATATGGTACCAATTTGGATTGGCTTGCTATTAACTCAGTCACAGCAAGTCTGCAAGTTTGATATCAGGCTTTGCAGCTGTTGTATCAGCTGAGCACTTATATCTGAAATTATATATGGATAGTATTATTGATACTTGGGTATGTGCACATGTGTGTATGGGTTATAACAGTTAACAGTAGCAGTGAAGGTAATTAGGGTTAGTAGCCAATATTGAGGCAAGGTATATGTTAAGGGTTGTATTAAGATACAAACTAGAATATATATCTATAGGAGTTGTTATACACAAATAACATATAGTATATAATAGTAGCTAGTATTATACTAGATACCTTAGAATGGTATAGAATTTGACTAGTGAACCTAGTTAACCTAGTCTAGACTTAGCTATGACCTAGAAACCCTATCTTTTATTTAATTAAACATGTTATTTCCTTAATTCAGTATCTGACATTATATTCCACAAATAGGTCATTATGATCCCACTTTGGACATCGATCCTCACATTTTGCTCAGGACCACAAGCGAGTACATTCTCTGACAGTTTTCATTTTGTTGATTACTTCTATAATCTAGTTGTATTATATACTTGATTTTGACACTATGGATACACGGGTTAGCACTCTAGATCTCCATCATGAGGAGTCGTGATTGGAATCCATCGTGCTAGCTGGGGGATGGGGAACTATTAGTAGATTATGTGATCATATCCAAACATTTACATGCATCATAGCTCACCCCACTTCTCACGTCGGGTGCGGCCTGACCATTTATATGCATCATAGCTGTTATATATGATTAGCCTGACCACTACATGCATCATAGCTAACCATATGGTTAGCCTGACCTACAAGAATCATAGCTAATCATATATAACCAGCCTGATCTAGTCCCAAGCCGATCACATAATAAACTGATAATTTAAACACTTAGCTAGATGTCTATTCTTTATTCAGATTCACTTGTTCCAGCATTCACTACTTATTGTTCTAGCATTCACTATTTATTGTTCATTGCTAGATGCTCTATTGCCTATATTCATTTTCTCCAGTACTTCACATTTTCAGCATATATTCTCATCTTGTATTTCTTACACTGTTTATAGTTTTTGTCAATTTAATGAAACTGCTGTTAGTGTTTGTGCTTCGCTCCAATCCTGACTGGATAACATTTTTCAGAGGACCTGGAGAACTATTGCCCCACTGATTACTGTCCAGGATTAGAGGAAGATTTCACTCCAGAAATCCCAGAGGAGTTGCCTATCCTAGAGGAGATCTTACCTGCCTGTACTTAGATTACTTCTTCTGTATTTATTGTTTTACACTGAGACTGAGTTGTATTTATTATTTGTGACTTTATGAGGTCATCTAGACCCAGGTTTTGAGTTGGACTTATTGTGGTTGGTTTATTATAGAACTCTTTTCCATTCTCTTCGTGCCATTATTTCTTATAGCTTGTGATTAAGTATATTTATAGAACTGTGGATTATTATCATTGTCCTCCGTACGGAGTTGAGACGATTGACCGGATTTATATTATGATGAGACCTAGACAGCGTTCTACCGCCGATGCTGCGGCGTAGGCTGGACGTACACACGACTCATGCCCAAATTCCGGGTGTGGGTCGTGACAAAATCGGTGTGACACCGTCCGAGACTTCTTGGGAAGGCAGATTGCCAAACCGCAGAGAGATCATGTGGGCCGTGACCGTCTTCTCGGTGTTGTGCAGAGTGATGGCCTTAGCATCAATTAACTCCTGGATCTTCCTTTTCAGTATCTAACACGCCTTTGTCGGGTGGTGTACGTATCTATGGAAGATGCAGTATTTGGGGTCGTTAGTGCTGTCGACTTCTTGGGGCCGCCTTAGCTCTGGAAGGGTGATCTTGCCAATTTTGACGAGACACTCGAATATACTTGGGATATCATCGTCGTCGAAAGAGTAGACTTCGACGGGCCTGGAGGTCCCGGGTCTCGCTTGTGCGGTTGCCGCAGTCTTTTACCCGACCGTATTGATCGCCAGAGCTTCTTTTCCTTTGGAGCTGCGAGGATGGTCGCTGTTGGGAGATGACCTCTTGCCTCTATCAGAGGCGGAGATCATGATGCCATTGTCGCGCTCCTTGCGACTGTTGTCTTCGTCGGCTACTGCCGAGATGATGAACGAGGGCCAATCATGGAACTGATATGGTCCTGTAAACACCGAGACTACGGGAAGGAGGTTTTTCCTGCAAATGTCTACTAACGCAGAGTCCAGAACTCCTGGAGGCATCTGTAAGGTGGCTTGACGAAAACGTTCGACGAAGGTGCGAACGTTCTCCTTTTTCCTCTTCTTGACTTCGATGAGAGAGGACATAGACATGTCCATTCCTCCCTCATAGAATCGCATGAAGAATACAGCTTTGAAGTCCTCGAAGGAAGTAATGCAGTTGTCCTCCAAGCTACGGTACCACTGATAGGCAACTCCTGCGAGGCAGCCTTTGAACACCCGAGTGAGGAGGGAGTCGTTCCCTTGTAGCAACACCATCATCATACTGAAATAGTTCATGTACTGACTTGGTGATGTTTTTCCCTCGAATAGAGCCATAGTCTGAGGTTTGTACCTCGGAGGGAAAGGGGCCTCTTCCCAGATAGCTGGGTAAGGCTGGTTGATTCCAAGTTTCTTGAGCTGATCTTTGTGCTTCAAGGCGTCAAACTGGGCTTTCAACTCCCGTACTGCCTGTATTGGATTTTCAGTTGGAAGCGGGACTACGGTGTAGTACGGAGTTGGTTGTATCGTGACTCCAACGGGAGGTAATATATTCTCCGAGTGAGGAAGCGGAGGAACTGCTGACTCTTGATCTAGAGCAGGCTCTTGGCTCGGGTTGGATGGTGGTAAGTCCACCCCCACACCTATCTGAGTTGGCGGGCCCGATGCTTGAGCCATGGCAGTTGCGTGCTGAGTTAGCATTATCTGGTGCATGTTCTCCATTATGGATTGTATTTGTTTCAGAGATGTCTCCAGTATAGTAATGCGTTTTTCCGCGTTTCCTAACGGCGAAGCTTCCTCACGTTCATCTTCAACGGCATAAACTCCCATTTCCCTGTGTGTCATTGAAGGATTAGTATAGGTCGCTGTAGAAGTCGACTCTATACTCTCAGCATCTGATCTGGGAGACTGGCGACCCCCAGCGTCGGAATCAAACAAGTACGAAGCTGGTTGCTGTGACCTTGCACGGGTGTTTTGGAACACCCCAGCTTCAGCGTTCCTGAGGAGGTCTTCGAATCTCCTTCGGCTCGAAGGCCTAGAGGGATGACGTCTTGAGCTCGACCCTCCTCTGGGTATGTGTGAAGCCATGTTCACGGATGCATGCGCGGGCTCTTCTTCCTGGAAAGACAGAGAGTAGCTCAACCGGTCGAAAACTGACCGTTTTGCTTTAGAATAGCAGCAGTCAATCACAATCTTATGACTATTACAATATTGTTCGCCAGGGAACGTAATAGGCATGTTGGAAGGTCCCCTCTCCTTAAGCTTCTGGAATAGATATTTGCGCAGGTCAGGAGGAGTTGAAGAAGAAGAAGATGACGGCTTGTTCTTCTATTCCCATCAGTGGTCATACGGAGGTTGGGCACCATGGTTTTCCCTGTGCCACCTATGTACAACAGGTTGGCCATCTGGGTGGCGGATAGTCCCCGAGGAGGTTGTCTATCCGCAACCTGAGCTTGCCTTACGCCGTGGGACTTCGCATGGCATAATTGGGAGATTTGTTCAGACTGGCGTAAAGCGGAAGAGGTCCTCAGTCGGCCATCGGCTTCTCGCGTAATCCGGAGGATAGGCAGATTGTTCCCTCGCTGGCGTAAAGGCCGAGAAGTTTAGTACTCTGCCGCTTGCTTTCCCTTGCGGAGATCACAGCCCTCATCTGGTTCCCCGTAGATGTCAGATGTTGTCTTGCGCACAGAGCGTGATTTGTGCTTCCGATTTGGCGCTGAGGCATCATCAGAAGTTTTGTCTGTACCGCGCGTAGCGGGATACTGGTTTCTACGCATAGAGTGCAGTAGATACTTCTGGGTTAGCGCTGAGGCTTTGCGCGAAGTTTTGTTTGTACCGCGCATAGCGGGAGATGGGTTTCTACGCGTAGAGCGTAGTGGATACTTCTGGGTTAGCGCTGAGGCTTTGCCCGAAGTTTCGTTTGTACCGCGCGTAGCGGGAGACTGAATTTTACGTGCGGGGCACGGAGGGAGCAATGCTACAACCTCATTGGTCGGAGAGATCAGAGAGTCCACAGGAATGGTAGAGGAGGTCTTGGGCATCCAGACCTTGTGCAGCTTCCTGTTGTCTTGGACGGAGAGAGGATGAGAGCTACCCCTGATTCGAAGCATGTCTTCGTAGGCAGACTGGTCAAATTGGACGACCAGTGTCTTCTTCACGGTTCCTACAGATACCGCATCGTGTTATGTAATTACTTTCTCATCAGAAGAGAAAGATTTTCCCAGCAGAGTCGCCATCTTGTTTGTGGTGGAAAACAAAAGAATGAAAATGTATTCAAGATGGGGTTTACACAAAACCCGCCTTCTTTGGTTTACAAACAAACTTGTACAATTTGATCCTATATGAGGATATGGGAGTATAATTTATTTAATCTGGATAAATATTACTATAGGTGTCTGATCTGCAGTCGATCACTATAGCCCTTGGACCACACGATGATGAAGAAATGCCATAGAAGACAGGAAGCAGCTTCGAAGGTTTCAAAAGAGGGTGGATGCACGATGCAAAAGTCGTCGATCCCTACTCTTTGCCTGAGCTCCGGATTCTTCTCTCTCTCTCTCTCTCTCTCTTGACCTCTGGTTCGATCTTTCTTGGAAGTTCGACCTTGCGATTTTTCGACCTTGTTCCTCATTGATAGAGGTCTCTATTTATAGAGTTTTAGTGACAGTGACCACTCCGTCGGTATAGAAACCGAGGAGTGGAAAGTACAGCACCCTTTTACACAACGATTAAAATAACCAATGCCTACGTATAGATGATCCTTTGAATGAGTGTGTGACGCGGGTCCAACTAAGGGACAAAATGCGTATAATCGCTATGAAGATCACGGCGTAGAAGTCACGTAGGTAGGTATCCCTCGTGTAGAAGAGGTGGGCGTAGAAGCCAATGTCTGTCACCATGGCGTAGAAGCCAAGTAGGCATAGAAGCCGAAATAGGCGTAGAAGCCTAGTGGTCATAGAGGACGAGTGGGCGTAGAAGCCAAATGGACATAGAAGTCAAGTGAGCACAGGAGCTGAATGGGCGTAGAAGCCGCTGCGTACCGTGCCAGAGTGCTGATGTGGACGTCTTAGCCGAAATTACAACTTTTGAAGATATAATCAAATCTCTTGCATTAAATGTCGAGATTTGCCACCATCCTGTGCATTAAATGCTGAGGCATATTTTTGAAGGTCTGTAGCCCTTTTGTGCATCAGTCGCAGAGACGTGCCTCGAGCAACTGTCATCGCTGTGCATTGGACGTAGAGACGTGCCTCGAGCAACTGTCATCGCTCTGTGCATTGGACATCGCTCTGTGTATTGGACGTAGAGACGTGCCTCGAGCCCCGTACAGAGTGCAGCTTTTGATGTGGCAAGAGGTTTATCTACTGTAGAGCGTAAACAGTTCATGTCTGCCTGTGTAAAATAAGGCAGCGTATCCCTTTGTGCACGTAAAAGCAGTTTACGCAAAGGAGATGGCGATAAATGACAGGCTGGGTCGCAGTACTGTGCCATCATTATAGCCGTCGTCTGGGTAACCGTGCAGTATCCCTTTGTCAGAAGTCCAGACGTCAGGTTCATTGCAGGATCTGACAGGTTTACTTCGGAGAACACGAAGCTTCCCTTGTACACTTTAATGCTATATTTGAAAGCGGATGGGTTTTATGCCCTGGAGGCGACGAAGAACCCCTTTTTTACGCTAAAGCATCCTGGACATACTGCACTTACGCGGATGGTCCTTTGAGCTTTTAATATTTCATGATGTGTGTAGCGGAAAAAGCTCTGTTGCACGCTTGATGGCTCTGAAGGCCTCTGTTTACGCTGCTCTGTATCAATATGCTGCGTAGAGCTTCCCAGCGTATTTTTTATGCTTCTACAATTACCCAATTTAATGGACCCAACAAAATGTACTATGTTGTAATAAAAACTAACAAGTCTAATACTATCATACATCAGGTAAATGTCTAATCTCATCCACAATATAAATAAGAAGTACTGAAATAAATACTGGAAAATAAGTGCAGAGTCTGAAATGTCATAGTACAATCCAGATATGTCTGATGGGAACAAACCCACTACAAATGATGAATTAAGAGTACTGAAAGACAGAATAAAGAGTATGACTAGAGCATCGGCTAACTAGATAAGGAATGCTCCAATCCTAGGCGGAAGGCCTACTAATGTTCAAGGGAAGTCTGATGGAAGCACCTCTAGCTCCTCCTCGGATGCGAACCTCATCTCCTGCCCGGGTCCGTATACGGTAGGATAGTAAGCCTCGTCCAAATCTAGAAGGGAACCAGGTCCTCAGAGGGACGTAAAAAGATGCAAAAATACATGCCATATATAAATACCGAATAAAATAAAGGGTGTCCTAACCATCTTAGTGAATGCAATGTGAGGAGAACCTTGGTACGTTTGGGTAGGTGTAGGCATAATGTCCACACTTCGAATAGCATAGTATATGTACATGTAACGTCAATCATTACGAAGAATAAGGTATCTGCAAATATATTCGTTCGTATCACTCCGAAGAACGCAGTATTTGTATAAAGGAAGTCATTAGATCCGTGGCTCCATTAGATACTACGAAGTCCAATGTGTGTATCCCATATGCCTACCAGTTGTCCTTCCCGCCCAATACAGATATATAAGTCGAATACACGACGTGCATACCACGTAACTACATGCCAAGTCTCAACTAACTAGATAACCCTGATTACGGACTAAACTGTGATGCATGTCATACGTACCGATAGCTAGTCGGGTCACAGGCCCGCATCCTAACATGAATTTGTCATCATGATACGTGTAGAAGTATCCGGGTCTAGGAAGATATCATAATATTCTCGCAATGGTAGGTGAGTCTGCTAGTGACTAAGTCATGTACACTACTCATCGATGCATTCGTCAACTACACCCGAGTCAAACTCGGGCGCGCATAGTTATATGTATATTACAACAAGATATCATACAATCGTTTATAATTTAAATTAAACAGTAAATAAGGCAAGGTATACTTGCCTGGGTCCTCAAGCTGCGAGTGCCGATTACCTGCTCCCGAAGCCTCGCCTGAATGGTCCAGTGACCCTATATATATAATAATATAATAATACGATCATCAGTCACTATAATAGTATGCACAAGAAATATTATATTGCAATTACGAACTAACACAGGGGTCATAACTGGTCATCTAGTTGGGTCGCGTATGCACGTAGCTAAAACGTTCACGTGTCGTATCCTCAATTACCGTATACACCAAGACAACAAATTAACATGATACGCTATATAAAACTAATACGTATAATACAGAAAATACCGTTCTAGCTATCATGTCATAAAAATATGTTATAAATTAAATAACATATAATACTAAATTAATAATCCTAGCTAACATATTTGTGTACAAGAAACCAGTATCTAAACCTTGGTCAACACAGTGCTCCTTATTAAAAAAATAATCATAAATTATTATGAGATAATTATTAACTTAAATACCTATTCTAAAATACTAATACTTAAACACCACATACACTACACATGTCTATACAAATACGTCGATATATACGTTCATGACGAAATAGGAATATACCTAGTCGACGAACATGTCTGGGAGGGTATCCGCTGCACGAGGTGGCCGATCTCCGGCGTGCATAGTGACTACGACGACTAAAGGGAAACTAAGGGTCACAGCAGCACGTAATAGCAGCAGCTCCGGTAGCAGCTGCAGCGGCAGAGGCGGTGGCAGGGTGGTCGGGGTGGTGGTTACTGATGGTAGGGGGTAGCCGGGGTTGCTGCTAAGGCAGTGGGGTATGTGGCCGGATCGCTGTGGTGGCAGTGGGGGTGACTGGGGATGATGATGATGGTGTTGTTGATGGTGATCGGGTCGGTGATGTCGGGGAGTGGTGGAGGCAACGGTGGTGGCGGTGATGGTTGTTGTTGGTGGTGGAGACGGTAAGGTGGGGGTGACAATGGTGGAGACGGCCAGGGTCGACGGTGGCTGAGGGGGTAAAAATGAGTGGAGGGGAGTCAGGTCAAGGGGAAAAGAGTCGGGTGAGGTTATGATGATGGTGATGATGAACGGAGGTGGAGGTGGTGGTGATGGCTGCTGGGTCGACGTCGACAGGGAGGGAAAAAGCAGAGGAGATGGTGGCTGAGGCGGGTCGCTGTGTAGAGGTGGTCGGAGGGATGGGTGGCGGTCCGAGGAAGGGTGTTGGGTTGGTGATAGTGGTGGTATAGTTTATTTTAGGGTTTTCTTTAGTATTTGGCTGTTGTGGTTTTTAGAGAGAGAGAGAGAGAGTCGGGAAAGAGATAGAGGGGGGCTCTGCTTGGGATAAGGGCCGACTGAGAAATATTTTTGGGGAGGTGGGAAACCTCAACATGATGAAGGGATGGCTAGGATGGAGGGATTTTGAAATGGAGGGTGAGGATGTAAGGAGGGAAACTTGTAGAAAGTAAAAAAATGGGGAGGAAAAATAGGGTGGACCAGTCAAGGAGGGGGGATGAGGTTCTTCATGTGTTGGGTCCAATGGGAGGGGGACACCTTATTGCATATTTGCATAAAAGTCCCTTAACAGTTGGAAAATAGCACAAATAGTAGAATTTAGGATTGGATGAGGCAAAACACCATGTTCGGTGTGATGTAGTAGGCTAAAATAGTGTGTGGTATTTAATATGAACCTTGAGGGTGTGAGTGGGGGTTTGGGTTAGAGTTGGGTCGAGTTTTGGGTGAGTTTGGGTCATTACACCAATTTAATTAAAATTAGTATAATTAGTGCTCTTTAATTAATTGGAAATATATAGGGTTAAAATTGGGTGGGACACAAGTGTCATGGACGTAGTAGACTCAAAATAGAATAATATCATAATTGGGTTGGACAAAACAGTTTGAGGTTGTATCTCCAATTTTAATTGGAACGGACAAAGATGCAAAGCTGGATTTAATTGAATTTAAACATAGACGTTTGTATCGAATATTGTGCGACTAAAATGAAGAACAAAGGAGAGTATTTATGAGTTACACAAAAGTCAAAATGGTAGGCTGGCATGTCTAGGAAAAGTGTATGAAATTAGTTTGAAGGTAAAAGCTAGTGTAGTGCTCTAAATATTGAAGCAACGGTAAGATGCACTAAGTGATATAAATATTGAACAATAAATCTAAACCACTGTGTTCTAATTCTAATTGGATCTAAATTAACCCAAGTCTCTCTATCTAAGCTAAGTAGACCTAAATTTGGTCGAGAGGGTTTACAATCTACCCTCCTTAAAGCATTTCATCCTCGAAATTAAAATAGACATATGGTAAAAACTATTGACTGAAATTAAAAGCTAATACATACCTAGGCCTTCGAAGAGATGGGGAAAACGCTATCGAATATCATCCTCTTGTTCCAAGGTCGACTCGCCTGGTGTATGATGCCTCCATGCGACACGAACTAGAGGGATAGTCTGACCTTGCAATACCTTCGCACTTCTGTCCAGAATCTCTACAGGCTCCTCCTGGTAAGACAAACTCAACCCAAATGTGATCTACGAGTGGTCAAGCACATGACTCGGATATGGCATGTACCTCCTTAGCTGAGATACATGGAAGATGTCATGAACTCCTTCTAATGTTTGTGGCAAGGCTAATCTGTAAGCAACCTCTCCGATGCCCTCCAACACATCGAATGGTCCGATGTACCTTGGACTCAGCTTTCCTCTGCCTCCAAACCTGAAGGTTCCTCGGGTAGGTGAGATTTTCAGAAACACATGATCTCTAACCTGGAACTCTTGGGGTCGTCGATACGTGCTTGCCTAATGCTTATGTCTGTCCTGTGCTGCTCGCAGGTGCCATTTGATCTTCTTCACCTTCCACTGTATGAACAAACAACTCTGGCCAAAGAATCTGCCTCTCGCCAACATCGCTCCAGCATACTGGGGAACGACACTTCCTACCATACAATGCTTCATAGGAAGCCATCTGAATGCTCGCTTGATAGCTATTATTGTAGGAAAATTTGACCAAATATAAATGTTTCTCCCATGATCCACTGAAATCAACCATGCACACCCTCAACATATCCTCCAACGTCGGAATGGTGCACTTGGACTGGCCATCTGTCTGCGGGTGATACGATATGCTAAACTTCAACCGGTTATAGAGACTCTCTTGCATACTCTGCCAAAAGAAAGATGTGAACCTCGTATCCCAGTCAGACAATATACTGACTGGCACTCCATGCAGTCGTACGATCTCCCGCATATACATATCTGCTATGACCTCTGTAGACTGCCCAACTCTGAAGGGTAAAAAGTGGGCAAACTTGGTGAGTCAATCTACGATCACCAATACCGCATTGCGACCACTAGGACTCCTCGGAAAGCCTGTAACAAAGTCCATAGTGATGTGCTCCCATTTCCACTCAGGTATCGGGAGTGGCTAAAGTAAACCTGCAGACCTCTGATGCTCAGCCTTGACCTGCTGACACACTAGGCACTTTGCCACAAAGCAGGATATCTCCCTCTTCATTCTATGCCACCAATAGTACTGTCTCAAGTCTCTTTACATCTTCGTGCCTCCTGGATGAATAGAGTATATTGAACTGTGCACCTCCATTATCAGCTCCTAACAAAGTTCTCCATTCGGAATATAGAGACGATCTCAACATCTCAAAGTCCCGTCCTTGTGTATGCACAATCATGTCTACATCCCGGCCTCTGTTCTTTGTCGTAGCCTCTTGAATCTGGCATCTGTTGTCAAGTCATCCTTGATCCTCTCAACCAATGTCGATTACACCAAAAAAATCGACAACTGGCCGTATGCTCCGGGTATAATGACCTCTATACCCAAATGCTCTAGATCTCTCAACAGATGTTGCTGGGTAGTCAAAAAGAATGCCATGGGCCTCCTGATCAATGCGTCAGCTACCACATTGGCCTTTTTCGGATTGTACTATAGCTCGATCTTAAAGTCTGTCATCACCTCGAGCCAAAGTCTTTGTCTCTGGTTCTGGTCTTTCTGAGTATAGACTTACTTCAGGCTTTTGTGATCTGTGAATATCTCCATTCGTTCTCCGAATAGGTAGTGCCTCCAAAGCTTTAAAGCAAAGATCACTACACTAAGCTCCAAGTCATGAGTGAGATAGTTCTTCTCTTGGATCCTTAGCTGCCTAGAGGCATAGGCCACAACTTTTCCATGCTGCATCAAGAGACATCTTAATCCTTTCCCAAACGCATCGCTATAGATCACGAATCCTCCGGGTCCAGAAGGTATGGTCAAGATAGGTGTCGTAGTCAGATGCTTCTTCAACTCATCGAATGTCATCTGACACTCCTCTGTCCAGGTGAACTCCTGCTCCTTGCGGGTCAAGCGGGTTATCGGCTCTGCTATCCTTGTGAAGTTCTCTACGAACCTCCGGTAATATCCGACAAGTCCTAAGAAACTCCTCACCCCTGAGACGTTGGTAGGAGTCGGCCACGTCTCTACTGATGAAATCTTCGCTAGATCTACCAAAATACCATCTCCTGAGATAACGTGTCCGAGGAAAGCAACATGATCTAGGAGGAACTCATACTTGCTTATCTTGGCATAGAGCCTCTCAAACCTCAAAGTTTCTAACACTAATCTCAAGTGCTCTCCATTATCCTCGTGGCTTTTTTAATACACCAAGATGTCATCGATGAAGACTACTACGAACTGGTCCAGATACTGGTGGAAGACTCTGTTTATCAGGTTCATAAATACGACAGGCGCATTTGTCAGTCCAAAAGGCATCACCAAGAACTCGTAGTGACCATAACGAGTCCTGAATGCCGTCTTTGGAATATCTTTTCTCTGTACCTTTACCTGATGATAACCCGATCTCAAGTCGATCTTCGTGAACACCACTTCTCCTGTCAGCTGGTCGAACAAATTATCAATCCCTGGCAGGGTACTTGTTCTTGATAGTCAAAGCATTAAGGGCTCTATAATCAATGTACATACGGACCGTCCCATCTTTCTTTGGTACAAACAACACTGGTGCTCCCCAGGGTGATGCACTAGGACGGGCAAATCCCTTGATCTGTAACTCCTCTAATTATAGCTTCAGCTCATCCAGTTCCTTTTTCGCCAACCGGTACACATTTGAAGATACCAGTGCTGCTCCGGATAATAACTCAATAGTAAACTCCACCTCTCTATCCGACGTTAGGCCTGGCAACTCCTCAGGGAAAACATTTTCGAACTCTGCAACAATCGATGGGAGTATCGTCTTCATAGCTATATAAGCTCCAATTGTCTATTCTACTCCTCGCTCGATGGTGCCCAGCATGTACTTGAACTTCGGGAGATTTGGCGGTCTAAAAATGACGCTACCCCTCCGGCAATCCAGTATAGCATTGTACTGGCTCACCTAGTACATGCCTAGCACAACGTTAAAGTTTGGCATTGGGAATACCAAAAATCGTGCTTTTATCTTCCTACCAAACACGACTACCGAGCACGTTCTAATAGTGTTGGTAACCGGTACGATGCCTCCTCCGGTAATAATCTTCCAACTCTTAGGCAAGGGAGAAGTAGCTACTCTATGCATAGCTACGAAACTACCAGATAAGAAAGATAGTGTAGCACCAGAATCAAACAATGCAGTCGCAGGCAATGATGCAACTAAAATGGTACCTGTGATAGCTTCCCCTTCTGGTTCCTTCTCAGTCGCTGCTAGGGAAAAGGCCTGCCCGTGCCTCTGCCCTCTGGCCTGCTTCTGGCTCGATCAAACTGTTCCTCCTACAGGGCCAAGGGTGGTGCTCTTTGAAATCCTCCGGGTGCTGGTGGACGTTGGCCTCCTGGCAGGGGTAGTACCTTTAGGGCTGGTGCTGCTGGCCTCTGTTCGGTCTGCGATGCGACATCCCTGCGCTGTGGGCAATCTCTGGCAAGGTGATGACTCGCTCCATATATCATGCACAGTCCAAGCTTCTTCCGGCAATCTCTGACAATATATCCCTTCTTTCTACAATAGTGACAAGTCGGAAGCTCCTTGTGCTGGTATGGTACTGTCCTTTGCTGTGTCTATGCTCCCGGACGACGGATCGGTCCTTCTACATTGGGCTGGGTTCTGGCTGGTAAGTTCCTGGTGGAATGTCTCGCTCCTCTGCCAATGGCCTCCTGGATCCTCGCCTCTGAAAGAACCTCCTCATAAGAGATCCTCGCCTGTGTGGTGGTGTACCTTTGCAGCTCAAAATTCAGGCCATGATGGAATCTCCTGGCCTTCTCCAGGTCGTTGGGTATCAAGGTGGCACCAAATCGGCTAAGTCGACTAAACTCTACGTCGTATGCGGCTACGGACATATTCCCTTGCTCTAGGTACAGGAATTGGGAGTATAGGACATTCCTGACCGTAGTCGAGAAATACTTCACATTGAAGTACTCTAAGAACTGCTCCTACGTCTGTGTATTACCGATGCTAAGCTATATGGAATTCCACCAGTGATGGGCGTTGCCTTTCATTTGGGCCCTCACTACGGTCATCCAAAGATCTGGATGTAGCTGAGCAGCCTCCAGTAGCATCTCCGTGTTGGAGACCCAATCAGAGATCTCCTCTGAAGTCTCGCTGCCCGAAAAGGTATTCGGGCCCATCTGGCAAAATCTTGTACAGTACCAGCTGGCTGGATAGGTATAGGTACTGGTGCGGGTGTTGGGGCAGGTATCCTCTCCAGTACTGCCATCAAGCTTTGTCTCAGGGTCTCGGTCTGATGCCTCTGCGCTTGCATCATAGCCAGGAAGAACTGGAACATCTGCGGATATCCCTTCGGATGTGGCATTTGGGGTGGAAAGGGTGGAGGTGGTGGCAGTGGGACCTCCGGCTGTGTCGTAGGTGTCTCCTCAGATGTCGGCCTCTCGGACGGTGGCATCGGCGTAGCCTTCGAAGTCTGGCCCTTGAAGTGCTGCATCGGGACAGTCTGAGAAGTCTGGCCCACCGGCTGCTGTGTTTGGTAGTCAGGAGAAGTCTGGTGCCAATGTATCAGCGGGGTCTGTGGAATCATCGGGGCCTGCGGTGGTGGCTGCTCTCCGGGGGGTCCCTGGGATGTCTCCTCTCTCGGTGCAATGGCGGATGACACTATGGCACCATATGCCTCACGTCCACTACGCAAGTTTATCTCGCTGCAAGAGATAGAACTTCATTAAAAGAGTACAAAAACAAGCAAACAAGATGCAGATATTTTAAAAAAATATGAAGGAGGTTCAAGAACGTAATCAAAGTGGATGAGATATAGTAATTTCTATCCTATTGCAGGCTTGCTGGGCATGTTACCAAACCACAAGCGATAAATAGGACCTGCATAGGCCACCACTAAAATCATGTCACGCCCCAGTCCCAAAAATACCCGGGACCATGTGGCAATGGCCAGCTAATACGTCTCTGAGGAAATACCCAATTTAATGGATCCAACGAAATGTACTACGCTGTCTTAAAAACTAACAAGTCTAATACTATCATACATCAGGTAAATGTCTAATCTCATCCACAATATAAATAAGAAGTATTGAAATAAATACAGGAAAAAAGTACATGGTCTGAAATGTCATAGTATAATCCAGATATGTCTGATGGGAACAAACCCACTACAAATGATGAAATAAGAGTACTGAAAGACAGATTAAAGAGTACGACAAGAGCATCGGCTAACTAGATAAGTGAATACAATGTGAGGATAACATTGGTACTTATGGGTTGGTGTAGGCATAATGTCCACACTCTAAAGAGCGTAGTATCTATACATATAACGTTTATTATTCCGAAGAATGAGGTATCTGCAAATATATACGTCGTATCGCTCCAAAGAACGCGGTATCTGTATAAAGGAAGTCATTGGATCCGTGGCTCCTCTGGATACTACGGAGTCCAATGTGTGTATCCCATACGCCTACCAGTTGTCCTCCCCACCCAATGCAGATATACAAGTCAAATATACGACGTGCACACCACGTAACTACATGCCAAGTCTCAACTAACTAGATAATCCTCATTACGAACTAAACCGTGATGCATGTCACACGTACCGATAGCTAGTCGGGTCGCAGACCCACATCCCAATATGATTTTTTCATCGTGATGCGTGTAGAAGTGTCAGGGTCTAAGAAGATATCAGAATATTCTCGTAATAGTAGGTGAGTCTGCTAGTGACTAAGTCAAGTACACTACTCATCGACGCATTCGTCAATTGTACCCGAGTCAATCTCGGGCGCTCACAGTTATATGTTTATTACAATAAGATATCATACAACAGTTTGTAATTTAAATTAAACAGTAAATCAGGCAAGGTATACTTGCCTGGGTCCTTACGCTACGAGTGCCAATAATCTGCTCCCGAAGTCTCGCTTGAATGGTCCAGCGACCCTATATATATAATATAATAATACAATTATCAGTCACTATAATAGTATAAACAGGAAATATTATGTTGCAATTATGAACTAACGCAGGGGTCACAACTGGTCATCTAGCTGGGTCGCGTGTGCACGTAGCTAAAACGTACACGTGTCGTATCCTCAATTACCGTGTACACCAAGACAACGAATTAATAAGATATGCTATATAAAACTAATATGTATAATACAGAAAATACCCTGTCCTAGCTATCATGATATAAAAATACGTTATAAATTAAATGACATATAATACAAAATTAATAATCCTAGCTAACATATTAGTGTGTAAGAAACCAGTGTCTAAACCTTGGTCAACACAGTGCTCCTTATTAAAAAAAATAGTCATAAATTATTATGAGGTAATTATTAACATAAATACCTATTCTAAAATATTAACACTTAAACACCACATACACTACACGTGTCTATACCAATACGTCAACATATACGTGCCTGACGTAATAGGAATATACCTAATCGACGATCGTGTCCAGGGGGTATCCGCTGCACGAGGTGGCCGGTCTCTGGCGTGCACAGTGACTATAGCAGCTACAGTGGCAGTGCGGGTCACAGCAGCACGTAATAGCAATAGCTCCGGCAGCAGCTGCAGCGGCAGCGGCGCTGGCAGGGTGGTCGTGGTGGTGGTTACTAATGACAGGGGGTGGCCGGGGTTGCTGGCTAAGGCGGTGGTGGAGGTGGACGGATTGTTGTGGTGGTGGTGGAGGTGACTGGGGATGATGATGATGGTGTTGTTGATGGTGATCGTGTCAGTGATGTCGGGGAGTTGTGGAGACGATGGTGGTGGCGGTGATGGTTGTTGGTAGTGGTGGAGACGGTGATGTGGGGGGATGGTGGTGGAGACATCCGGGGTCAACGGTGGATGAGGGGATGGAGACGAGCGGAGGGAAGTCGGGTCAAGGGGAGAAGAGTCGGGTGAGTTTATGATGATGGTGATGATGAACGGAGGTGGAGGTGGTGGTGATGGTTGTTGGGTCGACGTCGACGGGGAGGGAACAGGCAGAGGAGATGGTGGCTGAGGTGGGTCGCTGTGCAGAGGTGGTCGGAGGGAAGGGTGTCAGTCGGAGGAAAGGTTGTTTTGTTGGTTATGGTGGTGGTGAAGTAGTTTTCTTTAGGGTTTTCTTTGGTGTGTGGCTTTTGTGGTTTTTAGAGAGAGAGAGTATAATATATGTAGGAGAGAGAGAGTGGGGGGCTCTCCTTGGGATTAGGGCCGACTGGGAAATATTTTTGGTGAGGTGGGAAACCTCAACATGATGAAGAGATGGCTAGGATGGAGGGATTATGAAATGGAGGGTGAGGATGTGAGGAGGGAAAGTTATAGTAAGTACAACAAATAGGGAGGAAAAATAGGGTAGGCCGGTCAAGGAGGGGGGATGAGGTTCTTCATGTGTTGGGTTCAATGGGAGGGGGATACCTCATTGTATATTTGTATAAAAGTACCTTAACAATTGGGAAATTACACAAATAGTAGAATTTGGGATTGGATGAGGCAAAATACTATGTTTGGAATTTGGGATTGGATGAGGCAAAATACTATGTTTGGTGTTTATTATGAACCTTGAAGGTGTGAGTGGAGGGTTTGGATTGGAGTTGGGTCTAGTTTTGGGTGAGGTTGGGTCCTTACACCAATTTAATTAAAATTAGTGTAATAGGTGCTCTTTAATTAATTAGAAATATATAGGGTTAAAATTGGGTGGGACATAAGCTTCATGGACGTAGTAGACTCAGAATAGAATAATGTCATAATTGGGTTCGACAAAACGGGTTGAGGTTGTGTCTCCAATTTCGTTTGGAATGGACAAAGATGCAAAGCTGGATTTAATTGAATTTAAATATGGATGTTTGTAACGAATATTGTGTGACTAAAATAAAGTACAAAAGAGAGTATATATGAGGTACACAAAGGTCAGAATGGTAGGTTGGCATGTCTAGGAAAAGTATATGAAATTAGTTTGAAGGTAAAAGCTAGTATAGTGCTCTAAATATCAAAGCAACGGTAAGGTGCACTAAGTGATATAAATATTGAACAATAAATCTAAACTACTGTGTTCTAATTCTAATTGGCTCCAAATTAATCCTATTCTCTCTATCTAAGCTAAGTAGACCTAAATTTGGTCAAGGGGGTTTACACACGTATTATGAATATCATAAGTACACACTCTAAGTGTTTGATCAATTTACACTAGAATATACTTTTATAGGTGTATAATGTATACGTGTGATTTAGTGTATATATGTATATGCTAGTCTATACTAGACTTAGATATTTATATCCCTTGTGTGTTATTTTGGGTATGGGAGATGAGAGAGCAGTGGCAGCAACAAAGTCGTGCCGCCGCAGCAGTAGCAAGTCGAACAGTTGCAGCAGCAGCAAGTCGAACAGAAGCATCAGCATGCTCAAGCAGTAGGAGCTCACAGTAAGGGGAGGTTCCATGTTTAAGTGTAATGCCAAGTGTACATGGGTGAGTGAAGGTTAATACATGTATATAATTTATAGGGTGTGTATTAAGAATTGAGGAGAGTGTCAAGTATGCTTTAGTGTGAGAGTATCATAGCGGGTATGCATAATTAAGGGGGAGAAGGTGATGTAATTGTTGATGTAGCTTTTAGGTTTCCGTTTTTGTTTGAGGAGAGGTCAGAGTTGGGTGTTGGTGTTGGTAATATACACGAATATAAGTACATATCAATTGGTATACAAGTTCATTGGTGTTTGAGGAGAGGTCAGAGTTGGGTGTTGGTGTTGGTAATATACAAGAACACCAATGACCCATATTCGTATTCGTAACGTGTCATGATTGGATCCATTGGTATTGGTTGGGGATGGGGGAATATATGTTGATTATGTGATCAAGCTCCAATGTATTCGTCTACATATCAATTATATGTCATACGTGTAATCAAGTTACCCTTTTATATTCGTGTTCAACCTGATCACATAATGAACTTGTATTACATGGCACATTAGCAAGTTTTATTTATTTCTATTATATTACAGTTATTCAATTGCTTGTTCTTTATTCCAGTATATTACCTGTTCACTCTAGTTTATTTCATTCTGATGTTTAGTTATCTTGTATTCTTTTCTATTATTTGTCGTATATGCTCGATTATGTATTTAAAACTACTTTCAGAGGTATGTACTTCGCTCAAATCCTAATTGGAGATATTTTTTAGATGTTTAGCTTGTGGACCAATGTCCTATCTACTATGGGACACAGGACGGCATACCATTAAAGGATAATCATTTAGAGTAGAAGGACTTAGTTCCAGAGTCTGAGGAGGTTTAGATTATTTGTTTAGACTTGTATTAGACTTTTATTGAGGCTTGTGGTATGTATATATTATTTCAGGATTGTGGATGTATCGTGACTCTTTCTTTCATTATTCTAACTTATACTTTATCTTTCTTAGTTTGCATTGTGATTGAGTATATTCTTTCATTACCAGATACCATATTGTTCCTCCGTTTGGAGTTAAGATGATTGACAAGTACCATGTATATATTGTATGAGATATTTATATAGTAGGGTTGACCCAGATAACGTTCTACCGCCGATGCTGCGGCATAGGCTGGGCGTTGCTCATTACATGTGCCCTTATTTCGGGTGCAGATATTGATACTGAGTAAGGTATTACAGAATGTCGACACTTACCTAGCGTAGTTTAACCCTCCAACTGAGGATCCAGCCACATGCCCCCACTACAATAATGCGATGGAGGCAATACCCAATATCACATTCTCATAATAAGATATGTTGCTAAAAAATAATAGAAAAGATTGTCCCCTGTATTAGACAGGGTACATTGGTGCCATTAAGGTGGACCGGATGCACATCGACCCCTGTTCATCAATCAGCATCAACCCGCGGACTCTCGGACCTTGGGTATCCTGATGCATCCCCTAGCAGCAACCAATACTGTCATCAGTGGCCTCAACGTAGGAAGGAGCTACCCTCTAGGCAAGATTTGCTTGAAGTGTCAGATTGGTGATTTAAAAATAGAGGTCACCTGCTAAGTCAAAGACATAAACGTATCCTACAACGTCATGTTGGGACGTCCATGGATATATCAGTACATGATCGTACCATTAATATTGCACCAGTGCTTGAAGTACGTGGACCATCATGGCGTTGTCAGTGCGGGCACTGGATGGAAAAGATAGATAAGGGAACAAGCCACCGGGAAAGGCATACCTCAAGGAGCACCAATCTTGGAGAGCGCTTTTTCGTGCAAAGTCATTGACATATCTTATGTTTTTTTGAACCCGGATTGAAACGACCTTCCTGCTCTCGCTCTGAAAGAAAGTAGGAAATTGCTCTTGGAATAAAGCACCTTTCCAATTCCTAATGTCGCTCTGATATGAATCGACCATATTCATTCAGGGGATTGAAACGACCGCCTACTACTCTGCCTCGATCCTCTAAAAGCAAGTCCAAAAAGATGAAGGTGGAAATGATACCGACGATGAGGCAGAGGCTGGGAAAATATCGAACGAGTCCTTGATAGTCCACCTCAATGCACGCGCTCCTGACACAGCCCCTTCCCTCATGGTAAAACTGTACAAGAAAGTACCTGAACCTCTGGTCGTTCACCTTCGTAGACCGAGTCGACAGCAGAAGGAAGATCTAGCACCTACTACGACTTCCGAATATCTAGTGGTAAAGCTGTGCAGGAGGCCTCTGAAGCCGTCGCTCGAACTGGGAGTAGATCTCGGGAAAGATGAAGTAAAAGAGTACGTAGCCACTCATGCTAACGTCCCTTCACTCGACGAAGTAATTTCTGAGGATAAGATACCTTATTTTAGAAATAAAGGGCTATCTTTGAACTACTCGGATGTTGCACATCTCAGCACATTAAATTCTTTTGAGCACGGTCTATGCATGCACCTCCTTACATAGGTGACTACCACCTATGCAGTGAACCAAATTCTCTCTAGTCAAAACTCCTACTTCATATTTCCAGCAGGGAAGAGGAGAGACGAACTTATCATCTTTGGCAGAGTAGAAAGTCCCCAATCCTCCATCCCAAAGGAACTAGAGCCAAAACTCGACACCAGCAAAATACAACTACACCGGTATAACTCTCAAACCAAGTACCTTATCCAGAAAATGGAATATGACCTGAAATCCTCTAGGGCTTAAACTATGACAAATGATGACGGCTGCCAATCCGTCTGCATGCTCCCACGGGTAATATCTGGGATTACTACCATAAGACCAAGCATGGCTTAGGGTATGGCACGCCTCCCATAACCCTCGAAGGCTCGAATGAAGAAGATGAGTTATACTCTCACTCTTTAGAATCTTCCCTGGGGACTCCGATATCAGTATTGGAAAGATGCTCAAACAAACATTGTCTACAAACATGGTGTCAGTTGACCCTGAGGAAGACGACGAGTACCCACCTGAACGCTAGAACATAGAATCGTAGGCCCAATGCCTAGACTCATAATAGGAGATGCGGTTCGAGCAACGGGAACCTCTCATTAAGGACGAAGTCATACAAATTAATCTCGACGATGAATCCTCCCCTAAACCTATCTTCATCAGCAAAAGTCTGTCCAATGAGAATCAAAAATTCTTCATACAACTCATTAGGGAGTACATCGATATATTTCCCTTAAGTTACGAATACATGCTTGCACTGGACCCCCAAATTGTGTTCCACAAACTCAATATCTTGCCAATTGCTAAGTCAGTCAAGCAATAGTAACAACGATTCCGGCCGGACATCATGAATGTCATCGAAGTTGAAGTAAAAAATTGATAGCTTATGGTTTCATCTGTGAGAAACAACGTCCAGATTGGGTAGCCAACATCATGCCCGTCGTAAAAAAGAACGGGAAGATTTGAATCTGTATTGACTTTCGTGATCTTAATGCGGCATATCCTAAGGACGAGACTCCCTTTCCGATCATAGATATAATAATCGATAACATTTATTGATTCGATCGTATGTCCTTCATGGACAGATTCTCAGGCTACAATGAAATTAAGGTATTTTCTGGCGACGAGAAGCACACATCGTTTCGAACGTCGGTAGTAGTATATTACTATACAGTCATGCCCTTCGGTCTGAAGAACGTATGTGCTACATACCAGTGAGCTATAAGCACTATATTCTGTGAATATCTATGCAAGATAGTGGAGTGTTATATTGATGACATCGTTGTCAAGAGTCGCTCCAAAAATGATCATCTTTGAGACTTGAAGAATGTGTTCAACCTTATGCATGCGCACCAGCTCAAGATGAATCCTACCAAATACTTCCTGGAGTCTGCAGCAAATTATTTTTGTATTTTTTCATAACTTCGATGGCTATCCACGTGGACCCCGACAAGACTTAAGCAATCCTTGAAATGCACCCGCCGAAGACCACAGACAACTTCGTGGCCTTCAAGGAAGAGTGGCATGCATCAGGAGATTCATATTAAACCTCTCTGGATATTGTCATCCATTCACTCAGCTCATGAAGAAGGGAGTCTTATTTGTTTGGAATAAAGAATGAATGATGACATCAAGGAGTATCCCATGAACCCCCAATATTGGTGTCCACCGTTGTGGGAAGACCCTTCTTGCAATATGTGTGGACAATAGATCACTCCTTCGGAGCTCTACTAGCCCAGAAAAGTGATGTAGGTCATGAACAACCAATCTACTATCTTAGCCGAATATTAGCCAGCACTGAGCACATATACAACCCCATTGAGAAGGAGTGCCTCGCTCTGGTCTTCGCTATTCAGAATAACCTGCATTACGTGGCAGGACAAACTATCCATGTGTTCTTGCAAGGTAATCCTCTTAGGGTCCTTATGATTAAACCCAAGCGCTCAACTCTCGCCTAGCCACATGGGTAATATTGTTGTTGCCGTACGAAATGGTATATGTCCCACAAAATATGATCAAAGTTCAAGCATTGGCAGATTTCTTGGTAGCCCACCCTGTACTGGAAACCTCAAAGCTCTACTAGTATATCCCAAATAATGTAACAGACTCAAACTTGACCACCAGCATAGAAGCCATTTGGCGAATGTTCTTCGACGATATTTCAAGAACAGGGCCCAAAGACGATATCGTCGCTACCATCGAGATAGTACTAATTTCTCCATACGATCTAGTCACTAACCGTGCTTACACCCTCACAGAGCCATGCTCCAACAATGTGGAAGAGTATAATACTCTCGTTATTAGGCTCCAACTCTATAAACAAGGGGTAGTATACTACCAGGAGGCCTACGGGGATTCCAAGCTGATAGTCAGTCAAGTCCGGGACGAGTATGAGGTACGGCACAAAGACTTGATTTCCTATTAGTAAGTCCCGCTCAGAATAATCTCCACCTTCTAGGGTTCTTTATAGAGAATGTCCCTCCATTAAAGAACATCAAGGTTGATGGCCGGCCTCGCTGCCTCCCTAGCAGTCCCTTTCAAAACCAATCAACTGATTACAGTGGTCGGTCAAGAGCTGGTCTACCCAAAAAACAACCTCTGTATAGGCCTAAGTTACACAGAAGAAGTAAACACCGGCATCCAAGATTGGAGTCTCCCATTCATCGACTACGCAGTCTATGGAATTCATCCCGAGAACCCAAAGGAAGCCATTTCCATCAGAAGATGTTTCCTCCGGTTCTATTATAATACAGCTAACAAAATATTGTATCATCATTCCTACGAGTGTGTTCTGCTATGATGCCTATCAAATACAGAAGCAAAGCAGGCTCTCCGTGAGGCTCATAATAGGGTTTGCAATGCCCATCATCCCGAACCCAAGCTATAGGACCGTCCGTAGAATAGGTTTTTATTGGCCGATAATGTCACGACCCGCACCCGGAATTTGGGCATGAGTCGTGGGTACGTCCAGCCTATGCCGCAGCATCGGCGGTAGAACGCTGTCTAGGTCTCAACATATAATATATCCTGTCAATAGTCTCAACTCCGCACGGAGGACAATGATAAATAATCCACATTTCTATGATATACTCAATCACAAGCTAATAGAAAATAATGGCACGATGAGAATAGAAAAGATTTCTAATATAAACCAACCACAATAAGTCCAACTCAAATCTTGGGTCTAGATGACCTCACAAAATCACAGAATAATAAATACAATTCAGTCTCAGTCTAGAACAATAAATGCAGAAAAATAATCTAAGAATTGGCAGGTAAGGTCTCCTCTAGGATAGGCAACTCCTCTGGGGTTTTTGGAATGAAATCTCCCTCTAATCCTGGGGCCGTAATGAGTGGGGCAAAGATCCTCCAGGTCCTCTGAAAAATGTTATCCAGTCAGGATTGGAACGAAACACAAGCACTAACAGCAGTTTCATTAAATTGACAAAGACTATAAACAGTGTAAAAATACAAGATGGAAATAAATGCTGGAAATGTAAGGTACTGGAGAAAATAGAAATAGGCAATAGAGCATCTAGCAATAAACAATAGACAGTGAATGCTAGAACCAGTGAATCTGAATAAAATAGACATCTAGCTAAGTGTTTGAATCATCAGTTTATTATGTGATCGGCTTGGGACTTGATTAGGCTGGTTATATGATTAGCTATGATTCTTGTAGGTCAGACTAACCATATGGTTAGCTATGATGCATGTAGTGGTCAGGCTAATCATATATAACAGCTATGATGCATGTAAATGGTCAGGCCGCACCCGACGTGAGAAGTGGGGTGAGCTATGATGCATGTAAAGGTTTGGATATGATCACATAATCTACTAATAGTTCCCCATCCCCCAGCTAGCACAAAGGATTCCAATCACGACTCCTCATGATGGGGATCTAGGGTGCTAACCCGTGTATCCATAGTGTCGGAATCAAGTATGTAATACAACTGCATTATAGAAAAAATCAACAATAAAAACTGTCAGAGAATGTACTCGCCTGTGGTCCTGAGCAAGGTGTGAGGATCGATGTCCAAAGTGGGATCACAATGACCTATTTATGGAATATAAATGTCAGGTACTGTATTTAAAGGAATTAACATGTTAACTAATTAAGGAAAATGAGGCTTCTAGGTCATGGCTCAGGCTATACTAGGTTAATCCCAAGGGTATAAGGATACTAGGTTTTCTAGCTAATAAGATGTATTGTATAAATCAACTAATATATATAATTACCTAACTCATTATGTAACTAGCTTTAATACTTGAATCCCAACCCAATCTACCTACTAAACAACTGAAACAGACTAAAACTCACTGACTGACACCACTATACAGTAACTGATACTTAAATTTCTCATTAAACTATAAGGTATTACTTGGTTAATACCATATAATTGCTATACCTAGACTATTGACTCAAGCCCCATATCATATACAATCATCTACACCCTCAAGTATCATGGATACACTGATACTCTTTCCATGATATGTTGACCTTTACTTAACTGACACACTCACTTAACATTTGCTGAACCCCCAAGTACCTGCAGCAATGCATTGCCTACAGGGAACCATCAATCTAGTGCCTGCAGTAACTCACTGAACTTACTGATACCCCGTATCAGTTAGCTGATACCCTTATTCACAAACCCCAATTCACATACACGGAGAACACAGCTACACACAGTGTCAGGTACACAGCACAACACACTCATAGTCACATTGTTACACTCTAAGCTACACAAATTTACAGGTATTCACTCACACTCACTCTTCTCTCAGAATTCACACAGCCACTCAAATTCCTATACACAGGTAATTCCTTTCCCAGTTTGACACACACACACACAGATAATTCTACACTCCTCACTGAAACTAGTTAGGCTCACACAGGCACAGTTTGTGCAGCTGCACACTGCTCCCTCACTCCTCACAGAATATTGGTACATGGACACAGGTAAACAGCATATTGCTCTCTCTCTCTCTCTCACACAGAATTCACTCACACAGGGTTTCCTCATTCCCAGCCTACACACTATGAACTTACTGCACAAACACAGGAACACAACATAGGTTCACACACCTACACATAGTGTGTTATAGGATACACACACTGCTACTTAGCTAGGTTCACACTGAATTCACACACAGCACACACATACTGTTCCTGTCTGATACACTATAACCTACACTACACAGTCAAACACACTGCTAATCACTCATACACACTATACACCTGCACACACTGAACACTATTGAACCTGGAAAAATCACTCACACACACAGAGATATCTAATACCCAAAAATTTACACAGGCATACACTTCTAACTGATACACACAGAATCTACTACACAGCACACAAGTTCACTCAGTCACTTCACACAGGCACAGGCTCTCCTCACTGAGTTCTCACTGACTTCACACAAACACT
Organism: Iris macrosiphon; assembly: GCA_036927795.1. NCBI lineage: Eukaryota > Viridiplantae > Streptophyta > Magnoliopsida > Asparagales > Iridaceae > Iris > Iris macrosiphon. Next base: position 66,970,034 of record JAYESA010000006.1, on the reverse strand, counting down.
CTCATACTCAATTACCTCTCACTCACTCACTAGTTACACTGACACTAATAATACTTAAACACACTGGAACTGAACTATACCTAAATCTGAATAATACTGGGACACATACACTACATTCTCAGATCCTAACTGATACACTGCACAAGCCCTAACACACCTACACACACTGATTTTATATTGAAACAAACACAGGTATACACTCTAGGTATTACTGAGAGTTCTCAGTCTACACACACACACTCATGTAGCTATCCATAGAATCCCAATATTGGCACACTGATACAAGACACATAGGATTCCTATACCCTGATGATGCCCGACTGCACACATACTAATTTTCATACAGGAAAACACACAGTTTGGTCCTCACCTAACTGATACACACTGGTACACATTGACACTGGGAATTCACTCACTGCACAAACAGGTCTGGATACATGAATACACACAGTTCACATAGGTTCCTTCCCACACACAGAAATTGAACACTGACACAACCCCAAGTTATGGATACACAGTACTCTAAAAACTCACAATGCACAGAAATCTTCCCCCAATACACACACCCGACTGTACAGTAAATTTCTTCCAACATACAGAAACTGTACAGTTGAACCCGACTGCACATACCTACCCATTTACAACACAAATATATTTATGTATATAGATTCATATATTAAACTATACAGAAATTGAATAAGTTAGATAGGTAAGTTCCTACTAGACATTTCATCGAACACAAGAAGTACAGAAATACCCATATACCTACTGTACAGTGAATGCTCCCAAATCAACCCTAAAACCGAGATCCCACCCTTCTCGTTGGAGGATGAAATTAGTCTAATGTAAACACCTAGGGTTAGGGCTCACGAAATTGGGGAAAAATCCACGTATGAACGCAAAACCCTAGTTCCTCCTAGATCTCCATGTAGAAACCCTAAAATCAAAATCTAAACCTCAGGGTGGGTTCCTAAAGGGCATTAACAATAGAAATCAGAGATTAAAATGAATAAAAATAGGGTTTTACCTAGGGAGATGGCTTCTTCAATGGAGGTTCTTCTTCTTCAAGGCTTCTTGACCCAAACTCCTTGCTTCTCTTTGCTTTGGAAGAGGAAAGTGAATTCCTAGGGCTTAAGATTCTGGAAATTGTGTGAGGGAATGGTTTTTCTTTAATGGAGGCTAGGTTTTAGGTTTTTTTCATGAAGAAATGGGTTCCCTTTTATATTAAAACCAAGCTAGGGTTTCTAATGCATAGTTTAGGTTAAACCTCTTATGTTAGGTTATGAAGAACCTAATTAACTAGGGTTTAGTCAATTTAGGGTTTGAGGTCCAACCTAAAATTTGAATTCTAGGGTTTCTCTAGAATTGGTCTTCAAATTAGGGTTTAGTCATTAGGGTTTGTCCTAATGAGTTCTTGGGTTTGACCTAAAACCAAAATATCATTTACAATATATCATTAGTTTATAAAACTCAACAGATTAATTAAACACATAATTATTACAAATAGTGAGATTACCCAAATGCCCTTATCTGGAAAAGTGGTAGTGACAAGTCTACCCACCTAAAAGAAATTTCGTCCTCGATATTTGGACTGAACAAAAAAAAAAATCAGGAAGAGATATACCTCAAGTCTAGAAGAGGTACGGGTATTGCTCGCGCATTTCGTCCTCTCTCTCCCAGGTCGACTCCCCTGGAGAGTGATGTCTCCATGCCACACGGACCAAAGGAATAGTTTGGTTCCGCAACACCTTCTCTCTGCGGTCCAAGATCTCTACGGGCTGCTCGGGGTAGCTGAGCGTCGGACCAACCTCAATCTCCGAGTGATCAAGTACGTGACTAGGGTCTGCCACGTACCTTCTCAGCTGCGACACGTGGAACACATCATGCACTCCCTCTAATGCAGGCGGCAAGTTCAGTCTATACGCCACTGCACCTACCCTCGCAAGAATACCAAAAGGGTCCGATGTAGCGTGGGCTAAGCTTCCCGCCTCTACCAAAACGAATCGTGCCACGCGTCGAAGAAATCCGTAGGAATACTAGATCGCCAACCTAAAACAAAACAGTCTCAACATGCAATCTAAACAAACAAACACAAGCCAGAAAAATAATAATCTATACCTGAAACTCAAGGGGTCTACGGTGGCTGTCGGCCCAATGCCGGTGTCTGTCCTGCGCCACTCGCAGTCTGTCTCTGATGAGTTTTACCTTTTCTGCTGCATCCACGACCATTTCTGGTCCTAGCAAGGCTCTCTCTCCAACGTCGTCCCAAGATAACGGTGTACGACACCTCCGTCCATAAAGAGCCTCAAATGGTGATATCTCGATGCTGGCCTGATAGCTGTTGTTGTAAGCGAACTCTACCAGGTGCAGATGATCCTCCCAAGAACCTCCGAGATCTAGAACGCAAGTGTGTAGCATATCCTCGAGAGTCTGAATAGTCCGTTCAGACTGCCCGTCTGTCTGGGGGTGATATGCGATACTGAACTTGAGCTGAGTGCCCAAGCTAGCCTGCAGACTCCTCCAGAAGTGGGAAGTGAAACGACTATCCCGATCTGAGATGATGCTTACAGGAACTCCATGAAGTCTAACGATCTATCGCACGTACATCTCTGCTAGCCTCTCTGTCGACGTGCCCACCTTGAAAGGTAAGAAATGGGCTGATTTGGTCAACCTGTCCACGATGACCCAAATCGCGTCCTTCCCTCCTGGAGAACGTGGAAGCCCTAAAACGAAATCCATGGTCACGTGCTCTGACTTCCACTCTGGGATCGGTAATGGTTGAAGCAAACCACCTGGCCTCTGCCGGTCTGCCTTTACCTATTGGCACACTAAACACCGGGATACGAAGCGTGCTACCTCGCACTTCATTCCATACCACCATACGTGCTCCCTCAAGTCTCGATACATCTTGTTGGCACCGGGATGCATTGAGTACTGAGAGCGGTGTGCCTCCTGCAAAACCTCCTCGCGCAGCTCCCCGTTCGGCACACATATCCTCGTGCCGTATCGTAAGGAACCATCCTCTGCGATAATAAAGTCGTCCGACAATCCTGTCTGAACTTGTGCTCTGATACTCCTCAGAGCCTCATCATCATACTGTACCGCTCTGATCCTGTCCATCAGCTCGGACTGTATCTGTAATCCCCATATCTGAATCTCAGTACCGGGAACTAACACCTCAATCTCCAAGCTCTCCAAATCCGCCAACAAATGTCTATCTGTCGTCAAGTACATAGCCATCGGATACCTGCTCAAGGCATCGGCGACTACGTTCATCTTCCCTGGGTGGTACTGCAATGAGATGTCGAAGTCCTTCATCAACTCTAACCACCTCCTCTGCCTCATGTTCAGCTCCTTCTGTGTGAATACGTACTTCAAGCTCTTGTGATCTGTGAAGATCTCCACACACTCTCCATACAGGTAATGTTTCCACAGCTTTAGAGCGAAGATAACTGCTGTCAACTCCAAATCGTGGGTGGGGTAGTTCTCTTCATGAGGGCGTAACTGCCTGGAAGTATAGGCAATTACCTTCCCGTGCTGCTGAAGAACACATCCCAGACCCTTACCTGAAGCATCACTGTAGATGGTGAAACTACCTGTCCCTGCTGGCAACGTCAAAACTGGAGCTGTCGTCAACCTCTTCTTCAGCTCATCAAATGCAGCCTGGCACTCCTCCATCCAGACAAAATCCACATCCTTCCTAGTCAATCTGGTCATTGGCACTGCAATCCTGGAGAAGTCTTGTACAAATCTCCTGTAGTATCCTGCCAGCCCAAAAAAACTCCTGATCTCAACTACCGAACTGGGGGTAGCCCACGACTTCACTACCTCGATCTTCTGTGGGTTAACCGGGATTCCGTCACCCGATACCACATGCCCAAGAAATTCAACCTTGTCAAGGAAGAATTCACACTTAGAGAGTTTCCCGTACAGCTTCTCCCTCCTGAGAGTCTCTAAGACCAACCTCAGGTGCTCTTCGTGCTCCTCCGGGGTCTTGGAATACACAAGAATGTCGTCGATGAACACCACTACAAACTTATCAAGGTACTGATGGAACACCTTGTTCATCAAGTTCATGAATACTGCCGGTGCATTGGTTAAACCAAATGGCATCACCATGAATTCAAACTGGCCGTATCTGGTCTGAAAAGCTATCTTCGACGTGTCCTCCCTCTTCACCTTCACCTGGTGATAGCCTGACCTCAAATCTATCTTTGAAAACATTCTCGCTCCGCTCAACTGATCGAAAAGATCATCTATCCTCGGCAGCGGGTACTTGTTCTTGATAGTGATATTGTTCAAAGCTCTATAATCAATGCACATGCGCACCATGCCGTCCTTCTTCGGTACGAACAATACCGGAGCTCCCCATGGTGATGAACTAGATTTAATGAAGCCTTTGTCCTGCATCTCCTCGACTTGCTTCTTCAGTTCTGCCAGCTCGCTGTTGTTGACTCTATAGACATGTTGTGAAATGGGCTCCGCTCCTGGAACCAAGTCTATAGAGAATTCAACATCTCTGTCTGGCGGCAAGCCTGGCAACTCCTCTGGAAATATATCCAGGAACTCCGCTATCAGAGGATGTGGCAACTCCTCTACTTCCGCCCTGGCTCCGCAAAATATGCTCCTGCTCTGTTTCGCTGCTCCTCTGACAACCTCAAACTCCGGCTCTCCTAGTGGTCTAAATAATACTTTGCCTCTATAACAATCTATAGTAGCATGATGCCTACTAAACCAGTCCATTCCGAGTACAATATCATACCCCAGAAGTGGCATAAAGAGTAAGCTCACGCTCAACTCTCGGCCTCCTACTGACACCCTCCGGTCCTTGCAGTAATCACGGACTAGGATAATACCTCCACCAGTCATGATCTTGTAAGTCCTAGCTAATTGTTCTGTGTCTAAATGATGTCGAAGTGCATAAGATACAGACACAAAACTATGGGAAGCGCAAGAGTCGAATAAGGTAAATGCGGGAATACAATCGAGAAGAACCGAACCTATGATCAAGTCTCCTGCTGGCTCGATCTCCTCGACTGCCATAGCGTACGCTCGCCCCTGGGGTACACCTCTCTGCTGCTGGTGCTGGGCAAACTTCTGATATTGCGGTGAAAGTGGTGCCCTCTGTTGTTGGCCTCCTGGTACGGTAGGTACCCTGTCTGGTCCTCTCTGGGCGGCTGCTCCACCCTGACCTGGACGAATGGTAGGGCAATCCCTCAGTTGGTGTGTCGTCGATCCGCAGGACAGATATGAGCCCAATCTCTTCCTGCAGATATCTCTAGTATGTCCTGTCTTCCCGCAGTACGCACACTGGATGGCGGGCTGAGTCTGTCTCTGTTGCTGCTGCTGGACTTGCCCTCGAGCTGGTGCCTGGTGTTGCTGCTGGAAGGGTCTCTGCTATTGCTGCTGAAAGTGTAGACGCTTGCCCGGTCCCGCACTACTGTTTGCTCCTCCAGAACTATCGCGTCCCCTCTTGGGCCTGAGGCCCAAGTCGTCCTCGGCTATCTGGGCATCCATCAATATGCCCTCGTAGGTAGCTGTGCGATGTCCCGACGTGCGAGACTTGATCTCCCTTGCCAGCCCCTTTCTGAACTTCCGGGCCCTGTCCCCCGGATCTCTAATCATCGTGGCGCAAAGCGGCTCGGGCGGGAAAACTCCGCTGCATACTCGTCGACGGACGAGCTCCCCTGGACTAAGTCATGGAACTGACTCTCCAAAGCTCCCAGGGCAACATCAGGGAAGAACTTCTCCTTGAAGAGCTCCTTGAAAGCTTTCCAAGTGAGTCCCCTTTCAAGGAGTCTCGGCTCTGTGCGAAACCACGTCAAGGCGATGTCGAACATCTGGCTGCCGGCGGCCTCGATCTAAAGAGCCTCCAGAAGCTGTGCCAAGCGCAAGTTTCTCTCGATGTCCTCTAGCCAATCATCGGCGTAGAGTATCCCTTCTGTCCCCTTGAATTCCCGAGGCATCATTCTCTTGAAATCCACAATGGTGCCCGGCCTCTGGTGGTACTGATCAGGACGCTGCTGCTGCTGAGTAACTCTCTCCACAGCCTGGAGAGCCACTTGATGAGCATTCTCCATGTTCACCCTCATCATCTCTGTCTGGGCCTGATGTGCCTCAGCCTGCACCCTCTGGGCCTCTGCCGACGTCCTCTGGGCATCGACCATGCCTTGAATCAAAGCGAACATCTGTGCTCCGTCGACGGGCATACCTCCTGGATGCTGAACTGGTGGTGGGGGTGGTGGTGGTGGTGGTGGTGGTGGAGGCGCCGTCGTAGCTATGAGGACCCTCTGAACAGGTGGTGGAGGGCCCCCGAATGCTGCAGACACTCCCACATGTACTGGAGATGTAGGAGGTACTGCGGATGTCTGTCCGGCCAGGCGAGAGGTGGCAGACCTCTCTGACTCTACTGCTCCAGTTCTCCGGGATCTGGTTCTCGGCGGCATCCTGAAGACAGATCGAAGAATTTAATCAAGGCAATAGACACGATATCATCAAAGAAGGACAGTAATTTCTAAAGGAAAAATCATTAAGGGTAGTATTATAAGAATCAGAAATTCCTAATTTGTGATTGAGCATATCCTCGGCCTAAATCCTTATTTCCTAAAACAGGCTCGTAGTAATACTCTAAGCGAGCACCTCTACGATATTGCTCTAATGCGAATCTAGGAATAGACCTGCATGGGCCACCACTAAAACGTGTCACGACCCGCACCAGGAATTTGGGCATGAATCGTGGGTACGTCCAGCCTACGCCGCAGCATCGGCGGTAGAACGCTGTCTAGGTCTCAACATATAATATATCCTGTCAATAGTCTCAACTCCGCACGGAGGACAATGATAAATAATCCACAGTTCTATGATATACTCAATCACAAGCTAATAGAAAATAATGGCACGATGAGAATAGAAAAGAGTTCTAATATAAACCAACCACAATAAGTCCAACTCAAATCTTGGGTCTAGATGACCTCACAAAATCACAGAATAATAAATACAACTCAGTCTCAGTCTAGAACAATAAATGCAGAAAAATAATCTAAGAATTGGCAGGTAAGGTCTCCTCTAGGATAGGCAACTCCTCTGGAATTTCTGGAGTGAAATCTTCCTCTAATCCTGGGCCGTAATCAGTGGGGCAAAGATCCTCCAGGTCCTCTGAAAAATGTTATCCAGTCAGGATTGGAACGAAGCACAAGCACTAACAGCAGTTTTATTAAATTGACAAAGACTATAAACAGTGTAAAAATACAAGATGAAAATAAATGCTGGAAATGTAAGGTACTGGAGAAAATAGAAATAGGCAATAGAGCATCTAGCAATAAACAATAGACAGTAAATGCTAGAACAAGTGAATCTGAATAAAATAGACATCTAGCTAAGTGTTTGAATTATCAGTTTATTATGTGATCGGCTTGGGACTTGATCAGGCTGGTTATATGATTAGTTATGATTCTTGTAGGTCAGGCTAACCATATGGTTAGCTATGATGCATGTAGTGGTCAGGCTAATCATATATAACAGCTATGATGCATGTAAATGGTCAGGCCGCACCCGACGTGAGAAGTGGGGTGAGCTATGATGCATGTAAAGGTTTGGATATGATCACATAATCTACTAATAGTTCCCCATCCCCCAGTTAGCACGATGGATTCCAATCACGACTCCTCATGATGGGGATCTAGGGTGCTAACCCATGTATCCATAGTGTCGGAATCAAGTATGTAATACAACTGTATTATAGAAATAATCAACAATGAAAACTGTCAGAGAATGTACTCGCCTGTGGTCCTGAGCAAGGTGTGAGGATCGATGTCCAAAGTGGGATCACAATGACCTATTTATGGAATATAAATGTCAGGTACTGAATTTAAAGGAATTAACATGTTAACTAATTAAGGAAAATGAGGCTTCTAGGTCATGGCTCAGGCTATACTAGGTTAATCCCAAGGGTATAAGGATACTAGGTTTTCTTGCTAATAAGATGTGTTGTATAAATCAACTAATATATATAATTACCTAACTCATTATGTAACTAGCTTTAATACTTGAATCCCAACCCAATCTACCTACTAAACAACTGAAACAGACTAAAACTCACTGACTGACACCACTATATAGTCACTGATACTTAACTTTCTCATTAAACTATAAGGTATTACTTGGTTAATACCATGTAATTGCTATACCTAGACTATTGACTCAAGCCCCATATCATATACAATCATCTACACCCTCACGTATCATGGATACACTGATACTCTTTCCATGATATGTTGACCTTTACTTAACTGACACACTCACTTAACATTTGCTGAACCCCCAAGTACCTGCAGCAATGCATTGCCTACAGGGAACCATTAATCTAGTGCCTGCAGTAACTCACTGAACTTACTGATACCCAGTATCAGTTAGCTGATACCCTTATTCATAACCCCCAATTCACATACACTGAGAACACAGCTACACACAGTGTCAGGTACACAGCATAACACACTCATAGTCACATTGATACACTCTAAGCTACACAAATTTACAGGTATTCACTCACACTCACTCTTCTCTAAGAATTCACAAAGCCACTCAAATTCCTTCACACAGGTAATTCCTTTCCCAGTTTGACACACACACACACAGATAATTCCATACTCCTCACTGAAACTAGTTAGGCTCACACAGGCACAGTTTGTGCAGCTGCACACTGCTCCCTCACTCCTCATAGAATATTGGTACATGGACACAGGTAAACAGCATATTGCTCTCTCTCTCTCTCACACACAGAATTCACTCACACAGGGTTTCCTCATTCCCAGCCTACACACTGTGAACTTACTGCACAAACACAGGAACACAACATAGGTTCACACACCTACACATAGTGTGTTCTAGGATACACACACTGCTACTTAGCTAGGTTCACACTGAATTCACACACAGCACACACATACTGTTCCTGTCTGATACACTATAACCTACACTACACAGTCACACACACTGCTAATCACTTACACACACTACACACCTGCACACACTGAATACTATTGAACCTGGAAAAATCACTCATACATACACAGATATCTAATACCCAAAAATTTACACAGGCATACACTTCTAACTGATACACACAGAATCTACTACACAGCACACAAGTTCACTCAGTCACTTCACACAGGCACAGGCTCTCCTCACTGAGTTCTCACTGACTTCACACAAATACTCTCATACTCAATTACCTCTCACTCACTCACTAGTTACACTGACACTAATAATACTTAAACACACTGGCACTGAACTATACCTAAATCTGAATAATACTGGGACACACACACACTACATTCTCAGATCCTAACTGATACACTGCACAAGCCCTAACACACCTACACACACTGATTTCATATTGAAACAAACACAGGTATACACTCTAGGTATTACTGAGAGTTCTCAGTCTACACACACACACACTCATGTAGCTATCCATAGAATCCCAATATTATCACACTGATACAAGACACATAGGATTCCTATAGCCTGCTGATGCTCGACTGCACATATATTGATTTTCACACAGGAAAACACACAGTTTGGTCCTCACCTAACTGATACACACTGGTACACATTGACACTGGGAATTCACTCACTGCACAAACAGGTCTGGATACATGAATACACACAGTTCACATAGGTTCCTTCCCACACAAAGAAACTGAACACTGACACAACCGCAAGTTATGGATACACAGTACTCTAAAAACTCATACTGCACAGAAATCTTCCCCCAATACACACACCCGACTGTACAGTAAATTTCTTCCAACACACAGAAACTGCACAGTTGAACCCGACTGCACATACCTACCCATTTACAACACAAATATATTTATGTATATAGATTCATATATCAAACTATGCAGAAATTGAATAAGTTAGATAGGTAAGTTCCTACTAGACATTTCATCGAACACAAGAAGTACAGAAATACCCATATACCTACTGTACAGTGAATGCTCCCAAATCAACCCTAAAATCGAGATCCTACCCTTCTCGTTGGAGGATGAAATCAGTCTAATGCAAACACCTAGGGTTAGGGCTCACGAAATTGGGGAAAAATCCACGTATGAACGCAAAACCCTAGTTCCTCCTAGATCTCCATGTAGAAACCCTAAAATCGAAATCTAAACCTCAGGGTGGGTTCCTAAAGGGCATTAACAACATAAATCAGAGATTAAAATGAATAGAAATAGGGTTTTACCTAGGGAGATGGCTTCTTCAATGGAGGTTCTTCTTCTCCAAGGCTTCTTGATCCAAACACCTTGCTTCTCTTTGCTTTGGAGGAGGTAAGTGAATTCCTAGGGCTTGAGATTCTGGAAATTGTGGGAGGGAATGGTTTTTCTTTAATGGAGGCTAGGTTTTAGATTTTCTTCATGAAGAAATCGGTTCCCTTTTATATTAAAACCAAGCTAGGGTTTCTAATGCATAGTTCAGGTTAAACCCCTTATGTTAGGTTATGAAGAACCTAATTAACTAGGGTTTAGTCAATTTAGGGTTTGAGGTCCAACCTAAAATTTGAATTCTAGGGTTTCTCTAGAATTGGACTTCAAATTAGGGTTTAGTCATTAGGGTTTGTCCTAATGAGTTCTAGGGTTTGACCTAAAACCAAAATTTCATTTACAATATATTATTAGTTTATAAAACTCAACAGATTAATTAAACACATAATTATTACAAATAGTGAGATTACCCAAATGCCCTTATCTGGAAAAGTGGTAGTGACAAATAATGGTAGCGGAGTCTGTTGACTATTCAAGAAAGTGTCAAGCGTGCCAAATCCCCGCAGAATTTATCCACCAGCCCTCACAATTTTAATACCCAATGGTAGCATCTTGGCCATTTGAAGCATGAAGAAAGGACATTATTAGGCTAATTAGTCCATCTTCTTCTAAGGGATATCGGTTCATCTTGGCTATCACTGACTACTTCTCCAAATGGGCAAAAATTATTCCACTCACTGAAGTCAAAACCTAAAACCTGATCAGCTTTGTCAAGCATCACATCATATACCGCTTTGGCTTGCCACAAAGGATCATCCACGACAATGGTTCACAGTTTGGAAGTCATACTTTTACCGATTTTGTGACAAAAACCAAATCTAGAATGTAGCCTTGACCGCCTACAATTCAGCAGCAAATGGTCTGGCGGAAGCATTCATCAAAATAATTTATTAAGCTAATCAAGAAGTTTGTTTCATCCTATCAGCACGACTGGAATGAGAAGCTGGGTAAATGTCTCTGGGCCTACCACACAATGGTCTGGACACCTAGTGGCAGTACATAATTCTCTTTAATTTATGGAAGTAAAGCAGTCCTTCCACTCAAGATCCAAATTACGTCACTCCTAGTTGCTCTGTCCAACCGATTGACCGTTGAAGAGAATCATCGCTGACGGCTACAAGAGTTAGAAACACTCGACTAGAAATATCTCTTAGCTTAACAACACATTAAGATGTACCAAGCACGTCTCTTAGGATCCTTCAACAAACGGGTTAAGAAGATGACTTACCAAGAGGGTGACCTCGTCTTGACAGTAAGAAGACTGATGGTTATGACCCACAAGATGGCCGATAAAATCTAACCTAAATATGATAGTCCATTTATTGTGGAGTCCGTGCTCTCCAATGGCGCCTACAGGCCCGTAAAACCCAATGGTGAATTGCTCATGATGCCTATCAACGACAAGTTTCTCAAAAAGTACTATGTATAAGTTAGACTTGTACTCCTTTTACTATCAGCTGGACAACCAAAAAGTATATTATATGTTCTCCGTTGTTCATCTCCAGCAAGTGTGTGAGCACAATATGTACTTCTTTTCCATAAAAGTGTAATAAAAGTCATTATCGATATTCAGAAATCCTAAATTTGCAACGGACTGTGGATCCTCAAAAATCTCTCCCGCGAACAGATATTCAGGTTCATCCACACTTTCTGGTAGACCGCTCATAATCAGTTTCCTTAGGCCACATCCATATCACCTCTGAACTATTATCCTAACTGATTATCCCTAGCAAGGTTTTCCATATCCATATTACCTTTGATCAAACCTTTTTGTATGATCATCGATTGTTATGACCATAATACCTCTGACATCAGTCGTCACCTAAACTTATCACCCGTACTTAACTCTAAGTATACTAGTGGTATTAAGTCCACAAAACCTGCCACGTCTATATCACCTCTTGCAGGGCTTGTCTCAAACTTATTACTTGTACTCAAGTACGCAAGAAGTAATGGGGCCACAAAACCTATTAATTCAATATCACCTCTGATAGGGTTCTATTTTGAACTTATTACTTGTACTCCAGTGCATAAGAAGTAATATGTCTACCAAATATCCTCCAGTGGGATGTTATTACCGAAAATAAACAGTTTATATCCATATTACCTCTGAACTATGAGCTGCCAATGTTCCCCATCCAAAGAAAATAGCCATTTCCATATTACTTCTGGCTTATTTCCTTTTCCTTCCACAAAAATACCATAATCGTACCTAACCTCTCGGTATGACTATCGTTTCACTCACGTCCACGTTAACTTTGAGCTATTAACCTCACATCCTCCCTAATAGAGTTTTTTATATCTTTCTTACCTCTGAGCAAACCTCTCTACGTGACTATCGATTATTATGTCCATATTATACAGTTGTTCGCCAAACTACAAAACCAGTCGTAGGCTACTCCGGTCAGAGTTCCGATGAATAACCTAGTAAGGAGTGCATCATCACGAGATAGTTGTCCCATCGCTGAATTAAAGAAATTCATGTACTAATGAGGAGATATCTTTTCGTCGAATGGAATCATCGAATGTTGCTTGTATTTGTTCGGGTATACCATATTTTTCTACTCGGGAGGATAAGGTTATCGTATCCCCAGTTTCTAAAGCACGTCTTGGTTGCTCATCGAATCAAAATGAGCTCGCAGCTCCCTGACTTCCCATATTATGTCTCAAGCGTCATCAAACGACAGGGGAGCGGATGATCACAGTAAGGTGTGAATATCCCCTATGGTGAGAGCAGCTACAGTTGTGCTTGACAAGCCATTATTTCCCAATTCTTGGCTTGCTTGCCTCGAAATCCAAGGTGGTTTTGAGACTATGCTTGCCCTGAGGTCCAATAAAATTTGAGTTAAAGTCTGCATCGAGGAACTCATAGTTTGCATCATGGCTTCGAGTGCCTCGAGATATTATTTCCTGCCATGTATACAGGTATTACATGGAGAAAAATATATGGGATTTTTGAAGCTTCACTTTTTGTCTCTGACTCCTGAGTCTCGTTGTCTTCCGGGAAGGATGCTAGGGTTATATCATCTTCAGAGTCTAAGGGATCGCTACCCCCAGCCCTAGTGACTGCACTATCCTGGAAGGCAAGGCTACCCCCATGTAGGTTGTCGTCCGTTCCTTGAGATTCACTATATTCTTGGAATGATGGGTTGGTGTGGAACACTAGAGGATGGCTACCCCCAACTTTTATTCTCGAGAGGGTGCCTTGGAACACCCCCATGGTAGGTACTAGCTTATTACCCAACGGTATGTTCCTCGATGTACGGTTAAATACTGTCGGATTGGATGAGTTCCTCTTCCCTGATATCTTCTTAGAAGGAGACCTCCATATTGAACAACATGAGGTACTAACAAATTCCTCTTCTTCCACGTGTACTTATTTCTTGTGACCTTGTCGGACTGGTATCGCAGGTTACAGTCGCTGAAATACCGACTCTCTGGTTGGAGGAACTGCTGCTCTAGAATAGCAATAGTTGTTAATGATGTTGGCATAAGTGTGTTCGGAAGAGGATACTTCATGTGCAGGAGTAATTTCTCTCTTCTTGCGCTTGTTACATATCATGTTGCGCAGATCAGAAGATGGAAACTTTATTTCTACACCCATTTCATGTGCGCAGCCAAGCTTTGGGCATGAGTATAAAAGTGGATAGTTTTCTTCCTAACCTAGTTTATGCATAAAAACTAAACCTGGGTCATTTGTGGAAGACTTAGTGTGAGAAAGACCCATTCCATGCTTGCAGCCAAGCTGACCGTATCGGCCTATCAATACAGTTTTAGCTCCCCGACCTGGTTCTTGCATAGCAACTATACTTAGTTCATTCGTGGAAGACTTGGCGTGAGGTGGACCCCACTTCATGGGTAGTCAAGATGAGCGCATGGGTTTGTCAACACAGTTTTTGCTTTCCAACTTGGTTCATGTACAGAAACTGCACCGAAGTAGTCTCGAAAATACTTGGAGGGTTTGCCTATATCCGGCGCATGAGCTCATGGGATGCCCCTATACAATTTTCCATCAACAGCGTGTGTGACAAACAGTGGCACATACTTTTGGTGGACTACTTGTGCAGCCCTTTGAGCGTGCATGGCTCGAGTCACTGGCACATAGTACACAAAATTCATATTATTTCCATAAGAGATTCTGCCAAAGACAAGCTCTCCCTATTTTGCCTTGCTATGTACAGAATCCCTCATGCACATGTAGCATAATATAGTGTGCTTCTTCTTTGGCGCATCTTGTTGTGCGTGCATCTCTTGCTATTCAGCACTATTTTTTACAAGAGTGGATGCGGAGACAGAGACAAGATATGTGTCGACCTGATGCACAACCCCAACAGTGGGATTGGCAACACATCATTCGCAGACTGTAGGTATGGTATAGCGGCCTTGACGACCCAAGTCTTGCAAATCTTGTGAGATCTTGCAGGCCTCAATATGGAGCTCACCTTGTTTAGAATTTCCTCGAACGCTTGTTGGTCTAAGCGAATAACCAATATTCTCTAGGTTAAACCTAGCTTATTCTCGTCGGACTACGTCACTAACTTCTCATTGGTGAAGAAGTTCTTCCCTAGCAGTGTCGTCATTTTTGTCGATATCGCAAAAAAAAATTTGAAAAATATTGACAAAATTTTCATATTAATTGGAATAGAACAAAAAAGTACAAAAAAAATTCTAATGCGTAGAATTCTGATTACAAAATAAATCTGGGTAAGTGTGACGGTAGAGATTAAGTCTGCAATCGACTTTTTTACTCCGTTGACAGTTCGACGAGAGAGAATGGCAAGGCCCTCGGGAACTTGAGTATGCGATTCAATGGAGATCCCTTCTTCTTTCTCTCTTTTTTTCTTTTTTTTTTATGTGTGGGAGACGCCAACTATTTATATTCTTCAAAAGATCATGCGTGTGCATGGATGTGCATAGATTTTACACTGCCACATATTATCTTCCAAGAATGATGGATACAAATTAATAAGTGCATGCTACACTGTGGCTACCTCGTGGCAATTTGAGATCTGGGGATCCTAGTAACCATAATCCGTTCGACACGTTTCATGTGTTGATTGTTCAAGGATCTTGGTTGTTAATAACAGAAAGATTTGGTTGCGTGGAGCTTTTGAGGGAACATTGCTGCATAAAAAATCTTGTGCATGAGGAATACTGCCGCATGGAACACTGTCGCATAGGAGTATTGGGAGTATTGTCGCATGGGACCTTCGTTGTGCTGATGCGCAATCCTCGAAGTAGTATGTCAGTTGATGGCAAATGTTTGTATTTGGCGTATATCTGCCTTTAGCACATTATCTTGCCTGCCTTAAGTGCATATCCATTGCTACCCTTAGCGCATGGCTTTGGGCTTCATTTGGTGCATGGTATAGATTTTTCCATTCTTTTCCAAGGATTAGCTAGGGCTAGATACTATACAGGTATCTAAAAATGGTTGGTTGCCTTTTCCTTCATCAACTTTTCTTATCTTAGGTTGATCCTCTTCGTCACTATTTTAAATGGTAAAGTTCTTTGATCTAGGGCTTGTCCCTTTGGTATCAGTATTGGTTGCCAAGACCATTTTCTTGCCATATAATGCTAATCGTTCCTTGTAACCCTCTTATATTAAATAAGTTAGAACCCTAGAAGGTTGAATCCGTTGTAGAAATTTTGGTCCCTTTTTCTAGAATTTAGGATAGAGACTGTTATAAGATTATTGTTTATAATCTGTTTGCCATGAACAAAAGTTTATGCAAAACTTTGTATTACAAACTAAGACAAAAAGAAAGTACAAGAGATCCTATAAAAAAATCTAAGTACAATAATTTTAGAGAAGTATAGTTATGGAGATCTAATATGCGGTCGATTACTTTACTCCTTTAATTACTTGACACAAAGAAGAGATGCTTTAGAAATACTTGAACGATTTTGGAGAATCTACCAACGAGAAAGCTTTGGAAATACTTGCATGAAGTGCTTCTGTTCTTCTTCTCCTCCGTCCCCTCTGTCCTTTAAAGGATATGTTGATCCCATATTTATAATAGTTTGTGCTGGAAAGAGTTATCTGTGTGCATGCATAGCATGAGCAATATATACCGTGTTTACTACAGTAGGATTATATTTTGAAGACATATAGCCCACGTTCTTAATAGTGGGTGCAGAAATTACTCACGATTTGGCATGTGGCTACATATGCGAGGAAGGCTTAGGTCATGGATGCAGTTATTTGTACACTGTTTACAAAAAATATGGCATGAGAAATATTTCATCATAATTGTTTGCCGTATTCTTGGAGAGTAACAGCCATATTGGCATATTTGAAGAGGATAGCCATGTTGGCATACTTTGAAGAAGGTATCCATGCTGGCGTATTCTAGCTATAATATGAATGTTGGCATACTCAAGTTGAAGAACTAATATTGGCGTATTCAATGAGTGTTAGCACTGTCGACGTATTATCGCTAAAGCATCAATATTGGCGTATTGAAAAGAAATAGCATCAACGACATACTCTATTTGAAGTAGCACTATTGATAAACAATAGCAAAGTTGTATTGGATATCGACATCGCCAAAAATAAAATAACATTTAGGTAAAAATGTGTGAAATTTTTTATTTATTGGGAATTGACAAACAGTACAAGATAATCCCTAATACAGAAGGATCTAAGTAGAATAAAAAATCAGGGCAAGTGTCACGGTGACGATCGAGCACTACAGCGGCTCTTTTGCTCCGTTGATGATCCGAGACCAAGGAGGGTAACCAGGTTTCGAGACACTTCTGTCTTCTTCTCCTTCTTGCGATGGTGGCATTTATTTTTATCTCCCATCCTCCTTTTACATGTGGAAAAATATCTATTATTTATATCCTTGAGAAGGCATCACGTAGGTGCATACATACGCGAATTACATGTCGGCACATGTTCTCCTGACGGCGCATGGAATACTTTGGCTGCCACATGGTAAGTTGAGATCTTGTGTTGGTGATGTCTATAATTCTCGTGACACAAGTCAGGCCCTAATTTCAATGGCTGTGATTACACATTGGGACTGCTTCCACTTGGCGCATGAAGAATACTGTGGTGTATGGCACTAGTTTGGCACATAGGAATACTACTCAGGCTGTTGGTGGCACAATTCTCCGGATCACTATGATGCATGGATATGGATCACTTTGGCGCATGGGGCTGGATCACTTTGGCGCATGGTAGAGATTTTCCATGCTTCTACAAGAACACCTTCAAAGTGTCTAAACTTAAACTTTATATATTTTAAGTTTCAAATACTTTGAACAAAAGCATGGGAGAGATAGGCACATAGAGTATTATAGTGCATGTATATAACATCTTCATTCGGCCCGTAGGTTAGCTTGGCTACTTGGCGCATCAGGCCTGGGAAGAGATTCTTCTATTAATTGTCAGTTTTACCCCACAGTTTTGACGCTTGGCGATTATTGAGCAATTAATGGCTCTCTTGCTATAATTAGAGGGCTATGGAAGAGAGAAATGATGCTTCTTCCTTTGGTCTTATGTCTCTGCCGCAGTTGAGCATGGGGAGGTTTGTTGAGCGGTTCATTGATCCCCTTCCCTTGATGGTCAACCATCTAGCAGTTGTCGAGGGAGGTAAGGAGAAAAGCTTTTTGCTTCACCTTCTTGGGTCGCTTGAACACTTTGGCACTATATGCTTGTATGGGCAAGAAATCTCCAGTTCACACAAATACACTCTCTATGGCCTAATCCATATGGTCTTTGCTGAAGGGCTCTGATATGAAGAGGCGTAGACAGCCACATTCTTCTTTGGTGGCATGGGTGATGCTGTATTTGGATACTCACCTGAAGCATGCACCGAGAACTGATGTACAACCATGTTGTACGGGTATATTTGCCTCTGCATGGCAACGGTTATCTTTGTACTTTATCGGCTATATGTATGTGTATGGGACTTGGTACTTATGCGCTACTTCCATCAGTGCATAAGTAGTTGGTTTGCCGAATGACACTTGATTTAAAGGATGTGTGCCTTTATATTTTCTTGTAATCATTCTGACCTTTGTGTAATTGTTCATACAAGGACTGCCTCATCTTGCAATCATTCTGACCTTTGGTTATGATAAAGCATAGAAGGATATCATAGTCACCATTATTCGTGATGAACAAACATATTATCTGGGAGGTTGTCTAGGATCTTCCATCTTAGCTCACTATGGCTTCTCTCTGTATACGACCAGGGCGTGATGGCTGGATCTTAGTTCGAGTCTTGGTTGTCCATCTGAGTTGCAGTAGCGGGGCTAGTTATCCCAACCATGATTTTTAGTTACATCCTTTCACACGACAGAGTTGGATCTTTTGGCTCTGTGTTCCAAGCTCCCTTGTTATCCATCATTATGGATTCTTTTTTCGTTCTGTGGCTTTCACTGAGGAGCCTTGTTGAAGTGATGACCCATAATGCGTTGAGCTGCCGACTTTACACGTGTTGGTATTAGAAATAGCACAAAGGGGTCTCATTCTTTTCAATTGTACCCATGACCTTGAATATTAATTAAAAATCCTTAAATGTGATGGACTTCCATATGTACTCATGATCTTGAATATTAATAAAACTTTTTCCTTCTTTGTTGTTTGGAACTTTTCTTGTTGTTGTGGATATCTGGGCTACGAGTATTATACCAGAGGTAATATGTGTTAGCCCATCTAGTCTCAGTCAACTTAATTTTGATAGTTAACTAAACCATGTATCGATATGTCATAATATGAAGACTCAATACTACTGCTACATACTGATTCATTAAAATTTTTTTACTTTATTTGAGTATAGGACTTGTGTATATCGAGTCGTACTTGCATGACCCAAAGTCCACTCAAACAAACCCTCAAACCTATCCACCATATCAACCTATATTCAAACCAAAACCTTACTAGAATAGGCAACCAAACTCGTACTGAATTTGTGCCAAACTCGGATCGAAGTTGGTCACCTATATAGTATAAAATCAATCCAGTTTTTATACCCCTAATTTTCTAGCCCAATGTTCAAAAATTTAAATTAAAATCTACCCGAACTCTGGCCAAATTCTGTTTGCTAAAACCCTATAAATTGGATTTAAATTCACACTCTCAATATCTCATCCTATTCTACAATCTTTAATCCTTTAGTGAGCAAACATCTAAGCCTCAACCTTCCCATCTCCAAGAGCAACTCTCTAGCCGTCTAAGTGCCAAGTGCGGTCTCGGTCTAAAAGTCTACAAGAGTTGTAAAGAGCTTGGCTCAACCTATTTCCTCTCTCTCTCTCTCTCTCTCTCTCTCTCTCTCTTGCTGTGAAGTTGCGAGACTTTGGATCAAATCTTATGGTTGTAAAGAATTGGCAAGCCTTCGAAATCATTATTTAGTGAGCATATATACTGTTAGTTGCTAGCTTCCTTCTCTCTACTAAATTTTAATTGGATATATTATTCTGCTGTACTCTATTAATCCCTTCTTGAGTTGTCCTACGGTCCTTCAATTGGTATCAGAGCAAAGTTCACTTGATATTGGCTTAACATCCTAAGAGACTTATGGCAATTGTTAGATCTATCCACGCCAACAATGGTGAAGGCCAGTCCATAAATAAGCCACCCCTATTTGATGGTACAAACTACACGTACTGGAAGACATGCATGAGCTTTTATTTAAAGTTACTTGATTTTAACCTTTGGGTTATTATAATATAAGGATATAAGAAGCCACCTAGAATAATCATAGATGGAAACCTTGTAGAGAAACCTTATTATAAATACACAGACACTGAAAAGAAACAAACTAGTCTTGAAGTAAAATCTATTAACGCTCTATTATGTATTGTAGACAGAACTGAATTCAACAGGGTCTCCATTTGTGGCACTTCACACAAAGTTTAGAAACTTCTTGAGGTCACTCACGACGGAACCTCACAAGTGAAGGAATCAAAAATAAGTCGACTGACAAAGAAATATGAAACATTCAAGATAAAGCAAAATGAGATGATCACTCAAATGTTCACAGGATTCCTCGACGTCGTCAAACCTCTATCCTCTCTTGAAAATAAGTACAACAATCACGAGAAGATTCATAAAGTACTCAGAGAACTTACCAAGAACTGGAATCACAAGGCCACCGCAATTATAGAAGAGAATAATCTCACCACGATGACCCTAGAGAAACTTAGAGGCAAGTTGATAACTCACGAGCTGGATCTCAAAGAATTCAAAGATCCCACTCCAAAAGAAAAGACGATTCTTTCAAGGATCATCACAAGAAGGTCACCAACTACGACTCTGATGATAATGAATCTCGAGATGAAGAAGTTGCCCTAATCACCAGGAACTTTAGAAAATTTCTAAAGCTTGAGAGATCAAAGAAGGAGTTCAATGACAACAGTGATGAAGAGCCTATATTTTACAACTGAAAGAAGATAGGGCATATAAAGAAAGATTGCCCAACCTTAAAAAAGATTGCCACGTCACTCATCCATAAGAACATCAAGTTTAGTGCCTCAAATCATGATCCAGCCTGGATGCGCACTATATAATTGGGCTTATGGCTAGTTTGTCCGAGTCGTAGTTTGGTATTTAGAATCTTCGGTATCCTCTTGCCATGCACAAAATATGATGATCATTTCCAACTTATGGATAGACCTCTATTGAAATGAGTCCAATAGAATGATTTTCTTGATATCGATTAATTTTCTTGATGTCGCTTTATGATTTTGTTTTTGTGTTACTTTCGATTTGCTTGATTTTTGCTGTTATATTTCTCGCTTGGAGCTTTCATTCTTGCGGAGTACAGAAGAAATAATAGGTAAAGGATTCTAAGTCGGTGCTCGTGCTATTGCAGGTTCGCATAACTGATGTTTAATCGTCGCTAAGCGGGACTCCTTCTTCAGCACTTTCCTTAATCGATGGATGGTTCGAAACCTTCTTTCCTACTTCTTCAGGTCCATATCTCTAATATTTCAAACGTTCAATCAATAATGCCCAGCTGAACGCCTAGGAAATCCTTAGCCATAATGCATACCAGACACTAAGAAAGGAACATGAAATTATAGACTAACTTGTATATTCATAAACAAGATATAAACATGAGCTCCAAATACAAGTGGCAGTTATTGTTCGAAACCAAGTAACTGCCTGATAGAATGCGGCATTTAAAATATTGGTTGCGGCCTGGTGCCTCAAAGAGTTTGTACCCACAGTACACCAAAATCGGAACACGACTTTGAGAAAATATGAATTGTTACATAAGTATATATATTACTGCTTTACTTTTTCTGCTTTAACTTATGCATTGTACGGTTCATGCATTTGCATAGTCTTGGACAACTTGTGCACAAGGTTTGGCATTTTCTCTAAACGGTATTCTGGGGACTGGAACCGTATCGACCCGGGAGGAAATATTTGATCATGCTAGTCGCGATGCATTATGGAACCTTCAGTAGGACTTGCTACCCGGGCTCACAGGGCGCGTCGTAATGCCATGGATAAGTCCCAATGGTGTCGATCACACCAATGACCGCATATAAATAGAACACATGCTAATCTATTGTCTTGTGCAGATGGTAAGTATACTTGTATTTCGCTACAGGGAAGGCGTGCATCGGTTGATTAAGCAACTGATGTACTTTATGGGTTCAACGTTACTTTTGTTCCTCTAAAATCATGCAACTGATATAAAATTAATTCACTTAGTTCTCAATAGCAAGATCATTTTAATACATGCTCGCCCCTAATAAGCAAGTATTGATTTAGGCGAGTGGGTTCATCCCGCTCACCAGTATAACTGAGTACTGACCCAAGTTGTAGGCAATTATTTCAGGCACTCATAGTATGCAACGTTAGTAGATATACGAGAAGGAATTAGAAGCTCTTCTATTTTAAAGTATAGTTGAAGCCAGTCATTTTGGAGGCATGGATTTTCAATCTATAAAAGGGCATAATCTACGGACGACAAGGCCTATCTGATAGAGCATGCCCTACCTTTTGAGTTTTTCTTTTGTAATGCAAACCAAGTAGCCAAGAGGTGCATCAAATGTAAACTCTAAGTAAATTACTCTGAATTATCAATGAAAAGCATATTTTCTTCCTATACCTTGTGTTCATCTATTTGTGAATGTGTTTTCTAACTTGTGTTTTAAATGGGTTCCTATCACTATACGTTCTTGTCTTGTGCGAGCGTAATTCCAGGCTCGTACGGCATCACGCCCAAGTGAGGATGATCAGTCCCACAAAGGATCCAGGTGAGAGCGAACGACCCTAGCAGGATCAGGGCATGACAAGTTAGTATCAAAGCACGACTTCACTTTCCTGGATTTTTAAAAAGATATTCTAGAAATTTGATGCGCCTCTCGATTGAATTGCATTCGGTGTCCGCTGCATGAGATGAATCTTCCTATACAAAGAGCCCAAAGATAAAAATTTATCATTTTTTGAGTGTTGATATGCTACTCTCTTTTGTAATCATGGCAAAGAAATTACTGTCGCTGCAAGCAGTGCTCAGCCTGTCCAAAGTGATCAGGCAAGTTATGGAGAATCTGGAGGGGCGGGTTTAATCAATATGACAGAGAGACTTATGCACCTAATGGAGGTATATCAACAGCAAGATGCCACTCAACAAGCACAGATTCAGGCATAGTTCACTACTCAACAAAAGCAGATAGATACCATGATACAATTGATTGCATCTTTGGTGCCCAGCAACGGTGGAGCCACGCTGAAGCCTGTCATATCGCCAGTTGTGGCCGTAGAAGATGAATCTGAGAAAACGTAGCCTTCTACTAAGAATACATGCAGAGCGGCTAAGTTTACTAAGATGAACCCACCAACATTCAATGAGCGAGCAGAAGCAGATGTTGTGATGGGATGGATTATAAAACTCAAAGAACTCTTCAACCTGGTTGGCAATAAAGGGTCCAAACGAGTAGCTTGTGCATTGGTGCAACTGGAACTACGGGTGCATGATTGGTAGAAAGCCACCAAGAAAGGGATTTATGATGCCAATCCTAACTGCAAGATCATCTGGGAGATGTTCAAATCTGCCTTCATTGAATAATATATTCCAAGGGCCGTGCGTAAACAAAAGAAAGATGACTTCAGCAATATGGTACAAGAAAGTATGTCTGTTGATGACTATGATTCAGTGTTCACAAGACTGGCAAAGTTTGTCGGACACTTCTTGCCTAACTAATAGGCGTGGTGCTATCATTTTCAGAAAGGTTTGAATAACGACATGCGAAAGGATGTCATAAATCAAAAGTGTCAGTCCTACCGGGAATGTTATGAAAATGCCCTTAATAGTGAACGAATCTTTAGGCGCAATTCACAAAAGATAAATGTATAGACTCCCTTTACCAATTATAACAAGCGACCTCATAAAACGGGAGGGTCTGGAGCGCCGATGCATTCACACACGTCTGAGCACAGGGATCTACCTCATGGAACGTATTGCCATAGGTGCGGCAAGATGGGATATCGGGTGACTGAGTGCCGAGCCGTAGAATACTTTAAATGTGGCCGTTTAGACCATAAAGCATTTGACTGTCGAGACCCCAGGCTGATCGTCAGACAGCAGTCAAACCGAACAAGGGACCTCCAGCACATGTCACCAATGTTGTACCAGTGAACCTACAATGCCATGGTGCCCAAGGACGAGTCTATGCATTGACTTGGGATGAGGCATCTTCCTTTGACAATGTTATGTCAGGTACCTTACTTTTCAAAGATTTTATCGCTAGAGTCATATTCGATTCAGGTGCAACACATAGTTTTATTTCTGCTAATTTTATTATTGAGAATAAATTAGCTTCTAATCTATTAAATATGAACCTTTGCGTGAGTACCCCTTCGGGAGTTGACATGCCTGCCAATAGGATCTGTAGGGACGACTTGTAGCGCCCCGTTCTTCCGGTGCGGAGAGCGCGGCTAAGAAACACAAGACAATATCGTTCGATCGGGATAGATTGAAATAAGAACTCGTCCTCGTTATGGATTTGTTTTTCAGAATCGATTCCCATATTCAGTGGATCGTGCCCCCGGGATCGACTTAGCGACAGAGTCAGGAGGGACCTCTCCGCTGTTATCTTTTATTGCCTCGGATTTCGATATCGCTTGTTGCTTTTGTGCTTTGAGTTGGTTTTCGGATTTGCTTGTTTTCCTTGAACAGTTTCGATGGATTTTATTATTTTCGTTCATTGCACTGCATTTTAATTCCGAGTATGGAAAGAGGGGAAGAGGTATTGATCGAGCTGTTCGTGATACAGGTGAACGAGCAGTAGGCGGCTTACGAGCGGAGTCTTGAAGCGCCTCTTTCCTTCTCCCTTCCAACCAAACTAAGTGAGTGGCTACCATCCCGATTAGCTAGCCCTGCTTCCAGTTTTCATACCTAAAACTCTTGCATTCTTGTTGCCCCGATCAAACCATACCAAGTAATAACTAAAAGATGCCAAGATAAAATGGAATAGACTTGAATTGTATTGCTTGCCAATTGAACTTGTGAACGGTTATATCTTTGCATGCTTGTTCGTTCGAAATGTTCATCATATGCATAGATGCAATATAAAAAAAATGAATCATGCGATACTGCTTGTCTTGTACTCATGTAGCCTCAGGGAAAATAACGTAGCCTCCGGGCGAATGATTGTTAACGTATCCTCCGGGCGAACGATTATTGATGTTCGATCACGGACAACTTGTGCACAAGGTATAGTTCTTGCGGGCGGCTGCTAGAGTACTGGCACTGTTCCGGCTCCGGACGGAACTCACGTTTAGTCTCACGTACTTGAACGGGATGGTATGCGGCACCTCGCGTACTTGCACGTAGCAAACCATCTTTGTCATAGACTAGTGTCCATTATGGCAATCAAGCCAGTGATCATCTTGTATATTTAAACCTGTTGTAAACCAACTTGTGTCTTTGTGGCAGGAAAGGCATGGTAAGTTGTGCAGGTGATTCAGACGGTTAGGTATAAGAAACCAAATGGTGTCAAGTTTTTTTCAGTAAATCATGTATATGGCTTGTCTTGTAAATTAAACTAATGTAAGAATAGAAACCCACAAAAATATGCATGCTTTATTAAAACAACGTATTGATTGGTATAGTTGGATTTAGCTCGCCTTCACCAGTATGTTTCGACATACTAACCCTCGTTGAAACAGGTTCCCCGTACTCATCGAATCGAGCGAGGAGCCAAAGTCGTCTTTCCCGATCCAGTCCAACTATAGGTGCATCCTGATCGTGCCGCATTGTGAAGTACTTAAAAATAGGAGCTTGCAACTCAGTACACAATGCAGCTTCGTGGCAAAGCCATCCTCCAGCCCGGAGGTCTTTATCTTTTTGAAGTTTAGTAAAGCGATGTAATATACAGGACTGCTATCTCATTTTGAGTCGACACTTTTGTAAGCCCGTATGGCAAATTAGCTGACTCGTTCAAGAGTTTGTAATAGATGTTCATTATCAATAAATAGAACTTTTCCATGTTTCAAATATGTGTTTCAATTTATCTGTGTACTCTGAATATGTGCTCATTATGCAAAATACTTTAGTCTTGTGCGGGCGCAACCCCAGGCCCGCCTGACGTCACGCCCGGGGACGCCCCTACGATTCGCCGAAATCGGGGCGTGACATAGTAGTATCAGAGCACAGATTCAAGTTCTTTAGACTCTCGTACAGGAAAAGTTCCTTTAACGATCAAAATTCCTGTGCGAACTCTTGAACTCGCTAGGCCAAAATGAGATGCGTTCATGCAATAAGTCCATAATACATTATGATCCTAATGTAATTTACCTTCTTTGGAAGAAATGGCACTAGCGCAATCTGCAGCGCAAGCACCGGACGAAATGCAAGGACAAGGAAGTAGTTCGAGCACTTCAGGAAGTTCAGAGAGCCAACGAACCGTGCCAAGCATCGATCCCATCCAGTAAATGTTGCGGATGTTGGAGGCAAACCAACAAAGGGACGAGGCTCGCTACGAACGTGCCTAGAAGCGGGAGGAGGATAGTCAGCTCAAGTTTCAAGACAATATAGAAGCACGATTCTCAGTCCAACAGAAGTAGGTAGATGCCCTGCAATAGATTGTGCAAACTTTGGCCTCCAACCAGTCTGCGGCAACGCCAGCGACTCGGGTGGAACAGCCCGTGCTTGAAGTAGAGATACCGCAAATTCCAAGACCGAGGGACGTGCCTGCCTTCGACTTTGGCCACTTCAAGAAAGTCTGCAACATCCCATTCAACGGGACTGAGGACTCAGTCGTAGCTCTAGATTGGTTGGACGAACTTGAAGACCACTTCGCTCTGCTAGAGGTCCCCGAAGAGAAGCGTGTCTCCTGCGCCACTACCAAAAAAAGTCAAATTAGCGACGCCCAAAAACGTCGCTAAATGACAAAAAAATGTCGCTAAACACGTTTAGCGACATAATTAGCGACGTTTTAACGCAGTCAGAAAAAACCAAGTCGCTGAAAGGAAAAATGTCGCTAAACGTCGCTATGTCGACGTATTTTAGCGACTTTATTGAGTCGCTAAATGTAGCGACGTTTAGCGACGTCGCGTCACGAAATAGCGACGTTTATTAAAGTCGCTAAACGTCGCTAAGTAACGACTTATATAGCGACGTAACAGCGACGTCTTTAATGACCTAGCAGTACTGCCATGTCAGCCATTTCTGACGTACAGCGACATATTTAGCGACGTTTAGCGATGTCGTTAGCGACGGCTAATGACACATCGCTAAGTAGCGACTTGTTTAGCAACTTATAAAAACGTCGCTAAACGTCGCTAAATACGTCGCTAAATTTACAAAAAAGTAAAAATAAACCTGAATTGTTCCAAACTATTATTCCTGTAATTTATAAATTTCTAATTAAAAATAGACCCAGAGCAACCCTCTGTTGAATTCTATGGGTTCGTCGACCCCTTCGGTGGAACACTCAACACCGGATTAACAATATTTAATATGAATAAAAGTATCACATTCATACAATTAATACACACAAATATTATAGACAGACAATAAAAGTATCACAGTCATAAAAGTATCACAGTATCACAGTCACACAAAATGGACATAAACAGCATCACAAAATACATAATATATAAGTATCAGTGTATCACTGTAACACAAAATAATGCATAATATATAAGTATATGAAACATCATAGTATCAATCTCGAGGATTTCTAAAACGGGGCAGATATCAGTCCCTCAAATACTACGCATAAACAGCGTTTATGTTATCAAGCTCCGCTATGGGTGCTGGGTGACTGGAACTCCCCGTCTGAGATACAGCAGGTGGTATCTCTTCCTCCTTAACAGTAGGAGGCATCACTTCCTCCTTAACAGTAGGAGGTGTCGCTCTCTTGGGTGCCATCTGGTAAGATAGATGAAAACAAAGAATTATCAAAGAATTAGCTATTGGACCGAAACGGAAGAATTAGATGACTCACAAAGAATTAGCTGTTTGTTACAGTATAATAATGATACCATAATATCTTATTTATATCCTACGTGTCACAAAATAAAATGACCGATTTAATGAACTAGTTTGAAAATATGATCCAATATTAAATTATATGATTTTAATTGAAATTAAAATTGAATTATGAGATTTGGATGATAAAGATTAAAGTAAAGAGTAGTATATGAGGGCATTTTATGAACGTGAATAATGATACACAAAAAAAATTGCAAAGAATTTAGTAAGGAAAGAAAATTTGGAAATGTTATTCTCATTCCAAGTGCACTATGCTATTCCTTCCAATACTGTCGGACAAAACGAAATAAAGAATGGAATCAAGTTACTTGATGTTTGAGGTCAAATTACTTAGCTGGACTCGAGGCATTGTTCCTGAATGCTGCATGACTCCCAAAGTATCGATACTTTAATCCTTGTTTGTACCGTTCTTTCTTTTTCTTTTCTCTCCCTTTTTTATTCTCCCACTACTTCTTTTATATATATCAATAATGCTAAGTTTACTATCAAATGCTTACAACCTTCTTATAACCCTTTCATCTCCACCTCTCTCCCAATAAACGATCGTCATGCATGCTTAATTTTAGAATTTTAGAGACTCCATTTGAAAAATTGGAAGGTTTGACATACCAAAGTATTAGGTGGGACTCTTGAGAGTCTGTCTCTTACATAGATCACAACAAATGAATTTATATTGATTAGGAACATGAACTTCTAGAGGGATTGCATTCCTAGAGTTTCCAAACTCAAGAAACCATCACCTCCACTATAATACAAGAGGAGAGGACTGGTCAAAGAACAGTGTCCAGGCCTTGTAGGTAGGAAGTGATGTGGTAATATTTCTTCTTCTGATCCTCAAAAGCGAGAATATGACTTTTATTTAGGGACCTTGTTAGTATGGATATTCCTCTAGGAGACTAGAATCAGAGGAAATCCTATTAATAATGTCTTTGAAAACTTTAAGTGACACCCTAAACCTAACCCCTGCTCAAAAACCCTAAACCTAACCCTAACCCTAACCCTAACCCTAACCCCAGGTCAAAAAACCTAACCCTAACCCTAAACCTAACCCTAACCCTATCCCTAATATGCTTCTGTGTGTGTGTCTGCGTATGTGTGTGTGTGTCGTGTGTGTGTGTCGTGTGTGTGTCTGCGTCTGTGTATGTGCCGTGTATGTGTGTCGTGTGTGTGTGTCTGCTTCTGTGTGTGTGTGTCGTGTGTGTCTGTCAGTGTCTATGTGTGTGTGTCGTGTCTGTATGCGTGTGTCATGTCTGTCAAGTGTGTCTTGTGTCAGTGTCACATGAGAGAGAGAGAGAGAGAGATTACCTAAAGCTCGAGGAGGAGGAGGGGGATGCCGGAATAGCCATAGCCGTGGAGACCCGGTCGCCGGAGTGGGGGGGGTGGGGGAAATCAAAACGTTTCAAAATTTTCAACAGATGGAGAAAAAAACTGAGCCTAATTAACCAAAATTTAGCGACGTTTAGCGACGTCAAATAAAAACGTCGCTAAAATAAAAAGTAACGACGCCAAAGACGTCGCTAAATACGTTGCTAAATATTTTTGATAGATACGTCGCTAATTACGACGCTAAACGTCGCTAAATCAGATATATTAGCGAC
This sequence comes from Iris macrosiphon, assembly GCA_036927795.1. NCBI lineage: Eukaryota > Viridiplantae > Streptophyta > Magnoliopsida > Asparagales > Iridaceae > Iris > Iris macrosiphon. The sequence continues at coordinate 66,940,643 of JAYESA010000006.1, read as the reverse complement.
GTTTAGCAACCTTAATTGAACTTATAGCGATTATTCTTTTAAAATCTTAATAAAAGTCGCTAAACGTCGCTAAATGTCGCCATTTAGCGACGCCTAGCAAAGATTTTACGGAGTCGCTAATTTAGCGACATTTTAACTAGGAGTCGCTAAAATACATCGCTAATACCGCTTATTCTAGTAGTGCGCGCAACTATAGCTCTGCCTCAACATGCACGATTGGTGGGACGTGCATCGACGATCTCTCCAATTTGACCATGGAGAGGAGGCGATCTCGTGGGCGACTTTTTGTGCTGCGTTTGAAGAGAAGTTTATACCCCCTCCAGTACAACGTTAGATGGAGAACGAGTTCGTGCAACTGAGGCAAGGCAGCATGACAGTCAAATCGTATTATGCCGAATTCAACCATCTCTCCAAATTCGCTAGCGCCTATTTACCTGATGTAACGAGTCGAGCCAGAAGGTTTGAACGTGGCCTACGCCCTGCCATCCATGCGCACGTGGTCGTATATCAGTACGGGACCATACGGGAGGTCATGAATCATGCCCTATCTCTTGAACCGTAGTATCCTCACGTTTCTACCGGCGCTGTGCATACCTACAATCACAAACGCCAAGGCAACGATAGAGGAAACACCGCTACAAAGCGCCCTAACCATGGCGGTCCACAGAGAGGAAACCCATGGCAACCATATTTCTTCTGCAAGAAGCCAGGGCACCTGGCCAACGAATGTCGTTTGAAACAAGGATTATGCCTCATCTGTGGTGATGCAAACCACAGAATTCGTGACTGCCCTAAATACTCTGCTAGACATCCTCAACATAACGTTCCGTAACGGTAAGTCTATTCCTAAGTTTCGTAGATAAAACTTCCAATTAGTTGGGTAGGATGTAGCGCCCCGTTCTCCCGGTGCAGAGAGCACGGCTAAGAAACACAAGACGGTATCGTTCGATTGGGATAGATTGAAACAAGAACTCGTCCTCGTTATGGATTTGTTTCTTCGGAATCGATTCCCATATTCAGTGGACCGTGCCCCCGGGATCGATTTAGCGGCAGAGTCAGGAGGGACCTCTCCGCTGTTATCTTTTATTGCCTCGAATTTTGATGTCGCTTGTTGCTTTTGTGCTTTGAGTTGGTTTTCGGATTTGCTTGTTTTCCTTGAAAGTTTCGATGGATTTCATTATTTTCGTTCATTGCACTGCATTTCAATTCCGAGTATGGAAAGAGAGGAAGAGGTATTGATCGAACTGTTCGTGATGCAGGAGAACGAGCAGTAGGCGGCTTAATAGCGAAGTCTTGAAGCGCCTCTTTTCCTCTCCCTTCCAACCAAACTAAGTGAGTGGCTAGCATCCCGATTAGCTTGCCCTGCTTCCATTCTTCACACCTAAAACTCTTGCATTTTTGTTGCCTCGATCAAACGATACCAAGTAATAACTAAAAGATGCCAAGGTAAAATAGAATAGACTTGAATTGTATTGCTTGTCAATTGAACTTGTGAACGGTTATATGTTTGCATGCTTGTTCGTTTGGAATGTTCATCATATGCATAGATGCAATGTAAAAAAATGAATCATGCAATACTGCTGTAGAAGCATAAACAATACGCTGGATAGCTCTACGCAGCATATTGATGCAAAGCAGCATAAATAGAGGACTTCAGAGCCCTCAACGTGCAATCAGAGCTTCTCCGCCAAGCGCAGCGTGAAATATAGACTCGAGGACCATCCGCGTAGGGCAGTATATCCAGGCTGCTTCGGCATAAATAGGGTGCGTCATCGCCTTTATGGCGTAAAACTCATCCGCTTTCAATGCAGCATTGAAGTGTACGAGGGACGCTTCGTATTCTCTGTAATGAACCTGTCAAATCCTGCAATGAACCTGACGTCTCGACTTCTAACAAAGGGATATTGTTCGACTACCCAGGCGACGGCCATAATGATGGCACGGCACTGCAACCCAGGCTGTCATTTATTGCCATTTCCCTTGCGTAAAACCGCTTTTACGTATACCAATACGCTGCCTAGTTTTACACAGGCAGATGAGAGCTCCTAACGCTTCGCAGAAGACAGACTGCCTGCCATGTCAAAAGGTGCACTTCGTACGGGACTCGAGGTGCGTCTCTATATTTAATGCACAGGGCGGTGACAGGCCCTCAAGGCACGTCTCTGTAATTAATGCGCCGAATACTGACAGATGCCTGAGGCACGTCTCTGCGTTTGATGCCCAGAAGGGTGGCAGACCTTCAAAATATGCCTCTACATTTAATGCGCAGGATGATGGCGGATCTCCACATTTAATGCAGGATATTTGATTAAATATCACCGAACCGTCGTTTAGTGACATCCCCTTTGCGAGAGCTGCTCCTACGCATACAAGGGAATACGCTGCCTAGTTTTACGCAGGCAAACGAGAGCTCTTTACGCTCCACAGAAGACGAATAGACTGCCACGACAACGGTTACTCTTCGCACAGGGTTCAAGGTGCGTATCTGCATTTAATGCACAGAATGATGGCAAATCTTAAAGGCAAGCATCTGCATTTAATGCACAGGGTGGAGGCAGATCTCTGCATTTAATGCAAGAGATCTGATTATCTCCAAGAGCCGTAATTCCGGCTAAAATGTCCATATTATCACTCTGATACGTTATGCAGCGGCTTCTACGCATATTCAGCTTCGGTGCCTGCTTGACTTCTACGCCCATTCGGCCTTCGGTGCCTGCTTGGCTTCTACGCCCATTCGGCCTTCTATGCCTGCTCGGCCTTTATGACCACTCGGCTTCTACGCCTATTTGGCTTCTATGCCAGTTTGATAACTATTTGGCTTCTATGCCATGGTGACAGACATTGGCTTCTATGCCAACCTCTTCTACACGATGGATACCTACCTATGTGTCTTCTACGCCGTGATCTTCGTAGCGATTATACGCATTTTGTCCCTTAGTTAGACCCGCGTCACACGCTCATTCAAAGGATCATCTATACGCAGGCATTGGTTATTTTAACCGTTGTGTAAAAGAGTGCTGTACTTTTCACTACTCGGTTTTTATACAGATTGAGTGGTCACTGTCACTAAAACTCTATAAATAGAGATCTCTATCAACAGAGGACAAGGTGGAGGAAATTAGGTCTGAAAACTGAACAAGAAATCTAGTATCAGATCCAACGATAGCAAAGATCGAAGGTCAGACGGTCGAAAGAGAGAGAGAGAGAGAGAGAGAGAGAGAGAGAGAGAACGAGGAGACTCCGGATCTCAGGCAAAGAGAAGGATCGACGTCTTTGGCATCCACCCTCTTTAGCAACCCTCGAAGCTGCTACCTGTCTTCCACGTTACTTCTTCAACATCGTGTGGTCCAAGGGCTAAAGTGATCGACTGCAGATTAGACACCTAAAGCAATATTCACCCAGATTAAATAAATTGTACTTAGACATCCTCGCATAGGATCAAATTTGTACAATCTTGTTTATAAACATAAAAGAAGGGCGGGTCTTCGTACAAGACCTCGTTTTCCGTATTCATCAAATCCTTTCTCGTTTATATTATCCAAAACAAGATGGCGACTCTGCTGGGGACATCTTTCTCTTCTGATGAGGAAGCTATTGCTCAACACGATACGGTATCTGTGGGATCCGTGAAGAAGACACTGGTCGTCCAGTTCGACCAGTCTGCCTTCGAAGATATGCTCCGAACAAAGTGCAGCTCTCACTCTCTCTCTGTCCAAAACAACAGGAAGCTGCGAAAGGTCTGGATGCCCAAGACATCCTCTACCATTCCTGTGGACTCTCCGATCTCTCCGACCAATGAGGTTGTAGCGTTGCTCCCTCCGCGCCCTGCGCATAAAATTCAGTCGCCTGTCTCTGACAGAACCGACAAAACTTCTGGCAATGCCTCAGCGCTAACCTAGAAGAATACTCCGCGCTCTGCGCATAAAATTCAGTCTCCCATCCCTGGCCGAATAGACAAAACTTCTGATAAAGCCTCAGCGCCAAATCAGAAGTACAAGACACGCTCCACGCGTAAAACAACATCTGACCTGATCTCCGCAAGGGAAAGCGAGCGGCGAACTACTCAACTTCTCAGCATTTACGCCAGCAAGGGAACAATCTGCACGCCCTCCGAATTATGCGAGACACTGATAGACGACTGAGGACATCCTCAGCTTTACGCCAACCAGAGCGAAGCTCCAAATTATGCCAGGCGAAGTCCCTAGGCGTAAAGAAGGCTCCAGTTGTGGAAAGACACCCTCCTCGGGGATTATCCGCCACCCAGATGGCCAACCTGTTGTATACGGGTGGCACAGGGGAGACTATGGTTCCCATCATCCGCATGCCCACCAATGGGAACAGAAGGAACAAGCCATCATCTTCCTCTTCTGCAACTCCTCCTGACCTGGGCAAATATCTAATCCGGAAATGCAAGGAGAGGGGATCTTCCAGCGTGTCTATTACGCCTCCTAGCGAGCACTACTGTAATAGTCACAGGATTATAATTAATTATTGCTGTTCTAAAGCAAAACGGCCGATTTTTGACCGACTGAGCTACTCTCCATCTTTCCTCGAAGAAGAGCCCGTGCATGTATCTGTGAACATGGCTTCACATATACTTGGAGGAAGCTCAGACTCAAGACGTCCGTCTCCTAGAACTCCGAGTCGAAGAAAATTCAACATGCTCCTTAGGGACACCGAAGCTGGGGTGTTCCAGAACACTCGTTCAAGGTCACGTCAACTGACTTCGTGCTCTTCTGATTCCGATGCTTGGGGTCGCTAGTCTCCCGAATCGCATACAGAGAGTATAGAGTCAACTTCTTCAGCGACCTATACTCATCCTTCAATGACGCCTAGGGAGATGGAAGTTTATGCCATTGGAGATAAACACGAGGAGGCCTCGCCATCAGGGAACGCTGAGCAACGCATTAATATACTAGAGACATCTCTGAAGCAAATGCAATCCATGATGGAGAACATGCACCAAATAATGCTAACTCAACAGGCGGCTACTATGGCTCAAACGTCGGCCCCGCCTACTCAGATACGTGTGGTGGTGGACCTACCACCATCCAACACGATCCGAGAGCCTGCTCTAGATCAAGAGTCAGCTGGTCCTTCACTTCCTCACCTGGAGAATGTACTACCTCCTGCGGAAATCACGATACAACCAACTTCGTACCATTCTGTGGTCGTGCTACCAGCTGAAAACCCGATGCAAGCAGTACGGGAGTTGAAAACCCAATTTGACGCATTGAAGCACAAAGATCAGCTCAAGAAATTGGGAATCAACCAGCCGTACCCAGCTATCTGGGAAGATGTCCCTTTTCCTCTGAGGTACAAACCTCAGACTATGGCCCCGTTCGAGGGAAAAACATCACCAAGTTAGTACATGAATTATTTCAGTATGATGACGGTGTTGCTACAAGGGAATGACGCCCTCCTCACCCGGGTGTTCAAGGGCTGTCTCTCAGGAGTAGCTTACCAGTGGTACCGCAGCCTGGCAGACAACTGCATTACTTCCTTCGAAGACTTCAAGGCTCTATTTTTCATACGATTCTACGAGGAAGGAATGGACATGTTTATGTCCTCTCTCATCGAAGTCAAGCAGAGGGAAAAGGAGGACGTTCACACCTTTGTCGAACGTTTTGGCCAAGCCACTTTACAGATGCCTCCAGGAGTTCCAGACTCAGCGTTGGTGGACATTTGCAGGAAGAACCTTCTTTCCGTGATCTCGGTGTTCACAGGACCATATCAGTTCCATGATTGGCCCTCGTTCATTATCTCAGTAGTAGCCGCCGAGGACAACAGTCGCAAGGCGCATGACAATGGCATCATGAACTCTGCCTCTGACAGAAGCAAGAGGTCATCCCCCAACGGCGACCATCCTCGCAGTTCCAAAGGAAAGAAGCTCTGGCGATCAATACGTCCAGACAGAAGACTGCGGCAACCACGCAGACAAAACCTGAGACTTCCAGGCCCGTCGAGTTATACTCTTTCGACGACGACGATATTCCGAGTATATTCGAGTGTCTCGTCAAAAGTGGCAAGATCACCCTTCCGAAGGAGAGACGGCCCAGTGAAGTCGGCAGTGCCAACAACCCCAAGTACTGTATCTTCCACAGATACGTACACCACCCAACAAAGGCGTATTACATACTGAAAAGGAAGATCCAAGAGCTGATCGATGCTAAAGCCATCCTCCTGCGCAATAGCGAGAAGACGGTCATGGCCAACATGATCTCTCTGCAATTTGGCAATCTGCCTTCCAAAGAAGTACCAGACGGTATTACAACTATTTCCCGGACAACGATGAACATCGTTAATCTCCCTCCGGCTAGGGGTCAAAAGCACGACCTGTTACCCCTAACTACCCAGAGAGGCGAGATTATGTGGGTTCACCCAGACTTGGTATCGGAGCTCAAAAAAGAGACTAATGCTACTAAAGCTAAGTCCAGGAAGAACTCCAAATGCAAGCCATGCCATATGGTTACAACTTCTTCGACATCAGACGAAGACAAGGTTTTGGCCACAACAACCCGTTCAGGGAAGGCTTACCTGAAGGATTACGGAGCAAGTCAGGAAGATGCACCTGCAGATGCTTCAGCTGCCAAGCCTTCGGGACCAGAGCCCGCCGTACCAGAGGCCTGTCCTTCGAGATCAACTTCGGAGGACAAGGGGAAGCAAAAAGAAGTGCGCTTCGATAAACCTGTGAAAAACATTCAAAACAAAGGTTTAGAGAAGCCGTACAACTTTGACATCCTAGCCCAACTGGCTAATACACCAGCCAGGTTGTCCATCTTCGAGCTACTCAGGCTCTCCTATGACACTCGTCTAGCCCTGAGTGAAGCATTGATGCAGGCGGATACATACTTGACCCAACTCAAGTCCCCCAATGAAGAACCCGCGGCGTGTCCCCGATGCCACAGTGTGATGGAGGTGGTCCTAAATATCACTTTCACTCAAGATGACATACTGTTAAAATATAACAGGCATGACAGACCCCTCTACCACACCGGGTACGTCGGTTCCATGGAGGTCGACCGGATTCACATAGATCCGGGATCCTCAATCAGCATTATTCCCCATAGTCTGCTCAGACCGCTGAGGATTCCTACCAGCGAACTGGCTTACACCACCTCTACTATCGTGTGTTTTAACGCGGAAAAAAGTAAGCCATTGGGAAAATTTTGCCCGAGAATCCAGATTGGCAACCTCAGATCGGTGGCTACATGCTACGTCATCGATTCAGAAGTATCCTACAATATCCTGCTGGGAAGACAATGGATCCACGACCACAACATCATTCCTTCGACTCTACATCAATGCTTCAAATATGTAGACGCCCAAGGGACAGTACAAATGGAGGTTGCCGACCTAAACCCGTTTAAAGGAGTAGAATCCTACTACTCCGACGCCGTGTTATACTCTCAAGACTACACGGAAGAGGTGTCGGCCCAAGTAGAGAAGAATTCCACCAGGATCCTGGAGAGCCTTCTGCCAAACAACCTCTGTCAATCAAGGTGAAAGGACGGACTACTCGTCCAAAAGCCACAGAGCCTATGGCTATCCACCTGAACATGACCAGGTCTGGGAAAGGGGGTGATCCTCTAGTGATCACTCTGAGACAGCAGCCTCCGCCCTTAATCATCAACCTTCGGCGCAACAAGCAGCCGAGTGATGTAAGTATAACCAGGAATGCGGTTTCGGATAATAATAAAGGACCTCTTTTCCAGTATATCGACACTCGGATTCCAAACCAAGAATCCTCTCCCCAGGACGATATAGGGCCTATAGCACGAAAATTCTTGGCAGCTATAGATTCCTATCATCCTTACATATGGGAAGTGGCATCATCATCCAATGTCACCATGACGTATGGACCACATGAGGATTCTATCTTCATTATTCCACCTGCCTGCAACGGTCAGCGTTCAATAGTCTTCGGCCGTATGCGCAACGAACAGACTATACAAGAATATTCCTTCGATGACGACTCTGTTGAAATGCAAGTTCACAGGTACAGCCCACAAGCCTTGAAGATCGTGCAAAATGTGGGTTATAACTTAAAAATGGAATCAGGTCTCAACCATGGAAAAGGCAGACGAACATCGCTGCTCGGCAATCCCCACTATCAACAAACTCGTTCCGGGTTAGGGTATGCCACCTTCCTTACGACTTCCAAGTCGAACGAGGATATCTTTTCCTCTTTTCAAGACGGCTCATCGCCCTCCGGCTCATCTCATGCCCTCGAGCAAACATTATCAGCAAATATGGTAGCGACGGATTCCTTCGAATCAGACGAACAAGAATCCGAACCATTCGAGAATGATGCTTGGGCTCAGCAGATGGATACACAATGGGAGTTCCACTTTGAGCAGAGAGAACCTCCCACTAAAGATGAAGTTATACAGATTGACGTAGGGGATAAACTTTTACCAAAGCCAATATTTATCAGTAACGACCTTTCCGAAGAAGAAAGGAAAGAAATTACCCAGCTGATAAAAGAATATATCGACGTCTCTGCATGAAATTATGAGGATATGCCAGGTCTTGATCCAAAGGTAGCTACTCATAAACTCAACATACTGCCCGATTCAAAGCCTGTGAAGCAGTACCAACGCCGGTTCCGCACGGACATGATGGACTCCATTGAATCTGAAGTCAAGAAGTTAATAGCCTGCGGCTTCATCCGTGAGGAACAACATTCCGACTCGGTCGCCAATGTTGTCCCGGTCATAAAGAAGAATAGGAAAGTACGGATCTGCATCGATTACTGAGATCTGAATGCAGCCTGCCCCAAGGATGAGTTCCCTCTTCCCATCACAGACATCATGATCGACAATATATGCGGTTTTGAACGCATGTCTTTCAAGGACGGATTCTCGGGATACAATCAGATCAAGATGCAACCTGAAGACGAGAAGCATACCGCCTTCCGGACACCACTGGGGGTATATTGCTATACGGTCATGCCCTTCGGATTAAAGAACGCTGGGACTACGTACCAACGAGCTATGAGTGACATATTCCATAAGCATTTACGCAAGACAGTGGAGTGTTACGTGGACAATGTAGCTGTCAAAAGCCGCCTCAGGGATGATCACATCCGAGACTTGAAGACGGTATTTGAATTGATGCGCCAACATCAACTCAAAATAAACCCTACAAAGTCCTTTCTGGGGGTATCTAGCTGCAAATTTATTGGATTTTTCATCACCGCCAAAGGCATTCAAGTGGACCCTGATAAATTCAAGGCCATCTTAGAAATACGACCGCCCCACAATCTGAAGGAACTCAGGGGATTTCAAGGTCGTCTGGCTTATATCCGAAGATTCATATCCAACCTCTCCGGGAGATGCCAGCCCTTTTCTCGTCTCATGAAGAAAGGTATATCCTTCGTATGGGACGAAGCCTGTCAGCAAGCATTCGAAGATATCAAGCGCTACCTCACTAGCCCGCCAGTTCTGGTACCTCCCGTCATAGGAAGACCATTCGTGCTATATGTTCGAGCAATGGATCATTCTCTGGGAGCTCTTCTCGCACAAAAGGACAATATGGGCCACGAGCAGGCTATTTACTACCTCAGCAGGATGATGGTCGGAGCCGAATACCGGTACAACCCTATGGAGAAAGAATTCTTGGCTCCGATGTTCGCTATTCAGAAAATACGACACTATGTCACGGGCCAAACCATTCATATCATCTCCAAGATCAATCCTCTTCGGGTACTGATAAGCAAGCCAAGTGTTCTTAATTCCCGACTCGCGACTTGGGCGATGTTATTAACGCCATATGACATGGTGTACGTCCCTCAGAAGTCCGTCAAAGGCCAAGCATTGGCCGACTTTCTAGCTGCTCATCCCATCCCGGAGGCTACCAAACTATACGAGGACATTCCCGACGAAGTTGCAGAGTGTAATTCCGCAATGGAAGGTAATGCATGGCAACTGTTCTTCGATGGCGCCTCCAGGACTGGTCCTATGGGAAACGTGGTTTCAGGAGTAGGGATCGTCCTAGTCACTCCTGATAAAATGGTTATCTACCTAGCATATTCTCTTAGCGAGCCCTGTTCTAACAATGTGGCAGAATACAACGCTCTACTAATCAGGCTCCAAGTCGCTAAAGAGCTGAGGGTCGAATCTCTAGAAGCCTTCGGTGATTCTCTGCTGATCGTCAATCAAGTCAGAGGAATATATGAAGTCCGGAATCCCGACCTCATCCCCTATCAGCGAGCAACGGTCGAGATAGCCATGACATTCAAAGGATTCTTCCTTGAGCATGTACCTCAGTCTCAGAATCTGGAAGCTGATACCTTAGCCAGTCTAGCTGCAGATTTAGCTACCCGTATAAGAAGGCAGAATTCGATAATCCTTCTTCACAGAGACCTATTCTGTGTGAAAAATAACTTTCACATCGAATACAGCTACACGGTGGACACAGATCCTCGCAGGAGAGACTGGAGAAGTCCCTTTATAGATTTTGTAGCATACAGAACCTTGCCAGAAGATCCTAAAGAAGCAATATTTGTCAAAAGATGATCATTACGCTTCTATTTCGACGCATCGTCACAATGCCTATATCGTCGGTCTTATGACGGGCTATTATTATGATGTCTCTCTGGTGACGAAGCACAACGGATTCTCCGTGATGCTCATGATGGTGTATGTGGGGCGCATCAACCCGGTCCTAAGCTACAGGATCGTATCAGGAGAATGGGCTATTACTGGCCCACTATGATCGCAGACGCAATCCAGTATGCCAGACGATGCATGGCCTGTCAGGTCCATGCAGACTTCATACATCAACCATCCGAACATCTACATCCTACGGTTGCATCCTAGCCTTTCGAAGCATGGGGTATGGATATCATTGGTCCTATTCACCCGTTTTCTTTCAGAGGTCACCGGCTCATACTGGCCATCATGGATTACTTCTCCAAATGGGCAGAGGCGATCCCTCTTGCTGAGGTAAAGACATCTAACGTGACCAGCTTTATCAAGTATCACATAATTTACTGCTTCGGGGTTCCCCGAAGGATAATCCATGACAACGGGCCTCAGTTCATCAGCCATGCGTTTCACCGATTCTGCGATAAAAATCGGATACAAAATGTGGCCTCCAAGGCATATTATCCAACTGCTAATGGGTTGGCGGAAGCCTTCAATAAAACCATTATGAAACTCTTAAAGAAGTTTGTCTCTTCAAACAAGAGAGATTGGAATGAGAAGCTGGGAGAATGTCTCTGGGCATACCGCACAACGGTCCGAGCACCGACCGGTTGCACGCCATTCTCATTGGTCTACGGGAGTAAAGCAGTTCTTTCTATCGAAATTTAAATTCTGTCACTCAGGATAGCCATGGCTAACGAGTTAACTCAAGAAAAGAATGACCTGTTAAGGCTTCAAGAGCTAGAAAGATTAGACGAGAAACGCCTCCAAGCTCAGCAGCGCATCGCACTATACCAAGCACGCATTTCCAGAACTTTTAATTAAAAAGGTAAGGAAAGAGTGTTCAAAGCCGGCGAGCTAGTTTTGGCTTTAAGAAGGCCGATGATTCTTACTCACAAGAGTAAAGGCAAATTCCAGCCCAAATAGAACGGCCCTTACGTGATCGAGACAACGTTCTCAAACGGCGCTTACAGGTTAACCCAGCCTAATGGAGAACTGCTAATGGCTCCTATCAATGGCAAATTCCTGAAAAGGTACTATGCTTAAACCTCCTCTGCTCAAGTGGAATAAGGTGATCTCATTCTGACAAAACTACTTCTAAAACGAAACTACTTGGATCATATTCTGTCATGTCCATATGACCTCTGAATAGATTTGCTCTGCTAAAACTTACCGAAAGTATATCATGTCTATACTACCTCTTATATCACTTTTACCTAAATCTGTCATTTATATTCCGGAATGATGGGTCCACAAAGTCAGATAAAAAGCCTCTTTATTATTCCCAGAAAAGAGCAAGAGTACATTGAAAAGCAAAAAGCAAAAGTACATCATGAAGGGGGAGCGGTCAGGTCGCGAAGCTGCTGCGCTAGTACGGCCATCCTCTCAGCCCCGGAATTCAAGACATCAGCGCGGACCCACTCCAACCGTGCCTTATCATCTATCAGGAGGGACAGTTCGGCTCTAGCCTGAAGGAGACCGACACGGACGACTCCTGCACTCGCCAAGTTCTGTTGTGCTGCGACTAGTCGGCCATTCACCACATCTAGACCTTCCGACGACTGAGAAGCCCACTCCTTTGCCTGAGCAAGCTTTGTCTCCAGTTTGCGGACCCTCGCTACATTGTCGTCATGCTCGGCCTGGCACTTCATTTGAAGGGCGAGAGTCTCCTCCAAGACGACTTTCCCTTTATCCATCTCCTGCTGATTGGTCTCAATGAATTTATTCAGACCTTCCTTCTTTTCAACAAGATGCGCAGTCAAGGAGTCGTATCTGGCCTAGACCAAAGCTTCAATATTGCCTTGAGCTAGCTGCAGGTATTCGTTAATGGGTTGCTCTAAGCCATTAACCATCGCCTCCAGCGCGTCAGCTACCCCGGCATCACCGAATTCCCTGATCGCCTCTATCGAGATCTGAGAGGACCTCTTCAGCGACGCAAAGTCCTGCTTCTTCGCCAACACCATTGACATTAGCGATCTCAAAGTGGTGTAGAAGATCCCGGTATACTGCTCGGTCAGCGCAACTAGGTCCACATGAACGCGGGGAGTGTCCGCGATGGTGGCGACTTCCCCCACAGGAATCACCACAGACGATGTCGCCATGGCCGTCACCTCAACAGGAGGTACGACGAAGGAAGAATCTCCAACACCAGACGAAGTGACCGGCGTGCTCAAAAGAGGCACTGTCGTAATGACAGGCTCATCCTCCTCTTGATATGTCTCAAGAGTCTCCTCGACAGGCAAGCCAGCACCCGAAGAGGTCTCCTCTTCAAAATTAGGGACCACCGTATCACCGCTAGGACCTAACACAGAGCCAACGGGCGCGTCTACAGAACCCTCTCCGAAGAGGTCTTTTCCTGAAAAGAAGACAAAAGGAAGTTAATATCAATGCAATATTAATTTTCCCAAAGAAGAGGCATAAAAGATGATATTTACCCCTGGCCGACGGCATATACGTCGCATCTGCAGCCTGTACAGCTAAATCATTTCTTAATAATGTTAGGCGAGCTGTCATACCTGGAGAAAGGGGTCTGCGAACTGACACTGGCAAGTAGTCTTCCAGGTCATCCTCAAAATCCAACCGAGGCTCATCAGCTGGAATCGCGCTAGGTGTGCTCGCAGGCGCAGCAGAAGTCCCTCCCGATGCCGATCCGACTAGAGGTATACAGAACTTTATTATACTCAGCCCCGAAGGCGACCTCGTTCCACTACATGAAGCAGTAGCAACGACGGCGGCATCCAGCTGAGATTCTCCGGCACTACCAGCCAGAACTTTGGAAGATCCCTCTCTAAAAGGCGAGGAACCTCCAATCAAAGAATCGTCCCCAGCACGGGGAGATGCAAGCTCACCTCCAGGAGCATCAATCCCAGGAATCCGGAGAGAATAATTTACCGTCTTCTTCTTCCTCTTACGAGGGGATGCTTTCTTGGGAGCAGGAGCCCTTCGCTTCCCAGAAACTACCAAAGCCCCTGCAGGCGGAGGTACTTCACCCCTAGGGACCGACACTAGAGGCTCATCCGGGGTAACGGACTCCTCACCCTCGTCGGAAGAAACCGAGGGACTTCAACTCTTCCCCCAGGCTTGGAAGAGGGCACCCTAAAGCTTCCATGCATATTAAAATTGCGACGGAAGGTGTTAGTTGCCATATAGAACTGGGCATACGAATGCAGGATGCGCAGCTCCGTGGAGAGTGTAATGGCGGGCACAATAAAAATTGCCCCAGTACAGCCCATGATAAAATATCGCCATCCCCGCGCTCCATCAATGAGTCCACCTCTGGACCTGAAGCTAGTGACGGCATTTCCCACGTGCAACTGATCATACCCAAACTGCCGGGCAAACTGACTGGGCAATTAGGGCTCCAAGAAGCAATGAACTTCGCTTCTGTACAGCAGATGGGATGGTCTAATACAGACCAACCAATTAAAAGCTTCGGGAGAAAGAATGGTCTTCTCTCTACCCGAATCCTCGAGCCTAATCCCCGATTGATTGCGATGCACGGGAGGGACGGTTGTTGAAGCATGAAAAATATGCTGGAAGACTCTACGCAGCATATTGATGCAAAGCAGCGTAAACAAAGGACTTCAGAGCCTTCAAACGTGCAAACAGAGCTTCTCCGCCAAGGCACAGTGAGAAATACAGGCTCAAAGACCATCCGCGTAGGACAGTACGTCCAGGCTGCCTCAGCGTAAACAGGGGCTTCATCGCCTTTATGGCGTAAAACTCATCCTCTTTTCAATGCAGCATTGAAGTGTACGAGGGACGCTTTGTATCCTCCAAAGTGAACCTGTCAAAGCCTGCAATGAACCTGTCAAACCTGCAATGAACCTGTCAGATCCTGCAATGAACCTAACGTCTCGACTTCTGACAAGGGGATGCTGCTCGACTACCCAGGCGACGGCTATAATGATGGCGAGGTACTGCAACCCAGGCTGTCATTTACTGCCATTTCCCTTGCATAAACTGCTTTTACGTACAACGGAGGAATACGCTGCCTATTTTACAAAGAGCAGATGAGAGCTCCTTACGCTCCGCGGAAGATAAACTGTCTGCCACGTTAAAAACTATACCTAGTACGAGATTCGAGGCACGTCTCTGCATTTTTTATGCACAGAGCGGTGACAGGTTCTCAAGGCATGTCTCTGTAAATTAATGCACCAAATACTGACAAATGCCTGAGGCACGTCTCTGCACCGTGCGCAGGCCAAGTGACAGACCTTCAAAACATGCCTCTGCGTTTAATGCACCGGATGATGGCAAATCTCCACAATTAATGCTGTGGATTTGATTATGTCTCCAAAAGCCGTAATTCCGGCTAAAATGCCCATATCCACACGGCCTCTGTGCCCATTCAGCTTTGGTGCCTGCTCGGCTTCTACGCCTATTCAGCCTCGGTGCCTATTCAGCTTCTATGCCTATTCAGCTTCGGCGCCCACTCGGCTTCTACGCTTATTCAGCTTCGGTGCCTGCTCGGCTTCTACGCCTATTCAGCCTCGGTGCCTACTCGGCTTCTACGCCTATTCAGCTTCGGCGCCCGCTCGGCTTCTACGCCTATTCAGCTACGGTGCCTGCTCGACTTCTACGCCTACTCGGCCTTTATGACCACTCGGATTCTACGCCTATTCGGCTTCTATGCCAGTTTGATAACTATTTGGCTTCTATGCCATGGTGACAGACATTGGCTTCTATGCCAACCTCTTCTACACGAGGGATACCTGCCTGCGTGGCTTTTACGCCATGATCTTTGTAGCGATTATACGTATTTTGTCCCTTATTTGGACCAGTGTCACACGCTCATTCAAAGGATCATCTATACGCAGGCTTTGGTTATTTTAACCATTGTGTAAAAGGGTACTGTACTTTCCACTACTCGGTTTTTATACCGATTGAGTGGTCACTGTCATTAAAACTCCATAAATAGAGACCTTTATCAATGAGGAACAAGGTCGACAAAAAGGAGGGTCGAAGAAGTTAGGTCTGAAAACTGATCAAGAGATCCAGTACCAGATCCAACGAGAGAGAGAGAGAGAAGAGTCCAGAGCTCAGGCAAAGAAAAAGGATCGACGACTTTGGCGTCGGGAATCCACCCTCTATAGCAACCCTCGAAGCTGCTACCTGTCTTCCACGGCACTTCTTCAACATCGTGGTCCAAGGGCTAAACTGATCGACTACAGATCAGACACCTATAGCAATATTCACCCAGTTAAATAAATTGTACTTAGACATCCTCGTGTAGGATCAAATTTGTACAATCTTGTTTGTAAACATAAAATAAGGGCGGGTCTTCGTACAAGACCTCATTTTTCGCATTCATCAAATCTTTTATCGGTTTTATCCGAAACAAGATGGCGACTCTACTGGGGACATCTTTCTCTTCTGATGAGGAAGCTATTGCTCAACATGATACGGTATTCGTGGGATCCGTAAAGAAGAAACTGGTCGTCCAGTTCGACCAATCTGCCTACGAAGATATGCTCCGGACAAAGGGTAGCTCTCACTCTCTCTCTCACCAAAATAACAGGAAGCTGCGTAAGATCTGGATGCCCAAGACATCCTCTACCATTCCTGTGGACTCTCCGATCTTTCCGACCAATGGGGTTGTATCCTTGCTCCCTTCGCGCCCTGCGCATAAAATTCAGTCTTTCGCCCCTGGCAGAACAGACAAAACTTCTGGCAATGCCTCAACTAACCCAGAAGTATACTCCGCGCTCTGTGCATAAAATTCAGTCTCACGTCCCTGGCGAAACAGACAAAACTTCTGGTAATGCCTCAGCGCAAACCCAGAAGTATACTCTGCGCTCTGCACGTGAAATTCAGTCTCCCATCCCTGGCGGAACAGACAAAACTTCTGGCAATGCCTCAGCGCTAACCCAGAAGTATACTCCGTGCTCTGTGCGTGAAATTCAGTCTCCCGTCCCTGGTGGAATAGACAAAGCTTCTGATAAAGCCTCAGCGCCAAATCAGAAGTACAAGACACGCTCCGTGCGTAAAATAACATCTGACCTCTACGGAGAACCAGATGATCCCTGTGATCTCCGCAAGGAAAAGCGAGCGACGGCCTACTCAACTTCTCGGCCTTTACGCCAGCAAGGGAACGATCTACACGCCCTACGAATTACGCGAGACGCTGATGGCCGCCTGAGGACATCATCAGCTTTACGCCAACCAGAGAGAAGCTCCAAATTATGCTTGGCAAATTCCCTAGGCGTAAAGAAGGCTCCAGTTGCGGAAAGACGCCCTCCTCGGCGACTATCCGCCACCCAGATAGCCAACCTGTTATATACGGGTGGCACAGGGAAGACTACGGTTCCCATCGTCCGTATGCCCTCCAACGGGAATAGAAGGAACAAGCCATCGTCTTCTTCTTCTGCAACTCCTCCTGACCTGCGCAAATAACTAATCCAGAAGCGCAAGGAGAGGGGATCTTCCAGCGTGACTATTACGCCTCCTAGCAAGCACTGCTGTAATAGTCACATGATTGTGATTCATTGTTGCTGTTCTAAAGCAAAATTACCAGTTTTTGACCAACTGAGCTACGTACCATATTCCCTAGAAGAAGAGCCCGCGCATGCATCTGTGAACATGGCTTCACATATACCTGGAGGAAGCTCAGACTCAATATGTTCGTCCTCTAGAACTCTGAACCGAAGAAGATTCAACATGCTCCTTAGGGACGCCGAAGCTGGGGTATTCCAGAACACTCATTCAAGGTCGTGACAAATGACTTCGTGCTCTTCTAATTTCGATGCTGGGGGTCGCTAGTCTCCCGAATCAGATACTGAGAGTATAGAGTCAACTTCTGTAGCAACCTATACTCATCCTTCAATGACGCCCAGGGAGATGGGAGTTTATGCCATTGGAGATGAACACGAGGAAGCCTCGCCATTAGGGAACGTTGAGCAATGCATTACTACACTAGAGACATCTCTGAAGCAAATGCAATCCATGATGAACATCGGTCCCGCCTACTCAGATACGTATGGGGGTGGATCTACCATCGTCCAACACGATCCAAGAGCCTGCTCTAGATCAAGAATCAGCTGGTCTTTCACTTTCTCACTTGGAGAATGTACTACCTCCTGCGGGAGTCACGATACAACCAACTCTGCACCATTCCGTGGTCTCGCTACCAGCTGAAAATCTGATGCAAGCAGTACGGGAGTTGAAAGCCCAATTCGATGTCTTGAAGCACAAAGATCAACTCAATAAATTGGGAATCAACCAGCCATACCCAGCTATCTGGGAAGAGGTCCCTTTTCCTTCGAGGTACAAACCTTAGACCATGGCCCTGTTCGAGGGAAAAACATCACCAAGTCAGTACATGAACTATTTCAGTATGATGACGGTGTTGCAACAAGGGAATGACGCCCTCCTCACCCGGGTATTCAAGGGCTGTCTCTCGGGAGTAGCTTACCAGTGGTACCGCAGCCTGGCGGACAACTGCATTACTTCCTTTGAAGACTTCAAGGCTTTATTCTTCACACTATTCTACGAGGGAGGAATGGACATGTCAATGTCCTCTCTCATAGAAGTCAAGCAGAGGGAGAAGGAGGATGTTCGCACCTTCGTCGAACATTTTCGTCAAGCCACCTTACAGATGCCTCCAGGAGTTCCAGACTCAGCGTTGGTGGACATTTGCAGGAAGAACCTTCTTCCCGTGATTTCGGTGTTCACAGGACCATATCAGTTCCATGATTGGCCCTCGTTCATTATCTCGGCGACAGCCGCCGAGGACAACAGTCGCAAGGCGCGTGACAATGGCATCATGATCTCTACCTCTGACAGAGGCAAGAGGTCATCCCCCAACGGCGACCATCCTCGCAGTTCCAAAGGTAAAGAAGCTCTGGCAGTCAATACGTCCAGACAGAAGACTGTGGCAACCACGCAGACTAAACCTGGGACTTCCAGGCCCGTCGAGGTATACTCTTTCAATGACGACGACATTCCGAGTATATTCGAGTGTCTTGTCAAAAGTGGCAAGATCACCCTCCCGGAGGAGAGGCGGCCTATTGAGGCCGACAGCACCAACAACCCCAAGTACTGCATCTTCCACAGATACGTACACCACCCAACAAAGGAGTATTATATACTGAAAAGGAAGATCTAAGAGCTGATTGACGCTAAAGCCATCACCCTGCCGAATAGCGAGAAGACGGTCACGGCCAACATGATCTCTCTACAATTTGGCAATCTGCCTCCCCAAGAAGTACCGGACGGTGTTTTACCTATTTCTCGAACAAAGATGGACATCGTTAATCTCCCTCCGGCTAGGGGTCAAAATCACGACCTGTTACCCCTAACTACCCGGAGAGGCGAGATTATGTGGGTTCACCCAAACTTGGTGTCGGAGCTCGAAGAAGAGACTAATGCTACTAAAGCTAAGTCCAGGAAGAACTCCAAATGCAAGCCATGCCATATGGTTACAACTTCTTCGACATCAGACGAAGACGAGGTTTTTGCCACAGCAACCCGTTCAGGAAAGGCTTACCTCAAGGACTACGGAGCAAGTCAGGAAAATGTACCTACAAACGCTTCAGCTGCCAAGCCTTCGGAATGAGAGCCCGCCGTACCAGAGGCCGGTCCTTCGAGACCAACTTCGGCGGACAAAGGAAAGCAAAAAGAAGTGCGCTTCAATAAACCTGTAAAAAATATTCAAAACAAAGGTTTAGAGAAGCCATACAACTTCGATATCTTGGCCCAACTGGCTAATATACCGGCTAGGTTGTCCATCTTCGAGCTACTCAGGCTCTCCCAAGAAACTCGTCTAGCCCTACGTGAGGCAATTGTGCAAGCGGATACAGACTTGACACAACTCAAGTCCCCCGACGAAGAACCTGCAGCATGTCCCCGAACTACTAACAGAACCGGGAGACATCACCAGAGAATTATGGAGAATTAACCACCACATCAAATACAGGTATGGTAATTCTATCCGGGGAAAGCTATCACGCCGAATTTTATCGACGTGGAGCCCGTCAATCATGGCCCTCAGGCCAGCTTGTATACGGCACACCATGGCAGGGAGCAAGCCCAGTCTTGCCCCGAATACCAGACGTACTGCAGGCCATAGCGTGTTGCGGTGAATGCGGTCCGCAGATGCAACGCCAGGCACTACTACTCGGTGCAGCCATATGGAGAGGAAGCCAGCCAGTTGAGCCTTCCTAGACAGAGGCCTGCGACAGCATCTCAAATAGCTATAGGCCTTGGTGCCTTCAGGATACTTTCCCGTCCCTTCGTCGAGGAACCGGTCCGGAGCCCCAGCATCCCCTAAAAGATTGTCAACTACCTGAGCATTAAGCGCACTCAGGGGATTCACAGGCAGATCCTTGCCCTCCAATACCTTCTCCGGCTTGGCAGTCCTGGACCGGTGAAAGAAAAGATAGGACGTCCTTTTGCTGATGTGAGCCAAATCTGAGGGCTCATCATAAAAAGCAGTACAGGCAAGGTAGTGGCACATCAGCTCCTGATAGACCTCCACTACCCGAGGGTCTGAACCCCCCAGCTCCCGGTTCATAGGAACAAACTCTTCGTATGGAGTCTCCCCCATCGGCAATCTCGAGATCTCTGTCATCTCATGCAGGGCCAATCCTAACTCCCAGTGGAGTAGCGAAAGTCCCGATAAGCAAAATATATCGCTCCATCAGTGCCAGAAACAGGTTAGGGTTAGGAGGTAACCCAACAGTGGTCGCACTTACAGCTGCAAACAGACCGATGTTCTCCAACTCGGTCTGGAAATGCTTCAAGGCCAAATCAACTAAGCTAGCCCATCGAAGATTCAAAGGGGTGATCCACCCGCCACACCGAGGGTTCACCTTAGGGTATACTCCCCCACGCCCCATAAAATCATTACAGAAAGTCGGTAACTGGACCGGCTGGATCACCAAACTATCTTCGCTCGGGACACTGCCCGGGTACAGCCCCCTGAACAGCGTTACAGAGCCAGAAGGGCGGCTGACAAACGACCCCTGGTCAGCTCCTCTTAGATGAAAGATCTTCCCTGGCTTGCTGTGAAGATCGGGGGTCAGCGTCCACGACATCTTCATGGGATGAGTAGCATGAAAGAAGGCCGAGATGGGGTAGTCTTTCGACATACTGGGCAAATACAAGACCAAATCAACAGCAGGGAAAACCCAGAGTTCTCTCTTAGGCTTTGTCTGGGACTGCTTATCAATCATGTCCCCGAAGAGGAAAGCTGGCTTCAGGTATTGCTCCCCGTCTACGTACGTTAGGGGCTCCCCGTTGATCATACTCGGCAGCATTCGCTCGCCCTGAGCCGATATCAGAATTGCCCTTCCTTCGGGATATTGGGGTCCGGAGATAGGAAATATCACGTGTGACAGATCCTCCAAATAGTTGGAGTGCAGCATCCCTGCGGCAGAGCCCATCACTTCAGCTAGCGGAGACTCATGCAAGTTAACTGCAAAAACACAGAAGAAACACGCCAGTTCCTAAACTAGACATTTCGGACTTGCAGCATCCAAATAACAGCCCGTACTCTACTCCGAGACTGTGAAACTTGAACCTTTACGCTGGAAGCCATTTCCTTAACGTAAAAGTCAAGATTGCCAGTATACGGTCTGTGCTTTATGCCAGATTAATTAAATTGAGTTATTACGCCAGGATCTCCATCCACGAGTATAAAACTCAAAATTTAAAAAAAAAACAAGTTTTCGACGGTCAAGGGTTTTTACGCTCGACTACGAAAAAATAGAGTTTTTACGCTGACACATTAGGAATGTGGGCGTAAAAAGATGAGACGTCTCCGTGCATCATCTTCCTCAAAGAGGCTGTCAACACAGAAGATGACCTAGTGCGGTCACGTTCAACGTGTGCGAAGGATTTTCAGTCATTCTCTCCTTCCCAAAAGCTCTACCTTCCAGGCCGGGTGCACTACTCGTCGGCGGGATGCTCCGCTCGGAATGAAGTTTGCCTTGTCCAACCAGAGACTCTCTCGCTTGGGCAGAAGAACGAGAAAAGGAATCAGCCTCTTTCCATTAGCGGAGGAGGTTTGTTTCGAAGCCATTACTGGAGACTTTGAAGACTCGAAGATGAAACAGAGAAGAACTCGAACAGTCGAAAGCTTTCTCTCACAGAAGACGGATGAAAAGTATCACGACCCGCACCCGGGGTAAGGGTACTAGTCGGAAACAACGCCCAGCCTACGCCGTAGAATCGGCGGTAGAACGCTGTTTAGAAAGTCTATCTAATATAATGAACCACCAAAAGATAGTGTACTCAATCACAGGACTAAGATAGAATGAACACGAATCAGATAAGAATAGAATAGTCATCAACTCATGAGTTTAAAATAATACAGCAATGAGTCTGAAGAGTAACAAAAATAAGCTGGAGACAAATCCAGTACAAAAGAATACTACAATACTACAAAGCTACAACTCCAGGGTCAACTGTCTCAGTTGGGATAAGTCCCTCTTGAGCCAGGGTCTCAGAATCTAAACC
Organism: Iris macrosiphon; assembly: GCA_036927795.1. Lineage (NCBI taxonomy): Eukaryota > Viridiplantae > Streptophyta > Magnoliopsida > Asparagales > Iridaceae > Iris > Iris macrosiphon. The sequence continues at coordinate 66,918,534 of JAYESA010000006.1, read as the reverse complement.
CACAACATCCTGGGGTCCATAATAGGTAGGGTACTCCTCAGTGTCATCTGGAAAAATATATCCAGTCAGAAAAGGAGCAGAGTACATCTCTAACAGCAGTTCTAATCCATGATAAAAACTATGTAACAGTAAATAGCTGTGGATAAACAAGATGCACAAAATAGATACAAGAGATATATAGACAATAAGGAAATACTGGAAAGAAATACAATAATGAACAATATGCCAATGAAACAATAATACTAATGACTAAGTGTGTGAGTACTAGCTTAACATGTGATCGGCTTGGGCAAGATACAATGCGGCCTGGCTAATCATACGTGCGGTGCATGATCAACACTATTCGCTTACCAATACTTTATTCAATAAGGATTTGATTACATATCTATACTAATACTCCCCACCCCCAACTGGTATAATAGATCCAACCACGGTATGCTATGGCACTAGTCTCCCCGAGAATCGGTGTCTGTACATGTACAAGATAACCAATAAAATAATACTTGCACCATATACACCATATACCAAGGAATAACATCTCATGACGAGATCCGGATATACCAATCCGTGTAACCATAGTGTCGAGAGAAATATGTAAATCTACACTAGATACAACGAACATAGAGGATATCATAAATAAGAAACTATCAGAGAATGTACTCGCCTAAAATCCAAAGAACAGTCTCACAGATGTCTAACTCGGTGCCTCAAAGACCTAGATATGGAATACCACAATAAAACAAGGTTCCGGAAAGAGAACAAGTCAAACTAGTCAACTCCTAGGTCAATAAATAAATTCTAAGTCAAAAGTCAACTATGGTCAACTCTAAAGTCAACTAAAGTCAAACCAAGGTCAACCTCACAAGAAATATATATAAATAATATAGAAATAAAATACAACAATTTAGGAATAAAAATTAGATCCCAAATCATACTCACACAAAGTATACTACTAATACAAATAATATATACCCTAAAATAATATATATACAACCAATATGTATACAAATAACATAATATATTATTACAAATATCATACAAAACACATATATATACACATATATATATATACAATAATAATATATAAAATATAATTTAAAACTGTCAAAGCGTCACTGAAAATAGTGAACAAAACAAGATAAAATAAAAACAGGTTTAATAGTGACAGTCTTGACTGTCACTGAAAATTCATCGCAGAAACTCCATATACAAAACCGTTGCTGTCACAGTTTGCTGACAGTTTTAAACTGTCACAAAAAAAGTTGCTGAAAGGTTGCCGCTCAAAACTGCCGCAGCATTAATGACAGATCTGTCATTAATGCTGACCACTGTACAGCGGCTGCTGTTCAGACCAAATAATGACAGTTTCATTGTCATAAAAACCACTGTCACCAAAACAAATAAAAATATAAATATAAATATATATATATATATATATATATATATATATATATATATATATATATATATATATATGCAATAATAATCACAATACATATATATAAATAAATAATTTTATACTTATATATATATGCACATATAAACTTATAATTAAATACCAATAGTTACAACACATGCACATATTAATGTTCATATTTTACATGGCTAGAAGCACAGCTAAAATATATACATTAATATACAAATAATTACATAATAATTATAAATAATATAATTACACAATTAAACACATAAATATATTTTATAAAACATTTATGTATAATTTATGTTATTAACATAAGTACATATATAATTACATGCAAGAAAGCTACATATTATATTTGTATATCATATTAGCACACACAAAAATATATAGATCTATGCTACAATAATTACTATAATAAATAAACAAAATAAATATATAATATCTATATATATTTACTAATTATAATTGAAGAATTTAAACCATACATAATTAGATCTATTCAAAAATCCACACAATTGGAGAGTATCCCACCGTATCCCACTAGATCTAGGATACGCATGTGACATGAGTCCAACACACAACCAATTGCACCCCGAAGGATACAAACAAATCACAAATAATATTTATGAATAAATTAAAGTGTCAAAAGTAGATCTATGTGTCCGTGTCAAAATACGACATGTTCAAAGCCCCGTGTCGGAGGAAAAACCCCCAAAATGACACGTATCACCAAATAGTTGGGATACGAACCACATGTACCAAATTATGGACATGACACTAGCCCCAAACACATAAGCTCATGTCCAATTGATCTATAGGATCAATTGATACACACAACAAAATGTAAATTCGGAATTTCAACAAAATTAACACAAAAAGTACCATAACTTTCTCCATGGGTCTCCTATGAACACAAAACAAAGTCCTATGGGTAGTACATACATATAGGTTGATTTTACATGATTAAATCTCAGATTTAGAAGCTATTTAAATGGGAAAATCTGAATTATACCTATTTGGAGATGGATTCCCAATGAAACCTTCAATTGAGAAGAACTTGCTTCCAAATTGTAGATCCTTGCTCCTCTTTGTAGATCCTTGCTTCCTTCTTCTAGATCCTTGCTTCCTCCTTCTCTAATGGTGAATTGGGAAGAATTTGGAATGAATTTGGTAGGGAATTGGAATGGGAATGGAGGAAATTTGGGAGTGGGAAATTCTAGATCTAGATTTGGAATGAGAATGAGAGGAGAGAGAAATTTCCCCCCTCTTTTAATAGGCCGGCCTTGCCCCTCTCCCAAGCAATTATAAAATGTCCAATGTACCCCTTGGGGCCTCTCATGAAGAAATAATTAAGGAAGGAAGCTTCTAGTCTAATCACTTAATTAATTTAATCCATCTCCTTAACTATGGGCTTTCTAAATGGGCCAAATCTAACTATTTAATTCATGTTGGTCCATGGGTCCAAACTACACTAGTTGGGTCCACTAAAATAAGTCCAAAATAATTAAATAACATCCAACAACAATTAAATAATACAACAAAAATTATTTACCATGCACAATATTTATTTAAATAGGAAATTACTAAAATACCCTTTTTCCTAAAATGTGGTAGTGACAAGTCTACTGTCACGCCCCAGTCCCAAAATGCCGAGGGACTGGAGAAGCGTGGCAATGGCCAGCAGCACGCACCGATGGACAACCCAATTTAATGGATCCATCAGGGCATGCTTAAGTTGTAGTCTAGCAGTACTAAGTACAAGTCTCAGGTATTTCTAATCTCATCCACAGAAATAACACAGATTAATTGCCAGAAATCATGTAATGGAAATAAATATGCAATATCAAATAAGGTTATCTCGGGAAACAATCCGAGAAATTATTCTGTTACATTTAAGGAGAAAAGACAGGAAATGAAATGCTGGAAATGGAAATACTATGTAGTTGAAGCCGGTGCTCAGGAGAAATCTTCGGCCACTACTTCGTCCTCTGTTCCTTGTTCTGCTCCAAGGAGTGCTCCGGTAACGTACACCTCTGGATAATTCTCTTCAATTCTACCTGGGGACATAATTCGGATCCAGGTCCTCAGGGGACAGCAAGGTACAGAAAATACAAGCCAAAATAAATACAGTGCAGCAGATAATTAAACAAGAGGGTAAGCTATGTAACCAGCTAAGTGATATGCAATATGAGAGCAGCACTAGAACTCAGGCTGAAGCCACTACAAGCTCTGTGTCGGGGAGCCGGGTAGCGACAATAACTATGAATTATACTCTGAAATATACTATATTTTATATATATATAATATCAGCCTGTAGTCTGTGTGTCTCTCCCCACCCAATGTAATCCCACGTCTCATGTCCACGATGCCTCATGTCCATGTCACGCACAATTATAACTAATGCAGCAAGTCTGATAGCTATGAATCAAATGTCTAAGAATGTAAAGTCTATGTCATAAAACATGCATCCTATACAGAATCACCTTGAATGTCTCAGGAAGACTCTGTCTCATGAAATAGTGTCAAGTGTCCTGGGTTCTGGTGTACTTGCTAAGACATGTATGAGCATTATCGGGTCTCGATATCCATGCCTATGTGACGTTACACAACTCCGCGTACGGAGTTGGCATCCGACTATAATCGGACACTAAGCACGTCACCCGTTTCCTAGGTTAAGCAGTTAAAACAAGTTTATATTTAATTCCACAAGAAATCTATTAAGATACTATGTCAAGAATTACTGAGATTTGGCAAGCTTTACTTGCCCACTATTGCATAATTAAGTCCAGGAAATAACTAGCAAGCTGTAGGGTTTGGCAAGGTACGCTTGCCTGTGGTTCCGGTTCCAGTTGCGGTTCTGACTTCAGCTGGATTTGCAGGCGGTACTCCGGTTGCTGAAACAAACATCACCATCAGATCCAGAAAATATCAATCAGCTAGAAACGCCTGTCCTTGGGTCCAATTTGGAGACAAAGACAAAAACGGTAGTTTCGGGCCAAAACGGGGTCCACCGGTGGGCCCGCTTTGCACCGAAAAATGCGTCCGGGTCAACGGTCTCCAAATTCACCAAACTCAGTGTCAACAGGTCAGAAATGCTGATACGAACCCAACGGAACTTTCAGAATTGGATTCCGATGAGCCGAACACAAAATCGCTCGTCGAGCGGGGCTTGTGGGGCCCACGACATACGATTTCGTCAACGTTCTCAGAATTGAACCAAACTTGACCCACAGGACCAGCGTATCGCTACGAGTCTGATGGCGCAAGTTTCGTCTCGATCCGACGTGTGTACACAAAGTTAGGGTACGTTCCAGAAAGTACGGATACGGGGCGATGTCCGCGGATACGCGTTGATTCCGGTGTGCACGCACACCCGAATCAGCTTTCGCGAAATCCCACACGTCCGTATCGACGAGGCGCACGTATCTGTGAAGACCGCGCGCGACCAAGTCGTCCCGTTTGGCGAGGCGTACTCAGTTCCGGGGTAAAACAGGGTCTATTTTTTTCCTGTTTTTGGATCGCGGTGTGCGATCACCACAGGACGCGATGCCCCGAACGGTTTTTCCGGGCACCGAGAGGGTCATACAGGCTTCGCAACGCAACTTACGAAATTGAAATTAGAGCTACGAGGTGAAAGTTACAAGTACCTGAAGGGGACCCGAAAAATCGGGGTTCGAGTTGTGTCCGACACGACACAGGACTGTGTCGGACACGGGAGGGGGAATTGGGGCTTTAGGGTTAGGGTTAGGGTTCAGGGCTCCTGCCGGAGCTCGGCGGCGCTGCGGTGGGGGAGGTCGGCCGGAGGGGGCTCGGGCGCTGCCGGCGAGGATGGGCGGAGGTGGCGCGGGGGCCGGAGGTGGCCGGAGTAGCGGACGGAGGGGCTGCGGCTGCTGCGGCGGAGAAGAAGAGGGGAGGAAGGGGGAGAAAGGCTGTGCGGCTCACGGCGGCGAGGTGAGGCGGAGCTAGGGCGGGCGGTGGCGGCACGGCGGAGTGGTGGCTATGGTGGTGGAGGTCGGGGGTTTCGTGGTGGTGGCGGAGAGGCCGGTCGGGCGGGGGTTTTAGGGTTTATTAATAAATAAATAAATAAACAGATAAATAAATAATAAATAAATAATTGATTTTAGGTGATTAAAAATAGGTCCGGGGCCCAATAAATTCCAGAAAATTTGTCCTAAGTCTAGTTTTTCATTTTACATCTAAAAATATTATTTTCATAATATTTTAATACTGTTTAATATCAATTAAAAATCATTGAATAATTAAAATCCTGTTTTTAAATTACAGAAAAATCCCAGAAAATTCCTGAAAATTGTGAAAAATTCAGTTTTAAAATTTTTGAAAAAATCAGGGGGTTTACAATCTACCCCCCTTAAGAGGATTGCGTCCTCACAATCAAAGAATAACCGGTCAACAGAGATGACGCGGTCGCAAGCATCGTTCGAAAACATATCACAAGATACTTAGGGAAGTACCGTTTCCCTAACATTGAAAGTTATGCACTTCCAGAGAAAATCTAGTTGAAGCAAAAGATCTACAACTTTTATGAAAACTAGGTTATTATTTGCAAATTACTAGGTTGGGGCTGAGGTCACGAACCAAGAGGCACGAGCTACAACAAGACTAGAAACGGATAACTACGAATCACTTACTCGCATCAGCGTCCTGCACAGTCATCGCGTAAGCTTGCCCTCGTCCTTGAGGTAGATTCCTCTGCTGCTGCTGGGCTTGCTGGAAGAGTGTCGCCTGAGGTGCCAGAGGTGGCCTCGGTGCTGGCAAAGCTGGTTGGTTTGCCCTTAGTGCTCCATCTCGATGCTGGGGACAGTCCTTGGCTATGTGTTGATTGGTGCCGTAAATCAGGCATAATCCCAACTTGCGTCTACAGTCCTTCTCGACATGGCCTATCTTGCCGCAGTAGTGACAGGTAGGAAGGGTCTGCGAAGCTGTCCTCGGTGGCTGGTACGTGTGAGATCTCTTTGCAGATTCTCCTGGTGATGTTCTGCCTGGTGCTGAGGTGATTGGCCGTTTGTGGCGAGACTCCCTCCTGGTGACGCGTTCCAGGCGTCGGGCTGCAGCGAAAACATCTGAGTAGGATGTAGGTGCGACGGATCCGATGAGTCTCTGTAGCTCAAAGTTCAGTCCGTCGAAGAACTTCTCGGCCTTCTCTTCCTCTGTCGTGATCAGGGTTGGGGCGAAGCGGCTCAGACGAATGAATTCTGCGTTGTACTCTTCCACCGTCATAGAGTCCTGAGTGAGGTGATTGAATTTGTTCCGCAGTTCGGATCGTGCAATAGCCGGAATGTACATCTCTTGGAAGAGCCTGGAAAACTCTTCCCAAGTGACTCGGTCTGGTCCGAGTCGCGTCTCCTCGGATAGCCACCAGTGATGGGCATTGTCCGTCAATTGCATTCGGACGGCCGTCATCCAGCGTTCCCGTGGAAGCTCAACTGCTTCAAGTTGATGCCGAATGTTGGTGAGCCACTCATGAACTTCTGTGGGCTCCTCCTTTCCAGAAAAGGTGCGGGGCTTCAGTTGGAGGAAGTCAGTGATTGAGCCTGTAGTTGGCCGTCGAGTTGGTAGGTTGGCCTGCTCCAGTATAGTTATGATACTGTCCCTCCAGAAGTTAGCTTCGCGACGCTGAGCCTCGTGTTGGACTTGTTGCTGAGCTTGCATCATCGCGTAGATCATTTGGAATATCTGCTGCCCGTCAATTGGCTGTTCTTGTGGGAGTACGGGCGTTGGTGGAACGAACTGCGGCGGAGGTGGAATGTCATCGCGTCAGAATCGGGAGATAGGTTGACCTGCCTGCTGGCTTTGTTGAGTTGAGGGAACTCCTCCGACTGGTGTCACTTCGTCATCATAGGTGACACCTGTAGCTTGTGGGGTTCCGGCGGGAGTCTCATTGCATTCTTGTGGGTCCATTTCCCTGCATCCAAAATAACCAATAAGAGGCGCACAAGAATCAAGGCAAGATGCAAGTCAAAATTAGTTCGAATATGATACAGATATTAAAAACGATTCAAGCAAGTGGATGAGATCCTAAAAACTTATCCTATTTTTATTGCAGGCCTATTCGGTCCCTAAGTTAAAATCGAACAATTTAGTCGTAGACCTGCATGGGCCACCACAAAAACCTTGTCACGCCCCAGTCCCAAAATGCCGAGGGACTGGAGAAGCGTGGCAATGGCCAGCAGCACGCACCGATGGACCACCCAATTTAATGGATCCATCAGGGCATGCTTAAGCTGTAGTCTAGCAGTACTAAGTACAAGTCTCAGGTATTTCTAATCTCATCCACAGAAATAACACAGATTAATTGCCAGAAATCATGCAATGGAAATAAATATGCAATATCAAATAAGGTTATCTCGGAAAACAATCCGAGAAATTATTCTGTTACATTTAAGGAGAAAAGACAGGAAATGAAATGCTGGAAATGGAAATACTGTGTAGTAAAGCCGGTGCTCAGGAGAAATCTTCGGCCACTACTTCGTCCTCTGTTCCTTGTTCTGCTCCAAGGAGTGCTCCGGTACCGTACACCTCTGGGTAATTCTCTTCAGCTGTACCTGGAGACATAATCCGGATCCAGGTCCTCAGGGGACAGCAAGGTACAGAAAATACAAGCCAAAATAAATACAGTGCAGCAGATAATTAAATAAGAGGGTAAGCTATGTAACCAGCTAAGTGATATGCAATATGAGAGCAGCACTAGAACTCAGGCTGAAGCCACTACAAGCTCTGTGTCGGGGAGCCGGTAGCGGCAATAACTATGAATTATACTCTGAAATATACTATGTTTTATATATATATAATATCAGCCTGTAGTCTGTGTGTCTCTCCCCACCCAATGTAATCCCACGTCTCATGTCCATAATGCCTCATGTCCATGTCACGCATGATTATAACTAATGCAACAAGTCTGATAGCTATGAATCAAATGTCTAAGAATGTAAAGTCTATGTCATAAAACATGCATCCTATACAGATCACCTTGAATGTCTCAGGAAGACTCTGTCTCATGAAATAGTGTCAAGTGTCCTGGGTTCTGGTGTACTTTCTAAGACAAGTATGAGCATTATCGGGTCTCGATATCCATGCCTATGTGACGTTACACAACTCCGCATACAGAGTTGGCATCCGACTATAATCGGACACTAAGCACGTCACCCGTTTCCTAGGTTAAGCAGTTAAAACAAGTTTATATTTAATTCCACAAGAAATCCATTAAGATACTATGTCAAGAATTACTGAGATTTGGCAAGCTTTACTTGCGCACTATTGCATAATTAAGTCCAGGAAATAACTAGCAAGCTGCAGGGTTTGGCAAGGTACGCTTGCCTGTGGTTCCGGTTCCAGTTGTGGTTCTGACTTCAGCTGGATTTGCAGGCGGTACTCCGGTTGCTGAAACAAACATCACCATCAGATCCAGAAAATATCAATCAGCTAAAAACGCCTGTCCTTGGATCCAATTTGGAGACAAAGACAAAAACGGCAGTTTCGGGCCAAAACGGGGTCCACCGGTGGGCCCGCTTTGCACCGAAAAATGCGTCTGGGTCAATGGTCTCCAAATTCACCAAACTCAGTGTCAACAGGTCAGAAACGCTGATACGAACCCAACGGAACTTTCAGAATTGGATTCCGATGAGCCGAACACAAAATCGCCCGTCGAGCGGGGCCTGTGGGGCCCACGACACGCGATTTCGTCAACGTTCTCAGAATCGAACCAAACTTGACCCACAGGACCAGCGTATCGCTACGAGTCCGATGGCGCAAGTTTCGTCTCGATCCGACGTGTGTACACAAAGTTAGGGCACGTTCCAAAAAGTACGGATACGGTGCGATGTCCGTGGATACGCGTTGATTCCGGTGTGCACGCACACCCGAATCAGCTTCCGCGAAATCCCACACGTCCGTATCGACGAGGCGCACGTATCTGTGAAGACCGCGCACGACCAATTCGTCCCGTTTGGCGGGGCGTACTCAGTTCCGGGGTGAAACAGGGTCTATTTTTTTCCTGTTTTTGGATCGCGGTGTGCGATCACCACAGGACGCGATGCCCCGAACGGTTTGTCCGTGCACCGAGAGGGTCATACAGGCTTCGCAACGCAACTTACGGAATTGAAATCAGAGCTACGAGGTGAAAGTTACAAGTACCTGAAGGGGACCCGAAAAACCGGGGTTCGAGTTGTGTCCGACACGACACAGGACTGTGTCGGACACGGGAGGGGGAATTGGGGCTTTAGGGTTAGGGTTAGGGTTCAGGGCTCCTGCCGGAGCTCGGCGGCGCTGCGGTGGGGGAGGTCGGCCGGAGGGGGCTCGTGGTGGTGGCGGAGAGGCCGGTCGGGCGGGGGTTTTAGGGTTTATTAATAAATAAATAAATAAACAGATAATTAAATAATAAATAAATAATTGATTTTAGGTGATTAAAAATAGGTCCGGGGCCCAATAAATTCCAGAAAAATTGCCCTAAGTCTAGTTTTTCATTTTACATCTAAAAATATTATTTTTATAATATTTTAATACTGTTTAATATCAATTAAAAATCATTGAATAATTAAAATCCTGTTTTTAAATTACAGAAAAATCCCAGAAAATTCCAGAAAATTGTGAAAAATTCAGTTTTGAAAATTTTGAAAAAATCAGGGGGTTTACATCTACCCTCCTTAAAAAATTTCGTCCTCAAAATTCAAAAGAATCACAACTAACTAATGAACAGAACATAACAATGAACATAACATAACTAGAAATAACATACCTCAAGGTACAAACAAATATGGATAACATGGTAGACTCCCACGGAGAGTGATGCCTCCATGCGACGCGCACCAAAGGAATAGTCTGGTTTCTCAGCACCTTCTCTCTCCGATCCAGAATCTCAACTGGCTGCTCTGGATAGCTAAGAGTAGGGCCCACCTCTATCTCCGAGTGATCCAATACATGACTAGGATCTGCCACGTATCGTCTCAACTGCGACACATGAAACACGTTGTGCACTCCCTCCAATGCAGGTGGCAAGTCTAGTCTATAAGCAACTGCACCGACCCTCTCTAGAATAGTGAAAGGTCCGATGAATCGCGGACTAAGCTTTCCGCCTCCAGCGAAGCGAATCGTGCCTCGTATCGGAGAAATCCTCAGAAACACCAAACCACCCACCTAGAACAAAACACCATCTTAAGAACTTAATCTATAACAAACAAAAACAATCACAAACAAAATCTAAACTATACCTCAAACTCCAAAGGTCTCCGATGGCTATCGGCCCAATGCCGCTGTCTGTCCTGCACCACTCGAAGTCTGTCTCTGATCAAATGAACCTTCTCTGCTGCCTCCACAACCATCTCTGGCCCAAGCAAAACTCTCTCTCCAACATCGTCCCAAGACAAAGGAGTACGACACCTCCGACCATATAGAGCTTCAAAAGGTGACATCTCTATACTGGCCTGGTAACTGTTGTTGTAAGCAAACTCTACCAAATGGAGATGGTCCTCCCAAGAACCCCCGAAATCTAGTACACAAGTGCGCAACATATCCTCGAGAGTCTGGATAGTCCTCTCTGACTGCCCATCTGTCTGGGGATGATATGCAGTACTGAACTTGAGCTGAGTGTCCAAACTCTCCTGCAAACTCCTCCAGAAATGAGAAGTGAAACGACTATCTTGATCTGAGACTATGCTGACGGGAACTCCGTGTATCCTAACGATCTGCCTCACATACATCTCTGCCAGCTTCTCCGTAGACAAACCCACTTTGAAAGGCAAAAAGTGGGCCGACTTGGTCAATCTATCAACAATGACCCAAATCGCGTCTTTCCCTCCTGGAGATCGTGGAAGTCCGGACACAAAATCCATAGTAATGTGTTCCCACTTCCACTCTGGAATGGGTAATGGCTGAAGTAACCCTCCTGGCCTCTGCCTCTCGGCTTTCACCTGCTGGCACACTAAGCATCTGGATACAAACTGTGCCACTTCCCTCTTCATGCCATACCACCACACACTCTCTCGCATATCCCGATACATCTTGTTAGCACCTGGATGTATGGAATACTGAGAGCGATGCGCTTCCTGCAATACCTCCTCGCGCAACTCCCCACTAGGCACACACAATCTAACTCCATGCCTCAAGGATCCATCCTCTGCAATAGTGAAATCATCCTACAATCCTGCTCTCACCTGAGCTCTGATACTCCTCAAAGATACATCATCATACTGTACTGCCTTGATCCTGTCCATCAAATCTGAGTGTATCTGCAATCCCCACATCTGCATAGCACCACCAGGAACAATCACCTCAATGCCCAAGCTCTCCAAGTCCTCCAACAGATATCGATCCTGCGTTAAGAATATAGCTACCGGATACCTGCTCAAAGCATCGGCAACTACATTGGCTTTCCCAGGATGATATTGCAAAGAGATATCAAAATCTTTCATCAATTCCAACCACCGACGCTGCCTCATGTTCAACTCCTTCTGCGTGAAAACGTACTTCAAGCTTTTGTGGTCTGTGAAGATCTCCACACGCTCTCCGTACAAATAATGTTTCCACAACTTTAGGGCGAATATGACAGCTGCCAACTCCAAATCATGGGTAGGATAGTTCTTTTCATGAGGACGCAATTGCCTGGATGCATAGGCAATCACCTTCCCATGCTGCTGAAGAACACAACCTAAACCCTTCTCCGATGCATCACTATAAATAGTGAAACCTCCGGACCCTGATGGCAACGTCAAAATAGGAGCAGACGTCAACCTCTTCTTCAACTCCTCAAAAGCAACCTGGCAATCCTCCGTCCAAACAAACTCCACATCCTTCCTTGTGAGTCTGGTCATCGGCTCGGCAATCCTCAAAAAATCTTGTACAAACTTCCTGTAATAGCCTGCCAATCCCAAGAAACTCCTGATCTCTGCTACTGAACTCGGAGTCTTTTAAGATTCCACTGCTGAAATCTTCTTCGGATCCACTGAAATACCATCACCAGTCACAACATGCCCCAAGAATTCTACTTTGTCCAAGAAAAACTCATATTTGGACAACTTCCCATACAGCTTTTCCTTCCTCAGCACATCCAACACAATCCTCAAATGCTCCTTATGCTCCTCCGGTGTCCTCGAGTATATGAGTATGTCGTCGATGAACACCACCACGAACTTGTCAAGGTACTGGTGGAACACCTAATTTATCAAGTTCATAAATATCGTCGGTGGATTAGTCAAACCAAACGGCATCACCATAAACTCGAACTGACCATACCGAGTTCTAAAAGCAGTCTTCGGTATGTCCTCCGGCTTCACCTTCACCTGATGGTAGCCTGATCTCAAATCTATCTTAGAAAATACCTTCGCACCACTCAACTGATCAAACAGATCATCAATCCGTGGCAAAGGATACTTATTCTTGATAGTGAGATTATTCAAAGCCCTGTAATCAATGCACATGCGCACCGATCCATCCTTCTTCGGTACAAACAATACCGGGGCTCCCCATTGTGAAGGACTCGATCTGATAAACCCCTTATCCTGTAATTCGTCTACCTGCTTCCTCAACTCGACCAGCTCGCTGTTGTTTACTCTATAGACATATTGCGAAATTGGTTCTGCACCTGGCACTAAGTCTATAGAAAACTCAACATCTCGATCTGGTGGCAATCCTGGCAATTCCTCAGGAAACACATCCAAGAATTCTGCTATCAACGGATGTGGCAACTCCTTGTCTTCTATCATAGCTCCACAAATAATGCCTTCTCCCTGCTCCGCAGCTCCTCTAGTAAACTCGAACTCTGGCTCTCCTGGCGGACCAAACAAAACTCTACCTCCTCTACAGTCTATGCTAGCACGGTGCCTACTCAACCAATCCATCCCAAGTACAATATCATAGCTTGGAAGTGGCATTACAAGTAGACACGCACTCAACTCGCAGCCTACCAGAGTAACTCTCCGATCCTTGCAAATATCATTAACCAGGATAATACCTCCCCCGGTCATGATCTTGCAAGTCCTAAGCAAAGACTCAGCTACCAAACCATGCTTCAGAGCAAAAGAAACAGATACAAAACTATGGGAAGCACCACTATCAAACAAAGCTAAAGCTGGAATGGAATCAAGAAGAATAGAATCAATATGGCACATGATATAAGACTTTCAAGGAAAGGACAAGTTAAGAGATCAAGTATCAATATCAAAGGAGAATAGTTGAATCAAAAGAATTTTCCTAGATGTGATTGAGTATCTCAGCCTATATCCTATATCCTATCGCAGGCTCGCAGTAGTACAACTAAATTGTCGCACTACCACGACATCATATACTTGTGAAGCTAGACCTGCATGGGCCACCACCAAAAACGTGTCATGACCCGCACCCGGGGTAAGGGTACTAGTCGGAAACAACGCCCAGCTTACGCCGCAGAATCGGCGGTAGAACGCTGTTTAGAAAGTCTATCTAATATAATGAACCACCAAAAGATAGTGTACTCAATCACAGAACTAAGATAGAATGAACACGAATCAGATAAGAATAGAATAGTCATCAACTCATAAGTTTAAAATAATACATCAATGAGTCTGAAGAGTAACAAAAATAAGCTGGAGACAAATCCAGTACAAAAGAATACTACAATACTACAAAGCTACAACTCCAGGGTCAACTGTCTCAGTTGGGATAAGTCCCTCTTGAGCCAGGCTCTCAGAATCTAAACCCACAACATCCTGGGGTCCATAATAGGTAGGGTACTCCTCAGTATCATCTGGAAAAATATATCCAGTCAGGAAAGGAGCAGAGTACATCTCTAACAGCAGTTCTAATCCATGATAAAAACTATGTAACAGTAAATAGCTGTGGATAAACAAGATGCACAAAATAGATACAAGAGATATATAGACAATAAGGAAATACTGGAAAGAAATACAATAATGAACAATATTCCAATGAAACAATAATACTAATGACTAAGTGTGTGAGTACTAGCTTAACATGTGATCGGCTTGGGCAAGATATAATGCGGCCTGGCTAATCATACGTGCGGTACATGATCAACACTATTCGCTTACCAATACTTTATTCAATAGGGATTTGATCACATATCTATACTAATACTCCCCACCCCCAACTGGTATAATAGATCCAACCACGGTATGCTATGGCACTAGATTCCCCAAGAAGATAGCTAGTCTCCCCGAGAATCGGTGTCTGTACATGTACAAGATAACCAATGAAACAATACTTGCACCATATACACCATATACCAAGGAATAACATCTCATGACGAGATCCGGATATACCAATCTGTGTAACCATAGTGTCGAGAGAAATATGTAAATCTACACTAGATACAACGAACATAGAGGATATCATTAATGAGAAACTATCAGAGAATGTACTCGCCTGAAATCCAAAGAACAGTCTCACAGATGTCTGACTCGGTGCCTCAAAGACCTAGATATGGAATACAATATTAAAACAAGGTCCCGGAAAGAGAACAAATCAAACTAGTCAACTCCTAGGTCAATAAATAAATTCTAAGTCAAAAGTCAACTATGGTCAACTCTAAAGTCAACTAAAGTCAAACCAAGGTCAACCTCACAAGAAATCTATATAAATAATATAGAAATAAAATACAACAATTTAGGAATAAAAATTAGATCCCAAATCATACTCACACAAAGTATACTACTAATACAAATAATATATACCCTAAAATAATATATATACAACCAATATGTATACAAATAACATAATATATTATTACAAATATCATACAAAACACATATATATACACATATATATATATACAATAATAATATATAAAATATAATTTAAAACTGTCAAAGCGTCACTGAAAACAGTGAACAAAATAAGATAAAATAAAAACAGGTTTAATAGTGACAGTCTTGACTGTCTCTGAAAATTCGTCACAGAAACTCCATATACAAAATCGCTGCTGTCACAGTTTGCTGACAGTTTCAAACTGTCACAAAAAAAGTCGCTGAAAGGTTGCCGCTCAAAACTGCCGCAGCATTAATGACAGATCTGTCATTAATGCTGACCACTGTACAGCGACTGTTGTTCAGACCAAATAATGACAGTTTCACTGTCATAGAAACCACTGTCACCAAAACAAATAAAAATATAAATATATATATATATATATATATATATATATATATATATGCAATAATAATCATAATACATATATATAAATAAATAATTTTATACTTATATATATATGCACATAAAAACTTATAATTAAATACCAATAGTTACAACACATGCACATATTAATGTTCATATTTTACATGGCTAGAAGCACACCTAAAATATATACATTAATATACAAATAATTACATAATAATTATAAATAATATAATTACACAATTAAACACATAAATATATTTTATAAAACATTTATGTATAATTTATGTTATTAACATAAGTACATTACATGCAAGAAAGTTACATATTATATTTGTACATCATATTAGCACACACAAAAATATATAGATCTATGCTACAATAATTACTATAATAAATAAACAAAATAAATATATAATATATATATATATTTACTAATTATAATTGAAGAATTTAAACCATACATAATTAGATCTATTCAAAAATCCACACAATTGGAGAGTATCCCACCGTATCCCACTAGATCTAGGATACGCATGTGACACGAGTCCAACACACAACCAATTGCACCCCGAAGGATACAAACAAATCACAAATAATATTTATGAATAAATTAAAGTGTCAAAAGTAGATCTATGTGTCCGTGTCAAAATACGACATGTTCAAAGCCCCGTGTCGGAGGGAAAACCCCCAAAATAACACGTATCACCAAATAGTTGGGATACGAACCACATGTACCAAATTATGGACACGACACTAGCCCCAAACACATAAGCTCATGTCCAATTGATCTATAGGATCAATTGATACACACAACAAAATGTAAATTCGGAATTCCAACAAAATTAACACAAAAAGCACCATAACTTTCTCCATGGGTCTCCTATGAACACAAAATAAAGTCCTATGGGTAGTACATACATATAGGTTGATTTTACATGATTAAATATCAGATTTAGAAGCTATTTAAATGGGAAAATCTGAATTATACCTATTGGGAGATGTATTCCCAATGAAACCTTCAATTGAGAATAACTTGCTTCCAAATTATAGATCCTTGCTCATCTTTGTAGATCCTTGCTTCCTTCTTCTAGATCCTTGCTTCCTCCTTCTCTACTAGTGAATTGGGAAGAATTTGGAATGAATTTGGTAGGGAATTGGAATGGGAATGGAGAGAATTTAGGAGTGGGAAATTCTAGATCTAGATTTGGAATAAGAATGAGAGGAGAGAGAAATTTCCCCCCTCTTTTAATAGGCCAGCCTTGCCCTTCTCCCAAGCAATTATAAAATGTCCAATGTACCCCTTGGGGCCTCTCATGAAGAAATAATTAAGGAAGGAAGCTTCTAGTCTAATCACTTAATTAATTTAATCCATCTCCTTAACTATGGACTTTCTAAATGGGCCAAATCTAACTATTTAATTCATGTTAGTCCATGGGTCCAAACTACACTAGTTGGGTCCACTAAAATAAGTCCAAAATAATTAAATAACATCCAACAACAATTAAATAATACAACAAAAATTATTTACCATGCACAATATTTATTTAAATAGGAAATTACTAAAATACTTGGGATATATATAGAGTTCGGATGGACTTCTCGGACCCCGAACCAAATCTCCTAATTAATATTCGGTTATGATTGGGTCCAACGTCAGCCTATATTCAGAGAAGGCGGACAGTCGACGAATTCAAAAAGTTTTCGCGCAAAGCAGGTTCATGGTTTCTACGCTAAGGAGCTTTCTACGCTCGACAGCTACAGATCTACGGTTTTACGCTCGCAAGCTATAAGTCTATGGTTTTACGTCCGGATGCCTTTGTGCTTGGTAGCTTTTATGCTCGAGAGGCTACAGACCTACGACTTCACGCTCAGCAGATACCAAATCGATGATCTCACGCTAGGTGGCGCTTAGTTTACGCTCGGAGGCGACGGATCCACGACTTCACGCTCGGAAAATTTTCATTTCAGGAGCAATAAATCTACAGTTCTACGCTAAAGAGCTTTCTACGCTCGATGGCTACGAATCTATTACTTTTTGTTCGACAGCTACAAGTCAGGTTTTACGCCCGGATGCCTTTATGCTCGGTAGCTTTTATGCTCGAGAGGCTACAAACCTACGACTTCACACTCAGGAACTACAAGTCTATGATTTCATGCTCGATGGTGTTTAGTTTATGCTCAGAGGCTGCCAACTCATGATTTTTAGCTCCAAGACTTCCCGCACATCGGAAAGATATGCAGGCCAGAGTAGCATACATCTGAACGATCCTCAAGGCGATCAATTATAGGAGTTCACACAGAAGATACTCCTTCTTGACCTCAAGATAACCCAAGTACCCAAAGCATACATAGTTCAACATTGAAAAATTACTCTTCTTCACGGGTCGAATCGAAGTTCATCCAGACTCCAGTCTGAACATTTCATCTACCAAGAGGGCAAATCAGTTTTACAGCCAATTCTCGCCCTGTTCCAAAGGATTTCCGAGAAATCATTCTTGAAGATGATGTCTGAACAAAGAAATTCTGTCTATCAGAAGTAACAATTCAGGATTCTACGCGGTTCCTCACTCCTAAATAGCAGGACAGTTCGAACACTCAAATGCTAAAGCGGCTTTCTACGCATCCCTAGTTATGCGTAAAAGACAGGACAGGACCTGGCACTCTTTCTAAACAGAGTCGGCATAAAGAATCAGACGTATCGAAGCTGCACACATTCAGACTTCACAGCAAAGTATGGCAAGATAATCATATGAAGAAGAAAGATAATTTTATTAAAAATTAAAGTCCTGATTACATATGAGAGAAATCCAGTCTACAAGGGTTTTCTTTCTTCGTTTTCATGATTACATATGAGGGAAATCCCATATACAAAAGGATTTTTCTCTCGTCGTCGTCGAAAGGCCACCCCTAGAATCTGCTCTACTAGGTTCTTGTATGGGCGCCGATTCTTCATCTCTCCTCCTGTAGTTGGTCAGTTTTCGCAACCGACTAAAATGGTAAATGGAGGGAGAATACGGAACTAGGCCTGCCTAAATTATGCAGATCCCATGCTCCGTGCACCGTGGCAGATTGAGTTAAGTTATTCCACCCAACTCAATATCTGAGGTAAGTGCTAGTTGCTGCTCTCATCCCCGGAGGTAACGGGAGAAGGTGCCACTTGCAAGCAGCATGGTGAAATACGATTCTTCGTCTCTCCCGAAGAACCACCATACAAAGTTGCTTATTATCCCGAGCAAAGGAGGCTATGATATCCTTCCATGATCCATCGTTGCAGAGGACATTTGCTCGAAGACGCCATCTTTTTCAGCTCCTTTTATGCTGGAAGAGCATGATCTCCTTCTTCCTCAAGTCGACCCGACGAACTCCGGCCATCATCTCTGTATGATGAAGGAAGTGTGGGAAGAACAGGAGAACTCCTCAGCCTTTTTATAGGCGAGAGAGAGCACCGATCCCCAATGAATCCGCCATAAAGTCAGCCTCGACCGTTTCAAAACTACATTCAGAAACGTTTTGAGTTACGAGGAGCGGGTTATTCTTCATTCAAAGTATTTCAAATTACGAAGAATTTAAAAGCTTTGAAGGGGGTCTTGTTGAAGCATAAAAAATATACTGGAAGACTCTACGCAGCATATTGATGCAAAGCAGCGTAAACAGAGGACCTTAGAGCCTTCAAACGTGCAAACAGAGCTTCTCCGCCAAAGCATAGTGAGAAATACAGGCTCAAAAACCATCCGCGTAGGACAGTACGTCCAAGCTGCCTCAGCGTAAATAGGGGCTTCATCGCCTTCATGGCGTAAAACTCATCCTCTTTTCAATGCAGCATTTAAGTGTACGAGGGACGCTTCGTATTCTCCAAAGTGAACCTGTCAAAGCCTGCAATGAACCTGTCAAAGCCTGCAATGAATATGTCAGATCCTGTAATGAACCTGACGTCTCGACTTCTGAAAAGGGGATGATGCTCGACTACCCAGGCGACGGCTATAATGATGGCGAGGCACTGCAACCCAGGCTGTCATTTACTGCTATTTTCCTTGCGTAAACCACTTTTACGTACAACGGAGGAATACGCTGCCTATTTTACAAATAGCAGATGAGAGCTCCTTACGCTCCGCGGAAGATAAACCGTCTGCCACGTCAAAAGCTGCACCTCATACGAGATTCGAGGCAAGTCTCTACATTTTTTATGCACAGAGCGGTGACAGGTTCTCAATGCACGTCTCTGAAAATTAATGCGCCGAATACTGACAGATGCCTGAGGCACGTCTCTGCACCATGCTCAGGCCAAGTGACAGACCTTCAAAATACGCCTCTGCGTTTAATGCACCGGATGATGGCAAATCTCCACAATTAATGTTGGGGATTTGATTATATCTCCAAAAGCCATAATTTTGGCTAAAATGTCCACATCCACTCGGCCTCTGTGCCCATTCAGCTTTGGTGCCTGCTCGGCTTCTACGCCTATTCAGCTTCGGCGCCCGCTCGGCTTCTACGCCTATTCAGCTTCGGTGCCTGCTCGGCTTCTACGCCTGTTCAGCCTCGGTGCCTACTCGGCTTCTATGCCTATTCAGCTTCGGCGCCCGCTCGGCTTCTACGCCTATTTAGCTTCGGTGCCTGCTCGACTTCTACGCCTACTCGGCCTTTATGACCACTCGGCTTCTACGCCTATTCGTCTTCTATGCAGGTTTGATAACTATTTGGCTTCTATGCCATGGTGACAGACATTGGCTTCTATGCCAACCTCTTCTACACGAGGGATACCTACCTGTGTGGCTTTTACGTCATGATCTTTGTAGCGATTATCCGCGTTTTGTCCCTTAGTTGGACCCGCTTCACACGCTCATTCAAAGGATCATCTATACGCAGGCTTTGGTTATTTTAACTATTGTGTAAAAGGGTGCTGTACTTTCTACTACTCGGTTTTTATACCGATTTAGTGGTCACTGTCTCTAAAACTCTATAAATAGAGACCTCTATCAATGAGGAACAAGGTCGACAAAAAGGAGGGTCAAAGAATTTAGGTCTGAAAACTGATCAAGAGATCCAGTACCAGATCCAATGAGAGAGAGAGAGAGAGAGAGAGAGAGAGAGAAGAGTCCAGAGCTCAGGAAAAGAGAAGGGATCGACGACTTTGGCATCGGGCATCCACCCTCTTTAGCAACCCTCGAAGCTGCAACCTGTCTTCTACGGCACTTCTTCAACATCGTGTGGTCTAAGGGCTAAAGTGATCGACTGCAGATCAGACACCTATAGCAATATTCACCCAGATTAAATAAATTGTACTTAGACATCCTTGTGTAGGATCAAATTTGTATAATCTTGTTTGTAAACATAAAAGAAGGGCGAGTCTTCGTACAAGACCTCATTTTCCGCATTCATCAAATCTTTTCTCGTTTATTATCCGAAACAACGGTGTAGAAAAGCTTCCAACTATGACTGAAGCCTAGCGCCCGTCGACAGTCTATAACCGTATTAACGTTCCAGGAAGACTTCCGGTAGTTCAACAAGAAACTACCCCCCAAACTACTGCCCCCACCGGGAGACATCACCCGGGGGTTATAGAGAATTAACCACCCCATCAAATACAGGTATGGTTATTCTATCCTGGGAAAGCTATCACACCGAATTTCATCGACGAGCAGCCCGTCAATCATGGCCATCAGGCCAGCTAGTATACGGCACACCATGGCAAGGAGCAAGCCCAGTCTTGCCCGGAACACCATACGCACTGCAGGCCATAGCGTATTGCGGTGAATACGGTCCGCAGATGCGACCCCGGCACTACTACTCGGCGCAGCCATATGGAAAGGAAGCCAGTCAGTTGAGCCTCCCTGGACAGAGGCCTGCGATAGCACCTCAAATAACTATAGGCCTTAGTGCCTTTAGGATACTTTCCTGTCCCTTCGTCGAGGAACCGGTCCGGAGCCCCAGCATCCACAATGAGATCGTCAACTACCTGAGCATTAAGCGCACTTAGGGGATTCAGAGGCAGGTCCTTGCCCTCCAATACCTTCTCCGGCTTAGCAGTCCTGGACCGGTAAAAGAAGAGGTAGGACGTCCATTTGCTGATGTGAGCCAAATTTGAGGGCTCGTCATAAAAAGCGGTACAAGCAAGGTAGTGGCACATCAGCTCCTGATAGACCTCCACTACTCGAGGGTCTGAACCCCCCAGCTCCCGGTTCGTGGGAACATACTCTTCGTATGGAGTATCCCCCATCAGCAGTCTTGAGATCTCTGCCATGTCATGCAGGGTCAATCCCAACTCCCCCAGTGGAGTGGCAAAGGTCCCGGTAAGCGAAACATATCACTCCATCAGTGCCAGAAATAGGTTAGGGTTAGGAGGTAACCCAATATTGGTCGCATTCACAACTGCAAACAGACCGATGTTCTCTAACTCGGTCTGAAAATGCTTCAGGGCCCAATCAACCAAGCGAGCCCATCGAAGGTTTCAAGGGGTGATCCACCTCCCACACCGAGGGTTCCCATTAGGGTATACTCCCCTATGCCCCATAAAATCATTACAGAAAGTCGGTAACTGGACCGGCTAGATCACCAAACAGTCTTCACTCGGGATACTGCCCGGGTACAGTCCCCTGAACAGCGTCACAAAGCTAGAAGGGCGGCTGACAAACGACCCCTGGTCAGCTCCTCTCAGATAAAAGATCTTCCCTGGCTTGCCATGAAGATCGGGGGTCAGCGTCCACAACATCTTCCTGGGATGCGTAGCATGAAAGAAGGCCTAGATGGGGTAGTCTCTCGGCATATTGGACAGGTACAAGACCAAACCCTCGGCATGGAAAACCCAGAGTTCTCTCTTGGGCTTTGTCTGGGACTGCTTGTCAATCATGTCCCCGAAGAGGAAAGCCGACTTCAGGTATTGCTCCCCGCCTACGTATGTTAGGGGCTCCCCGTTGATCATGCTCAACATCATTCGCTCGACCTGAGCCGATATCAGAATTGCCCTTCCTTCGGGATACAGGGGCCCGGAGATAGGAAATGTCACGTGTGACAGGTCCTCCAAATAGTTGGAGTACAGCATCCCGGCGGCAGAGCACATCACTTCAGCCAGCGGAGACTCATGCAAGTTAACTGTAAAAGCACAGAAGAAATACGTCAGTTCCTAACTAGACATTTTGGGACTTGCAACGTCCGCAAAAAATCAACAGTCCGTGCTCTACGCCGAGACTGTGAAACTTGAGCCTTTATGCTGGAATCCATTTCCTTAAAATGTAAAGATTGGCAGTATACGGTCTGTGCTTTACGCCAGATTGATTAAATTGAGTTATTATGCCAGGATTTTCATCCACAAGCATAAAACTCAAATTTTAATAGTATAGACCAAGTTTTCGGCGATCAAAGCTTTTACGCTCGACTACGGAAAAATGGAGTTTTTACACTGACACATTAGGAATGTGGGCGTAAAAAGATGAAACGTCTCCGTGCATCATCTTCCTCAAAGAGGCTATCAGCACAGAAGACGACCTAGCGTGGTCATGTTCAACGTGTCCGAAGGATTTTCAGTCATTCTCTATTTTTTTCCAAGAGCTCTACCTTCCAGGCCGGGTGCACTACTCGTCGGTGGGATGCTCCGCTCAGAATGAAGTTCGCCTTGTCCAACCAGAGACGCTCTCGCTTGGGCCGAAGAACGAGAAGAAGAATCAACCTTCTTTTCCTTAGCGGAGGAAGTTTGTTTTGAAGCCATTACTGGAAACTTTGAAGAAGAAACGAAGAAGAACTCGAACAGTCGAAAGCTTTCTCTCGCAGAAGACGGATGGAAAGTTTTTCCCCTCAGAAACTTGGAATATATATAGAGTTAGGATGGACTCCTCGGACCCCGAACCAAATCTCCTAATTAATATTCGGTTATGATTGGGTCCCACGTCAGCCTATTTATTAAGAGAAGGCGGACAGTAGGCGAATTCGAAAAGTTTTTTGCGCAAAGCAGGTTCGTGGTTTCTACGCTAAGGAGCTTTCTACGCTCGACAGCACCAGATCTACGATTTTACGCTCGCAAGCTATAAGTCTATGGTTTTATGCCCGGATGCCTTTGTGCTCGGTAGCTTTTATGCTCGAGAGGCTACAGACCTACGACTTTATGCTCAGCAGATACCAAATTGACGATCTCACGTTCGGTGGCGCTTAGTTTATGCTCGGAGGCGACGGATCCACGACTTCACACTCAGAAAATTTTCTTTTCAGAAGCAACAAATCTACTGTTCTACGCTAAGGAGCTTTCTACGCTCGACAGCTATGAATCTACGACTTTACGTTCGACAGCTACAAGTCGGGTTTTACGCCCGGATGCCTTTGTGCTCGGTAGCTTTTATGCTCGAGAGGCTACAAACCTACGACTTCACGCTCAGGAACTACAAGTCTATGATTTTATGCTTGATGGTGTTTAGTTTATGCTCAGAGGCTGCCAACTTATGATTTCGCGCTCCATGACTTCTCGCACATCTAAAAGATATGCAGGCTAGAGTACGCGTACATCTGAACGATCCTTAAGGAAATCAATTACAGGAGTTCACACAGAAGATACTCTTTCTTGACCTCAAGATATCCCAAGTACCCGAAGCATACAGAGTTTAAACATTAAAAAATTACTCTTCTTCATGGGTCGATTCGAATTTTATCCAGACTGCAGTCTGAATATTTCATCTACCAAGATGGCAAATTAGTTTGACAGCCATTTCTCACCCTGTTCCAAGGGATTTTCGAGAAATCATTCTTGAAGATGATGTCTGAACAAAGAAATTCTATTTATCAGAAATAACAGTTCAGAATTCTACGCGGTTCCTCACTCCTAAATAGCAGGACAGTTCGAACAATGGAATGCTAAAGCGGCTTTCTAAGCATCCCTAAGTTATGCGTAAAAGACAGGACAGGACCTAGTACTCTTTCTAAACAGAGTCGGCGTAAAGAAATCAGATGTGTCGAATCTACACATATTCAGACTTTACAGCAAAGTATGGCAACATGATCATATGAAGAATAAAATGATCTTATTAAAATCACGATTACATATGAGGAAAATCCAGTCTACAAGTGTTTTTTTCTCCATTTTCGTGGTTACATTTGAGGGAAATCCTTTCTAAAAAGGGTTTCTCAATTTCATTTAAAGATCGCGCCCAGAATCTGTTTCGGCCAGGTTCTCGCATGGGCAGCATTCTTTATCCTCCAACAGACAGTCGTTAACCGCAACACGACTGACATATGGGTCAACGGCGGAAGGATACAAAACTGGGCATAAACCCATCCTCCAACAGAAGGAAAGCAGAGTAAATCTGCTTACCTACATACCGCACCACGGAGGTAACGGGAGAAGGTACCGCTTGCAAGCGGCATGGCGAAATACGACCCTTCTTCTCTCCCGAAGAACCACCATACAAAGCTGTTGATTATCCCGAGCAAAGGAGGCTTTGATATCCTTCCATGATCCATCGTTGCAGAGGATATTTGCTCGAAGATGCCGTCTTTTTCGGCTCCTTACATGCTGGAAGAGCATGATCTCCTTCTTCCTCAAGTTGACCCGACGAACTTCGGCCATCATCACTGTATGATGAAGGAAGTGTGGGAAGAACAGGAGAACTCCTCAGCCTTTTTATAGGCGAGAGAGAGCACCGATCCCCAATAAATCTGCCATAAAGTCAGCCTCGACCGTTTTAAAACTCCACTAAGAAATGTTTCGAGTTACGAGGAGCGAGTCATGCTTCATTCAAAGCGTTTCAAATTATGAGAAATTTAAAAGCTTTGAAGGGGGTCTTGTAGAAGCACGAAAAATACGTTGGATAGCTCTATGCAGCATATTAATGCAAAGCAGCATAAACAGAGGACTTCAGAGCCCTCAACGTGCAATCAGAGCTTCTCCGCCAAGCGTAGAGTGAAATATAGGCTCGAGGACCATCCGTGTAGGGCAGTATGTCCAGGCTGCTTCGATGTAAACAGGGTGCGTCATTGCCTTTATGGCGTAAAACTTATCCGCTTTCAATGCAGCATTGAAATGTACGAGGGACGCTTCGTATTCTCTGTAATGAACCTGACAGATCCTGCAATGAACCTGACGTTTCGACTTCTGACAAAGGGATACTGCTCGACTACCCAGGCGACGGCCATAATGATGGCGTGGCACTACAACCCAGGCTGTCATTTACTGCCATTTTCCTTACGTAAAACCATTTTTACGTATACAGAGGAATACGCTGCCTAGTTTTACACAGGCAGATGAGAGGTCCTTACGCTCCGCGGAAGACAGACCGCCTGCCACGTCAAAAGCTGCACCCTGTTCGGGACTCGAGGCACATCTTTGCATTTAATACACAGGGCGGTGACAGGCCCTCAAGGCACGTCTCTGCAATTAATGTGCCGAATACTGACAGATGCCTGAGGTACGTCTCTGTGTTTGATGCACAGAAGGGTGGCAGACCTTCAAAACATGCCTCTACATTTAATGCACAGGATGATGGCGGATCTCCATATTTAATGCAGGAGATTTGATTAAATATCACCGAACCGTCGTTTAGTAACATCACCTTTGTGAGAGCTGCTCCTACGCATATAAGGGAATATGCTGCCTAGTTTTACACAGGCGAACATGAGCTCTTTACGCTCCGCAGAAGACGAACAGACTACCACGACAGCGGTTACTCTTCGAACAGGGTTCAAGGTGTGTATCTGCATTTAATACGCAGAATACTGACAGATGCCTGAGGCACTTCTGTCTTCCACGGTACTTCTTCAACATCGTGTGGTCCAAGGGCTAAAGTGATCGACTACAGATCAGACACCTATAGCAATATTCACCCAGATTAAATAAATTATACTTAGACATCCTCGCGTAGGATCAAATTTGTACAATCTTGTTTGTAAACATAAAAGAAGGGCGGGTCTTTGTACAAGACCTCGTTTTCCGTATTCATCAAACCTTTTCTCATTTATATTATCTAAAATAACTGCTTGTCTTGTACTCATGTAGCCTCAGGGCGAATAACGTAGCCTCCGGGTGAATGATTATTAACGTAGCCTCCGGGCGAATGATTGTTGATGTTCGATCACGGACAACTTGTGCACAAGGTATAGTTCCTGCGGGCGGCTGCTGGGGCACTGGCACCATTCCGGCTCCGGACGAAACTCACGTTTAGTCTCACGTACTTGGACTGGATGGTATGCGGCGTCTCGCGTACTTGCACGTAGCAAACCATCTTCGTCACAGACTAGTGTCCATTATGGCAATCAAGCCAGTGATCATCTTGTATATTTAAACCTGTTGTAAACTAACTTATGTCTTCGTGGAAGGGAAGGCATGGTAAGTTGTGCAGGTGATTCAAACGGTCAGGTATAAGACACCAAATGGTGTCAAGTTTATTTTAGTAAATCATGTATATGGCTTGTCTTGTAAAATAAACTAAGGCAAGAATAGAAACCCACAAAAATATGCATGCTTCATTAAAACAACGTGTTGATTGGTATAATTGGGTTTAGATCACCTTCACCAGTATATTTCGACATACTGACCCTCGTTGAAACAGGTTCCCCGCACTCAGGCGATCCGAGCGAGGAGCCTAAGTCGTCTTTCCCGATCAAGTCCAGCTGTAGGCGCATCCTGATTGCTCCACATTTTGAAGTACTTGAAAGTAGGAGCTTGCAACTCAGTACACAATGCAGCTTCGTGGCAAAGCCATCCTCCAGCCCGGAGGTCTTTATCTTTTTGAAGTTTAGTAAAGGGATGTAATGTACAGGACTGCTATCTCATTTTGAGTCGACACTTTTGTAAGCCCGTGTGGCAAATTAGCTGACTCGTTCAAGTATTTATAATAGATGTTCATTATCAATAAAGAGAACTTTTCCACGTTTCAAATCTGTGTTTCAATTTATCTGCGTACTCTGAATATGTGCTCGTTATGCAAAATACTTTAGCCTTGGGCGGGCGCAATCCCAGGCCCGCACGGTGGTCACGACTATACTTGCTTCTGAGGCAGAAAGCTTTCCTTAGATGTCATTATTCTAGACATTAAGTAATACAACATTATTCTCGAAATGGACTGCTTGCCATGCAACAATCGAGTGCGCGGAGAAGCGAGTCATATTTTATCTGCCCGACGAGGCAGACTTCTACTATTCGTGAAGCGCTGCACCTAATACGGCGATGGTGATATCAGCAATTTTGGCTATGCACTCTGTTCGAGACACTCGACAAGAAGGTGCAAATGCAGCTCAAACTGATTTTATAGCATATTTCTCCGACGTGTTCCCGGACGAGCAGCCTGGAATGCTTCCAGATCGAGAGATCGAATTCTCTATTAACATCTTTTCGGATATGCAACCAATATCAAGGCACCCTACCGAATGGCCCCAACAGAGCTAAAGGAACTGAAGGTGCAGTTACAAATCTGTTGGACCGAGGATACATTTGCCCAAGCATTTCTTCTTGGGGAGCCCCGGTGTTGTTCGTAAAAAAGAAGGATGGATCCATGCAGCTATGCACAGACTACCAAGAACTGAATAAGGCTACTGTATGGAACAAGTACCTATTACCAAGTATAGATGACCTATTCGATCAACTACAACGTGCAACAACATTCTCTAAAATTGATCTAAGGTCGGGCTATCACCAGTTGAAAATCAAATCCGGCGATGTCCCCAAGTCAGCGTTTCGAACCCGATATGGGCACTATAAATTTCTTGTAATATCGTTTGGCTTGACGAATGCCCCAGCATCTTTGATGGATCTGATGAACCGTGTATTCCGGCCATTTGTGGGCAAATTTGTGGTCGTATTTATTAACGACATACTAATATATTCCTAGAATGAGACAGAACACAAGGAACACCTAAAGATCGTGCTGCAGACATTACGGGAGTATCAGTTCTTCACAAAGCTCAGCAAGTGTGAGTTTTTGTTGAACAGTGTGGCATTTCTTGGATATGTCATCTGGGCAGAAGGCATCACCGTAGACCCAAAGAAGATAGAAGCGATGGTGGATGAAGCAACCTACTTCAGCCAGTGAAGTTCGTAGTTTTCTGGTCCTAACGGGATACTATCGTAGGTTCGTAAAAGATTTTTATAAACTAGCCTCGCCTTTGACTTGCCTTACTCAGAAAGAGATTGCATTCAAGTGGAGTGACGACTACGAAGATAGCTTTTAGGAGCTAAAGCAATGGCTTATTTCATCTCTAATACATACACTTTCGGATGGAGTAGATGAGTTTCAGATATACAGTGATACTTTGAGACTTATCTTAGGGTGTGTTCTCATGCAGAGAGACAAGGTAATATCGTATGCCTCAAGACAATTGAAGACGTACGAAAAAAACTACCCAACACATGACTTAGAATTGGCGGCAAATGTGTTCGCACTGAAGTTATGGTGATATTATCTTTATGGTGTTGCTTGTAAAATCTATACAGACCATAAGAGCCTTAAGTACCTATTCACCCAATGGGAACTGAACCTCCGACAGTAGTGCTGGCTAGAACTGACAAAGGACTACGACCTGACGATCATATATACGCCGGGTAAGGGAAACGCTATTGATAATGCTCTGAATCAAAAGAACGTGGGC
This sequence comes from Iris macrosiphon, assembly GCA_036927795.1. Taxonomy (NCBI): domain Eukaryota; kingdom Viridiplantae; phylum Streptophyta; class Magnoliopsida; order Asparagales; family Iridaceae; genus Iris; species Iris macrosiphon. The sequence continues at coordinate 66,889,433 of JAYESA010000006.1, read as the reverse complement.
TCAGTATCCATAAACAGTCATTTTCTTCAGGATCTAGAGGGGATGGGCAGCAAATTTTGAGTTCGGCATTTAGGAATTCAGCTTGCTCTACCCATCTTGTGCCGAGTTTGCGTGATAGAATCAAGTCTGGTCAGAGGGATGATCAGTTCCAAACGAAGGTGCGTGGGCTAATCTCGGCGGGGAAGACGTCCAACTTCCTGGAATACGAAGATGGGACCTTACAGATGAAAAGAAGATTATGCGTTCCTAGCGATCCAGTACTCCGAAAGGAAATCATGACAGAGGCACACTATGCGAAGTATTCTTTACATCCGGGGAGCACCAAGATGTACAAGGACTTATACCGGACCTTCTGGTGGCACGGTATGAAAAGGGATTTGGCGACCTTTATGTCACAGTGTATGGCCTATCAATAGGTGAAAGCTGAATATCAGAGACCCGGCGGGGAGTTGTAGAACCTCGATATTCCCAAGTAGAAATAGGACAACATCGCTATAGATTTTATTGTGGGCTTTCCAAAGATGTCGTAGGGGCATGATGCAATTTTGGTCATAGTTGATCGTTTGACCAAATCTTGGATGTGATTTGGGCCCGCAAGTTCATGATGCCTTCTATGTCTTTTAACTTCGAAAGTATGTGCATGATCCAAGTTATGTGGTTAGCTTCGAGCAATTAAAACTACGCACAGACTTATCCTACTCAGAGGAGCCTGTGAAAATCTTGGATCACAAGGAGAAGGTACTGCAGAATCGTACAATATCCTTGTTTTGCGTGTTGTGGCAAAACCATTCAGTAGAGGAATCAACATGGAATATGGAGTCGAAGATAAAGGATAAGTAACCTTCATTGTTCGTTCAGTCGAAGGTAAGACCTTGTTCTTAAGTTTTGGGATAAAACTTTTTCTTAGTGGTATATTATGTAGTGCCACAAATCCCGATCCTGCCGGGATGCGTATTATATAATTGGGCTTGTGGCTAGTCTGTCTGAGTCATAGTTTGGTGTTTAGAATCTTCAGCATCCTCTTGCCATATAAAAAATGCAATGATCATTTTCAACTCATGGATAGGCCTATATTGAAACGAGTCCAATAGTTTTCGTGCTTTGTTGCTTGGTTTTCTTGATGTCGCTTTAGGATTTTGTTTTGGTGTTGCTTTTCATTTGCTTTGTTTTTGCTGTTGGCTTTCTCGCTTGGAGGTTTGATTCTTGGGGAGTTCGAAAGGAAGGATAGGCAAAAAATTATAACCCGGTGCTCGTGCTATTGCTGGTCCGTGTACCTGATGTTTGATCGTCGCTAGGCGGGACTCGTTCTTTCAGTACTTCCCTTAATCGGTGGATGGTTCGGACCCTTCTTTCTTACTTCTTCACGTTCACATCTTTAATATTTCAAACGTTCAATCGATGATGCCTGGCTGAAAGCCTAGGAAATCCTTAGCCACAATGCATGCAAGCCACTAAGAAAGGAATATGGAATTATAGGCTAACTTGCATATTTATGAACATGATATAAATATGAGCTCCAAATACAAGCGAAAGTTGTGGTTCAAAACCAATGAACTGCCTGATGGAATACGGTATTTGAAATATTGGTTGCAGCCTGGTGCCTCGGATACTTTGGATCTACGGGACACCAAAATCGGAACACGACTTTGACAAAATTTTAACTGTTGCATAAGTACATATATTGCTGCTTTACTTCTTCTATTTTATCTCATGCATTGTATGATAGTTGAACTGTTCATGCATTTGCATGGTCTGGGATAACTTGTGCACAAGGTTTGGCATTTCCTCGAAAATGTATTCCGGGGCACTAGAACCGTATCGACCCGGGAAAAAATATTTGATCGTGCTAGCCGCGATGCATTGCGGGACCTTCAGTAGGGCTTGCTACCCGGGCTGACAGGGTGCGCCATAATGCCTTGAATAAGTCCTGTCACCCTCACTTTTCTAACTAGTATTAATTAGTCATTACAGACTTGTGTTAATTAGTTAATTAGAGAGACTAGACAATATTTACTCTTGACACATATGGACCTATTTAGATTTGTCATAACAATTAGTGAGCCCAACTTGGACCCAAGTCTATTTGTTATTTTACTAATTAAATTAAGGAGAATTAGTTTAATTACAATTAGTTAGAGACTTCCAAAAACACCCACCCTTAATTATTCCTCATAATACATCATATAGGGGTATTTTGACCTTACCATGTAGCTTGGGGAAGTAGTAAGGGGCCGACCACTTGAAGAGGGGTGCTCCTTCTCTCTCCTCCTCATTTGCATTTCATTTTTGATCCAAATTCTAGATCCCCAATTTTATATTTTTCCCTCCATTGATTTTCTACACAATTCACCACAAAATTCCTTCTCAAATTCATTACTCTTAGAGCCTTGGATCTTGAAGAAGCAAGGAGCACAAGGAGGAGAAACTTTGGAGCTAGAGATCGTGTCAGGATCGTGTCTAATTGTATTTTTATTGGGAATCCATCTCCTAATTGGTAATTCTTGAATTTTCCTTTCATTATGGCTTCTTAATCATGCAATTGACCATTAGGAATGACCCCATGGCATAGGAATACCTATAGGAACAAGTTCTAGGCTATTTGGCTATATAATGTGAGTTCTATGTGGAATTTTGTGTGCATGTTTGGGGAATTGCAAATTTGACAAATCAATTGTGTGTCATGAGACTAAGTAGATCTAATTAGACTTAGATCAGGGTTATGGGACTAGGTACGTGTCGACAAATGGATACGTGTAGGCCGTATCATGGTATTTTACGATACGGTATGATACAGGGCCCAATTTTTTGGTGTTTTGCACAATTCTCTTCAATTTTTCTTGTATCAAGTTACTTTAGTTGTATTATGATGTTTATGATATGTACGTAAGGGTTATATGGTGTATTGGTAGTTTTGGCATCACAATTGAGAACATATCGTGAGTATCCTAACGATATACCCTAGGTATTTGTTATATTGTTAATTAGGTACTAATATATATATATATATATATATATTTTAGCATATATATTTACTTATTGGGCATATAAGTTAGTTGTTGTGTTTGGTGTACTGTTATCAAGAGAAGGAAGGAGGTAGTCAGATGTGAGTATAGTTACAGTGGTGATTGTGCTTAAGGTGGGAGTATACTCAATGACAAAGGTAAACGGTTACTTGATTGGTGTTTAGTGAATAGTGAGGATATCAGGCAAGGTACTGTAGTGTGAAAGTTGGTACAGGTGTTGGAAGGAGAGTTAACTGATACCAGAATATCAGGGAATGGAGAGCCACTGGGTTCAACTAATTTCTTTGCCTGGGCATTGCTGTGGTATAGCAGTTGGGCACTTATGTGCACACTGGTATTTGGGGCTTGGAATAGGTTAGAATTAGAGAGATTTAGGTAGGAGGGAATAGAGTATGAGAGGGTTGTGAGTCTCAGTAAGGGTCTTGGGTGTTCAGGGGATAGCTCGAACAGTAGGACTGAGCAACAACAGCAGCATTCAGCAACATGTGCTTGGCAGCAGTGCAAGGAGGTTGCAATATGGAGATGAAAGGAATAGGGTAAGGTTGTAACTAGTGTTGGTGTATTTGGGGGTTACATTATGCTCGAGTAGTTGTAAGGGGGTTGGGTTTTATATAAGAGCAGCAGCAATTGCAGTGTTACCGACTACAAATAGGAAGTGCACAGAATTCTCAGAAGCTGTACAAGTAATACAACAACAATAACCAGGTAATGCAACATAGATAGCATTGCAGTAGTGCAGCAATAGCAGCCAAGTACTGCAGCAGAGATAGCATTACAGTAAGTGCACCAGTAAAAGTATCAGCATTTAGCAGCAAACAAATGGGGCTCGGGCACAGTTAGTTATGTGCAGTGTGTGTATTGAGGGTGTGGTAAAACATGGAGAGTGTGCACTGGCTTGTATCATGGTATGTGTTAATTTGAGAGTAGGCTCAGTGATGGCTAATACTAATACCAGTGTATCATGAGATTGGTAGTTAGTTGATGCATTAGCTTCAACATGCAGCAAGGAAGTGCAATGATACATGTAAAGTGGAGTTTCAGAATGTGCACAAGGTATCAATTGAGGTAAGGAATGTGCATGGGTGTCCAGGTAGGGCAGTACAGGAAGTGCACATTGTGCCCTGCACTGTGAGTTAAATTCCTATTATTGCAGGCAAATATGGAAGAAATTTAAGGCAGTAGAAGCATTGGGGGTGATGATTTTAATGTACCAGGTATAGACTTAGGGTTAGTATAGATGCCCGGTTATCAGATAATTAGAGTAGTTTGTTAGTACTAAGTGTGAAAGTATAGATAGGGGATGTTGAGTAGCAGTCAGGTTGAGGTATCAGGTTAGTGTTAGTGTAAACTGTTAATAATTATATCAATGGAAGTTGGTATTAGTTATATTTATTAGTGAGTAGTTAAAACCCATTACCTAGTGTTAATAAATTCGTTTAGCTAAAGTAACCTTGTATTAGCTAGTTAATAGCTAACATGACTCCAATACCTTAGTGTGGACCAAGTAGTGGCCTAGAAGATCATCCTTAATGCATATCAACTCATTCCTATTTATTATACCCAAATTGACATGTCATTCATATCTAGGTGTGTGTGACACCAGCTCGGACACCGAGTTATCTTCTTTGCTCAGGACCAGAGGCGAGTAAATTTCTATGTTAGTTTTTATTTCATAATAGTGTATATATCTCATGCTCTAGAACTGTATACTTGATTCGAACACAGTGGTTATACGGACTGGTACTATATGGATCCTGTCAGGAGATGTTATCCCTTACCGTGTTCAGCGGGTACTCCTTCATATGTATTTCATAGTGTGTATCGGGTATTGATTATCGTATACTTCGTATTCACACACTGCTCATGTTCAGTATGCCCATATTCGTGTTCATAACGTGTCGTGATTGGATCCATTGGTATTGGTTGGGGATGGGGGAATAGGAGTTGATTATATGATCAAGTCCAAGTGTATTCATGTACATGTCAATTACATATAACACGTGTAATCGAGTTACCATATTGTATTCATGTTCAACCTAAACCGATCACATAATGAACTTATATTCCATGGAACATTCGCTAGTTTCATTTATTTTCATTATATTGTAGTTATTCTATTGCCTGTTCTTTATTATAATATATTACCAGTTCACTCTAGTTTATTTTATTCTGATGTTTAGTTATCTTGTATTATTTTTTATTATTTGTCATATATGCTCGATTATGTATTTGAAATTGCTTTCAGAGGTATGTACTTTACTCCAATCCTGACTAGATATATTTTTCAGACGATTGGCTTGTGGATCATTGTCCTACCTACTACGGGAAACTGGAAGGCGTACCATTAGAGGATACTCATTTATAGCACGAGGACTTAGTACCAGAGTTTAAGGAGGTTTAGATTATATGTTTAGACTTGTATTAGACTTTTATTGAGGCTATTGGCATGAATATATATATTTCAGACTTGTGGATGTAGTGTGACTCTTTTCTTTTGTTATTCCATATCGTGCTTTATCTTTCTTAGTTTGCATTATGATTGAGTATAGTTTACCATTATCATATACCATATTGTTCTTTCGTTTGGAGTTAAGATGACATTAACAAGTACCTTATACATATTATGTGAGATAATAGATTATGGATGATCAAGACAGTGTTCTACAGCCGATGCTGTGGAGTTGGCTAGGCGTTGATCACTTCTCGTGCCCTTATTCCGGGTGCGGGTCATGACATATTTTTAGTGGTGGCCCATGCAGGTCAAGTGTCACAATTAGAGCGATATCGTAGTAGTGCTCACCTAGAGTACTACTACGAGCCTGCTTTAGGATATAGGATTTTGGCTGAAAGTATACTCAATCACAACCAGGAAACACTTCCAAATATCTGTTGCTATACTTATCTATTGAATATTTTCTTTACTTTGAATAATTATGTCCTTCTTTGCTGATGCCGTATCTTACTTAATATTGATTCCTTATTTCAATCTATCTTTAGGATGCCACCAAAGACGCTTTCCCAGTGCTCAGGCACAATGTCAACAAAGTCGGTCACTTCGTCGCCTATGAGAGCAGCACCAGCAGACGTTATTCCAACAGCTACATTCCAGAGGTCCGCTTCAACGATCCAGGTGGGAATTTTTGTAGCAGCTTTCGGGGGTGCTCCACATCCGGTACAGAGGGCAGCACCGACAGTTTCAGGAGATCTTCCACACCCACCACCCGCAGATGATCAGGCATAGATTTTTGCTCTCTTTCCGCAGATGATGGTAGTACAACAACGTCAATCATAGGTTATGAGACAGGACATTGAGAATGCTGACCATATTGCGCTCGTCGCAGTCGAGAGAGTCGACTTAGTCCAGTCACAAACGACACCATCTCTGTTTACCCTGTAGTAGCTAAAGTCGGAGACTATCATAAATTTTAAGAGAATAGGGTCGAAGGACTTTAAAGGCACTGAGGGGATTATTTATGCTGATGATTGGATAGAAGTCACTGAGCAAAACTGGTGACTGGCATATATTTCAGAGAGGTTGCAGGTATAGGCCGCAGGAAGCATGATGTTCGATATCACATTTACTTGGTTTACGACAGATGTCACGACCGACACCGGATATTCGGGCACGAGTACGTGGGTACGTCCAGCCTACGCCGTAGAATCGACGGTAGAACGTTGTCTGGGTCAACTCTAACTAACTAACATCTCAACAATATAAATATAGTACCTGTCAATCATCTCAACTCCAAGCGGAGGAACAATATGGTATCTCACAAATGTAACTAAAGTCAATCATAATGCAAACTAAGGAAGATAAAGCACGAAGGGAATAGCGAAGAAAAGAATCAAGATACAATCCACAAGTCTGAAATAATATAAAAGCCATGAATCTCAATAATATAGTCTAATACAAGTCTACCAAAATATAAACTAAACTTCCTCGGGCTCTGCATCTAAGTCCTCCTGGTCTACAAGAGTATTCTCTAAAGGTACGCCGTCATGCGGCCCGTAGAATCTAGGACAGTGATCTATGAGCCAATCATCTGAAAAAAATATCCAGTCAGGATTGGAGCAAAGTGTACATACCTCTAAAAGCAGTTTCAATAACATAATCGAGCATATAAAACAGATAAAAGAAATGAATATAAGATAAATAAACATATGAATGAATGAACAAGAGAAAACATGTAATATACTGGAACAGAGAACAAACAAAATGAATGACTGCAATATAAAAAAATAACTAAAATCTAACTAATGTGCCTTAGAATACAAGTTCATTATGTGATTGATTTGGGTTGAACATGATCAATAAGATAAGTCGATTACAACTATGGTATGTAATCGGTATGTACATGAACAACATTGGGGCTTTGATCACATAATCAACTCCTACCCCCCAATCCTAACTAATACCAATAGATCCAATCATGACACATTACAAACATAAATATAACCACTGAACAGGAGCAGTGGGTGTACACGAATATAATCAGACTGAACACAAGCAGTGTGTGTACATGAATAAGCACACAGAACACGAGCAGTGTGTGAACAAAAAATATAAATCAATACCCAATACATAAGATGAAATACATGTGCAGGAGTACCCGTTGAACATGGTAGGGGGTAACATCTCCTGACGGGATCCATGTAGTACCCGTCCGTGAAATCACTGTTTCAGAATCAAGTATACTGTTCTAGAACATAAAATATATATACTATTATAAAATAAAAACTATCAGAGAAATGTACTCGCCTGAAGTCCTGAGCAAGGTGTGTCTCTCGATGCCCAAGCTAGTGTCACACAGACCTATATATGGTATGTTGCATCAATACAAGGTTCTGGAATGGAAATAAGTTAAACTAATGCAATTCTAGGTCATGAAGCCATTTTTAAGTCAAAACAGTCAAACTAGGTCAAACCGGCTATTTCTAGGTTGTGAGAGTCCAACTCTAGGATACTAGGTCAATACGCTATGAAACTAAGCTATACTAGCTACACTAAGATACTAGGAGACATTCAAAAGGTCGTATCATAAGATACGCAAGTTTTAGATATGAAAATTGTAATTTATATATATATATATATATATATATATATATATATATATATATACAAATTAATACACATAGTACTTACCTAATTAATGCAAAGCGGATACCTTGGCCTTGCACCAATGTGTATCACACTACCTAAACACCCATCTTGATACTCAAACCTAATATCTTGAGTATCGACCAATTACCTTGACATTGCCTTGGTATCCCAAGGTAATTCAAATCCTATGCATATAGCTAATATATAGCTAACCCCCATATACTAACTATATGCTAATCATAACTAACTACTAAAATATATTATATACCAATACATAGATACATATACCTACATAATAACTTATCAATTCAATACTACATATCTTTATATTGTTACTTACCAATAACTTACATACATAGATACATATAGTTAAGAGTCTAACTAATACACCTATCTAACTAACTATTAAACTAATCAAGTATGTAACGAACTATCTAGATATACTAACTACACTAACAAACTACTAACCAAACTACTAACAATAAACTAGTGAACCACTATAAACTAACTAGCTAAACACCTAAACCCAACTAGCTAACTGATACCTGAGGCTCCATGTGCCTTGATTCAACTGCTGAACCCTTACTACTGTGCTGATACATGTTGTGTTGTGCCTGGCTTGCTATATTTGTTGCCTGCAGTGCCTATTACTGCTGCTCAGTGCAATTGCCATTGGCTAGCTCCTGCTCTATGAAACTGCAATGGCTGTGCATTGATGCCTGCAAAACTGACTTGCTTTGTGCACGAGGTTGCACCTTGCTACGTTCGAGCATTGTTGCAGTGCTCTTTACCTTGGCTGTAGAGAGGTTACTCCCTGCTGTGTACTGCATAGTATTGTTGCACACTGATTCTTTACTACTGTACACTGATTCTTCACTACTGTATTGATGCATACTGCAACTGCTTGCTGACTGAATATAGTGCTCTGTATTGCAGTTCTTTACTGCAGCAACTGCTTCAGTTGCTCCCTGCATGCACTGATTGCTGCTCGACATCCTGTGGTTGCAGTGATAAACTGTTGCTTTCTAGATTGCTCTTGCTGTGTTGCTAAACTGCAGTGGCTTCACTGCCTCTCCCTCTTGATGTTGAAGCTGCTACAGCTACTGCACCTCATTGGTGCCCGACCCCTCACTCACTCACTCACAAATACTACCACCATATGCACACACTCACATACATATATACCAATATATATATATACTATCTCCTAAATATGTAGCAACACATATATATATATCAATATCCTCTTATATATATATACACACAACCATACACACACACACACACACACACACACACACACACACACATATATATATATATATATATATATATATATATATATATATATATATATATATATATATATATATATATATATATATATATGTGTGTGTGTGTGTGTGTGTGTGTGTATGTGTGTGTATGGTTGTGTGTGTGTGTATATATATATATATATATATATATATATACACACACTTACACTTATAGATATAGTATCTCATATATACTTATAACATAGACACATAGCTATATATACTTATGGATTCTATACACTATAGGTACATACACAATACATATATATCATATATAATATCTCTTACATATATATATATATATATATACACGTCACATGCATTTAAAGAGCAATGAAATAAACACGTGGAGTGCACTGCACCCGTATCACACTCATTCTATGATACGCTTGCGATACGGCTCCACCATACAACCAAACACATCCCGAAGGACACGAGCAATTCTACAATACTAATTATAAACAATATAAAGAATAATTAAATCAACTACATGTCCGTGTCAAGAAGTGACATGCACAAATTCCCGTGTAGGAGAAAAATCTCAAAAATCAACCCGTATCGCCAAATTGATGAGATACAGCCTACACGTACCCAATTATGGATACGATACTATTCACAAACAATCAAACACATATCAATTTGATCTAATTGACCAATTGACAAACACCACATGTGCCAATTTCGGAATTCTCCCAAAATTGACAAAAAACAAACATAACTTCCTCCATAGGCCTCCTATGAACTTAATTCCAATTCATATGGATAGACTATGAATATGGGGTGGTTCCTTATGGTTAAATCTCAGATTTAGAGTCTACTAAGAGAGGGAAAACTAAAATATACCTATTGGGAGATGGATTCCCAATTAAAATCCCCAAATGATGAATGTAGCCTCCAAATTATATATCTTAGCTCCTCCTTGTGGATCCTTGCCCTTCTCCTTGTAGATCAGTATTGTAGTAGCCTACAATAAAGAATAGGGAAAGAATTTGGGAAGAAAATGAGTTGGGAATGGTGAAAGAATGAAGAAATTAGAAGGAAAAAAATTCTAGATCTAATTGAAAATAAAAATAAGAAGAGAGAGGGACTCTCTCTCCTCTTATGGTGGCCGGCCCTAGCCCCTGGTATGAAATAACCAAAACACCCCTTGGGGCCTCTCATGAAGAAATTAATTAAGGAGGGAATGTTCTAGTCTAATGGTTTCACTAATTAATTCATCCTCCTAATGAATGGGCCTAATTATTGGGCTCAATCTAAACTAAAATAAATATTGGGTCCATGCATCAAAACTAATTAGTTAGCTCCATTATACAAGTCCAAAATAATCTAGCATCTAATAATAAACAAATAATAATTACACATGCACAATATTTAATATAATAATCCTAAAATAAAAATATTCATGTTAATTTACCAAACTACCCTTAATTGAAAATGTTATGGTGACAATCCTACCCACCTTAGAAATATTTTGTCCTCGAAATTAAGGAAGAAACTAACTACCAAAAGCAATCAATACAAGCAAGAAAGAATTATACCTCATGACTTTAACATATATAGATATCGCTCACGCATCTCGGCTTCTCGCTCCCAGGTACTCTCTCCTGGCGAGTGATGCCTCCATGCAACGTGTACCAAAGAAATCGTCTGGTTCCTCAACACCTTCTCTCTCTGATCTAGAATCTCAACTGGCTGCTCTGGATAGCTAAGAGTAGGGCCTACCTCTATCTCCGAGTGATCCAACACATGACTAGGATCTGCCACATGTCGTCTCAGCTGCGACACGTGAAATACGTTGTGCACTCCCTCTAATACGGGTGGTATGTCTAGTTTGTAAGCAACTGCACCGACCCTCTCAAGAATACTTAAAGGTTCGATGAATCACAGACTAAGCTTTCTGCCTCCAACGAAGCAAATCGTGCCACGTGTCGGAGAAATCCTCAAGAAAATCAGACTGCCAGCCTAGCACGAAACACAACCTTAGCACTCTAACAAAAACAAACAATTACAAGCAATGTAAAACAAAATCTATACCTCAACTCTAATGGTCTCCGGTGGCTATAGGCCCAATACCGCTATCTGTCCTGTGCCACTCAAAGTCTATCCCATATAAGATTTACCTTCTCAACTGCATCCACTACCATCTCTTGTCCAATAAAGCTCTCTCACCAACAACGGAGTACGATATCTCTGTCCATACAACGTCTCAAACGGTGACATCTCGATACTGGCTTGGTAGTTGTTGTTGTAAGAAAACTCTACCAAGTGAAGATGATCCTCCCAAGAACCTCAAAAATCAAAAACACAAGTGCGTAGCATATCCTCGAGAGTCTGAATAGTCCTCTCCGACTATCCATTTGTTTGAGGGTGATATGCAGTACTGAACTTAAGCTAAGTGCCCAAACTAGCCTACAAACTCCTCCAGAAGTGGAATGTGAAGTGACTATCCAGATCCGAGAATATTCACATAGGAACACCATAGAATCTGACTATCTACCCCATATATATCTCTGTGAGCTTATCCATAGATATACCCACTTTGAATGGCAGAAAGTAGGCTGAATTGGTCAACCTGTCTACGATAACCCAAATCGCATCTTTCCCTCCTGGAGAACGTGAAAGTCCTGAAACAAAGTCCATCGTCACATGCTCCCATTTCTACTCTATAATGAGTAAAGGCTGAAGCAATCCACCTGGTCTCTGTCTCTCAGCCTTTACCTGCTAGTCATTAGCCCCCATTTCCAACTCCACGTCCTTCCTAGTTAGTCTAGTCATTAGCTCCATAATCTTGGAAAAATCCTGAACAAACCTCGGATAGTAGCCTGCCAATCTAAGTAAACTTTTGATCTCTAGTACTGAACTCGGGGTAGACCATGACACAACTGCTGAAATATTCTTCGGGTATATTGAGATCCCGTCTCCTGTAATCATATGTCCGAGGAATTCAACTTATCAAGGAAGAACTCACACTTTGAAAGCTTTCCATATAGCTTCTACTTCCTGAGGGTCTCCAGAACTATCCTCAAGTGCTTCTCATGCTCCTCCGGGGTCTTCGAATAAATCAGTATATCATCAATGAATACTACCACAAACTGATCAAAGTACTGATGAAACACCTTTTCATCAGGTTCATGAATACCGTTGGGGCCTTGGTCAACCCAAACGGCATCACCAAGAACTCAAACTGCCCATACCGAGTAGTAAAAGCTGTCTTCGGAATGTCTTCCTTCTTCACTTTCACCTGGTCCTACCCGATCTCAAGTTTATCCTTCGCTCTACTCAACTAATCAAATAAATCATTAATCCGCGGCGACGGATATTTGTTTTTGATAGTGAGGTTGTTAAGTGCCTTGTAGTCGATATACATGCGTACCGACTCATCATTCTTTGGTACAAAAAGTATCGGAGCACCCCATGGTGAAGAACTGGAGTGAATGAGGCCCTTGTTAAGCAACTCATCGACCTGCTTCTTCAATTCTGTCAGTTCGTTGTTGTTCACTCAATACACATGCTATGATATTGGCTCTGTGCTTGGCACCAAATTTATATATAACTCCACATCTCTGTCCGGAGGCAACCCCGACAACACCTCCGGAAAGATGTCTATATACTCTGCTATCAACGGATGTTGTAGCTCCGGCTCTTCAACCAAATCTCCACAGCAGTCACCTTCGCTCTGCTCTGTTGCTTATCTGACAAACTCAAACTTTGGCTCTTCTAGCGCCTGAAATAAAACTCTGCCTCCACGACTATCGATACTAGCATGATGCCTACTCAACCAATCCATCCCAAGTACTATATCGTAGCTCAAAAGTAGCATTACGAGTAGACATAAGTCCAACTCTCGGCCTACCAAAGAAACTCTTCGATCCTTGAAAACATCACTGACCAGGATAATACCATCCCCGATCGTGATCTTGTAAGTCCTCGCTAACGATTCAGACTCAAGATGATGCCTCAGAGAAAAAGATATAGATAAAAAGCTATGAGAAGCACTAGAATTAAATAAAGCATGAGCTGGAAAGGAATCAAGATAAACTGAACCTAAGATAACATTACCGACTGGCTCCTCTTCCTCGACGGTCAAGGCAAAAGTTTGCCCTTGTCGTTGGGCACCTATTTGCTGCTGCTGGTGCTGAGCAAACTGCTGCTGTTGTGGAGGTAGCGGTCCTCTCTGCTATCCCGCTTGTGGTCTCGCGGGTGCTCTCTGTGCCTGAGCTCCTCCCTGAGCTGGACGAGTTTGGACTTTAGGACAAGCCCTCAACTCATGGTCTCCGGCTCTGCAGAATAAGCACTGGCCTAATCTTATCTTGCATGCATCACATCCATATCCTTGCTTCTTACAAAAATTGCAAGGAATAGCTGGTCTCTAAATCTGGTGCATCTAATGTGCCGATGCTCTAGCCGGTCCATGATACTGCTGCCTAGGATGCTGGAAATGCCTTTGGTGCTGCTGCTGAAAATGAGATCTCTTTATTGGACCCGTGTTGGTACTGGATCCTCCTGTGTCCCTCGGTCTCTTAGAGCCAAGCTATAAATCATCCTCTGCCCGCTGTGCCTGTCTCAGAATCTCCTCAAAAGTAGTGGTAGGATCTCTGTTTGTGTGGGATTTGACCTTCAGGTTCAGGACCTTCCTGAACTTCCTAGCTTTCCTTCTAGGGTTCTGCCCCTCTACGAGGTATCCTAGACTGCAATACTCTACCGCGTACTCATCCACTGACAAACCTTCCTAAATGAGGGACTGGAACTGGCTCTCTAGAGATGTCAGAGCCACATCTGGAAAAAACTTCTTTTTGAAGAGCTCTTTAAACGCTTTCCAAGTAAGTCCTGGTACTGAGATCCTGGGTTCTGTCCTAAACCAGGTTAATGCAATATCGGACATCATGCACCCCGCTGCCTCTATCTGTAATCTTTCTAGAATCTGCACCATCCATAGGTTTTGCTCGATGTCTCTGATCCAATCATCAGCATAAAGGATCCCTTCTGTGCCCTTAAAGTCTTTCGGGCCCATCCTCTTAAAGTCTATGATGGTCCCCGGCCTCAGTTATTGTGGGGTAAACTAAGGTGGTGTCATCTGTGGCTGGACTATGGAAGCTCTCTCAACTGTTATAAGCGTGATCTGGTGAGAATTCTCCATGCTCTGTCACAGGACCTCTGATTGACGCTGCTGCGCCTCCATCATCTGCTGAAAGAGCACAAATATCTATATCTGATCGACTGCGGGTGGTGGGGGTGGAATATTCCCTAAAACTGTTTGCGTTGTCCTCTGCACTAGAGGTGCAGCACCTCCAAAAGCTGCTGTAGATACGCCCAACTGGACTGGTAAAGCTGACCTCCAGAATGTAGGTGCTGGAACAACGTCTGAGGGTGCTACCATTATAGGTGATGAAGTGATTGACCGTGCCATTGCGACACCTGAGCGCTGGGAACGCATCTTCGGCGGCATCCTGTAGATAGATTGAAATAAGGAATCAATATTGAGTATGATACGATATCATCAATGAAGGACAAAATTAATTGAAAGCAAAGCAAATATTCAATAGATAAGGATTGCAAAACAGATATTGAAATTATTTTCTAGTTGTGATTGAGTAAAATTTCAGCCTAAATCTTATTTCCTAAAGCAGGCTCATAGCAGTACTCTAGGCGAGCACTATTACGATATCGCTCTATTGTGACTTCAAAATAGATAAGAAGGACCTGCATGGGCCACTACTAAAAATATATCATGACTCGCACCCGGATATTTGGGCATGAGTACTAGGTACGTCGAGCCTACGCCACAGAATCGGCGGTAGAACGCTGTCTGGGTCAACTCTAACTAACTAACATCTCAACAATATAAATATAGTACATGTCAATCATCTCAACTCCAAGCGGAGGAACAATATGGTATCTCATAAATGTAACTAAACTCAATCATACTATAAAATAAGGAAGATAAAGCACGAATGGAATAGCGAAGAAAAGAATCAAGATACAATCCACAAGTCTGAAATAATATACAAGCCATAAATCTCACCAATATAGTCTAATACAAGTCTACCAAAATATAAACTAAACTTCTTCGGGCTCTACAACTAAGTCCTCCTTGTCTACAGGAGTATCCTCTAAAGGTACATCATCCTGCGGCCCATTGAATATAGGACACTAATCTATGAGCCAATAATCTGGAAAAAAATATCAAGTCAAGATTCGAGCTAAGTACATACCTCTGAAAGAAGTTTCAATAACATAATCAAGCATATAAAATAGATAACAGAAATGAATACAAGATAACTAAACATATGAATGAATGAACAAGAGAAAACAAGTAATATACTAAAATAGAGAACAAACAAATTTGAATAACTGCAATATGAAGAGATAACTGAAATCTAACTAATGTGCCCCAGAATACAAATTTATTATGTTATCGGTTTGGGTTGAACATGATCAATAAGGTAAGTCGATTACAAGTTTGGTATGTAATCGGTATGTACACGAATAACAATGGGGCTTTGATCACATAATCAACTCCTACTCTCCCATCCCCAACTAATACCAATGGATCTAATAACGATAAGTTACGAACACGAATTTGACCACTGAACAAGAGCAGTGGGTGTACATAAATATAATCATACTGAATATGAGCAGTGTGTGTACATGAATAAGCACACTGAATACGAACAGTGTGTGAACAAAAAATATAAATCAATACCCAATACATACAATAAAATACAAACACAGGAGTACCCGCTGAACACGGTAGGGGATAACATCTCCTAACGGGATCCATGTAGTACCAATCCATAAAATTACTGTATCGGAATCAAGTATATAGTTCTATAACATGAAATATATATACTATTATGAAACAAAAACTATCAGAGAAATGTACTTACCAGAAGTCCTGAGAAAGGTGTCACTCGATGCCCAAGCTGGTGTCATACAGACCTATATATGGTATGTTGCATCAATATAAGGTTCTGGAATAGAAATAAGTTAAAATAATATAATTCTAGGTCATGAAGCCATTTCTATGTCAAAACAATCGAACAAGGTCAAATCGGCTATTTCTAGGTTGTGAGAGTCCAACCCTAGGATACTAGGTCAATACGCTATGAAACTAAACTATACTAGCTACGCTAAGATACTAGGAGACACACAAAAGGCCGTATCATAAGATACGCAAGTTTTAGATATGAAATAGTAATTTATATATATATACAAGTCAATACATAACTTAGCTAATTAATGCAAAGCGGATACCTTGTACTTGCACCAATGCGTATCGCACTACCTACACACCCATCTCGATGCTCAAATCCAATACCTTGAGTATCGACCAATTATCTTGACATTACCTTGGTATCCCAAGGTAATTCAAATCCTATGCATATAGCTAATATATAGCTAACCCCCATATACTAACTATATGCTAATCATAACTAACTACTAAAATATATTATATACCAATACATAGATACATATTCCTACTTAATAACTTATCAGTTCAATACTACATATCTTCATATTGTTACTTACCAATAACTTACATACATAGATACATATACGTAAGAGTCTAACTAATGCACCTATCTAACTAACTATTAAACTAATCAAGTATATAACTAACTATCTAGCTATACTAACTACACTAACAAACTACTAACCAAACTACTAACAACTAACTAGTGAACCACTATAAACTAACTAGCTAAACACCTAAACCTAAATAGATAACTGATACCTGAAGCTCCATGTGTCTTGATGCAACTGCTGAACCCTTACTACTGTGTTGATACTTGTTGTGATGTGCCTGGCTTGCTACATTTGCTGCCTGTAGTGCCTGCTACTGTGGCTTAGAGCAATTGGCATTGGCTAGCACCTGCTCTATGAAACAACAATGGCTGTGCATTTATGCATGCACAAACTGACTTATTGCTGTGCACGAGGCTATACCTTGCTATGTTCGAGCATTGCTGCAGTGCTCTTTACCTTGGCTGCAGAGAGGTTACTCCCTACTGTATACTGCACAATGTTGCTGCACACTGATTCTACACTGCTGCACTGATGCAAACTATAACTGCTTACTGACTAAATTCAGTGCTCTGTACTACATTGCATTGTTGTAGCAACTACTTCAGTTGTCACAACCCGCACCCGATATAGGGGCACGAGTACGTGGGTACGTCCAGCCTATGCCTCAGCATCGGCGGTAGAACACTGTCTAGGTTACAATACTAGCTAATCAATCTCACACGAATATCCAACTCCATAAGGAGACACAGATATCACAATATAATATGGAAATACTCCATTACAGAACTAGATCACGATAAGATATCGGAGAAAATAAACGAAATACAACACAAGTCTAAACAACAAAAATAGTCTAACCTGTAAACAATAACATCCAAATCTCCAAGTATGACAGAAACAAGTCCTCTTAGTCGTAGTCTGAAAAAATATTTCCAGTCGGGATAGAGCAAAGTACAACCCAATAACCGTTCCAGTTAATTGATAAGGACTATAAAATAATAAATAGATGATGCTATATACTGAGAGAAATAATAAATGGATGCAGTGACAAATAATAAAGAGAACAGACAATAGACAATATGGCATAGTCAGTGCATATATGAAATGAAGAGAAAAGAACTATAATATTATATACAGGTGATGTAGTTAATGAAACTGAAATGAAGAATTATAACTATTCTAAGTGTTTGAAATATCAGTCTATCATGTGATCAACTTCGGACAAGATCAGGCTTGTTTCATATGATTAGCTATAATTCATGTAAGGTCAGGCTAACCATCTGGTTAGCTATGATGCAAGTAATGGTCAGGCTAATCATATATAACAGGCTATAAGACATGTAATGGTCAGTCTGCACCTGACGTGAGGTATGGGGTGAGCTATGGTGCATGTAGAGTTTGGTATGATCACATAATCTACTAATATTTCCCCCGCCCCCAACTAGGACATTGGCTCCAACCATGATACGTTACGATACACGATCAATATCCAATATATCATGTACAATATCTAATATCAATATCGTGTACAATGTTAATACGATAACCAATGTAATATCTCATGACTGCAGATCCAATCTATAGCTAGTCCGTGTAGCACAGTATCAAGAATCAGATATAACATTTCTAAATGCTTGAATTATAGAAATTATCAAATAACGAAAATTATCAGAGAATGTACTCGCCTGTGGTCCTTAGCTGGCAATACCAATACTCTGCTCCCGAAGTCTCGCAGAATGATCCATTGGTCCTATATATATATAATATAATACAATATAGCATCAGTCGTTACACTAGCACACACAAAAAAATAATTACACTATGCTCGAAACTACACAAGGGTGTGATATCTGGTCAACTAGCAGGGTCAAGTATGCGTGTCTAAACACACAGGTGTCATGTCCTCGTATACTATGTACAACAAGACAAACAACTAGCACTAACACAATATCCAATATCCATATCTCGTGTAGCACTAACATATGTCTAAACTAGTACATTAGTGTACACAAGGCTGTTAATTCGCTAATATTCAAGGTCACATAGTCTTATGCAAATACTGGATACCTACAACTAATACCTAGGTTTATACAGCATGTGTAATACAGCCATACCTAGTACTAGCAATCAATTTCCATGGAATATGTATATCTATATATAACAACTAAATATTATACGCATACACGCACGCACACACATACTAGCTACTAGGTTTACTAACACAGGGTCACGATACCACATTTAACAAACTCCCATGAAATAGCATTCTATCCCTAGTTCCATTCACACATATACACATAAAATCACAAAAGAAGGCAAGCTATGAACCTTGATGGACACTTGAACATGGAGGGTGACGCTGACCGGAGACGGTGCTGGGGCTCCGGCGAGGGTGGCCACGTGGTCGTGGGATGGTCGAGTCGGGGTCGACGTTGCTCGGGTCGATGGGGCTGTTCCGGCAAGAAGGTCGGGTCGATGGAGGTATCGACGATGGTGATGATGTCAAGGGAAGTCGCTGCTATGATCCGGCACGGGGAAGTCGTAGGTGGTCGCAGAATGGATGTGGATGGTGATGGTCGTGTAGTTAATATGGCGTTGGTGATGTTGATGGATCCGGCGAGACATTTGGGGTCGTGGTCGTCCGGCGAGATGGTGATGATGATGATAATTCAGGCGGAGGAGCTGTTCAGGGAGATGGGTCATGGGAAAGTCGAGACAAGGGGTCGGGGAGACTGACAGCGGGTCAACGGGGTGACTGGTCGAGTCGGGGAGAAGTCAGGAGGTTCGGAATGGCAGTGCAGTCGGGTGAGATCAACGGTGAGGGATATGAGGTCGTGAATAGAGGGAAAAGCGGTCGACGCTACTACGGTATGGTGTAGGTCGACTGTGAGGGAGATGATAGTCCGGCAGTTGTTGTCCCGTCGGGATGATCTACGAAGGGGAGTTTAGGCGAGTCAAGGGGACTGCTGTGGGCGGTGGAAGTTCAGGCCAGTCGAGGCTCAGGATCCGGCGATCAGGGAGACTGGTGTCAGGGGTCGTGGTCAGCTTAGGCTCCGGCAGGGACGTTGTGGTCGTGGTGGAAATAATGGCCGCTGGGGAAGGATGGTGGAGAAGATCGGAGGAGACGGCGGTGCTCAGTGGTGCAGTCGCCTAAGGAGGATCCGGCATGAATAGTAGAGGGTGCTCGGCAGGGTGGTTCAGCGGTGGTGGTCACTGCTCCGGCAGTGGAGGGTGGCCTGAGAGAAGGTCGGGATGATAGGGAGGAAGATGATGATGGAGGTTGGGTTGGTTTATGGTTTGATGAAGGAGGATGGTGGTAACGATAAAAAAATAATGAGAAAGATTTTTCATGTAGGAGAGAGAAGATGGGTGCTAGTCTAGGGATTAGGGCCAGCCATGTGTGCCTTGGGATGGGGTTGGCTCCTTAGGAAAGGGGTTAGGATGAGGGATTATATATATAGGAGTGTGTGTGCGGTGAGGATGGTGCTTCCTTTTTGAATGAATGGCCAATATTTAATATGAATGGGAGTATACAAACAAAAAGGGAGAGAGAGAGAGAGAGATAGTTGGACCGATCAATGAGGGAGGGGGTTGGTTCTTCATGACTTTGACCAATAGGAGGGTGACACCTCATTGCACTTTTGCATAAAAGCCCCCCCCCAAAAAAATACGAATTTTTTTATAAAAGGTGAGAATTAGGATTGGATGAGGGAAAACACCATGTTTTGTGTGATGTAGTGGCTAAAAAGGGTGTGTAATGGTTAGTATGAGCCTTGAGGGTATGAATGGGGGTTTGGTTTGGTATTGGGTCTAGTTTTGGGTTAAGTTGGGTCTTTACACCAATTTAATTAAAATTAATGTAAAAGGTGTTTTAAAATTAATTGGAAGTGCATAGGGTTAAAATTAGGTGGGACACAAGTGTCATGGACGTAGAAGACTCAGAATAGAATATTGTTATAATTTGGGTTGCATAAAATAGGTCGAGATTGTGTCTCCAATTTTGATTGGAATGCACAAGGATGCAAAGTCAAATTTATTTGGAATTTGAAAATAACGTCTGCGATGAATATTGTGCGACTAAAATGAAGCACAAGAGAGTAAATTTATGAGTTACACAAAGGTCAGAGTGGAAGACGGGCACGTCTAGGACAAGGGTGTAAATTTTGTTGGAAGGCAAAAGCTAGTGTAGCACTCCAAATATCGAAGCAACGGTAAGGTACAACAATCAAATAAAATCACCATAATTAAATATAACCTCAATAATTAATCTTGAAAATCACTAATTAAATCCATAATCCTATACTTTGGTTAGGGGTTCATCTAGTGGGTCTCTAGGTCTAGTCCACTAACCCATGCATTAAAGAACACTATATATATATATATATATATATATATATATATATATATATATATATATATATATATATATATATATATATATATATATATACACATGTCATATAATTATTTGAAATAAATACACACAATACTTATAATAAATAAAATGATAAAAATTACCCCTATTTTAGAATGTGGTAGTGACAAGTCTACCATCCTTAGAAAATTTCGTCCTCGAAATTTAAGATCCTCAATAGTTGTATTTATTTATTTTATTTTATTTTTACCGTCAAAATTTAAATTTATCAAACCATATAATCATAAAGTAAATCCATATTGTTATTTCACAAAAATTTTAAAATTCTATAAATATCATATTCCTGAAAATCTTTAAATTTAAAATCAAATTCCATTCTTATCACAATCTCCTCCAAAATTTTAAGTTAATAACTAAATACTCAAAAAATAATATAATGTCCAATCCTCTAATTTAATCCAATCAATGCATATTTATAAAATTTAAAATCTCATCAAAAAAATTTGAATTCAAACTAATCCATTTGTGATCTTATTTCTTGATTCTTTTTCCACACAATACTCAAACACTGTAATACTTACGAAATCTTCAAATATAACATTCAAAATAAAAAATTTAAAATTTATATCTTGCAGTCAAATAAATATAATGATAATCTTCTTAAATTTCTCAAATTTTAATGACAAATTCAATCATATCATAATCTTCATAAAAATCAATGATTTAACAAAATCGTCAACTTTGCCATATTAAATTCTCAACTCTTTATTTAAATTAATATTTATCCTCAAAATTTAAGGCACCTTGTCTCTCTCTCTGTCCAGTCATAACCTCTTCATTAATCTTTACTACGATCAAACCCCCAATAATCAAAGTCTAAGAAAATCCTACTAACAATCATGCAACATGCAATCTAGAGAAAACATGCATAGTTATGTTCTCTTTTGTCATGGTATTGTAGTCTCTGCCAGGGTATACTACTAATTACATCCTAGCAATAAAATCACTGATACAAGCTACGGTACTAAGAAATCAATCAATCAATCAAACCGACGGAAAAGGAACAGAAGGAAAGAAAAGAACAGAACCTGCTAACTCATCACCTGGACATCTTCATCCTCTAACATATACTTAACTCTGGCACATTTGCTCACTAATTCCTATCCCTATACACTGATACCCACATCAACTAATCATTAGTCCACAAGATATCCATAGATACATCCTCATTGCACACAACTGTCTATTGATACCAAAATCTGACACCAAGAACCTCTAACATAACCATAGGTTTAATGATGCATCCAAAGTTTGATACTCTTACCCCTTTGGTACCACTGTTTCTACTACTAGCACACCCACTGCTAGTTCTCTTACCTACTATAATTGTTTATACTAGTTGTTCTTATCACTCAAGTGCACACCAAGTGCAATACAAGTCACTACGTACTGATCCCTCTAATACAATTCTAGATGGACACCCAAGTCAGTTTGCATTGCCATCTCAAGCATGCTCAAGCCAACAAATCCTTACATATGCACATCATCCATTCATATACTAATATATATTTCTTATCCATATCTATCTAAGTATACTTATATATACTCACAGTCACTAATACTCAAGGTACACACAAATACACCAATTGTCTACAACCCTCAACTATGTACTAAAATTTGCAATGCCTGGATTACTTGCACTACTACTTCCAAATAATTTTCTATCCATATTAACTGATACACCAATCTAATATTATCACATGAGGTACTTACTGTTACTAGCATATTGCTCAACTAATCCTTGGCGTAAAAACACTAGCACTCTTGTTATAGTAATAATAGCTTCCTTATTAGGTCACCTCATCACACTCACTAGAACTCATGATCACTTGCACTTTCTATAATACACATATTTTACTTCACTCTCAAAGTCAGGCATATGATTCCATATCTTGATTGATGTATAAGTATCTCCATTTAACCTTTTACAGTCTGATACACTAATCTGTAATACACTTCATACCTTTCATGACCAATCTTGATATTTCTCAACTCATGGCACACTAATGGAATTTTCTAATACTCATGCTTCCACTTTCATAAACTTCCACATTGATACTCAATACCCACTGTGCATCATGCACACAATTTCTAGACACTTCTTCCATCTATTTCTTCCAACACATCACTTGCCTTAATATCAGGTAATATACCTATCACTAGTCATATACTGGTACACTCATATCAAATCACATATCAAGGTCCTTCTTTTATCTGTAATACAAGTCTTACTACTTAGCACAATATATTCTTATTATCTCACACGCACTTATACACTTATGGGTACCCTCCTACTATGGCACACTCATTAATTCCCTTTATGCATATGTATTTCTTTACTCTTTACACACCCAAGTATCAACCACCAAATTGAACATCATGCTTCATTAATTTTATAATATAATTTTCTTGATACTTAATGGTTTACATGGATCACCCAACTACATAAATTTATGACTATCCAGGACTGGCATACTGACTCTAATACTAACTTCTGGAACCATCATTGATACTCTTTACTCCTCCTTCTACCTATAGTACCAATACTAACTATAATGACACATATCATAGAACTATTGCTACAAGGTACTACGCTATGGGTTAACTCTAGATTGATGCCTACTGCTCACATGTCCAACCAAAAAATACTTACAGACTCACAATCCACACTCCCAATAATCAATACTGATACTCAAGATACAGACCTAATTACAAGTCACCAATTATCACACTAACAAAGGATCCTAATAGAACGAAGCTCTATATGGAACTGGACTAAGGACTGAAGGTATCTCTACTGCTAGCAAGAAAAATGATGGAACAAGGTCCTATAATAACAGAAGTGGATAAATATTGAGATGATACTTTAAGAACCAATTTAAGATACAATCTGATAATCATACACGTCTATCTGAAATCATGACACTCAGAATCCTCGCCATGCCAGTAAGCAAAGCTGCAACAAACGATAGGTTCTATAACTAAGGTACGCAACTCTATAATAATGTCATCTAGAATCCTTACACGCCAACCGGTATGGCTGCGAGAAACTCTAAATTTCATAACTAAGATATGTACATCCAAGGTCAGGTTCCTACGTTTCTGCCACGACAGCTAATGTGGCTGCGATAGACTCTAGGCTCCATAACCAAAGTAGACATTTCACCTTTCCCACTACCCTCATCAATATATGTCATCAGATGATACCGTAATTTAGTCAATAAAATTTATCTCGATATGAAATTAAACTCAATAACGACACTAAGAATTAAATTTAACAACTGATCAACAAGAATAAAATTCAATAACAACAAGTGAGAACGGACGGGAACAAGGAAAAAGATTTAAATTGGAAATTATAATAAGATTCACAAGGGTCATCCCTGGAATCTCTCAAATAATTTGTGATTGAGTATCATCTCTCATCCTAGTATCCTATGTCCTATATCCTATCG
The DNA here is from genome assembly GCA_036927795.1 of Iris macrosiphon. NCBI lineage: Eukaryota > Viridiplantae > Streptophyta > Magnoliopsida > Asparagales > Iridaceae > Iris > Iris macrosiphon. Next base: position 66,864,576 of record JAYESA010000006.1, on the reverse strand, counting down.
CAGGCACGCAGTAGTACAACTAAGACATCGTACTACCACGACATCGTACTACTTGCGAAGCTCGACCTTCATGGGCCACCACTAAAAACATGTCACGACCCACACCCGATATAGGGCACGAGTACGTGGGTACATCCAGCCTATGCCGCAGCATCGGCGGTAGAACGCTGTCTAGGTCACAATACTAGCTAATCAATCTCACACGAATATCCAACTCCATAAGGAGACACAGATATCACAATATAATATGAAAATACTCAATTACAGAACTAAAGCACGATAATATGTCGGAGAAAATAAATAAAATATAACACAAGTCTAAACAACAAAAATAGTCTAACCTACAAACATTAACATCCAAATCGCCAAGTATGCCGGAAATAAGTCCTCTAAGTCGCAGTCTGGAAAAATATTTTCAGTCAGGATGGAGCGAAGTACATCCCAATAACAGTTCCAGTTAATTGATAAGGACTATAAAATAATAAATAGATGATGCTATATACTGAGAGAAACAATAAATGGATGCAGTGGCAAATAATAAAGAGAACAGGCAATAGACAATATGGCATAGTCAGTGCATATATGAAATGAAGAGAAAAGAACTACAATATCATATACAGGTGATATAGTATATGAAACTGAAATAAAGAATGGTAACTATTCTAAGTGTTTGAAATATCAGTCTATCATGTGATCGGCTTGGGACAAGATCAAGCTTGTTATATATGATTAGCTATGATTCATGTAAGGTCAGGCTAACTATCTGGTTAGCTATGATACGAGTAATGGTCAGGCTAATCATATATAACAGGCTATGAGGCATATAATAGTCAGGCTGCACCCGACGTGAGGTGTGGGGTGAGCTATGATGCATGTTGAGTTGGGTATGATCACATAATTTACTAATATTTCTTCCGCCCCTAACTAGTACAGTGGATCCAACCATGACACGTTACGATACACGATTAATGTCCAATATATCATGTACAATGTCTAATATTAATATCATGTACAATGTCAATACGATAACCAATGTAACATCTCATGACTGCAGATCCAATCTATATACTAGTCTGTGTAGCATAGTGTCAAGAATCCAATGTAACATTTCTAAATGATTGAATTATAAAAATTATCAAATAACGAAAATTATCAAAGAATGTACTTGCCTGTGGTCCTTAGCTGGCAATACCAATAGCCTGCTCCCAAAGTCTCACAGAATAATCCATTGGTCCTATATATATATATATATATATATATATATATATATATATATATATATATATATATATATATATATAATATAGCATCAGTCGTTACACTAGCACACACACAAACACAATTACACTACGCTCGAAACTACATAAAGGTATGATATCTAGTCAACTAGCAGGGTCAAGTGTGCGTGACTAAACACACAGGTGTCATGTCCTCGTATACTGTGCACAGCAAGACAAACAACTAGCACTAACACAATGTCCGATATCCATATCCTGTATAGCACTAACACATGTCTAAGCAAGTACGTTAGTGTACACAAGGCAGTCAATTCACTAATATTCAGGGTCACATAGTCATATACAAATATGGGATACCCATAACTAATACCTAGGGTCATACAGCATGTGTAATACAGTCATACCAAGTACTAGCAATCAATTTCCATGAAATATATATATATTTATATATAACAACTAAATATTATACGCATACACGCACGCACACGCACACTAGCTAGTAGGTTTACTAACACAGGGTCACGATACCATATTTAACAAACTCCCATGAAATAGCAAGCTATCCCAAGTACCATTCACACATGTACACATAAAATCACAAAAGAAGGCAAGCTACGAACCTTGATGGGCATGTGAACGTAGAGGGTGACGCTGACTGGAGAAGGTGCTCGGGCTCCGGCGAGGGTGGCCGCGTGGTCATGGGATGGTCGATTTAGGGTCGACGTTGCTCAGGTCAACACTGCTGTTCCGGCGAGAAGGTTGGGTCGATGGAGGTGTCGACTATGGTGGTGATTATGAGGGAAGTCGCTACTGTGATCCAGCGAGGTAAAGTCGTAGGTGGCCGTAGAATGGATGTGGATGGCGATGGTCGTGTAGTTAATGTTGCGGTGGTGATGATGATGGATCCGGCGAGACGGTCGGGGTCATGGCCGTCCGGCGAGATGATGATGATAATGATGATGGTGATTCAGGCGTAGGAGCTGCTCGGGGAGATGGGTCGTGGGGAAGTCAAAATGAGGGGTCGGGGAGACTGACAGTGGGTCGACGGGGTGACTGGTCTAGTCGGGGAGAAGTCAGTCGGTCAGGAACGGCGGCACAGTCGTGTGAGATCGACGGTGAGGGAGATGAGGTCGTGAACAGAGGGAAGAGGGGTCCACGCCACTCCAGCGGAGTGTAGGTCGACTGTGAGGGAGATGATAGTCCGAAAACTGCAGTCCTGTCGGGATGATCGATGAGGTGGAGTTCAGGCGAGTCAAGGGGACTGTTGTGGGTGGTGGAAGTTCAGGCGAGTCGAGGCTCGGTATCCGACGGTCAGGGAGACTGGTGTCGGGGGTCGTGGTTGGCTTGGGCTCCGACGGGGACGTTGTGGTCGTGGTGGAGATGATGGACACTGGGAAAGGATGGTGGAGAAGATCGAAGGAGACGGCGGTGCTCAGTGGTACAATCGGCTGAGGAAGATCCGGCATGAACAGTAAAGGGTGCTCGGTAGGGTGGTTCAGCGGTGGTCGTCACTGCTCCGGCGGTGGAGGGTGGTCGGAGATGAAGGTCGAGATGATAGGGAGGAAGATGATGATGGAGGTTGGGTTGGTTTATGGTTTGATGAAGGAGGATGGTAGAGAAGATGTAGAAAATAATGAGGAAGAGTTTTCATGTAGTAGAGAGAAGATGCGTGCTAGCCTAGGGATTAGGGCCGGCCAAGTGTGCCTTGGGATAGGGTTGGCTCCTTGGAAAAGGGGTTAGGATGAGGGATTATATATATAGGAGTGTGTGTGTGGTGAGGATGGTTCTTCCTTTTTGAATGAATGGCCAAGATTTAATATGGAGGTGAGTGTACAAACAAAAAGGGAGAGAGAGAGAGAGAGTTGAACCAGTCAATAAGGGAGGGGGTTAGTTCTTCATGGCTTTGACCAATAGGAGGGTGACACCTCATTGCACTTTTGCATAAAAGGCCATCCCCCAAAAAAATTAGAAAATTGTACAAAAGGTTAGAATTGGGATTGGACGAGGGAAAGCACCTTGTTTGGTGTGATGTAGTAGCTAAAAAGGGTATGTGGTGTTTAATATGAGCCTTGAGGGTGTGAATGGGGGTTTGGTTTGGTGTTGGGTCTTTACACTAATTTAATTAAAATTAATGTAAAAGGTGTTTAAATTAATTGGAAGTGCATGGGGTTAAAATTAGGTGGGACACAAGTGTCATGGACGTAGAAGACTCATAATAGAATATTGTCATAATTTGGGTTGCACAAAATGGGTCAAGATTGTGCCTACAATTTTGATTGGAACGCAAAATAATGCAAAGTCCAATTTATTTAGAATTTGAAAATAATGTCTGCGACGAATATTGTGCGACTAAAATGAAGCACAAGAGAGCATATTTATGAGTAACACAAAGGTCAGAATGGAAGACGGTCACGTTTAGGACAAGGGTGTAAAATTTGTTGGAAGGCAAAAGCTAGTGTAGCGCTCTAAATATCGAAGCAACGGTAAGGTACAACAATCAAATAAAATCACCATAATAAAATATAACCTCAATATAAACTCAAAAATTACTAATTAAATCCATAATCCTATACTTTTGTCAGGGGTTTATCTAGTGGGTCTCTAGGTCAAGTCCACTAACCCATGCATTAAAGAACACTATATATAATTTATATATACACATGTCATGCAATTATTTGAAATAAATACACACAATACTTATAATAAATAAAATGACAAAAATTACCCCTATTTTAGAATATGGTTGTGACATCAGTTACTTCTGGCATGCCACTGATTGCTGCTCGACATGCTGTGGCTGCAGAGTTGAACTGCTACTTGCTGGATTGCTCTTGATGTGTTGCTAAACTGCAGTTGCTTCACTTCCTTTCCATCTTGCTGTTAAAGCTGCTACTGCTACTGCACCTCAATGGTGCCCGACCCCTTTCTTACTCACTCACAAATACTACTACCATATGCACACACTCACATACATATATATACCAATATTTATATATATATATATATACACACACACACACTCTCCTAAATATGTAATAACACACACACACACACACACACATATATATATATATATATATATATATATATATATATATATATATATATATATATATATATATATATGTATGTATGTATATCAATATCCTCTCATCTATACAGATATATATATATATATATATATATACATATTATGAGCAATACGAATAATAATTAAATCAACTAGATGTCCGTGTCAAGAAGTGACATGCACAAATTCTAGTGTCTGAGAAAAACCCCCAAAATCAACATGGCCTACAAGTACCTAATTGTGGACATGAAACTAGTCACAAATAATTAAACATATGTCAATTTGATCTAATTGACGAATTGACAAACACCACATGTGCCAATCTCGAAATTCTCCTAAAATTGACACAAAAACACACATAACTTCCTCTATAAGCCTCATATAAACTTAATTCCAAATCCTATGGGTAGCCTATGCATGTGGGGTAGTTTCTTATGGTTAAATCTTAGATTTAGGGTCTACTAAGAGAGGGAAAACTAAAATATACCTATTGAAAGATAGATTCCTAATAAAAATCTCCAAATGATGAATGTATCCTCCAAATTATAGATCTTGGCTTCTCCTTGTGGATCCTTGCTCTTCTCCTTATAGATCCTTGTTGTAGTAGCCTACAATGAAGAATAGAGAAAGAATTTAGGAAGAAATTGAGTAGAAAATGGTGAGGGAATGAAGAAATTGGAAGGTAAAAAATTCTAAATCTAATTGAAAATGAAAATGAGAAGAGATAGGGACTATCTCTCCTCCTATGGTGGCCAGCCCTAGCCCCTCTCCCAAACAAGTATAAAATGACCAAAATACCCCTTGGGGTCTCTCATAAAGAAAATAATTATGGTAGGAAGGTTATAGTCTAATGGTTTCACTAATTAATTTATCCTCCTAATAAGTGGGCATAATTATTGGGCTCAATCTAAACTAAAATAAATATTGGGTCCATGCATCTAACTAATTAGTTAGGTCCACTACATAAGTCCAAAATAATCTAGCATCTAATAATAAATAAATAATATAATAAAAAATAATTACATAGGCATAATATTTAATATAATAATCCTAAAATAAAATACCCATATCAATTTACCAAACTACCCTTAATTAAAAATGTGAGGGTGACAACAGATCCCAGGATCTCAGCACCAGGACTTACCTGGAAAGCTTTTAAGGAGCTCTTCAAGAAAAGTTCTTTCCAGATGTGGCTCTGACATCCCTAGAGAGCCAGTTTCAATACCTCGTTCAGGGAGGTATGACGGTGGATGAGTATGCGGTAGAGTATTGTAGATTATGCCACTTTGTGGATGGGCAAAACCTTACAGGAAGGGCCAGGAAGATCAGAAAGGACCTGAACAGGGAGATCAAATCACATACGAATAATGATCTCACCCCTACTTTTGAGAAGAATCTGAGGCAGGCGCAGTGGGCAGAGAATGATCTAGAGTTTGGCTCTAAGAGTCCGAGAGACATATGAGGATCCAGTTCAAACACGGGTCCAATGAAGCGGCATTACTTTCAGTAGCAGCATCAGAGGCTTTTTCAGTAGCCGAGGCAGCAGTATCATGGACCAGCTAGAGCGTCGCTTCAGCAGATACACCAGATCTATAGGCCAGCTATTCCTTTTCCATTCTTTAAGAAGCAAGGACACAGATAGGATGCATACAGGATGAGATTGGGCTAGTGCTTATTCTGCGGATCAAGAGACCATTAGTTGGGGGCTTGTCCTAAAGCTCTAGCTCGTCCAGCTCAGGGCGGAGCTCAGGCACAAAGAGCACCCATGAGACCACCAACTGGACAGCAGAGAGGACCTCCTCTACCACCACCACAATAGTAGTTCTCTCTGCACCAGCAGCAGAAGTGAGATGCCCAGCAACAGGGGCAAGCTTTCGCCTTGACCGTCGAAGAGGAGGAGTCAGTCGGTGATGTTATCTCAGGTTCAGTCTATCTTGATTCTTTTCCAGCTCATGCTTTATTTGATTCTGGTGCTTCACATAATTTTGTATATGTATCTTTTGCTCCTAAAAACCACCTTGAGACTGAGCCGTTGGCCAGGACTTGCAAGATCACGACTGGTGGTAGCATTATCCTGGTCAGTGATATTTGCAAGGATCGAAGAGTTTTTTTGGGAGGCCAAGAGTTAAGCGTGTGTCTACTCGTAATGCCACTTCCGAGCTACGATATAGTACTCAGGATGGATTAGTTGAGTAGGCACCTTGCTAGTATAGATTATCGTAGAGGTAGAGTTTTGTTTCAGGCAGCAGGAAAGCCAGAGTTTGAGTTCATCAGAAGAGAAGCAGAACAGAGCGAAGAAGATTTCTTTGGAAGTATGGTGGAAGGGCAGGAGCTGCCACATCCATTGATTGCTGAGTATATAGACATCTTTTCAGAGGAATTATCGGGGTTGTCACCAGGCAGAGATGTGGAGTTCTCTATAGACTTGGTGCTAGGCGCAGAGCCAATCTTATAGCACATCTATAGGGTAAACACCAACGAACTGGCAGAGTTAAAGAAGTAAGTGGATGAATTATAGGAAAAAGGTTTCATCTGCTCTAGTTCATCACCGTAGGGTCCTCTGATATTATTTTTACCAAACAAGGATGGGGTCGGTATATATGTATATCGACTATAGGGCACTCAATAACCTCATTATCAAGACTAAATACTCGTTGTTGCGGATTGACGATTTATTTGATCAGTTGAGGGGAGCGAAGGTATTCTCGAAGATAGACTTGAGGTCAGGGTACCACCAGGTGAAAGTGAAGAAGGAAGACATTCCAAAGATAGCTTTCAGGACACGGAATGGGCAGTTTGAGTTCTTGGTGATGCCGTTTGGGTTGACCAATGCCCCAGTAGTAATTATAAACCTGATGAATGAGGAGTTTCATCAATACTTGGATCAGTTTATGGTAGTATTCATTGATGATATTAATTTATTCGAAGACCCCGTAAGAGCATGAGAAACACCTGAGGATAGTTCTGGAGACCCTCAGAAAAGAGAAGCTTTATGGCATAGTAAAGATATCGGCCAGTTATTTTTTCGTGTCTACATATTCTAAATTAATGCCTCTATTTTGTTGACGATCTCTAAGAAAATGATGTCGAATCTCAATATGATAATTGCATGAGAGACATACAGGATTCTTAGTCAAATTAATAATGCTAGTGTTATCATAATAAATGGGAATATGTAAATATTGTAAGTAGTAGTCTTCTAGAGTTTGCTTCATACATAAAATTTGAGACCAACAACGTCCTGCTGTGATATACTCAGCCTCAGTAGTTTATAATGCGATAGAATTTTATTTTTTGCTAAACCAAGAGACTAAAACTTTGCCTAGAAAATAACATGTACCACTAGTACTTTTTTGTCTACGTTACATCCAGTAAAATCAGCATATGAATAATTGGTTAGGTCGAAGGATGTGGTTTTGGGATACCACAAGCCAACAGAAGGAGTACTCTTAAGGTATTGAAAGATACGCTTAACAGCGTACAAATATGATTCCTTAGGGTTAGCTTAGAATTTTGCACAAATGTAAACACCAAACATAATATCGAGGCGACTAGCAGTTAAATATAATAAACAATCTATCATACCTCAATACTTACGTGTGTCGGCTGGTTTGCCTTGTTCATCTATATCAAGCTTAGTTGAGGTTTCCATCGGAGTTTCAAGTGGCTTGGCTGACTCTAGATCAAACTTCTTTAGCATATCCTTTGTGTACTTGGTTTGGTTGATGAATGTCATATTTATGGTTTGCTTGATTTGTAGTCCAAGGAAGAACTTCAACTCGCCCATCAAGCTCATCTCAAACTCACCCTGCATACACTTAGATAATTCTTGACAAAGAGATTCATCAGTAGAACCAAAAATAATATTATTAAAGATTATTATTCAAAGATTTTATAAACGGTGTTGTATCAAACTTTAAATTTTGAAAAACCTTTTTCAAGTAGAAAAGAGCTTCAGCGGTCAAGCGCGAGGGGCTTGTTTCAGTCCATATAAATCTTTCTTCAACTTGAAAACATGATTAGGGTTCTTAAAATTTATGAATCCAGGTGTTGTGCTACAAAAACTTTTTCTTTTATAAAACCATCTAAAAAGGCACTTTTGATATCCATTTGAAATAATTTAAGATTATAAAAATATACAAATGAACATAGCATGCAAATCGGTTCTAAATGTGCAATTGGGGTATACATTTTATCATAGTTGATACCTTCTTCTTGGTTGTATCCTTGAGTTATGAGTCTAGCCTTGTTACGTGTAACTAAACCATTCTCATTTAATTTATTTTGGAATACCCAGCAGGTGCCAATGACCGGATGATTATTATGCTTGGGAACAAGTTTCCAAACTTGATTCTTTTCGAATTGGTTTTATTCCTCTTGTATGGATTATATCCAGTAATTATTACTGCTTGCTTCTTCAATATTTTTAGGCTCAAGCTGTGGAACAAAAGCTACACTAGAAATAATATCTCTATTAGAGGAACGAGTACTTACACCTTTTGTGATCTAACTTATTACCAAGTCCTTAGGGTGATCGGCCATAAATTTCATCCTCTTTGGCAGATTCTCCAAGTAGTTGGTACTAGGTTCCATTATGGTTAGAAATTTGCTTGATGTACCGATATCTTTATCGTTACTATCATTGTTCGTTTTATTGTTTATTAAAACTGAAGGTGACATTTATTGATTCTTTGATCGTCATTGACTTCTTGTTGAAGACTCGGTATCCTTTGCTCTTGGCCGCATAACCTAAAAAAATATATTCATCGACCTTTTCGTCAAATTTGCTTAAGTTATCTTTGGTATTAAGAATGAAACATTTGCATCCAAAGATCTTAAAGTAGAAAACAGAGGAAGTTCTATCAAACCATAATTCATAGGAAGTTTTCTTTAATTTAGATCGAATCAAAACCCTATTCAAAATATAGCACGCTGTATTGACAGCTTCTGTCCAGAAATACTTAGGTAGGCTGAATTGGTTTAACATTACTCTAACCATTTCGCTAAGAGTTATGTACTTATGTTCTATAACGCTATTATGTTATGGAGTTCTAGCACAAAAGAATTCGTACAAATAACCCTGTGTGTTATAAAATTTCTCAAATTCAGCATTTTCAAATTTGTCGACATGAGCACTTTTAATGCGAGTTATCATGAATTATTTCTCATTTTGTACCTTTTTACAAAATGTGACAAGTTCTGAGAGTGCGTCATTCTTGTGAGCAAGGAAATATACCCACGTATATCTAGAGTAATCATCTACAATTACAACTGCATACAACTTACAATTTAGACTAGCAACTCCGCTGGGTCCAAACAGATCCATATGTAATAATTATAGAGGTAGAGTGGTACTTACAGCGTTGATCGACTTAAATGTTGATTTTGTAGCTTTGTTCTTTTCACAATCGCTACATACCATGCTTTTCTTGAAGGCGATCTCCGGTAAGCCTCGTACTAATTTCTTTGTGGGTAATCTCGATATTATGTCCATGTTTACATGTCCTAGCCTCATGTGCCATAGTTGATTCTCGTCATTTTTAGCGTATAGGCATCTGCCTGTAGTGTTAGTATCTTCCAAAATATAGAAAACATAGATATTATCTTCCATAATTCTTTCAAAAAAAGTACTATCAGTTGAGCTATCAACTATAGTATATTTGTCTTTAACAAAGTTAATACCATAACCATGGTCAGCTAAATGACTTATGCTGAGTAGGTTATGCTTTAACTCGGTTACTAGACAAACATCTTTAATCAGCAGATAGGGAGACTTACCTATATTACCGATAGTTATTATATAATCTTCAAATTGTTACCGAATGAGACGTATCCTTCTTTCTTCTTCGACAATGCTGCAAACAAAGATTCAACGCTGGTCATATGTCATGAGCAATCGCTGTCGGGGATCCATTTGCTTCTAGAGTGGATAGGATGCTCTACCTACAAAATAATTTGCAGATGAAACTTTTGGTACCCATTTCTTATTGGGTCCTGAAAAGTTAGCTTTAGGTATCCATGCATAAATATTGAAAGCAACTAATTTCTTAACTCTACATGCAGGTGCAATATGACCAATAGTGCCACAATAATAACATCTAGAATGCTTAGTATTAGGTGTAGTATTTTGTGCTTGTTTGATAGGTCTAAGGGTTTTGGTAGGATACTTGTAGTATAAGACATGTCTTTGAGGATTTGTCCTCTTGGGCATTGGTTTGACGGTCTTGTTTTGAACAGTGTTCCTTTTGGATAAGTGACACTTATTAGAATATGAAGCAGCCTTTTTTGGCTGTTTTTCTAGTCTAATTTCCAACTTTTTTAAAGTATCGAATAATTTTGTGTATTTGGCTGTAAGTGTGTCAATTCTAAGAAGTGCGTCTACAGTCTTCTTCTTCTCAGTTTGGTAGTCTAGCTCAAGTCTAGCTATTGCCTGGTCTTTCTCTTCAAGAGTGCGTGATGCTTCGTATAATTATAGTTTAATAGAAGCAAACTCACTAGTCTCATTAGAAGGTTCATAATCTCTAATATGTGCTAGAAGTAGGGTTAGCCTTTCAATCTCAAGTTTGTGTTCCTTGAGTACCATCTTAAAGGTCTTGTATTTACCAAGCAACTTTCTATGAACTTCTAAGAGGTCACTAAAGGCATCACCTAGCTCATCGATCATGAAATTATCATAGAAAGGATTAGTGGTTACCTGATCGAATGCCATTAGGCACACATTAGAAGCTTCTTGAGAGCTATCACCTTCTGAGTTGCTGGCCTCACTTTCGTGCCATATTCTTGTATTAGCATATTTTCGAGATGGTGTATTCTTTGTGTACCTTTTTTCGTATTTTGTAACCTTTTTTGTTGATGCTGACGAATAGCCTTTCTTGATGTGACCCTTCTTCTTTTTTTCGTAGCATACAGGCTCTTCGTCATCATTGTTTTTCTTGTGATGTTGTCTTTGCCTCGACGATTGAATCTTAAAAACATCTTAAATTTTCTCACCATTAGAGCTTGCTCTTTACCGTCTGAGTCTTCATCTTCAGACACTTTTTTAACAGTTATTTTGTGATGTGCCTTGAATGCGATTAATTTTTCCATGGGTGCTGAATCTTCGAAGTCTTGTAAGTCTAGATAATGTGTCATCAGCTTTCCCATCAATGTTTCAAGCGTCATTGTTGTGAGGTCGTTTCCTTTAATGATTATTGTAGCCTTGGGGTTACAATTCTTGGTGAGGCCCTGCAGTACTTTGTAAATCTTCTCATGGTTGTTGTACTCCTTGCCTAGAGAGGATAGAGGATTTACAACATCGAAGAAACGAGTAAACATTTATGTAATCATCTCGTTTGGTTTCATCTTGAATGCTTCATATTCTTGAGTCAATATGCTTATCTTTGACTCCTTGACTTGCTTGGTTCCTTCATGGGTTACTTCGAGAAGTTTTCATACGTCGTGAGATATTGTGCATGTTGACACCCTGTTAAACTCAGTCATGTCTACTACAAAAAAATAAAGCGTTAATAGCACGTGCTTTAAGTCTAGCTTGTTTCTTCTCATTATTAGTATATTTATCGTGTGGTTTCTCAACCAAGTTGCCATCAAGAATTATATGAGCTGGCTTTTTGTAGCCATCTATAACTATAGACCAAGGATCAAAATCAAGAGATTTCAAATAATAGCTCATTTGTGTCTTCCAATAAGTATAGTTTGTTATGTCAAACAGAGAAGATAAGTTTGTGGATTGGCCTTCCTTTATGTTAGCCATGTGATATAAGTGACACTAAAAGTATATTTAGGCAATAAGTAAGTAAATAATAGTTAACTAAATAACAGTAAAAACATACCTAAGCAGGATGATGATAGGTATATAATCAAATTGATAAATACTATAAACCTGCTCTGATACCAATTGTAGGATCAAAATATAATATAATATACTCGAGAGGGGGGTGAAAAGAGAATGCAGTAGAATTTAGCAATTAAAAAATTTCTAGCAAGTTATACAAGTATTATGACCACTATATATGTGTCACAGATATAAGTAAGTATTACAACTATAATAATTGTGTAGTAATAGTGTTGCATATCACTACCACATTCCAGTATAGGGATATTTTCATCTTTTCATTTATTTAATTTAATGTGTTAATATTGCATAATATTTATTTATATTTAATTGCTGTAATTTTTAATTGATTGTTGTACCTTACCGTTGCTTCGATAATTGGAGCACTACTCTAGCCATTGCCTTCCTACAAATTTCATACCCTTGTCCTAGACGTGCCAGCCTTCTATTTTGATCCTTATGTGACTCATAACTATGCCCTTTTTATGCTTTATTTTAGTCGCACAATATTCGTCACAAATGATTGTATTTAATTTTATATAAATTTAACTTTGTATCCTTGTGCGCTCCAATCCTGACTGGATATTTTTTCCAGAGAATCTTAAGGATTTATGTCCTACATATTATGGACCAGGTATAGATGCGGACTACACACCAGAGATCTTAGAGGAGTATATTCCTTTAGAGGAGACACAACCTGTAGCTGTTTAGACAGCATTTATCTTATGCATTTGAGACTTATTTTGAGGTTATTTTAGTTATGTTGAGACTTATGTGGAGTTTAATTTGAGACTTGTGGAGACTTATTATGTTAGACAGCTAAACTGTGGTTTATCTCTATTTTGAGACATTGTGTTTGACTTATGTCATTCTTCCTTATGTTTATCGTGCCATTTATTCTTATAGTTATTGTGATTGAGTATACATTATGAGATGTTGAGAGATGTTATTTCATTGTCCTCCTTATGGAGTTAATATCAGACAGGTTGTGAGTTATGTTTAGTATATTATTGAGACCTAGACAACGTTCTACCGTCGATGCTGTGGCGTAGGCTGGATGTACCCACGACTCATGCCCAATTTCCGGATGCGGGTCATAACACATTTTTAGTGGTAGCCCATGCATGTCTAAGCTTCACAAGTTCTGCGATGTTGTGGTAGTGCGACAACTTAGTTGTACTACTATGAGCCTACTTTAGGAAATAGGATTTAGGATGAGATTATGCTCAATCACAACTAGGAAATTCTAATCTTTACAATGCTATTCTGAATTATTGCTTCCTTTAGAATTTTACTATCCTTCCTTGATGATATCGTATCTATTATCTTAATTGATTTCTTTCAATCTGTCTTTAGGATGCCGCCGAAGACTAGGTCCTTGAGACTGGAAGCAGCCGCTTCAGAGAGATTTGCCACTTCTCGACCTGACGAACAGACATCTAGAGTTCCTCCTACATCTCATGTTCTTGTGGGAGTATCTGCAACTTTTGGGATTCCTTCTCCACCTGTTCCGAGGGTTGCCCCAGCTGTGACGGACAACCTTCCACCAACACCGACTCCATCTCCCGGAGGTATGCCCGCTAATGGGGCACATATGTTCACACTTATCCAAGGCATGTTAGAAGTCCAGAGAGTAATAGCAGAAGCTCAGCGTGTTGCAGATGAGGCTTAGGGGTGCAACCAGAAGCTCATCAGGCACAGACAGAGCTGATGAGAGAGAGCATGGAGAATGCTCATCAGGTGGCTCTCTAGGCTATGGAGAGAGTAGCACGACAACAGCAGCATCCTGGCCCGCAGTACTAGAGGCCAGGTACTATAGTGGACTTCAAAAGGATGATGCCTCGAGAGTTCAAAGGCACCGAAGGAATACTCTATACTGACGACAGGCTAGAGGATATAGAGAGGAACATGCGTTTGGCGCGGATTTTGGAGATTCTTCATATCGAGGCCGCTGGCAGTCAGATCTTTGATATCGTACTGACGTGGTATCGTACAGAGCCGAGACTCACTGACGAAGGACTTACTTGGGAGGCCTTCAAGGAGCTCTTCAAGGAGAAGTTCTTTCCTGACATAGCTTTAGGAGCATTGGAAAGTCAGTTCCATGACTTGGTCCAAGAAAGCATGTCAATTTGCCGTTTGAGTCGATTTGCGCCATCGATGATTCGAGACTAGGAGACAGAGCTCAAAAATTTAGGAAGGGATTGAATAGAGAGATCAAGTCTCATACTTCGGGATAACGCACTGCTATATTTAAGGGTATTCTGATGGATATCCACATTACTGAAGATGACTTGGACCTCAGGCCCAAGAGAGGACGCGACACTTCTGGAGGAACAAGTGGTAGTACAGGACCAGCCAAGTGCCCACACTTTTAACAGCAGTAGAGACCGTACCAGTAATGGCATCAGCAGCACCAGGCACCAGTTCGAGGACACATCCAGCAACAGCAGCCACAGAGACAAAATCAGCCTGTTGCTCAGTATGTGTATTACGATAAGATGGGACATACCAGAGACATCTGCAGGAAGAGATTAGGTACATGCTTGTTTTGTGGCTCGTCAGCACATCAGCTTAGGGACTGCCTATCTATTCAGACTCGTCAGGGTGGAGCAGTCGCTCAGAGAGGACCAGCCAGAGTACCTACTATACCATGAGGCCAGCAAAGGGGACCTCCACTTCCACCACAGCAGCAGAGGTTTGCTCAGCACCAGCATCAGCAGAGAGGAGAACCATAGGCCATGACGATTGAGAAGGCCGAGCCAGCTGGAGATATGATTTCAGGTTCGTTTCTCTCGATTCTATTCCAGCACTTGTATTATTTGATTCTGGCGCTTACCATAATTTTGTATCTGTATCTTATGCTCTTAAGCATCATTTAAAGACGGAACCGTTAAATAGGACTTGCAAGATCATGATTGGAGGAGGCATACCATTATCCTAGTCCGTGATTATTGCAAGGATCGGAGAGTATCATTGGGAGGCCGAGAATTGAGCGTGAGTTTACTCGTCATGCCACTTCTGGAATATGATATTGTACTCGGAATGGACTGATTGAGTAAGCATCATGCTACTATAGATTATCACAGAGGCAGAGTAATATTTCAACCGCCAGGAGAACCAGAGTTTGAGGTCGCCAAAGGAGCAACAAATCAGAGCAAAGGCACTTTTTGCGGAGCCATGAAGGAAGAAGAGGAGTTGCCACATCCTCTGATAGCAGAGTTCCTGGATGTATTTCCAGAGGATTTGCTAAGCTTGCCGCCTGACAAAGATGTTGAATTCTCTATAGACTTGGTACTAGAAGCGGAGCCTATTTTACAATATGTCTATAGAGTCAACAACAGCGAGCTGGTAGAACTAAAGAATCAAGTTGAGGAACTACAGGACAAATGTTTCATTAGATCCAGTTCATCACCATGGGGAGCTCCGGTATTATTTGTACCGAAGAAGGATGGCACGGTATGCATGTGTATCGATTACAGAGCTCTGAACAACCTCACTATTAAGAACAAATATCCGCTGCCGAGGATAGATGATATTTTCGATCAATTGAGCGGAGCGAAGATGTTTTCAAAGATAGACTTAAGGTCAGGCTATCACCAGGTGAAGGTGAAGAGAGAAGACATACCGAAGACAGCTTTTCGGACCAGATATGGCCAGTTTAAATTCACGATAATGCCATTTGGTTTAACCAATGCACCATCAGTATTCATGAACTTAATGAATAAGGTATTCCACCAGTACCTTGACAAGTTTGTAGTGGTGTTCATCGATAACATTCTTGTGTATTCGAAGACCCCAAAGGAGCACAAAGAGCACCTGAGGATGGTCTTGGAGACTCTCAGAAAAGAGGAGTTGTATAGAAAACTTTCCAAGTATGAGTTCTTCCTTGACAAGGTTAAATTTCTTGGATATATAGTAACGGGTGACAGAATTTCAGTTAACCCAAAGAAGATAGAGGCAGTGGAGTCATGGGCTACCCCCAATTCGGTAACAGAGATCAGGAGCTTTCTCGGACTAACAGGATACTACAGAAGATTTGTACAAGACTTCTCCAAGATTGTAGAGACGATTACTAGGCTGACCAAGAAAGATGTGAATTTTTTCTAGACAGAGGAATGTCAGGACGCGTTTGATGAGCTGAAGAAGAGATTGACGACAGCTCCAGTTTTGACGTTGCCATCTGGGACAGGAGGTTTCACTATCTATAGTGATGCTTCAGGAAAGGGTTTAGGATGCGTTCTTTAGTAGCATGGGAAAGTAATTGCCTATGCTTCAAGACAATTATGCCCTCATGAAAAGAACTACCCCACCCACGATTTGGAGTTAGCAGCAGTTATCTTCACTCTAAAGCTGTAGAAATACTATTTGTACGGAGAGCGTATGGAAATCTTCGTGGACCACAAGAGCATGAAGTACATATTTACTGTAACCTCTATATCCTGAAATTCTAGCTTAAATATTATTTTTAGGTTAATTTGTGGCTAGTGGAATTTTTTCATAATTTTTAGTTAATTAAAAACTAGAAATCCTAATTTTCTTGGACTTTTAAGAATTTACTTTAGGTTCAAAATTAACTAAAAATATCCTAAAATTTTATTTTAAGTTCTAAATAGTCAAATATATTTTCTAGAATTTTCTACGAATTTTTTGAATAGTTTTAGTATTTATTGAGAGTTATTTAGACTAATAACTAATGTTTAGGACTTGTAGAATTAATTGTGCAAGCCCAGGAATATAGAATGGACCCATGTTATTTTCTAGGGTTTATAATATTATTATATATTTTTTGGAATTATTTCAGAAATTTTGGAATAATTTTAGTATTTATTTTTAGTTAAATGGGTAAAACTAATTTTTAGAGCTTCTCCTAATTATAGTAGGAAACGTATGAATATAAAATTATCCCAAATATTTTTCTACAGTTTTTAGGTTCAAAATATATTTTCAACAATTTTTCCAGATTTTTATGATTATTTTTAATGTTTATTTTGAGTTATTTAGATTTAAAACGCTTTAAATAATGTTTTGATAAAGACAAATCAAAAATAAATAATATAAATAAAATCAGCCAATCAAATTCTGACATATGTCAGCTTATAGGTATCCATTCAGCCGCAGGTACATCTCTATATATATATATATATATTATAATAACCCTAATTATCCCATTATTTTAGAGAGAGAGGTTTTGGAGAATTGCCATCTAGGGTTCCTTCATCTTCCAGAAGCTATTGCGCATAGCTCCGGACTCCAAACGAGGCCAAGTTTATTGAGTTAGAAAGATATTGAGGTTACTTTCTGATTATATAAATTTGTTTTACAAAATTATGAGTATTAAATTCTGAAAAATTTGTAGAACACAGCATGTCCGAAAATAGATGTGTTTTGATATTTTCGTGATTTCGGGAGAACCAGGAATCAGAATCATGAACCATTTAAAGTTTCGGAAAGCTAATGTCGAGATAATTGACATATATTTTTCCTAGAATTTAATTTGAAGTATTTATATACTTTTATTTCTGTAGAACTTTTAGGTTAGAATTTAACCATCGGTGCACGATATGGAATTTGTATGTGTCATAATTCCCAAACGAATTTGAATTTGGATGAGCCATAAATTCTAACATGTTTTTGATGCTAAAATCTACAGGAAATCATGCGTGAAAGTCGAGTTTGGGTCAGTTGACTTTTTAGTCAATATATCGCCTCGATTTGCGTACCATGAGTCTCGAGTTGATAAATTTTAGTTCCTTTGGACAAAATTTAGGAATTAACCTAAAAATTAGAATAATAAGATTAAAATAGGATTTTAGAGTAATTATTCCATAATTAAATAAATTAAAATAAATTATCTTTTGACATGGTAGATTTGTAATACATAGACTATTTGGACTGTGACTTGGACTCTGATTCATACCAGCTAAGGACCACAGGCAAGTACATTCTCTGATAATTTCCATTATTTGATAATTTTTATAATTCCAGTACTTAGAAATGTTATATCTGACTCTTGACACTGTGCTACACGGACTAGTATATAGATTGGATCTTTAGTCATGAGATGTTACATTGGTTATCGTATTGATATTGTACACGACATTGACATTAGACATTGATATTAGATATTGTACATGATATATTGGACATTGATCGTGTATCGTGACATGTCATGATTGGATCCATATTACTAGTTGGGGGCGGGGAAATTGCTAGTGAGAGATGTGATCAAAATACCTATCGTACAAGTGTAGACATTGAACAGTATTAATCATACACCTCACGTATGATTAGCCAGGCCATGTAGTCATCGAACAAGTTTTCAAGCCGATCACAATTCGAAACTACGATTTCAAACACTTAGAATAGATATAGTTCTCTATTTCTGTTCATATACTACATCACCCGTATATGATATTGTAGTTCTTCTCTTTATTTCATATATGCACTGACTGTACCACATTTGCCTATATTGCCTGTCTCTTTATTTTACCATTGCATTTACCTATTGTCTTCTCTCAGTATATAGCATCATCTATTTATTATTTTATAGTCCTTACCAATTAACTGGAACTGTAATTTGAGATGTACTTTGCTCCATCCTGACTGAAAATATTTTTCCAGAATGCACCTTAGCGGACTGGTGTCCGACATATTATAGACCACAGGGAGAGTAGCTGCAAACTTGGACTTTGTAGCAGGAGTGATTCCCGGGAGGTCTAGTCGGGATCACTAGTTATTTAGTTAGTTCTTTTAGCAGTTTTTGGTACCGGATTTGTCTCCGGCATATTTAGTTGAGACTTGGATTATATTGTTGAGTTAGATTATTTCTATTTTAGACTCGTGTTGCATTTTGATTTATTTATTTCTTCGATATCTTATCGTGCTTTATCTATGTGATTGAGTATTGTTCATATTATATTATGATATCGGTGACTCCTTATGGAGTTGGATGCTCGTGTAAGAATGATTAGATAGTATTGTGACCTAGACAGCGTTCTACCGCCGATGTTGCGGCGTAGGCTGGACGTACCCACGCTCTCGTGTCCATATACCGGGTGCGGGTCCTGACACATTTTTAGTGGCGGCCCATGCAGGTCAGACTTCGCAATTAGAGTGATATCGTGGTAGTGTGACATCTTAGTTGTACTACTACGTGCCTGCGATAGGATCTAGGATATAGCATACTAGAATGAGAGCGGATACTTAATCATAACTAGAAACACTTCCAATCTATTTATCTTGTTATCCTTATTCCTCATGAATATTGCTTCCTTTAGAATTTGTATTGTCCTTCCTTGATGATATAGTATCTATTGCCTTGATTGATTCCTTAGTACCGTAGTTTGTATTCATGATTTTCTTGTTAGAATGTAGTTAATAATACACCCTGACAGAGACCGCAATACCATGACAAAAGTGACCAAAACCATACATGTTTTCCTTAGATTGCATGTTGTATGATTGTAGGTAGAATTGTTTTAGACTTTGATTGTTGAGGATTTGACTATAGTAAAGATTAACGAAGAGGTTATGAATTGACAAAGAGAGACAATGTGCCTTAAATTCGAGAATAAATATTAAATTAAATAAAGAGTTGGGAATTTAATATGGCAGAATTGACGATTTTGTTAAATCATTGATTTTTATGAAGATTATGAAATGACTGAATTTATCATTAAATTTTGAGGAATTTAAGAAGGTTATCAATATATTTATTAGACTACAAGTTATGAACTTATATTTTGAATATTGTGTTAAAGGTTTCATAAGTATTACATCGTTGAATATTATATGGAAAAAAAATCAAGGAATAAGAACACAAATGGATTAGTGTTGAATACAAATTTTGGGATGAGATTCAATAATATGCATTGATTGGATTTAAATTAGAGGAGTAAGATTATTAAAGGATTAGTGTTTGAATTCAATTTTGGGATGAGATTCATTTGTATAAATATGCATTGATTGGATTTAAATTAGAGGAGTAAGATCATTAAAGGATTAGTGTTTGCATTCAATTTTTGGGATGCGATTTTTAAATTTTATAAATATGCATTGATTGGATTTCAATTAGAGGATTGAATATTAAATTCTTGTATTTTGTTATTAACTTAAAATTTTGGAGGAGATTATGATACGAATGGAATTTGATTTTATATTTGAAGATTTTTAGGGATTGATATTTATAGAATTTTGAGAAATATTGTGAAGTAACAATATGGATTAGTTCATGATTATATTATTTGATGAATTTAAATTTGATCGTAATAAATAAAACAATTGAGGAATTTAAATTTTGAGGATGAAATTTTTTTAAGGTGGGTAGACTTGTAACCTTTGTATCCTGAAATTCTAGCTTAAATGTTATTTTTAGGTTAATTTGGGGCTCGTGGAATTTTTTCATAATTTTAGTTAATTAAAAACTAGTAACCCAAATTTTCTTGGACTTTCAAGAATTTACTTTAGGTTCAAACTTAACTAAAAATATCCCAAAAATTTATTTTAGGTTCTAAATAGTCAAATATATTTTCTAGAATTTTCTAGGAATTTTTTTGAATACTTTTAGTATTTATTGGGAGTTATTTAGACTAATAGCTAATTTTTAAGACTTGTAGAATTTATTGTGCAAGCCCAGGAATATAGAATGGACCCATATTATTTTCTAGGATTTATAATATTATTATATATTTTCTGAAATTATTTCAGAATTTTTGGAATAATTTTAGTATTTATTTTTAGTTAAATGGGTAAAACTAATTTTTAGAGTTTCTCCTAATTACAGTAGGAAATCTATGAATATAAAATTATTCCAAATATTTTTCTACGATTTTTAGGTTGAAAATATTTTTCTACAATTTTTCTAGATTTTTATGTTTATTTTTAATGTTTATTTTGAGTTATTTAGATTTAAAATGCTTTAAATAATGTTTTGATAAAGACAAATCAAAAATAAATAATACAAATAAAATTAGCCAATCAAATTCTGACACATTTCAGCCTATAGATATCCATTTAGCCGTAGGTACATCTTTATATATATATTATAATAACCCTAATTATCCCATTATTTTAGAGAGAGAGGTTTTGGAGAATTGCCATCTAGGGTTCCTTCATCTTCTAGAAGCCATTGCGCATAGCTCTGGACTCCAAACGAGACCTAGTTTCTTGTGTTAGAACGATATTGAGGTTAGATTTCTGATTATATAAATTTGTTTTATGAAATTATGAGTATTAAATTCTTGAAAATTTGTAGACCACAGCATGTCCGAAAATAAATGCGTTTTGATGATTTCGCGATTCCGGGAGAACCAGGAATCAGAATCATGAACCGTTTAATGTTTTGGAAAGCTAATGTCGGGATCATTGACATATGTTTTTTTCCAGAATTAATTTCGAAGTATTTTTATACTGTTAATTCTGTAGAACTTCTAGGTTAGAATTTAACCATCGGTGCACGATACGAAATTTGTATGTGTCATAATTCCCAAACAAATTTGAATTCCGATGAGTCGTAAATTCCAGCATGTTTTTGAAGCTGAAATCTATAGGAAATCATGCATAAAAGTCGAGTTTATGTCGATTGACTTTTCAGTCAACAGATCGCCTCGATTTGCGTACCATGAGTCTCGAGTTGATAAAATTTAGTTTCTTTGGACAAAATTTAGGAATTAACCTAAAAATCAGAATAATAAGATTAAAATAAGATTTTAGAGTAATTATTCCATAATTAAATAAATTAAAATAAATTATCTTTTGACATTGTAGATTTGTAATACATAGGCTATTTGGACTGTGACTTGGACTCTGATTCATACCAGCTAAGGACCACAGGCAAGTACTGTCACGACCCGCACCCGGAAGTTCGGGCACGAGTGCGTGGGTACGTCCAGCCTACGCCGCAGAGTCGGCGGTAGTACGCTGTCTAGGTCAATCCATAATTACTAACTAGCTCATTCACAACAACATAGGCAAGATAATAATGAGAAATGAAACTTAAGATTGCAACTGAAAATAAAGGTGACAACAGATTCAAATGTTTAAGTACAGTAATTCAATATTCAAATCGGGGACAAACCCGATAAATAAGATAAGAAATAGAAATAAAAGATAGCTACTACTAGCTACTCAGCAGCAGGGGTCTCCTGTGTGGGTTCTGGCTCCTCATAGGTATCATCAGTCCCCTCATAGGGACCATAATAAGTAGGAGCAAGGTCCTCATCATCGCCTAAATCAACAGATCCAGTCAGGAAAGGAGCAAAGTACACAGTGCACAACAATGTTAAACTAAATATTTTATGACAATTAAATATTGGCTATCATGTTGAGAAACAGCATTAACAGAAACATTATTATCTCAGAGTTAACTGCAAACAGGAATATGAGAAACAGGAATAAATGAAACAGGAAATGAAACTACAATAGCCAGCAAGAATTAACCAGAAACTATGTGTGTGTACTTGTGTTTGTTTTTAGAATACATAGTTGGCATGTAGGGGTTTATAAGGCTAATCAGGCACGCCATAGGCGGCTAGCAGTCAGGAATAATCGAGTATCAGGCTGATGGTACAGTCGCGTACCAAAAGCTAGCAGTCACGACAGGGGAAAGGGTAAACTACATGCCTCCTAGTATTCTCCCACCCGACATGAAAAACAAGACAGGAACTACCAATTATTTAAGACATGAAATTCAACATTTCTAACACGATGTGTAATCATCAAGGGTACATGTAAGACAGGGAATTAATTATCACAATATATAAAGATTAACTTGAGGTGCAGGTACTTGCCTATTGTTTGGATCTAATTAATTAGGTTCTTGGTGGAAAAGTCCAGAGATGAGTCCAAAAGCTGAAATAGACATTACCATCACTCTCAGAAGATGTCAAATAGCTAAAAACGCCTGTCCTTGGGTCCAAATTGGAGACAAGGGCAAAAACGGCAGTTTCGGGTCAAAACGGGGTCCGCCGTTGGGCCCGCTTTGCACCGAAAAACGTGTCCGGGTCAAAAGTCTCCAAATTCACCAAACTTAGTGTCAACAGGTCAGGAACGCTGATACGATCCCAACGGAACTTCCAGATTTGGATTCCGATGAGCCGAACACAAAATCGCCCATCGAGCAGGGCCTGTGGGGCCCACGACACGCGATTTCGTCAACGTTCTCAGAATCGAACCAAACTTGACCCACAGGACCAGCGTATCGCTACGAGTCCGATGGAGCAAGTTTCGTCTCGATCTGACGAGTGTGCACGAAGTTAGGGTGAATTGCCGAAAAGGCGGATACGGGGCGATGTCTGCGGATACGCGTTGATTCCGGTGTGCACGCACACCCGAATCAGCTTCAACGAAGACTCACACGTCCGTATCGATGATGCGCACGTATCTGTGAAGACCGCACGCGACCAAGTCGTCCCGTTTGGCGGGACGTACTCGGTTCCGGGGTGAAACAGGGTCTGATTTTTCCTGTTTTTGGATCGCGGTGTGCGATCACCACAGGACGCGGTGTCCCGAACAGTTTATCCGGACACCGAGAGGGTCATACAGGCTTCACAACGCAATTTGCAGAATTGAAAACGGAGCTACGAGGCGAAAGATACACGTACCTGAAGGGGACCTGAAAACAGGGTCGAAATCGTGTCCGAGTCGTGTCGGACACTGTGTCCCGTGTCCGACACAGGAACAGAGATTAGGGTTAGGGTTTCGAGCTGATGGCGGCACGCGGCGGAGGGAGGCGGCTGGACGGCCGGCGAGGGCGGGGGTTGTTCGCCGGAGCGAGGCCGACTGACGGCGGGTCGGCGGCGGCTCGGGGCGGCCGGCAGCGGCGGCTGCGGCTGCTGCTGTGCTGTGCTGCTGCTGCGGTTTCTGACGACGGCGGCGGCGCCGAGGGAGGAGAGAGGGGGAAAGAGCTGCGGCGGGCGGCGGGTGGCGCTGGCGGCGTAGCAGGGCGAAGCTTGGCGGAGAGGGGAGGCCGGAGTTAGGGTGTGAGGCGGAGGAGGAAGAGAGGGGAGGGTTTAAATAGGGCGGTGGCGGTTGGGGAAGGCCGAGCACGGCGGGGGCGAGGGCGACGTGGGCGCGGGGAGCGCGGCGGGCGGGGCGCGGGACGCGCGGCGCTATGCGCGGCGGTCGGCGTGGGACGCGGGACGTGGGGGGGGCCGAGCGCGCGGGCGGGTCGGGCTGCGGCGGGTCGGGTTCGGCTGAACCCGACCCGACCCGAAAGGGGGCTGGGCTGGGCTAGGCTAGCGGGCCGGGCCGCGGCCCAATGGGCCTGGGCGGCCCGCAGAAAAATAAAATAAAATAAAATAATAAATAAATAAATAAATAAATAGATAATTAATTTAAATAATTAATAAATTAGTTTTCAGGCATTTAAAAATATGTCTGAGGCCCAGAAAAATCCAGAAAAATTACCCTAAGTCCAATTTTCCATTTTTCACCCAAAAATGTTATTTTCATGATATTTTAATATTATTTATTGCCAACTAAAAATCATTTATTAATTAAAGCCTTGATTTTAATTACAGAAAATTCCCAGAAAATTCCAGAAAATTGGGAAAAATCCAAGATTTAATAATTTGAAAATTTAGGGGATTTACAAGTACATTCTCTGATAATTTCCATTATTTGATAATTTCTATAATTCCAGTATTTAGAAATATTACATCTGACTCTTGACACTGTGTTACACGGACTAGTATATAGATTAGATTTTAGTCATGAGATATTATATTGGTTATCGTATTGATATTGTACACGACATTGACATTAGACATTGATATTAGACATTGTACATGATATATTGGACATTGATCATGTATCGTGACGTGTCATGATTGGATCCACATTACTAGTTGGGGGCGGGGAAATTGCTACTGAGAGATGTGATCAAAATACCTATCCTACAAGTGTAGACATTGAACGGTGTTAATCATACACCTCACGTATGATTAGCCAGGCCATGTAGTCATCGAACAAGTTCCCAAGCCGATCACATTTCGAAACTACGATTTCAAACACTTAAAATAGATATAGTTCTCTATTTTTGTTCATATACTACATCACCCGTATATGATATTGTAGTTTTTCTCTTCATTTGATATATGCACTGACTGTACCATATTTGCCTATATTGCCTGACTCTTTATTTTACCATTGTATTTACCTATTGTCTTCTCTCAGTATATAGCATCATCTATTTTTTGTTTTATAGTCCTTATGAATTAACTGGAACTGTTATTTGAGATGTACTTTGCTCCATCCTGACTGAAAATATTTTTCCAGACTGCGCCTTAGAGGACTGGTGTCCGACATATTATGGACCACAGGGAGACTAGCTGTAAACTTTGACTTTGTAGCAGGAGTGATTCCCGGGAGATCTAGTCGGGATCACTAGTTATTTAGTTAGTTCTTTTAGCAGTTTTTGGTACCGGATTTGTCTCCGGCATATTTAGTTGAGACTTGGATATTATTGTTGAGTTAGATTATTTCTATTTTAGACTCGTGTTGTAGTTTGATTTATTTATTTCTTCGATATCTTATCGTACTTTAGCTATGTGATTGAGTATTGTTCATATTATATTATGATATCTGTGACTCCTTATGGAGTTGGATGCTAGTGTGAGAATGATTAGATAGTATTGTGACCTAGACAGCGTTCTACCGCCGATGCTGCAACGTAGGCTGGATGTACCCACGCTCTCGTGCCCATATACCGAGTGCGGGTCATGATATTTACACAGAAAGAGATGAACATGAGGCAGAGAAGGTGGTTGGAGTTGATGAAAGACTTTGACATCTCATTACAATACCATCCAGGAAATGCCAACGTAGTCACCGATGCCTTGAATAGGTATCTGATGGCTATGTACTTGACTACAGATAGACATTTATTGGCCGATCTTGAGAGCTTGGGAATTAATGTGCTAGTTCCAGGTATTAAGATTCAGATGTGGGGATTGCAGATACAATCAGAGCTGATGGATAGAATTAGATCCGCACAGTATGATGATGAGACTCTGAGGAGTATCAGGGCACAAGTTCGGGTAGGATTGACAGACGACTTCACTATTGTGGATGATGGATCTTTAAGGCACGACACGAGGATGTGTGTCGTGAGTGGAGAGCTGCCCGAAGAGGTTTTATAAGAGGCACATCGCTCTCAGTACTCGATGCATCCCGGTGCCAACAAGATGTATCAAGATTTGAGGGAGCACGTATGGTGGTATGGTATGAAGCACGAGGTAGCTCGCTTTGTATCCCGATGTTTAGTGTACCAGCAGGTAAAAGCAGATCGACAGAGGCTAGGTGAATTGCTTCAACCTTTACCTATTCTAGAATGAAAGTGGGAGCACGTGACAATGGATTTCGTTTCAGGGCTTCCACGTTATGCATGAGAAAAGGATACGATTTGGGTTATCGTAGATAGGTTGACCAAATCAGCCCACTTCTTACCATTCAAAGTAGGTACATCGACAGAGAGGCTAGCAGAGATGTACGCACGGCAGATTGTCAGATTACATGGAGTTCCTGTGAGTATCGTCTCAGATCGGGATAGTTATTTTATTTCCCATTTCTGGAGGAGTTTGCAGGCTAGCTTGGGCACTCAGCTCAAGTTCAGTACCGCGTATCACCCTCAAACAGACGGGCAGTCTGAAAGGACTATTCAAACTCTTGAAGATATGCTACGCACTTGTGTTTTGGATCTCGGAGGTTCTTGGAAGGATCATCTATACCTAGTAGAGTTTCTTACAACAACAGCTACCAGGCCAGCATTGAGATGTCACCATTCGAGGCTTTATATTGACGAAGGTGTCGTACACCGTTATCTTGGGATGATGTTGAAGAGAGAGCCTGGTTATCACCAGAAATGGTCATGGATGCAGCAGAAAAGGTAAAACTCATCAGAGACAGACTGTGAGTGGCATAGGACAGACAGCGGGATTGGGCCGATAGCCACCGTAGACCCCTAGAGTTTCAGGTATAAGTTTTTTTATTTTGGTTTGTGATTATTTTTTTAGATTGCGTGTTAAGACTGTTTGTTCTAGGTTGGCAATTTGGTGTTCCTACGAATTTCTCCGACACGGGGCACGATTCATTTTAGTAGAGGCAAAAAGCTTAGTCCATGATACATCGGACCTTTCGGTATTCTTGCAAGGGTCGGTGCAGTGGCCTATAGACTGAACTTATCGTCTGTTCTAGATGGAGTGCATGACGTGTTGCACATGTCGTAGCTGAGACGGTATATGGCAGATCCTAGTAACGTACTAGATCACTCAGAGATCGAGGTTGGACCGACTCTCAGCTATCCTGAACAACCCGTAGAGATCTTGGATCGTAGAGAGAAGGTATTATGGAACCAGACTATTCCCTTGGTTCAGGTTGCATGGAGACATCACTCTCCAACCGAGTCAACCTGGGAGAAAGAGGACAAAATGCGTGAGCAGTATCCGTATCTCTTCGATACTTGAGGTATAATTCTTTGTTGATTGTTTGTTCTTGTGCTAGTTTATTTTAATTTTGAGGACGAAATTCTTTTAAGAAAGGTAGACTTGTCACTACCACATTCCAGAATAGGGGTATTTTTATCTTTTTATTTATTTAATTTAATGTGTTAATATTGCATGATATTTATTTATATTTAATTGCTGTGATTTTTAATTAATTGTTGTACCTTATCATTGCTTCGATAATTGTTGCACTACTCTAGCCATTGCCTTCCTACAAATGTCACACCCTTGTCCTAGACGTGCCAGCCTTCTATTTTGATCCTTGTGTAACTCATAATTATGCCCTTTTGTGCTTCATTTTAGTCACACAACATTCATCACAAATGATGGTATTTAATTCTATATAAATTCAACTTTGTATCCTTGTGTGCTCCAATCCTGACTGGATATTTTTTCCAGAGGATCTTGAGGATTTCTGTCCTACACATTATGGACCAGGTATAGATGCAGACTACACACCAGAGATCTTAGAGGAGTATATTCCTTTAGAGGAGACACAACCTGCAGCTGTTTAGACAGCATTTATCTTATGCATTTGAGACTTATTTTGAGGTTATTTTAGTTATGTTGAGACTTATGTGGTGTTTAATTTGAGATTTGTGGAGACATATTATGTTAGACAGCAAGACTATGGTTTATCTCTATTTTGAGACATTATTTTTGACTTATGTCATTCTTCCTTATCTTTATCATGCCATTTATTCTTATAGTTATTGTGATTGAGTATACATTATGAGATATTGAGAGAGAGATTATTTCATTGTCCTCCTTATGGAGTTGATATCATTGACAGGTTATGAGTTATGTTTAGTATATTATTGTGACCTAGATAGTGTTCTACCGCCGATGCTGTGGCGTAGGCTGGACGTACCCACCACTCAGGCCCAATTTTCGGGTGCGGGTCGTCACATTGCAGGTATGTCACTACTATCACAGTATAAGCATAAGTAAAGTAAAGAAGGAGAAGGCAAACGTAAATAATGCGATGTATCCTGGTATCCCTCAATGTGAGGACTAATCCAGGCGGGAGGACTCTAGCTCCCAGTTGGATTTCACTATACGAATGGAACACAAGATTTGGTCTGATGGCTTGCCGACTGATCTTACAGACACGAGCTTTGATCCGAAGTGCTCGATGACTTCAAGTGTGAAGTAGAGAACTTTTGAACAAGCTTCTGATTACAACTCTCTGAACTTCTAGACCTTACCGTACTGGCAACCAAGACTAGAGAATTGTAACTGGCTTAGGATATAAAAATAAAGTCTTTTTAGAACTCGTATCTAGAAGAGAAGAGAATATTAAAAGTGAATTGATGTTTAGAAATATGAAATTTCTTCTCTATTTTTAGGATTTCTCAAGTGAGAGTTCGAACAGAACTCGGCCAGAACTCAGCCAGAGTTCGTCTGTAAAATATCATAAAACAGTCGTTGTATTAGAAACTTCAGGGAGACCAAGTTTCTGAATAAAACGTCCACTAAGGCCAAACTCGGGCTGAACTCTGGCCGAACTCGGGCTGAGTTCTGCTCCCTTAGTTTAGGGCCAGAACAAAAACTGGGCTAAATTTTAGGTCCAACTTAGCTCAACCAAAATATAGGATTTTAGACTATTTCAAGATAGTCTATTTTAAAAAAAAATTAGGGTAGCCTAATTGCCAATACGACGTAGTGTACAATATCTTCCTAGACTCAATAAAATAGAATATTATATTGCTCTCACAAAGTAAAGACAGACATGACAACGGAAAGCAACTCTGAACAGTTGATGTTGTAGTCGTCACAGTAAGTCTGAAAAGTATCCCAATAGCTTATATCGAGTCCAGGTTAGATCGATTATCAAAATCGGTTCGACCATGACCAATGGGCCAACAACATTCTTCTGTTGTGCACTATCGGTAAGATACAGGATAGGATCCTCGGACTCTGCTACTAAACCTGACCAAACAAAACCAGCGGGATTGGGCCCCGATAGCAAGTACTACAAAGGCGCACAAGTGAATGAAGCAAAAAATCAATCAAGTACATAAAATAGGAAATTTGTGCCACAACTACAAGCGTATGACCATTGATCGGAGCAGTAGGACACCTCTACAATCAAATAAGGACAAGAGCTATCGCACTACTCAAGATAGGGTATGACTCACCAATTATGAACACGACGAAGATACAACCCATCAATATAATCAAGTACACACATGCCATAATTCAAGCTAAGATATAGATATAATATGCAGCTTTGGTACATGACCTATAATGACACATTGGCACAACCCTACACCCAAACAAGGACAAGGGTTGAACCGTCGCACCATAATAGTTTATGTCCCTAGACTACCAGCATATACTCTTTTAGATCGTCCAAACAATCTTACGGCTTGTTATGTGGAGTCTGAGTTATCTCAGAAAAATAATACAATATTGGAATCCTCAAATAATACTGATGGGAGACGGGCTAGCCTTGCCAATAAATGCATAGCATATAGGAGGTAAGCACCGGTCCCTCGTAAGGCCATCGCACAAGTAATCATATAATAATATATAATATAGTCGAATACTACACTCTACTACTGTAGATGATATACGGTATATATTGGGGACAAACATGATGCCCTAGGACATATGTCCTAACGGTAGCTACCACGTATGATCTCGAGATTTCATTCCCTCCCAATGCTCTACAAGTTCATTTACTTAATTAGCCCTATAGTTATTAGAATATCGTATCATGGTTACACGATCATCCTCCTTAGATGATGCATCGTGGAACGTGTACACTAAGTACGAATCCACATTATTGCTCGAAAGCCAAATCTGGATTCCACCAAGCATAATATAATAAATCAATTAAACAAACATCTGAACAATGTTATGGTTGTTAACCCACATAGTATGCCCGTACTGGAGAAATAATATAATAATATCATATTTTGCATAGTATAGGAGGTATTCTCGATGCACAACCCGAAACATGTAATCTTATAGCACGTAGCAAGTTATGTCGTACCTCAGTACACATTATAATACATGTACACATAGCACATAGTAATTGTATCAGCACGGATACAAGAAATTAGGTTGAATCATCAAACTTACAGTTGGTTGTATGAGCCTTATCACATTGGGACACTTGGTTAAAAATATAATCTCCTAGAATCAGGTAAACTGACTATCAATGAATTGGAAGCCTAAATTTATGATATAAAATCCTCAAATTAATAATTTTGTCGCCGATAGTGAGTAAGAGAAAAAAGTGTGAACTACTCTAGAGAAGATCCACAATCCTTAAACCAAATGAGGATCGAAATTGCAGATCGTCTCCCGAACAAAATTATGCCCCTCACTCTATTCAACGAACAAAAGGATAAGTTAAACTACAAATCAGAGTTTACTCTGGGTTGCCACATGGTCAACTACAGCATATAATCATACTATATACATAGTCAGTTCTAGCAGAGTCTAATTACTAAGTTCACTCTTCCTAAGAATAACACAAACAAGAAGCCACGATCAACCACATAGGGTACGATAAGAAATATTCCAAATAAAATAATTAAATCCAAAAATTATGGAATATGTACAAAGATTACTCGGGCTGCCTAGGATCACATACGCGCATGAGAAGTGCAAGAATAGATTGCCGCATGGGACAGGCCGCATGCACTGATTAGACGCATGAGCAACTGGCCGCATGGACGAGCTGGCCGCATGCTGCCCCAGGCCGCATACTACCCCAAGCTGAATATGGCTCCAGGCTGCATGCTACCCCAGGCCACATGCTTCTCCAAGTCGCATGCTCCGGACAAAATTCTACTCTCTTGGAACAAATGCTGAAGTAACGTGTATTAAGTGCGTGTTAGTAAAGTGACTGAAGTGATAGATGTGTCAGAGAGAAAAGACAAAAACTATAAAAAGATGTGCCAAACAATCAGAGTCTTGCGTCCGAAGAAAAGTGGTCGCATACTCTGCTTACCGCATGGAGGTCTCTTGGACTTAGCGAATTTCTCATTCATTTAGCGAGTGAAAATACAAGAGGTTCAAGTATTAGCTCCAGAATACTTGTGTAAAGGTCAGTAATGCATTCAAAAGATGGATGCATGCTAGTTGGCTATACGGCAAAGAGTCCAGCTGTTTAGGATAATAAACAAGAAAAGATTTGATGAATGCAAAAAATGAGGTCTTGTGCGAAGATCCGCCCTTCTTTTATGTTTACAAACAAGATTGTACAAATTTAATCCTACACGAGGATGTCTAAGTACAATTTATTTAATCTGGGTGAATATTGCTATAGGTGTCTGATCTGTAGTCGATCACTTTAGCCCTTGGACCACAAGATGTTGAAGAAGTGTCGTAGAAGACAGGTAGCAGCTTCGAAGGTTGCTAAAGAGGGTGGATGCCCGATGACAAAGTCGTCGATCCCTTCTCTTTGCCTGAGCTCTGGATTCTCCTCTCTCTCCCTCTCTCTCGACCGTTGGATCTGGTACTGGATCTCTTGATCAGTTTTCAGACCTAACCTCTTCGACCCTCCAATTTGTCGACCTTTTCCTATGTTGATAGAGGTCTCTATTTATAGAGTTTTAGTGACAGTGACCACTCGGTGTAAAAATTGAGTAGTGGAAAGTACATCACCCTTTTACACAACGGTTAAAATAACCAATGCCTGCGTATAGATGATCTTTTGAATGAGCGTGTGACACAGGTCCAACTAAGGGACAAAATACGTATAACTGCTACGAAGATCACGGCGTAGAAGCCACGTAGGTAGGTATCCCTCGTGTAGAAGAGGTTGGCATAGAAGCCAATGTCTGTCACCATGGCATAGAAGCCAAATAGTTATCAAACCGGCATAGAAGCCGAATAGGCGTAGAAGCCGAGTAGACGTAGAAGCCGAGTAGGCGTAGAAGCCGAGTGGTCATCGAGGCCGAGTGGGCGTAGAAGCCAAGTGGTCATAGAGGCCGAGTAGGGGTAGAGCCGAGTGGTCATAGAGGTCGAGTGGGCGTAGAAGCCGAGCAGGCACCGCAGCTGAATAGGCGTAGAAGTCGCTGCTTAACGTGCCAGAGTGATGATGTGGACGTCTTAGCCAGAATTACGGCTCTTGGAGATAATCAGATCTTTTGCATTAAATGCAGAGATCTGCCCCTATCCTTGAATCCAGTGCGAAGAGTAACCATTGTTGTGGCAGTCTGCTCATCTTCTGCGGAGCGTAAGGAGCTCACGTTTGCCTGTGTAAAACTAGGCAGCGTATTCCCTTGTATGCGTAGGAGCAGCTCTCGCAAAGGGGATGTCACTAAACGACGGTTCGGTGATATTTAATCAAATCTCCTGCATTAAATGTGGAGATCCGCCATCATCCTGCGCATTAAATACAGAGGCATGTTTTGAAGGTCTGCCACCCTTCTGTGCATTAAATGCAGAGACGTGCCTCAGGCATCTGTCAGTATTCGACGTATTAATTGTAGAGACGTGCCTTGAGGGCCTATCACCACCCTGTGCATTAAATGCAGAGACGCACCTCGAGACCCGGAGTGCAGCTCTTAACGTGGCAGGCGGTTTGTCTTCCGTGTAGCATAAGGAGCTCTCATCTGCCTGTGTAGAACTGCACATCGTATTCCTTTGTGTACGTAAAAGCGGTTTACGCAAGGGAAATGACAGAAAATGACAGCCTGGGTTGCAGTGTCGCACCATCATTATAGCCGTCGCCTGGGTAGTCGAGCAATATCCCTTTGTCAGAAGTCAAGACATCAGGTTCATTGCAGGATCTGACAGGTTCATTGCAGGACCTGACAGGTTCACTTCGGAGAATACGAAGCGTCCCCCGTACACTTCAATGCTACATTGAAAGAGGATGAGCTTTACGCCATAAAGGCGATGAAGCACCCTATTTACGCTGAAGCAGCCTGGACATACTGCCCTACGCGGATGGTCCTTGATCCTATATTTCACGCTGTGCTTTGGCGAAGAAGCTCTGTTTGTACGTTAAAGGCTCTAAAGTCCTCTGTTTTACGCTACTTTGCATCAATATGCTGCGTAGAGCTATCCAGCGTATTTTTCATGCTTCTACAAGACCCTCTTCAAAGCTTTTAAATTCCTCGTAATTTGAAACGCTTTGAATGAAGCATGAACCGCTCCTCATAACTCGAAACGTTTCTGAATGGAGTTTTGAAATGGTCGAGGCTGGATCGGTGCTCTCTCTCGCCTATAAAAAGGCTGAGGAGTTCTCCTGTTATTCCCACACTTCCTTCATCATACAGAGATGATGGCCGGAGTTCGTCGGGTCGACTTGAGGAAGAAGGAGATCATGCTCTTCCAGCATGTAAGGAGCCGAAAAAGACGGCATCTTCGAGCAAATGTCCTTTGCAACGATGGATCATGGAAGGATATCATAGCCTCCTTTGCTCGGGATAATCAGCAACTTTGTATGGTGGTTATTCGGAAGAGAAGAAGGGTCGCATTTTGCCATGCCGTTTGCGAGCGGTACCTTCTCCCGTTATCTCCGGGGAGGAGAGCAGACAGACTAGCTCTGTACCGGCTCGAGTGGCGGTGGTCTATAGGAAAGCTGATTTACCCTGCTTTCCTTCTGTTGGAGGATGGGTCTATGCCCATTTTTGTATCCTCATGCCACTGATCATCTTCTTGTTCATCGACTGTGGATATCGACTAACCGTCTTGGAAGAAGAGGAAGACCTTCACCAATATGAGAACCTGGCAGAACAGCTTCCCGATGCGATCTTCAGACGATGAAGAGGAAGCCCTTTGTAGACGAGATTTCCCCCATATGTAGTCATAAAAAATAAAGAAAACCCTTGTAGACTGGATTTCCCTCATGTAATCATGCTTTTAATTTTAATAAAATCGTCTTTCTTCTACATATGATCATGTTGCCATAATTTGCTGTGAAGTCTGAATATGTGTAGCTTTGACACGTCTGATTTTTTATGCCGACTCTGTTTAGAAAGAGTGCTAGGTCCTGTCCTATCTTTTATGCATAACTTAGGGATGCGTAGAAAGTCGCTTTAGCATTCGAGTGTTCGAACTGTCCTGCTGTTTAGGAGTGAGGAACCGCGTAGAATTCTAAACTGTTACTTCTTAAACAGAATTTCTTTGTTCAGACATCATCTTCAAGAATGATTTTTCGAAAATCCCCTGGAACAGTGCGAGAAATGGTTGTCAAACTGATTTGCCATCTTGGTAGATAAAATATTCAGACTGGAGTCTGGATGAACTTCAAATCGACCCATGAAGAAGAGTAATTTTTCAATGCTGAACTCTGTATACTTCGGGTACTTGGGATATCTTGAGGTCAAGAAGGAGTATCTTCTGTGTGAACTCTTGTAATTGACCACCTTGAGGATAGTTCAGATGTACGCGTACTCTGGCCTGCATATCTTTCAGATGTGCGGGAAGTCATGGAGCGCGAAATCATAAGTTGGCAACCTCTAAGCATAAACTAAACACCATCGAGCATGAAATCATAGACTTATAGTTCCTGAGCGTGAAGTCGTAGGTTTGTAGCCTCTCGAGCATAAAAGCTACCGAGCACAAAGGCATCCGGGTGTAAACCCGACTTGTAGCTGTCGAACGTAAAGCCGTAGATTCGTAGCTGTCGAGCGTAGAAAGCTCCTTAGCGTAGAACTGTAGATTTGTTGCTTCTGAAAAGAAATTTTTCTGAGCGTAAAGTCGTGGATCTGTCACCTCTGAGCGTAAACTAAGCGCCACCGAGCGTGAGATCATCGATTTGGTATCTGCTGAGCGTGAAGTCGTAGGTTTGTAGCCTCTCGAGCATAAAAGCTACCGAGCACAAAGGCATCCGGGCGTAAAACCATAGACTTATAGCCTGCGAGCGTAAAACCGTAGATCTGTAGCTGTCGAGCGTAGAAATCTCCTTAGCATAGAAACCACGAACCTGCTTTGCGTGAAAAACTTTTCGAATTCGCTGACTGTCCGCCTTCTCTAAATAGGCTGACGTAGGACCCAATCATAACCGAATATTAATTAGGGGATTTGGTTCGGGGTCCGAGGAGTCTATCCGAACTCTATATATATCCCAAGTTTCTGAGAGGAAAAAACTTTCCATCCGTCTTCTGCAAGAGAAAGCTTTTGACTATTCGATTTCTTCTCCGTTTCTTCTTTGAGTCTTCAAAGTTTCTAGTAATGGCTTCGAAACAATCCTTTTCCACTAAGGGAAAGAAGGTTGATTCTTCCTCTTATTCTTTCGCTCAAGTGAGAGCGTCTCTGGTTGGACAGGGCAAATCCCATTCTGAGCGGAGCATCCCGCCGACGAGTAGTGCACCCGGCCTGGAAAGTAAAGCTTTTGGGAAAAAGAGAATGACTGAAAATCCTTCGCATACGTTGAACGTGACCGCGCTAGGTCATCTTCTGTGCTGATAGCCTCTTTGAGGAAGATGATGCACGGAGACGTTTCATCTTTTTACGCCCACATTTCTAATGTGTCAGTGTAAAAACTCCATTTTTGCTGTAGTCGAGCGTAAAAGCTTTGATCGCCGAAAACTTGGTGTATACTATTAAAATTTGAGTTTTATGCTTGTGATAAGAGTTCCGGCGTAACAACTCAATTTAATCAGTCCGGCGTAGAGCACGGACCGTATACTGGCAATCTCGAATTTTACGTTTTGGAAATTGATTCCATCGTAAAAGCTCAAGTTTCACAGTCTCGACGTAGAGCACGGACTGTTGATTTTTTTTTTATGGATGTTGCAATTTCTGTAATGTCTAGTTATAGGAACTGACGTATTTCTCTCGTACTTTTGCAGTCAACTTGCATGAGTCTCCGTTGGCTGAGGTGATGGGCTCTGCCGTCGGGATGCTGCACTCCAACTATCTGGAGGATCAGTCGCACGTGATATTTCCTATCTCCGGGCCCCAGTATCCCGAAGGAAGGGCAATTCTGATATCGGCTCAGGGCGAGCGAACGCTGCTGAACTTGATCAACGGGGAGCCCCTAACGTACGTAGACGGGGAACAATACCTGAAGCCGGCTTTCTTTTTCGGGGACATGATTGACAAGCAGTCCCAGACAAAGCCCAAGAGAGAACTCTGGGTTTTTCCTGCCAAGGGTTTGGTCTTGTAACTGCCCAATATGCCGAGAGACTACCCCATCTCGGCCTTCTTCCATGCTACGCATCCCAGGAGGATGTCGTGGACGCTGACTCCTGATCTTCACGGCAGGCCGGGGAAGATCTTTCATCTGAAAGGAGCTGACCAGGGGTCGTTCGTCAGCCGCCCTTTCGGTAATGTGACGGTGTTCAGGGGACTGTACCCGGGCAGTGTCCCGAGTGAAGACAGCTTGGTGATCTAGCCGGTCCAATTACCGACTTTCTGCAATGATTTTATGGGGCACGGGAGAGTATACCCCAAGGTGAACCCTCGGTTCGGTGGGTAGATCACCCCTTCAAACCTTCGATGGGCTAGCTTAGTTGATTGGGCCTTGAAGTATTTTCAGACCAAGTTGGAGAACATCGGTTTGTTTGCAGCTATAAGTTCTACCAGTATTGGGTTACCTCCTAACCCTAACCTGTTCCTGGAACTGATGGAGCGATATATTTTGCTCACCGGGACTTTCGCCACTCCACTGGGGGAGTTGGGATTGGCCCTGCATGAGATGGCAGAGATCTCAAGACTGCCAATGGGGGACACTCCAAACAAAGAGTATGTTTCCACGAACCGGGAGCTGGGGGGTTCAGACCCTCGGGTAGTGGAAGTGTACCAGGAGTTGATGTGCCACTACCTCGCTTGTACCGCTTTTTATGATGAGCCCTCAGATTTGGCTCACATCAGCAAATGGACGTCCTACCTCTTCTTTCACCGGTCTAGGACTGCTAAGCCGGAGAAGGTATTGAGGGCAAGGATCTGCCTGTGAATCCTCTGAGCGTGCTTAATGCTCTAGTAGTCGACGATCTCATAGTGGATGCTGGGGCTCCGGACCGGTTCCTCGACGAAGGGACAGAAAAGTATCCTGAAGGCACTAAGGCCTATAGTTATTTGAGGCGCTGTCGCAGGCCTTTGTCCAGGGAGGCTCAACTGGCTGGCTTTCTCTCTAAATGGCTGCGCCGAGTAGTAGTACCTGGCGTCGCATCTGCGGACCGCATTTACCGCAATACGCTATGGCCTGTAGTGTGTCTGGTGTTCGGGGCAAGACTGGCTTGCTCCCTGCCATGGTGTGCCATATACAAGCTGGCCTGAGGGCCATGACTGACAGGCTGCTCGTCTATGAAATTCAATATGATAGCTTTCCCAGGATAGAATTACCATACCTGTATTTGATGGGGTGGTTAATTCTCCATAACCCCCGGGTGATGTCTCCCGGTTCCGGCAGTAGTTCGGGGGGTAGTTTCTTGTTGAACTACCAGAAGTCTTCCTGGAACGTGAACAAAGTTATAGACTGTCGGCGGGCGCTAGGCTTCAGTCATAGTTGGAAGGTTTTCTGCACCGTCCCTTCTGTACATCGTAATCAATCGGAGATTAGGCTCGAGGATTCGGGTAGAGAGAAGACCATTCTTTCTCCAGAAGCTTTTAATTGGTTGGTCTGTATCAGACCATCCCATATGTTGTACAGAAGCGAAGATCATTGCTTCTTGGAGCCCTACTTGCCTAGTCGGTTTGCCCGACAGTTTGGGTATGATCAGTTGCACGTGGGCAACGTCGTCACCAGCTTCAGGTCCAAAGGTGGACTCATTGATGGAGCGAGAAGATGGCGATATTTTATCATAGGATGTACTGGGGCAATTTTTACTATGCCCGTCATTACACTCTCCACGGAGCTGCGTATCCTGCATTCGTATGCCCAGTTCTATGTGGCAACGAACACCTTCCATCGCAATTTTGATATACATGGAAGCTTTAGGGTGCCCTCTTTCAAGCCTGGGGGAAGAGTTGAACTCCCCTCGGTTTCTTCCGACGAGGGTGAGGAGTCCGTTACCCCGGATGAGCCTCTGGTGTCGGTCCCTAGGGGTGAAGTACCTCCGCCTGCAGGGGATTTGGTAGTTCCTGGGAAGCGAAGGGCTCCTTCTCCCAAGGAGACTTCCCCTCGTAAGAGGAAGAAGAAGATGGTAAATCGTCCTCTCCGGATTCCTGGCATTGAGGCTCCTGGAGGTGAGCTTGCATCTCCCCGCGTTAGGAACGATTCTTTGATTGGAGGTTCCTCGCCTTTTAGAGAGGGACCTTCTACAGTTATGGCTGGTGGTGCCGGAGAATCTCAGCTGGACGTTGGTGTCGCGGCTATTGCTTCAGGTAGTAGAGCGAGGTCGCCTTCGGGGCTGAGTATAATAAAGTTCCGTATACCTCTAGCTGGATCGGCATCGGGAGGGACTTCTGCCGCGTCTGCGAGCGCACCTATCGCAATTCCAGCCGATGAGCCTCGGTTGGATTTTGAGGAGGACTTGGAAGACTATTTGTCAGCTTCTGTTAGCAGACCCCTTTCTCCAGGTATGATAGCTTGCCTAGCATCATTAAGAAATGATTTAGCTATACAGGCTGCGGATGCGACATATATGCCGTCGGCCATGGGTAAATATCGTCTTTTATTCCTCTTCTTTAGGAAAATTAATATTATGTTGATATTAACTTCCTTTTGCCTTCTTTTCAGGGGAAGATCTCTTCGGGGAGGGTGATGTAGATGCGTCCTTCGGCTCTGTGTCAGGTCCTGGCGGTGACACGGAGGTACCCAATTTTGAAGAGGAGACATCTTCGGGTGCTGGCTTGCTTATCGAGGTGACTCCGATATCTCAAGAGGAGGACGAGCCTGTTATTGCGACAGTGCCTCTTTTGAGCACGCCGGTCACTTCGTCCGGTATTGGCGATTCTTCTTTCATCGCACCTCCTGTTGAGGTGACGGCCGTGGCGACATCGTCTGTGGTTATTCCTGGAGGGAAAGTCGCCACGATCGCGGATACTCCTCGCGTTCATGCTGACCTAGTTGCGCTGACCGAGCAGTACACCGGCATCTTCTATACCACTTTGAGAATGCTAATATCAATGGTGTTGGCGAAGAAGCTGGACTTTGCATCGTTGAAGAGATCCTCTCGGTTCTCGATAGAGGCAATCAGGGAATTCGATGATACCGGGGTAGCTGACGCGCTGGAGGCGATAGTTAATGGTTTGGAGCAACCCATTAACGAATACCTACAGCTAGCTCGAGGCAACATTAAAGCTCTGGTCCAGGCCAGATACGACTCCTTGACTGCGCATCTTGTTGAAAAGAAGGAAGGTCTGAATAAATTCATCGAGACTAACCAGCAGGAGATAGACAAAGAAAAAGTCGTTTTGGAGGAGACTATCGCCCTTCAAACGAAGTGCCAGGCCGAGCATGACGGCAATGTAGCGAGGGTCCGCAAACTGGAGACAAAGCTTGCTCAGGCAAAGGAGTGGGCTTCTCAATCGTCGAAAGGTCTAGATGTGATGAATGGCCGACTGGTCGCAGCACAACAGAACTTGGCGAGTGCAGGAGTCACCCGTGCCGGTTTCCTACGAGCTAGAGCCGAACTGTCCCTCCTGCTAGATGACGAGGCACGGTTGGAGCGGGTCCGCGCTGATGTCTTGGATTCCAGGACTGAGAGGATGGCCGTACTGGCGTAGCAGCTTCGCGACCTGACCGCTCCCCCTTCATGATGTACTTTTGCTTTTCAATGTACTTTCGCTCTTTTCAGGGAATAATAAAAAGGCTTTTCATCTGACTTTGTGGACCCATTATTTCGGAATATAAATGACAGGTTTGGGTGAAAGTGATATTAGAGGTGGTATGGACGTGATATACTTTTGTTAAGCTTTAGCAGAGCATATCTATTCAGAGGTCATGTGGACATGATAGAATATGATCCAACTAGTTTCGTTTTGGAAGTAGTTTTGTCAGAATGAGGTCCTCGCCATATTCCACTTAAGCAGAGGAGGTTTAAGCATAGTACCTTTTCAGGAATTTGCCATTGATAGGAGCCATTAGCAGGTCTCCATTAGGCCGGGCTAACCTGTAAGCGCCGTTTGAGAACGTTGTCTCGATTACGTAAGGGCCTTCCCATTTGGGCTGGAATTTGCCTTTACTCCTGTGAGTAAGAATCATCGACCTTCTTACAGCCAAAACTAGCTCGCCGACTTTGAACACTCTTTCCTTTACTTTTTGATTAAAAGTTTTAGAAATGCGTGCTTCGTAGAGCGCGATGCGCTGCTGAGCTTGGAGGCGTTTCTCGTCTAATCTTTCTAGCTCTTGAAGCCTTAACATGTCATTCTTTTCTTGAGTTAACTCATTAGCCACGGCTATCCTGAGTGACAGAATTTGAATCTCGATGGGGAGAACTGCTTCACTCCCGTAGACCAATGAGAATGGCGTCCAACCTGTCGGTGCTCGTACCGTGGTACGGTATGCCCAGAGACATTCTTCCAGGTTCTTATTCCAATCTCTCTTATTCGAAGAGACGAACTTCTTTAAGAGTTTGATAATGGTTTTGGTGAAGGCTTTCGCCAACCCATTAGTAGCTGGATAATATGCCGTGGAGGCCACATTTTGTATCCAATTTTTATCGTAAAACCGGTGAAATGCTTGGCTGATGAACTTAGGCCCATTGTCATGGATTATCCTTCGGGGAACCCCAAAGCGATAAATGACGTGATGCTTGATGAAGCTGGTCACATTAGATATATTTACCTCAGCAAGAGGGATCGCCTCTGCCTATTTAGAGAAATAATCCGTGATGGAAAGTATGAACCGGTAACCTCTGAAAGAAGACGGGTGAATAGGACCGATGATATCCATACCCCATGCTTCGAAAGCCCAGGATGCAACCATAGGATATAGATGTTCGAACGGTTGATGTATGAAGTCTGTATGAACCTGACAGGCTCTGCATCGTCTGACATACTGGATTGCGTCTGCGATCATAGTGGGCCAGTAATAGCCCATTCTCCTGATACGATCCTGTAGCTTAGGACCGGGTTGATGCGCCCCACACACGCCGTCATGAGCTTCACGGATAATCCGTTGTGCTTCATCACCAGAGAGACATCATAATAATAGCCCGTCGTAAGACCGACTATATAGGCATTGTGACGATGCGTCAAAGTAGAAGCGTAACAATCGTCTTTTGACAGATATTGCTTCTTTAGGGTCCTCCGGCAAGATTCTGTTTGCTAAGAAATCTATAAAGGGACTTCTCCAGTCTCTCCTGGGCGGATCTGCGTCCACCGTGTAGCTATGTTCTATGTGAAAGTTATTTTTCATACAGAATAAATCTCTGTTAAGAAGGATTACCGAATTCTGCCTTCTTATAGGAGTAGCTAAATCTGCAGCTAGACTTGCTAGGGCATCAGCTTTCAGATTCTGAGATCGAGGTACATGCTCAAGGAAGAATCCCTTGAATGTCATGGCTATCTCGACCGTTGCTCGGTGATAAGGGATGAGGTCGGAGGGTGATGAGCCGTCTTAAAAAGAGGAAAAGATATCCTTATTCAATTTGGAAGTCGTAAGGGAGGTGGCATACCCTAACCCAAAACAGGTTTGTTGATAGTGGGGATTGCCGAGCAGCGGTATTCGTCTGCCTTTCCCGCAGTTGAGACCTGGTTCCATCCTCAAGTTGTAACCCATAT
This sequence comes from Iris macrosiphon, assembly GCA_036927795.1. Lineage (NCBI taxonomy): Eukaryota > Viridiplantae > Streptophyta > Magnoliopsida > Asparagales > Iridaceae > Iris > Iris macrosiphon. Next base: position 66,822,354 of record JAYESA010000006.1, on the reverse strand, counting down.
TTTGCATGATCCTCAAGGCTTGCGGGTTGTACCTGTGAACTTGCATTTTACCAGCTTCGTCATCGAAGGAATCCTCTTGTATAGTCTGTTCGTTGCGCATGCGGCCGAAGACTATTGAACGCTGACCGTCGCGGGCAGGTGGAACAATGAAGATAGAATCCCCAGGTAGTCCATATGTCGTGGTAACATTGGATGATGACGCCACTTCCCATATGTACGTATGATAGGAATCTATAGATGCCAAAAAATTTTGTGCTATAGGCTCTATATCGTCATAGGGAGAGGGTTCCTGATTTGGAATCCAAGCGTCGATATACTGGAAAAGAGGTCCATTGTTATTATCAGAAACCGTATTCCTGGTTGCATTTACATCACTCGGCTGCTTGTTGTACCGAAGGTTGATGATTAAGGGCGGAGGCTTCTGGTTCAGAGTGATCACTAGAGGATCACCCCCTTTCCCTGACCTGGTCTTGTTCAGGTGGATAGCCATAGGCTTTGTGGCTTTTGGACGGGTAGTCCTTCCTTTCACCTTGATTGAAAGAGGTTGCTTGGCAGAAGGTTCTTCAGGCTCCCGGTGGTATTCCTTCTCTGCTTGGGCTGACACCTCTTTCGTGTAGTCTTGAGAGTATAACACGGCGTCGGAGTAGTAGGATTCTACTCCTTTAAACGGGTTTAGTTCAGCAACCTCCGTTTGTACTGTCCCTTGGGCGTCTACATATTTGAAGCATTGATGTAGAGTCGAAGGAACGATGTTGTGGTCGTGGATCCATGGTCTTCCCAGCAGGATGTTGTAGGACACCTCTGAATCGATGACGTAGCATGTAGCCACCGATCTGAGGTTGCCAATCTTGATCCTTAGGCAAAATTTTCCCAACGGCTTACTTCTTCCGGCGTTAAAACCCATGATAGTAGTGGTGGTGTAAGCCAGTTCGCTGGTAGGAATCCTTAGCGGTCTGAGCAGACTATAAGGAATGATGCTGATTGAGGATCCCGGATCTATGTGAATCCGGGCGACCTCTATGGAACCGACGTACCCGGTGTGGTAGAGGGGTCTGTCATGCCTGTTATGTTTTAACCGCATATCGTCTTGAGTGAAAGTGATATTTGGGACCACCTCCATCACACTGTGGCATCGGGGACACGCTGTGGGTTCTTCGTCGGGGGACTTGAGTCGGGTCAAGTATGTATCCACCTGCATCAATGCCTCACTCAGGGCTAGACGAGTGTCTTGGGAGAGCCTTAGTAGCTCGAAGATGGACAACCTGGCCGGTGTATTAGCCAGTTGGGCCAAGATGTCAAAGTTGTACGACTTCTCTAAACCTTTGTTTTTAATATTTTTCACAGGTTTATCGAAGCGCACTTCTTTTTGCTTGAAGGACAGGACTCTGGTACGGCGGGCTCTGGTTCTGAAGGCTTGGCAGCTGAAGCGTCTGCAGGTGCATCTTCCTGACTTGCTCCGTAGTCCTTGAGGTAAGCCTTCCCTGAACGGGTTGTTGTGGCCAAAACCTCATCTTTGTCTGATGTCGAAGAAGTTGCAACCATATGGCAGGGCTTGCATTTGGAGTTCTTCCTGGACTTAGCCTTAGTAGCATTAGTCTCTTTTTCGAGCTCCGACACGAAGTCTGGGTGAACCCACATAATCTCGCCTCTCTGGGTAGTTAGGGGTAACAGGTCGTAATTTTGACCCCTAGCCGGAGGAAGATTAACGATGTTCATCGTTGTCCGGGAAATAGGTATAACACCGTCCGGTACTTCTTAGGGAGGCAGATTGCCAAATTGCAGAGAGATCATGTTGGTCGTGACCGTCTTCTCGCTATTGTGCAGAGTGATGGCTTTAGCATCGATCAGCTCTTGGATCTTCCTTTTCAGTATGTAACACGCCTTTGTTGGGTGGTGTACGTACCTATAGAAGATGCAGTACTTGGGGTTGTTGGCACTGCCGACTTCACTAGGCCGCCTCTCCTCCGGAAGGGTGATCTTGCCACTTTTGACGAGACACTCGAATATACTCGGAATATCGTCGTTGTCGAAAGAGTATACTTCGACGGGCCAGGAAGTCCCGGGTTTCGTTTGCGCGGTTACCGCAGTCTTCTATCTGGACGTATTGATTGCCAGATATTCTTTTCCTTTAGAACTGCGAGGATGGTCGCCGTTGGGGGATGACCTCTTACCTCTGTCAGAGGTAGAGATCATGATGCCATTGTCGCGCGCCTTGCGACTGTTGTCCTCGGCGGCTACCGCTGAAATGATGAACGAGGGCCAATCATGGAACTGATATGGTCCTATAAACACCGAGATCACGGGAAGAAGGTTCTTCCTGCAAATGTCTACCAATGCTGAGTTTGGAACTCCTGGAGGCATCTGTAAAGTGGCTTGGCAAAAACGTTCGATGAAGGTGCGAACGTCCTCCTTCTCCCTCTGCTTGACTTTGATGAGAGAGGACATAAACATGTCCATTCCTCCCTCGTAGAATCGTGTGAAGAATAAAGCCTTGAAGTCTTCGAAGGAAGTAATGCAGTTGTCCGCCAGGCTGCGGTACCACTGGTAAGCTACTCCCGAGAGACAGCCCTTGAACACCCGGGTGAGGAGGGCGTCATTCCCTTGTAGCAACACCGTCATCATACTGAAATAGTTCATGTACTGACTTGGTGATATTTTTCCCTCGAACAGGGCCATGGTCTGAGGTTTGTACCTCGGAGGAAAAGGGACCTCTTCCCAGATAGCTGGGTATGGCTGGTTGATTCCCAATTTCTTAAGCTGATCTTTGTGCTTCAAGGCATCAAATTAGGCTTTCAACTCCCGCACTGCTTGCATCAGATTTTCAGCTGGTATCGAGACCACGGAATAGTACGGTGTCGGTTGTATCGTGACTCCCGCAGGAGGTAGTACCTTCTCTGAGTAAGAAAGTGAAGGACCAGCTGACTCTTGATCTAGAGCAGGCTCTTGGATTATGTTGGATGGTGGTAGGTCCACCCCCACGCGTATCTGAGTAGGCGGGACCGATGTTTGAGCCATAACTGCTGCCTGTTGAGTTAGAATTATTTGGTGCATGTTCTCCATCATGGATTGTATTTGTTTCAGAGATGTCTCTAGTGTAGTAATGCGTTGCTCAGCGTTCCCTGATGGAGAGGCTTCCTCGTGTTCATCTCCAATGGCATAAACTCCCATCTCCCTGGGCGTCATTGAAGGATGAGTATAGGTCGCTGCAGAAGTTGACTCTATACTCTCAGTATCTGATTTGGGAGACTGATGACCCCTAGCATCGGAATCAGAAGAGCACGAAGTCAGTTGTTGTGACTTTGAACGAGTGTTCTGGAACACCCCAGCTTCGGTGTCCCTAAGGAGCATGTTGAATTTCCTTCGGCTCGGAGTTCTAGAGGACGGACGTCTTGATCCTAAGCTTCCTCCAGGTATATGTGAAGCCATGTTCACCGAAGCATGCATGGGCTCTTCTTCTAGGAAAGATGAAGAGTAGCTCAGCCGGTCTAAAACCGGCCATTTTGCTTTAGAACAGCAACAATTAATTACAATCCTGTGACTATTACAATAGTGCTCGCTAGGAGGCGTAATAGCCAATCTGGAAGATCCCCCCTCCTTGCATTTTTGGATTAGATACTTACGCAGGTCAGGAGGAGTTTCAGAAGAAGAAGATGATGGCTTGTGCCTTCTGTTCCCATTGGTGGGTGTACGGATGATGGGAGCCATAGTCTTCCCTGTGCCACCCGTATACAACAGGTTGGCCATCTGGGTGGTGGATAATCCCCGGGGAGGTTGTCTTTCCGCCACTGGAGCCTTCTTTACGCTTAGGGACTTCGCCTGGCATAATTTGGAGCTTCGCTCTGGTTGACGTAAAGCTGAGGATGTCCTCAGGCGGCCATCAGCGTCTCGCGTAATTCGGAGGGCGTACAGATTGTTTCCTTGCTGGCGTAAAGGCCGAGAAGTTGAGTAGTCCGCCGCTTGCTTTCCCTTGCGGAGATCACAGGGATCATCTGGTTCTCCGTAGAGGTCAGATATTATTTTACGCGTGGAGCGTGTCTTGTACTTCTGAGAAGTTTTATCTATTCTGCCGGGGATGGGAGACTGAATTTCACGCGCAGAGCACGAAGTATACTTCTGGGTTAGCGCTGAGGCTTTATCAGAAGTTTTGTCTATTCTGCCAGGGACGGGAGACTGAATTTCATGCGCAAAGCGCGGAGTATACTTCTGGGTTAGTGCTGAGGTATTGCCTGAAGTTTTGTCGGTTCTGTCAGAGACAGGCGACTGAATTTTACGCACAGGGCGGGGAGGGAGCAATGCTACAACCTCATTGGTCGAAGAGATCGAAGAGATCGGAGAATCCACAGGAATGGTAGTGGATGTCTTGGGCATCCAGACCTTACACAGCTTCCTGTTATTTTGGACAGAGAGAGAGTGAGAGCTGCTCCTTGTTCGGAGCATATCTTCGTAGGCAGACTGGTCGAACTGGACGACTAGTGTCTTGTTCACGGATCCCGCGGATACCGCATCATGTTGAGCAATAGCTTCCTCATCAGAAGAGAAAGATGTCCCCAGCAGAGTCGCCATCTTGTTTAGGATAATAAACGAAAAAAGATTTGATGAATGCGAAAAACGAGATCTTGTGCGAAGACCCGCCCATCTTTTATGTTTACAAACAAGATTGTACAAATTTGATCCTACACGAGGATGTCTAAGTAAAATTTATTTAAGCTAGGTGAATATTGCAATAGGTGTCTGATCTGCAGTCGATCACTTTTGCCCTTGGACCACACGATGTTGAAGAAGTGCCGTGGAAGACAGGTAGGAAGGTTGCTAAAGAGGGTGGATGTCCGATGCCAAAGTCGTCGATCCCTTCTTTTTGCCTGAGCTCTGGATTCTTCTCTATCTCCCTCTCTCTCTCGATCGTTGGATCTGGTACTGTATCTCTTGATCAGTTTTCAGACCTAACCTCTTCGACCCTCCAATTTGTTGACATTTTTCTCTGTTGATAGAGGTCTCTATTTATAGAGTTTTAGTGACAGTGACCACTCAGTCAGTGTAAAAACCGAGTAGTGGAAAGTATAACACCCTTTTACACAACGGTTAAAATAACTAATGCCTGCGTATAGATGATCTTTTGAATGAGCGTGTGATACGGGTCCAACTAAGGGACAAAATGCCTATAACTGGTACGAAGATCACGGCATAGAAGCCACGTAGGTAGGTATCCCTCGTGTAGAAGAGGTTAGCATAGAAGCCAATGTCTGTCACCATGGCATAGAAGCCAAATAGTTATCAAACCGGCATAGAAGCCGAATAGACGTAGAAGCCGAGTAGGCGTAGAAGCCGAGTGGTCATAGAGGCCGAGTGGGCATAGAAACTGAGTGGTCATAGAGGCCGAGTAGGCGTAGAAGACGAGTGGTCATAGAGGCCGAGTGGGAGTAGAAGCCGAGCAGGCACCGAAGCTGAATAAGTGTAGAAGCCGCTGCGTAACGTGCCAGAGTGATGATGTGGACGTCTTAGCTGGAATTACGACTCTTGGAGATAATCTGATCTCTTGCATTAAATGCAGAGATCTGCCCCCATCCTTCAATCCTGTGCGAAGAGTAACCGCTGTCGTGTCAGTCTGTTCGTCTTCTACGGAGCGTAAGGAGCTCACGTTTGCCAGTATAAAACTAGGCAGCGTATTCCCTTGTATACGTAGGAGCAGCTCTCGCAAAGGGGATGTCACTAAACGACGGTTCGGTGACATTTAATCAAATCTCCTGCATTAAATATGAAGATCCGCCATCATCTTGCGCATTAAATACAAAGGCGTATTTTGAAGGTCTGCCATCCTTCTGTGCATCAAACGCAGAGACGTGCCTCAGGCATCTGTCAGTATTCGGCGCATTAATTGCAGAGACGTGCCTTGAGGACCTGTCACCACCCTGTGCATTAAATACAGAGACGCACCTCGAGTCCCGTACGGAGTATAGCTATTGACATGGCAGGCGGTTTGTCTTCCGCGGAGCGTAAGGAGCTCTCATCTGCCTATATAAAACTAGGCAGCGTATTCCTCTGTGTACGTAAAAGCGGTTTACGCAAGGAAAATGGCAGTAAATGACAGCCTGGGTTGCAGTGCCGCGCCATTATTATAGCTGTCGCTTGGGTAGTCGAGCAGTATCCCTTTGTCAGAAGTCAAAACGTCAGGTTCACTGCAGAATCTGACAAGTTCAATGCAGGACTTGACAGGTTCACTTCGGAGAATACGAAGCGTCCCTTGTACACTTCAATGCTGCATTGAAAGAGGATGAGTTTTATGCCATAAAGGCGATGAATTACCTTGTTTATGCTAAAGTAGCCTGTACATACTGCCCAACGCGGATGGTCCTTGAGCCTATATTTTACGCTGTGCTTTGGCGGAGAAGCTCTGTTTATACGTTGAAGGCTCTGAAGTCCTCTGTTTTACGCTGCTTTGCATCAATATGATGCGTAGAGCTATCCAGCGTATTTTTCATGCTTCTACACCAGCCACATGGAAGACTCGGCCGCATATTGCATTGGCTGCATAAGAACGTTGTCTTCTCCAGACAACAAGTTCAACCATGGCGGAAAAGATCCAAAAATCCAAAATAAATAAATTCTAAAAACTTTATTTTAACTCTGAATCAAGTGAAACAAAAGCCAAAATGCTCGAAATAAAGTGCTCCATCAACCACAAAAACTATTTTTTCTGAAATAGCATGTTTTAATAGATCAAAACAAAGAAAAACTTTTGAAACCCATGAAAACCCTAACTTTAAAGCTCAGATCTACTCAATATCGTTCATCAAAATCAAAAACTCCAAGAACTAAAACTAATAAGAATATCAAGGAGAACATTTTCCATCAAACATATTTGAATTTACTAATCATATAAAAATACAAAAATCTATGGCTTTACCACTTTGAGCAAGATGTAAATGCCTTGGTGGACGAACAAACCTTTTCCTAAAACCAAGTCTAGGGATAGGGCTTAGGGTTTCTGTCAAGGGAAGCTCTTGAGGGTAAGAGAAAGAAGAAAGAAGAAGGGAAGTAAAAATAAGAAAGAATGAGAGAGGAGAGAGAGAACAATATAAATATATAATAAGTGGAGAAATAAGATTAGCCCTAAGATTAAATCATGACACTCTCCAACCAAATCTCAATCATCCAAAATAGGCTTAGTGGTTCCAAGAGTGAACCGGGTCTGGTATCCATCTTGTATACGGGTCCTAGCATAGGTCCATGGCAATATCCAAGGTGTTCACTACTAGTCTCGGGTAGTCTCTGACAATAAATAAAAGTATAATTAAATAAATATAACATATTTAACAGGAACCAACATGTAAATACAGTATGAATACATCTACAGGAAAAATTTTAAATATCACAAATTCAAGAATACCAAATCTGGGAATGGGTGTGACATTTACTAATAATTTGTAACTTGACTCGACTATTGGTATCTATGCTGATACACTTACTACGTGTTGTGTTCCTACATTCTAAGTGTCTCTACGTGATTATGTTATATATTTTATACGGAGGTATGCCTATGTACTAAGCGACATGTGATATAATCAAACTCCTCCAACATGGACATGATAGTGGGTCAATAACCAAGTGTGGCTAGGTTTCGTTTGACTGTTGCATCACGCTGGGGTGAATCCAAATTAAACTGCAAAGTGATAAAGTAAATTCATATCTAGCGTGCCCGTACTACGGTATAACATGTAAGGGGAGTAACATGTGACTACGCCATATGATTTTAGCTAACCGTAGGGTTAACTAGGCAACTAAAACATGTAGAACATTGGGAGAGACAGAATCTCGAGATCGTGCTTAACTATCCACCCTAAATCATTATATGGAGAGTGAAGGTTGGCCCCCATGGATATTATTTAAATCCTCATTAGTTGATGGCAATATTCGACTATTATATTGTACTATGTGTTCTATGCGATCTTAGCATAGTGGCCTTATGAGGGACCGGTGCATACTACTATGTGCTATGCGACTATTCATGGATCGGCTAGCCCCTGCTAGAACATAGTTCGATCTGAGGATTCCTATTATATGCATAATACCTCTGGGATAACCCAGACTCCACCTAGTAAATCGTATAAGTGATTTGTCGATTATTTAACTGGGCTTGTTTGTGTATTGTATCAGCTATCAAATAGTCTAGGGACATGGACTATCATGGTGTGATAGTTTAACCCTTATCCTCATTTGGTTATAGGGTTAGATTATTGGGTCATGATAGGATATGAACCGAAATGAGACAGAACTACATATATATGTATCTATTTCATAACCTGGTTTTATTTCTTCATTCGTGCTTTCTTTGTGGTACTTGCTATTTGGGTTCTAACCCCACTGGTTTTGAATGGCCAGGTTTAGAGAAAAATTAGTGGGTTTCTTCTTTCTTGCTCGTTATTGCACATTTTACTTATTTTGGGCGTTTAACCATCAGCACTTGTAAAACCCCTAATTTTAAAACGTATTAATTATTTAATTAATTATTTAATTTATTTATAGTGTTTATTAGTTAATTAGAAGATATAGAATTATGGGATTTTTATTTCTAGGTAAATATGCATCAGAGGTTTTACGGAGGAACTATTATTTTACCTTAATTTATTTTATGTAGGTGACCTTGTGGACGGTTGATAGATTAATTGTGTACACTAATATAATTTTCTGGAATTTTATGTATATATATATATGTGTGTGTTTATATATATATATATATATATATATATATATATATATATATACAAGTAGTTTATTTAAAAAGAATAAAAGAAATAAAAGACTAGAAAAAAAATGAAATGAAAAGAAAAGAAAAGAAAAGAAAAACAAATAAAACCCTAAACCCCTTAATAACCAAACGTAAATCCACTTAGAAAACCCATACCCGCTTAAACCTTCCCAAACCCACGACCATAATTTCCTAAGCAGTAGCAGCAACAACACACCAGACACGTGCGGGTTTTCTCCCCCGCTTTAGGCTCATCTCCTTATATATATATATATATATATATAGAGAATAAGGGAGGTGAGATGGCACCTCACTCCCAAAACAAGGGTGGCGGTGACGTGGCACAATTTCAACCACACATTTCATAATTGGCAAATTGCACTTAACCCCCTCCCCTCTTTTGTGTGGTTGTGATTGTGCCACATCACCGCCACCCTTGTTTTGGGAGTGAGGTACCACCTCACCTCCCTTATTCTCTCTATATATATATATATATATATATATAAAATTTATATTAAACCCTAAACCTAATCCCTACCATCTCCACGACCCTGCGACCGCGCCGACCATCGGAGACACCAACGCCGCCGAACGGAAGCCGCCCGCCGCCGTTCGTGCTGCGTCCGCACAAGCGCGCGCCGCACAGAATCTGCCAGCAACTTACCCCTGTTCCCGTGCAGATTCTCGCCTCCTCGTCGACCAAATTCAACCCTGTCTTCACTGGTATGTTCACGACCTATCTCTCTTCCAACTCTGTGTATTAGTTCCCATCGAACAGCGCTAAACCCTAGACGAAAATTGAGCCCAAGTTGGAGAAAAACCACGTCCTTTAATTTCAGAAAAACTATTAGAATCACCCCTGTTTAAAGACTCGTATCTCCCACCACAGAGATCCAAACTTCGATTTTCTTTTTGCTATGTGAAGGCCATATAACCGAGATTATTTCCTTTCAATTATATTATTTTATTTGGTGTTATATATAGAATTAAATTAGGTTAAAAACCCATAAAAACTTGTTTTCGAAACACAAAAATTTGTGATACGGAGCGCGCCCCACCAAACGGGGCTGCCCCGTCGCATACCAATTGTACCGAAAGGCACGTATGGTATGTCCAAACGTGTGGATTTTCGCAGAAACTGATTTGGATATGTGTGCGCATCAAAATTAACCCGTATTCGCGAAGAATCCATGTATCGCGACTTTTGCAAAATACTACACCATTTAGTAGTATAACGCTGGTCCTGTGACCCAAGCTTTATACGATTCTGAGACAGTTGACCAAACTGCCTGTTTTATGGGCCCTATGGTTGACTTTTTGGGCAAAATTGTGTTCGGGTCACCGGAATCCAAAATTGGACGTACCATTGAGTTCGTATTGACGTTTAGAATTGGTTTGACCTATAATTTGTCCCTTTTAGAGACCTTTATCCCTGGTACACTTTTTGGTGCAAAGTGGGCCACATATAGACCCCACTTTGACCCAAAATTATCGTTTTGCCCCTGTGTCCAAATTGGACGAAAGGGTAGTATTTTTTAGCTATTTTGCTTATTCTAGGAATGTTGGTGATGTTTATTTCAGCATCCGGAGACGTTCATTCTGAGGCCATAGTTTCTGATCCTGTGTGCGTGACTCCTGGATGTTATACTTTGCAGCTCTCTTGCCAGGCAAGATTCCTTGCCAAATTGCTTACATTACTTTGCATGCTTATTATATTTTTATATATTTATTGCATGTGTTTTTTTTTCATTTATTACTATATATTATATATGTTGACACATACTTGACACCTAGTATCATGAGAGAGGAGGACAATCATTAGGCGTATGGGATATAAACACTTTGGTAAACCGTAGTATCTAGCACAACTATGGTAGTGTGTCACGCTGGTCGCTACTCTCGCGGTATGTCAATTTCTGGAGTCACGCTGGTCGCTACCCCCGTGGTATGTCGATTTCTGATGTCCCTGAGGTGTGTGTGAGTTGTGAGATTTAGATCGAGTAGCCTACCCATGCCCATATGTCAAAAAGTTATCCTCATTATGCATTTCATATAGATTGTCTTGTACAGCGTACTTATATATTTTTACCTATTATGTCTGTTTACTGTATTCAAATTGGCATGCTTTTATGTATCTTGTTACGTCCCTCTGAGGACCTGGTCCCTTTCTAGGTGTAGACGATCTTGACTATTCGCAGGAGCACGGATCAGGACTTGCTACATACTTCTTTCGAGGAGGTCTTCTCTTCGAGTCTCATGGTTCATTAGATGTACCTATTTTGTCTCTCTTATATTCTAGTTAGCAGTGGATTTGTTTCCACCCGACTATCATTCTCTGATACTTCATATTGAGATTCAGTTATATAGTAGATTGGTTATTTATTTCTATTTGATTCTATGGATGAGATTTAGTTATGCCCTGTGACTTGTGATAATTATATACCACTTATGAATTATTGTTCATATTACAGCATACGTGTGTATTATGGTTTCTATATATTGGAGTTTCCATATACATACGGATGGCTTGCTTACGTATTCTTAGTCCTACGTATTTTGGGACTGGGGCGTGACAGCACTTGTTAGCCATAAATATGGACATTTAGTTTTTTAAATGATTATAATTAATCAGACTACAGTTGATCATGGTCATGTACTTTTGCTACTCTATCAACTTCCTTTTTTGTACAGTTGGGTTCCAGAATATTATGGCAGGGTGTTTGGGACACCATACTTCCTTGTCATACATGTTCTATGTTTAATTTTCTTACTTGACTGATTGAGATAATAGATGTATTGTGTGACCCTAAGTGACTTGCTTGTAGTATGTACCCCCTTGTCAAGTTACAGTCGTGACTGCCGAATGACGTTCTATACCTTGTATGGGGGAGCTTGTCATGTCCTTCTCTGTATTTCGATACTAGAGCATGACAAGGTTTTAGTGGTAGCCTATGTAGGTCTGTATTTTAAGACTTGCAGGGTGTTATCATCATAGGAGTCTCAATCAAACCTGTGCCTTTGAAATCCTAAATTTGATTTTCTCGAAGCCTTGTTTGACTATAAATCAATTATTTCCTTTATCCTTCTCATCATGTTCTTGATATTAATTGTCCTTTTCTTTAAGTCTTCTTCAGTTGCTGGAGCAGCAGACATGGTCGGACATGGCTCTCCTGGGCAACAACGGGAGGTAGCACATGTTCAAAGTCAGATTCGGGTAGAGCCAGTAATTGAGCAAGCCAGCCTAGTGGAACAAGAAGTTGGACATATTGATCAACCAAACCCTGAGATCCCCGTATCCCCAGTAGTACCAGCAGTATCAATGGTACTTGACACCCCAACATTGCTAGAGATCCTCCGGGGAATGATGACTATACAATAACACCAGATGGTGGTACAATAGTATCAACAGTTTCAATAACAAGAGAAAAATGTATTATTGAGTCAAGGTTTACATACGACTCTGGAAAGAGGCGGGAGGAATAATTTGGGGGTATCGGTTAGATTTTGTTGACTTAACCGAAGGTACTTCGATGGCATGGAGGAAGCCATCATAGCAGATGCCTAGTTGCAAGATATTGAGGTTAATCTGGCCACAGCAAGGTTTCCAACGGATGAACAAGTTGATTAAGTTCGATTACAGCTTCAAGATCTTGCCCGTGACTGGTGGACGTCAGTAGAGGTTGACTTGAGGCATCCTATCTTTTGGAACAGTTTTAGGGCTTGATTCTGGGCCAAGTACTTTAGAATCTTTGCACAGTATAAGCTCCAATAAATGTTTATCAATCTCAAGCAGGCCTATAGAACAATAGATAGATATGCAGCAGAGTTCTGCCGACTGAGTAGATTTATCCCGACTATGGTAGCTACAGAGTCGGATAGAGCGATAAGGTTCCAGCAGGGGATTCACCTGGAGATTCTATAGCTGGTTGAGGGACACAGCTACCAGACATATAAAAAAGTATTGATAGCAGCTCGAAGGCACGAGCTTACCATGCAGAGATTGTCGGCAAGGACAGGAGGCCAGAAGAGGTCTTATGCTCAAAGTGGAGGAGGAACTAGAGGAGTACCTCAGACGTCAGTACCATCACCTGGCGTTCGCATCAATGACTCAGTACCGAGGAGGGTAGCAGTTTCAACGGTTATAGTACCGGCTCAGCAGCAGCCGAGACAGCAATAACAGCAACAGCGCAGGAAGTACCGATGGATTGCACTTACTGTGGCAAGGAAGGTCATACTAGAGATGTGTGTAGGGCAGCCAATGGGTTGTTTATAAGGTATGGCAGTCCAGATTACCGGATTGCCATTTGTCCGATGATGCAAAGGCCAGGAGCGCCAGTCCAACAGTTACCAGCGCTACCAGCACCAGGGGCAGTCCAGTAGTGAGGGCCAGCAATAGCAGTGAGGCTATTAGCTCAGCGTCCGCTATCGATGCAAACTCAGATGTACCAACAATAGCAGAATCAGCAAAAGGACCAACACAGGCCACAACAGCGTATCCAAGGAAGGCAACAGGGAGGAGCCCAGTAGGACCAAGGGCAAGCCTTTACTTTATCTCTAGCGGAGGCTTTGGCATCTGGCGACATGGTGGCAGGTAACATATCTGTCGCATCTTATCCTGTTGTATCATTATTTGATTCAGGTGCATCTCATACATTTTTATTTGAACGATTCACAACACACATTGGATTATAGTTTGAGAAGTTGTCAGAGAGGTTGAATATACTCACTAGTAAGTTAGTAGAATATGTATAGCATGTCTGGTCATAGTGTACGGGTGTTCACTACCAGCATGGTTGATCGAGTTCCCTATGGATAACTTTGACATTATCTTAGGCATGGACTGGCTGAGAGACAATCATGTTACAATAGATTACCATAAGGGTTGGGTATTATTTAGTATCCCAGGCACAGAAGGTTTCGCCTTCGACTGTCTGTGGGAGACCATCATAAAGAAATGATCGCAGCGACAGTGATAGCAGAAGAACAACTTTTCAAAATAGTCAAGGAGTTCTAAGACGTCTTCCTAGGAGAACTACCAGGGTTACCTCCAGAAAGAGATGTTGAGTTTTGTATAGAGTTGATCCCTGGAGAAGGGCCAATATCTTGCAAAGTTTACAAAATAGCACCATCAAAATTAGATAAGTTGTACCAACAAGTAGAAAAACTGAAGGCAAAAAAGTTTATCCGAACCAGTGGATCACCTTGGGGAGCGCCAGTGGTTCTAGTAAAGAAGAAGGATGGGTCATCACGGTTATGTATCGATTACAGACAATTGAATATAGTAACATTGAAGAATGAGTACCCATTACCAAGAATCAATAATTTGTTGGATCAATTGAGCAAGACCAAGGTTTTCTCCAAGATAAATCTTTGATCAGGGTATCATCAAGTAAGAGTTCGGGAGCAAGACATACCCAAGACAGCATTTAGGTCACGATATGGGCATTATAAATTCTTATTTATGCCATTTGGACTGACTAATGCTCCACCGATATTTATGGATTTGATGAACGGTATTTTCATGCCATATCTAGATCAGTTCATGGTGGTTTTCATAGATGACATTCTTATTTATTCCAGCAGTAAGGAGAAACATCTACGGAAGGTCTTACAGATTTTGAGGGAACATTAGTTATATGCAAAGATCAGAAAGTGTGAGTTTTGGTTCGATCATGTGTCATTCTTGGATCATATCATTTCTGAAGCAGGGGTAGTAGATATGAAGAAGGTTTAGGCCGTAGAGAGTTGGCCAGTTCCAAAGACAGTAGCTGAAGTTCGTAGTTTCCTGGGATTGGCAGAATTCTACAAAAGGTTCATGGCAGACTTTGTAAGTATTTTAGCACCGCTGACTCTATTGACATGCAAGAAAGCTAAGTTTGATTGGTCAGCAGAGTGCCAGACATTATTTGAAGAATTAAAAATAAGATTAATTTTAGCTCCGATTATCAAGCTTCCAGTGGGTTCTGGAGGGTTTACAGTGTATTGTGATGCGTCAGACAAAGGGCTTGAGTATGTATTGATGCAACATAGAAGAGTGATAGCTTATGCATTGAGGTAACTTCGAGATCATAAGAAGAATTATCTGACTCATGATTTGGAGTTGGCGGAGGTAGTATTTGCACTTAAGCTGTAAAGGCATTATTTGTATGATGATCGGGTAAAAATATTTACGGATCACAAGAGCTTAAAGTATGTATTCACCTAGAAGTACTTGAACATGAGGCAGAGAAGGTGGCTATAATTGATAAAGGACTATGATGTGGAACTTCAGCACCACCGAGGCAAGACAAATGTGGTAGCAGATGCTCTTAGCAGGAGAGGTAGTACATTTATGTTGACATCGCAATGACATATATTAGAAGATCTTCGAGATATGGGTATAGAGATAGTACTTCCGCAGGATGCAGGAGTATTGGCTAGTTTAAAGATTCAATCTACCTTGGTTGAGAGATTTAAGGTAGCTCAGGCGGAGAATTCTAAAGTTCAGAAGCTTCGGACGAAATGTGAGTTTGGTTTCAGGAAAGAGTTGACGATTCATGAAGATAGAACTCTTAGGTTTGGAAACCATCTCTGTGTACCAAGTAAAGATATTCGGCAAGAAATAATAACCGAGGTGCACAGTTCCTAGTATTTAATTCATCCAGGAGGTACCAAGATGTATGAATACCTCAAGCAAAATTTTATGCGGAACAGGATGAAGAGGGAGATAGCACGATTCGTTTCTTAGTGTTTGGTATGTCAGCAAGTGAAGGCTGACCAGCAGAGACCAGTAGGATTATTGCAGTCGCTTTCAATTCCGGAGTGAAAGTGGAAACATATCACGATGGACTTTGTGACCGATTTACCAAGATATCTGACTAGTCGGATACAGTTTGGGTAATAGTAGATCGTCTGACAAAAGTAGCTCACTTTCTTCCTTTCTGAGTAGGTCAATCCATAAAGCAGTTAACAGAGATATACATACGACACATAGTAAGACAGCACGACGACCCAGTAAGTATCGTATCAGATCTAGACATTCGGTTCACTTCAAATTTTTGGAAGATCTTGCCCCAGATTCATTATTCCCTACCATCCTCAAATGAACAGACAATTATAGAGAACCATCCAGACCTTGTAAGATATACTTCGAGCTTGTACTTCAGATTTTGGAGAGTCTTAGGAATATCACCTTCATATCGTTGAGTTCTCATACAACAACAATTATCAAGCAAGTATTCAGATGGCACCCTTTAAAACGTTATATGAAAGAAAGTGTAGATCACCATTGGCATGGGATGATATAGGTGAGCAAAAGATGTTAAGCCCACAGATGATCACGCAGACAGTAGAAGTTGTCAAGTGGATCAGAGAACGACTTCGAGTTGTGAAAGATAGACATCAGCATTGGACAGATCAACATCGTAGGCCTTTAGGGTTTTATGTCTGTGACCATGTGTTCTTGCAGTTTTGCCAACCCATAGAGTCATTAGATTTGGGGTTTGCGGAAAGTTTAGTCCGCGATACGTTGGTTCGTTCAATATCCTTGAGCGGGTGGGCGATGTTGCTTAGTATCTTGCCCTTTTGCCTTCGCTACGTGAGGTGCATGATTTATTTTATGTGTCTCAATTGTGTTGGTATATTCTGGATTCGAGTCATATCCTCGACCATTTCGAGCTAGTCATTGGTACCGACTTGATTTACGAGGAACAATTAGTATCCATTTTGGACCGAAAGTAGAAGGTTCTCAAGAATCCGACTATCCATCTTGTCCGAGTTGCTTGGGGTCATCACCCTTTGGAAGAGTCAACATGGGAGCACAAAGATGATATCCGATCTCAGTATCTATACTAATTTGAATCGGAAGGTATATTCATTCTTATGCCTTCGTATCTCGAATCTCGTGGTTCATTTACCCATGCTATGTGACACTGCTTTTTTTTATTATATGGTTGAATTTGATTTTATGTGTGTGAGCTTGTTGTTAGCGTAGTGCTTGTTCTGATTTCTCTGGCTAGCCTTGGGATTAAATTTCGAGGACATAATTTTTTAAGGTTGGTAGAGATATCACTCCCCGTTCCCGATATACATATTTGGAATATATTAGTTTTTCTACTTATATTATTTGTTGCATGTATGTTAATTAAGTTGCATGTCATGGAGACTAGACTGATTCTTTGGTTCAATTAGACTCACGGTTTAATTGTTGGGTGGTTTGGTCATGAGTGAACCTATAGTCTAAACCTCAAATCCTAACTATATAAGTTAACTTCTTTCTCTCTCTTCCTTCATTCTCTCATTTTTTTTTCCTTTCCTTTATTTAGTCTAGTACACCTTGCACTAAATAGAAAAATCTCTTGATTTTTGAGTCTTACTCTTTTCTTGCATTTTATTAGTCTAATATGTGTGCATTATGATTCTAAATACTTTGAGTACTTAGAGTTTTCAATTTTAATGGGTAGATTTGAGTATATCTATATTTAAAGTTTAGAGTGTTTATGGATTCCTTGTGTTTTGGTTGTTTAATCTATTAAAACATGGTATTTAAGAAAACTAATTTTTAGGGTTGCACTTTATTTCGAGCATTTTGGCTTTTGTTTTACTTGATTTGGAGTTAAAATAAGATTTTATGAAGAAAATAATTTTTGAGATTTTGGAGCTTTTCACCATGGCCAAACCTGCTGTTTGGAGAAGGCGAAGTCTTCATGCAGCTAGCGAGTTATTCGACAGAGAATGCTATACGGCCTGAGCTCGTTGCCGCATATTGACCAGCAAGCGTCCATCTTGTTGGATGCGTGACTATCATCACACAAGTGTTCTAGAGCTAATCCTTGAACTCCCTGTGTTTTCACTCGCTGAACGAATGAGAAATTCGCTAATTCCAAAGGACAAATATATGATCAAGTGGCATATATAGCAAGCAGGCATATGCGGCAAGCAGTTCATGCGGCCACTTTCCCTTGGACGCATGACTCTGAAACCTTGGCACATATTTTGATGGTTTTATCGTTTCTCATTGACACACTTTATGGCTTGTCACATCTATCACTTCAATCACTTCTCTGACATATATTTGCATGTCACTCAATACTTGTCCCAAGGAGTGGACTTTGCCCTATCCTATTTGGCGTCGACCCATATGCGGTCGAGACTTCCCATGCGACACTGACCCTATGCGTCCCATATCCTCAGTTCATGCCTATGTGCACGTTTTATTGAATTGCTTGGTTTAAATGCTTTATAGAATTTTTGTGACTCTATGTGTGATTTAATTATTGTTAATGTATGTGAGCTATGTTAACATTTGTTAGACTTAACTATGTGCTAGAACCCATGTGATTTACCAATGATTGGTAACTTGACTCGACTATTGGTATTCATGCTGATACACTTACTACGTGCTATATGTTCCTACGTGCTAATTGTTTCTACGTGATTATATTACATGTTTCACACTGAGGTATGCCTACGTGCTAAGCGATATGTGATTCAATCAAATTCCTCCAACATGGAAATGATAGTTGGTCAATAACCATGTGTGGCTAGGATTTATTTGATTGTTGCATAGGATGAATCCAAATTAAACTACAAAGTGACAAAGTAGATTCGTATCTACCGTGTCCGTACTATAATATGACATGTAAGGGGAGTAACATGTGACCATGTCATGTAATTCTAGCTAACCGTATGGCTAATTAGGCAACTAAAATATGTAGAGCACTGGGAGAGATGAAATCCTGAGATTGTGCTTAACTAGCAACCCTCAATCATTATATAGGGAGTGAAGGCGGGCCCCTATAGATATTGTTTAAATCCTCATTAGTGGATGGCAATATCCGACTATTATACTATATGTTATATGAGAACTTAGCACTGTGGCCTTACGAGGGACCGGTTCATTCTACTATGTACTATGCGGTGATTCATGGCTCAGCTATCCCCTACTAGAACATAGTTCGATCTGAGGATTCCTATTATATGCATAATACCTCTGAGATAACCCAGACTCCACATTGTAATCCGTATAAGTAATTGGTCAATTATGTAAATGGGCTTGTTTATGTATTGTATCTATTTTTAAATAGTCTAGGGGTATAGAATATCATGGTGCAAGGGTCTAACCCTTGTCCTTGTTTGGTTGTAGGGTTAGATTATTGGGTCACGATAGGTTATGAACCGAAACTACTAGACAGAACTATATGTATGTATCAATTTCATAACCTAGTTTTATTTCTTCATTCGTGCTTCTTTTATGGTACTTGCTATTTGGGTCTAACCCCACTAGTTTTGCATGGCCAGGTTTAGAGCTAGGACCCGAGGATCAAGCGTACTTCCCTACTGAATCATGGTGCACACCAGATGGATGGCCACTGAGAGAAATGATTGGTTTTCTTCTTCCCTGCTCATTATTGCACATTTTTCTTATTTTTGGCATTTAGCCACCGGCACTTGTTAGCCATAAATCTAGAAATTTAGTTTCTTACATGATTATAATTAATCAGACTATAGTTGATCATGATCATGTACTTTTACTACTCTACCAGCTTCCTTATTTTGTACAGCTGGATTCCAGAATATTGTGGCAGAGCATTTGGGACGCCTTTCTTCCTTGACATACTTGTTATATATTTATTGTTCTTATTGACTGATTGAGATAATAGATGTGTTGTGTGACCTTAAGTGACTTGCTTATAGTATGCACCTTATTGTCTAGTTACAGTCGTGACCGTCGTACGGTATTTTATACCTTGTACAGGGGATCTGGCCATGTCCGTCTCCGTATTCCAGTACTAGGGCTTGACAATACCACATCGTTCTACTCGGAGGATAGGGTTGTCGTACCCCAAGTTTATGGAGCGTGTCTCGGTTGTTCATCGAGTCAAAGCGAGTTCGTAATTCTCGGACTTCCAGAATAGCCTCATGAGCGTCTTCTGACGGTAGAGAGGCAGATGATCGAAACAAGAGAGGAACTCTTATTGGGGGAGCCAGATTAGGTGCATTGAACTCCATGTTGGCCCCTGGATCCTGACTGGCTTGTATCAGTGTCCTAGGTGGTTATGAGACCATGTTCACCTTGATTTACAGTATCATTTAGGTCAAGGTCTGCATCGAGGCACTTATAGTCTGCATCATTATCTCGACTACCTCGAGGCACTGACGATCAGTTGATCCTTCTCAACTGCCATCCCTTTCCATGTACACAGGCATTACATGGGGGGAGATGGATGAGACCGTGGATACCTCACTTTTTGTCTCTGATCCCTGAATCTCGCTGTCCTTGGGAAAGGAGGGAATTATTACATTGTCTTCAGAATTCGGGGGGTAGCTACCCCCAGCCCTGGTTGATGTAGTATATTGGTGGGCATGGCTACCCCTAGACATACTTAAGTCAGCTCCCTGAGATTCGATGTCTCCTTGGAATGACGGGTTGGTGTGGATCACCGGAGGGTTGCTACCCACAGTTCTTATTCTCGAGCGGGTGGCCTAGAATACCCCCTCGGTAGGTATTATTATTCTACTCCCTCATTGATTGTTCTTTGATGTACCGGACAAGACTGGAGGGTTGAATGAGCTTGCCTTTTAGTTCTTCTTCATAGAAGGTGACCTCTATATTGAGCGACATGAGCCAAAAGACAATTCCTCATCTTCTTTATGCATCTGTTTCTCAAGACATTGTCAAACGGGTACAGTTGATTCTAGTCGTCGGAGAACCGACTGCCTGGCTGGGGCAGCTATTGCTTTGGCAAAACAATAGTTGATAACAATGTTGGCATAAGTGTGTCCGGGAGAGGAAACCTCATGTGCGACGGCTATTTCTTTCGTCTTGCGTTTGTGACTTATCACACTACATCCGTCGATGAGCTTATACTTTTTTGAAAGCTTCCATTGTTATTATCTTACTAGAACAAGTAAGAAATCCTTATGTCTTATATCATAACTTTTTACGCAAATCAGATGAGGGAAATCTCATATTTATACCGATATTGTACGCATGGCCCAACCGTGTGCATGAGTATGAAAATGAAAGTTTTTCTTCCTGACCTGGTTCTCGTGCAGAAGTTGCACCCAAATCATTTACAGAAGACTTAATGTGAGACAGACCCACTTCGTGCACGTAACTAAGATGGGCACATGGGTTTGTCATCATAGTTTGTGCTCCTCGACTTGGTTCCTGCACATATGTTGTGCCCTAGTGGTTTCGAGAAGACTTTGGGGACTGAAACACTTCCTCCATAGCGCGTGTAACAATCAACAGCACATCCTTTAGGTTAGTTGGTTGAGCTGCCACTCGAGCGTGCATGGCTCGTCATGCTTTGGGCTTCTTTGAACTAGCGCGAGTCTGCGCATAGTAAAAGGGTCTAGATCTTCCCCACTCCCATGCAGTTGGATCATGGGGTCGGTGCCGCAGAAAATCCTGTCAAAGTCAAACCCTTTTACTTTATCTTTATCGCATGCAGAAGCTTGCCTTGTCATCTGATGTGGCGTACCTCTTTTTCTGTGGATCTTTTTGTCTGTTCCCATCTTGAGGATCAGCATTGTTCCTCTCAAAAGTGGACATAGGGAAGGATAAAGAATGCACGTCAAAATCATGCATGCCCTTGGCAATGGAGGAGGGAAGAGCATCACTCACGGTCCTTGGTTGAAGCACAATGTCCTTGACGACCCAAGTCTTTCGAGTCTTATGAGGCTTTGCTAGCCTAGATACGGAGCTTGATTTGTCTCATGAGGGCATATCTTTGAAAGCCTGTTGGTCGAAGCGGACGACCAACACCTTTTCGGTTGAACCCAGCTTCGTCGTGTTGGATTGCTTCACGACCTTCTCAACGGAGGATAATAAAGTCCCCAACAGAGTCGCCATTTTTGTTTTTATTACAAAAATAAGTTTTACTGACTTTTGATTATAAATACAACAAAAAGAAAAGTACAGAGAATATCTAGGTAGAAAGTCTAAGTACAATTTAATTCTGGAGAAGTGTGACGGTAGAGATCGAGTACAGCAGCTAACTACTTTACTCCGTTGAAGATCCGACGACAAAAGGGGATTGAAAGGTCTCTACTCACTGACAAGAAGGATAGAAATTGAACTCTCTCGGCTCTACGTGTATACGTCTCGCTATACGTCCCTGTGGAAAACACATGTCCCTGCTATTTATAGTCATTGCATGCGCATAAGTTTTGAGTTGCCTCATGGCTTCTTCAACAGAATTTAGATGCGGCTTGTGTGCGCATGCCACACTTTGAATGCTGCATGGCAATGATTAGGATTAGTTGTTACTAAGATCTTGGGTTATTGGTACGTGTCATGGACATGACCTAGTAAGCGTAACACGTGGCATGCGTCTGCTCTTTGAAGATCTCGATTGGTTGTAACAGAAAGACTATGCTACATGGAGATTTTTTAGAATATTGCCGCATAGGGGATTCATGCAAATACTTTCGCATGATCTTACCATCGCATGGGAGATTCATGGGAACACTACCGCATGATAATACCGCTCATGGGAGATTCATGGGAACATTGTCGCATGATAATGTCATCGCATGGAGGATCCATGGGAACACTGTCGCATGATAAAGCCGCCGCATGGGAGTTCTCCTTGTGCTGACATAATGCCGCCTCATGGGAGTTCTGCTCGTACTACGAAGCGTCTTCTCAGCGGTCAAAGTAATTATACACTACAGTAAATTTTGGTTTCATAACAAGTGGTTTGTGACAAGTGTAAAACTTGTCACTGAAAGGAATATTTCTGTGACAAGTAATTTTGGTTGTCACTTTTAATTTGATTTTGTGGCAATAGTTGTATATCATGACATATTTAAATCATTCAATGACTATGTTTTTATTGATCGTCACTCAATATTGTTACTAAAATAAAATATTAATTTTTTATAAGAATCAAAAGCAAGTTTTATGTGACAAGTAAAAATACTTGTTATATAACTGCCAATGGCTCAAATTTTTGTGGCCCACTGCTGAACATTGAATATTATTGTTAGTGGGGGCGGCTAAGGTGTCAGTAGCATGACTCCTAGCCACATTGGGACTCATGCTGCTTTTGTCGCATCAGGATTTTTGTTGCCTTTGCCGTATAGCACTTGGCACGCATGGTTTCAAAAAAATTTATGCTTCTATAGCTTTTTGTCACCCTCATAGGAAAATTCCCTTAGGAGCTAAATCTCAAAGGGGCTTAGCGACTGGACTCGGACTTGGATTCGGACTCGAACTCGAACTCAACCTCAGGCTTGGGCTCGGGCTCAAAGGCACTTTGTTGGCGCACTTTGCACTTAGCATGTCTAATGGCGCTTGTGCAGATTTTTTGCTTGAGTTGCATGCGCGGTTGCATGAGCAGGCACATGAGTAGGTATATGCTCAGGCTATGTGCGAAAATGCACATGCGACTATGCGTGACTATGCATGGCTATTTGAGTATGCGCGTCTATGTGTATGCATACATGCACTGATCTCAGATGCGTGTATACAAGCATGAGCTGCTGCGCTAATGGCTTATGCACCCAGTACCAGCTACAGCTGTTCTGTTGGGCGCATATGGGCAGATAGCATGGTTGGCGCATCTTTTCACTGATTGCGGGATTTGAACGATTATGGAAAGATTGGGTCGTTAATTCAAATCCAATTTTTGTGGGATTTAATTTAATTCATTTCTATCTTTCTGTAATCGGTTGGCGGCCAGGATTTGGGTTAGAGTTTCCACCATCCTCTGTAAATACTCTCTTCGTGCCCCTTTGAGAACCCACTTCAAAATTGAGTGACGAAGAGAGTTATTGATGCTTTTGATGCCATTGGAGTCCATAGAAGTTCGTACGAGTCTAGAAAGGAGGTAACATCGAGCGTTTCAGAAGTTCTATGAGACCTTGCTGGTTCCTGAAAGCAGATCGTGTGGGACGAATCTTACTTTGAGCAACAGTGATCTTTATCACACTAGCAAGCATAGATCATTTATTTTTCTCCTTCTTCATCTTCTCTCTTTGTAACTCGTTATGTCTCAATTGTAACTGTATTTGCAAGGAAGAACAAAGTTTGAAACTGATTATTATAATCTTGTCTGCAAGTTCTAATTAGATTAATATATTATTGTTCTTCGTTGGAATCTAGGATAATCAGAGAGAAAACTTTATGGGTGAACCTCTGATCTCGACTATAACTTTAGGATCCAATAGAGAGTATTCCGAAAGGTTTACGTGACTTTTGTTCCTGGTCTCGTTTATCAATCTTTTGATTAGCCTCAGGAATAACAATCTCAAAGCAAGATCCGTGTAAGATGGAGAACAACCGTGCAAACCTTCTCGAAATAAATTTTAACAAACTTGAGAAGTTTGAAGGAAAATATTATAATATTTGGAAGAGAAATGTCAGCATTAATCTTTACCTCATAAACATGGATTATGTGTTGACAGATCCTAAGCCTATTTTTCTGAAGGGTAAAAATGCTTGAAGGATAGCTGATACAACTGCTCTGCAGAATAAGTAGAGGAGAGAGAACAACATCTAAAAGTTTATGAATCTGAACTCCATGGAGGACACTCTGGAAAAGTCATAAAGCAAAACGGCCTATGCAAAGGTCATCTAGGGTCATTGGAAAGGCATTACAAGGCTGGTGAGAACAGAAACAAGATCCATGTGAAACAAAAAGTCTGGAAGATGTGATTTGAGGACGACAATACGATGTTGCCTCAAGTTAACAAGTTTCTCAAACTACGTCAAAAACTTGAGGATGATGGCATGCCCATGGTTGACACATTATTCGTAGGGGTATTATCGCCAAGCTACCTTCTTGATGGAGCAACTTTATTTCAAGCATGCACCGGAAGAAGATGGAGATCAATTTTGAATTCCTACTACACTGGATCCATATTTAGATGATTTGATGGCTCAACTCAAGGTGGATACGTTGTCCAAACAGTTAGCTAAGGCCAATATGGTGCAAGGTGGAGACTCCAAGGGGAAGCAGAAGGCTTCTCATAATAAGAAGAAGGACTTCAACCATCTGAAGGTGAAGTCGGCTTCTTTCAAGCCAAAGCCTAAGAATGATGGGTAGTATTTCAATTGTGGCAAGAAGGGCCACTACCGAAAGCACTACAGATCAAAGCCCAAACCGAAAGAGCAAGGTGAGACTAACTTGGTTAGTATAATTGTGCAGGTTGACTCAACTAGGGTTGACACTATCTGGTGGGTGGATACTAGTGTATCCTGCCATGTTTTCTATCAGAAGGAGTTGGTCTCTACATACAAGCCTATCTCTGAGAAGGTTTTGATGGCAAATAAGGTACAATATGAAGTACTTGGAATAGGGACGGTGGTACTAAATTTGACTTCGAAAAAGTCATTGATGCTTTAGGATGTAAATCATATACTAGTAATAGCCAAGAACCTGATCTCAGAAAGTCTGCTCTGTAACATAGGCTTAAAAATGGACATCAACGCTGGTTAAATGATTATGACCTATAAAGGAAGATACTTCGGAAAAGCTTTTTGTACTGAAGGGATGTTCAAACTTCAACTTGTAACTCCGACTGATAATTTTAATGCAGTCTCTTCTTCTGGTTATACTCTTGAGTTTTGGCATAATAGACTAGGACATGTTCATTGTAAAATAATTAACAAGATATTTAGTGTAGGGATTATCTCTAAATGTGAGGGTAAGGAGGTAGAGAAGTATGAAGTCTGTGTGCAGACGAAGATCACAATGAAGCCATTCAAACAAGTGAACTAAAGCACAGATCTCCTAGGGTTAGTGCACTCTGATATCTATGACTTCAAATAGTTTTCCACAAAGGCAGGAATAAAGTATTTTATTACATTCATAGATGACTTCTCGAAATACATGTTTATCTATCTTCTCAAGTCGAAGGATAAAGTGTTCAAGAAGTTCAAGGACTTCAAGGGTGAAGCCGAGCGTCAAACCGAACAATAACTCAAGAGACTCGAAAGTGATCGAGGCGGAGAGTATAGTCTCTTGAATTTGCATTATTCTATAAAGAACAAAGAATTGTCAATAAGATAATTGCTCATACTCTCCTAAATCTAATGAAGTAGCAGAAAGGAAGAACGGGACATTGGCAAAGATGATAAAATCAATGTTGTTGACTGGTCCAAACTCCTTCTGGGGAGAAGTTGCACTAACGGCTACTTTTATTCTGAACAGAGTGCCATATAAAACCTCCGATGTTACTATTTATGAACTCTAGTTCAAATTTAGAACCAACTTGAATTCTATTTGAGTGTGGGGGTGTCTAGCGTATGTGAAGCTTTCGGACTTGAAAATTCAGAAGCTGTGAACGAGGACTACAAAGACCATATTCATGGGATATGCTAAAAAGAGTGATGCTCGAACATTCCTTGATATCGAATCTAACCATATCTTTGAATCTTGCAACGCAGAATTCTTTGAAAACAAATTTGCAAGGCATAAGAATATTGTTCTCGCGGACATTTCGGAGAATTGTGTAGGTGCACAGGAGGCTGACGCTTCCAAAGATGATGTAGTCCATGAAGAAGTTGTCATTGAAGAGACAACATTTAAAATAGAACCCGTAGAACCGGTGTCTAAACGAGTGAGGGGACAGAAGGACTTCGGAGATGATTATGTCACATATCATATGGAAGCAGACCCGCTTACCTATGATAAGGCGATGAAGACCAGAGATGTTATCTTTTGGAAGGATGATATTAATGATGAGTATGACTCAATAACCTTCAATAACATATGGGTGTTGGTCGATCTACCTGATGGAGCTAAACCAATTAGATGCAAGTGGATATTCAAGAAGAAGATGAAGGACGATGGAACTGTTGACAAGTTCAAGGCAAGGCTGGTAGCCAAGGAGTTTTCTCCGAAGCAGGGGATCGACTAATTTGACACATATGCTCCAGTAGTATGTATCATGACCATCAGGTTGTTGATTGTTCTATGTATAATTCACAAGCTAGTTATTCATCAGATGGATGAAAAATATCATTCTTGATAAAGAATTGACCGAAGAGATTTACATACAACAGCCAGAAGAATTTTTTATCAAGGACCTTGAAGACAAAGTTGGTAATTTGGTAAAATCATTATATAGTCTGAAGCAAGCTCCAAAAATATGGCATGAGAAGTTGATAAAGCCATTAAATAAAATAGCTATAGGGTCAGTGAGACGAACAAGTGTCTGTACACAAAGTTCGCTGACGGGAAAGGAGTTATCGTTTGTCTGTACGTGGATGACATGCTAATCTTGGGTACGGATTTAGCATGTGTCATTGAGACAAAGAAGTTTCTCTCATCCAAGTTTAGTATGAAGGACTTAGGGGAAGTCGATGTTATCCAGGGGATAAAGATCATCCGGACAGACACTAGAGTAGCGTTGTCGCGGCCTCATTATATTGAGAAGATGCTTATTGTCACTCCCTATTACCAATAAACGTATTGGAAGCATATTATTTCTTGTTGCATGTTATTTATTTGGTTGCATGAGACAAGACCCATTCCTTGGTTTGCCTTGGTTCATGGTTCATGGTTTATTGGTTTGGGTTGGTTTGGTCATGAGTTGAATCCATGGTCTAAACCTTAAACCCTAGCAATATAACCCAACTTCTTTCTCTCTCCCTCTTCTTTCTTTCTTTTTCTTATCTTTCTTAGGTTTTTTTTCCTTCCGTAGGCAAGTATACCTTGCATGAGAAATGGAGAAACCTCCATATTATTGGTCTATTATGTTTATTGGGTAATTTTAAGCATGTTTAGAACTTGGTATTTTTGAATTTGGTGGATGGAATGGTGTAGATCTAGATTTTTATGACTGTGGGTGTTTTTGAGTTTTTCTTGGTTTTGATCTTCAAAACTTATTATTTTTGAAAACTTTTTGTTCTATGTTGTAGAGCAGTTGATTTTGAGTGGTTTAGAACTTTATTTTGCTAGATTTGGACCCCAGACGAAGTTTTTATGGAGAAAACCCAACTTTAGGTTTGGAGTTTTTGTCATGGCCAAACTTGTTGTGGAGAAGATGAAGCTCCACACGCCGAGAATCCAGCATGCATCCAATTTATTGGGCATAGCTGAAGGACACATGCACTCTGAAACTCGAGCTTGAAAAAGCTAAGTGTCAAAACTTTTTTGTTGTCTCTCCTACGCGCATGGAAGTCACCCTATGACCATGAGCTATGCGTCCCCTTTTTCTTTGGACGCATGACTCACTCCTGCCCTGGCACGTCTTTTAATTAAATTTTTTTCTTTTGGACACACTTATGGCTTATCACATCCATCACTTCAGTCTTGTCACTGACACTTCATTATTGCCTGTCACTTCGGCACTGGTTTCGAAGAGTAGACTTTGCCTTGTTTACGTGCCCCTGACTTCATGAGACTTTATGCGCCTATGACTTCATATGACTTTATGCACCCTGACTTCATGCGACACCCTGAGCATGTGCTTGTTTGGTTCATGCAACTGACCTTCACTCGTAGAATTTCATGCGCGTGTTATCCATAGTGACTCCATGAGTGCACATAGTATTTTCTTTATGTGTTCACTTATTTTATTTGGAATGTTTCTTATCATCCTATATGTGGTTGATCCTGGTTATTACTTATGTTATGATTCTAAGGGAGAATGGACTCAGTAACCCAATTGTATGCTAGAACTCATGCTTTTGATCTTGGTAATTGGACTCGAATATTGTATCCGTGCTGATACCATTATTGTCTAATATTTGTTCATGGTCTAATGTGCATCGAGGTACGACATACCGTGTTACGTGTTAAGTGATTATGTTTGTGTTGTGCATCGAGAATGCCTCCAAATTCCTGAATGTATGATACTATAAATAAACTTTTCCCCCAACACGGGCATGATATATGATTCAAGTACTAAAGCGTGGCTACGATTGTGAATTATTGAATGTTGCATACACGCTCGGGTGAATCCAGATTAAACTTCCATGGATTCGTATCTAGCGTGCTAGTACTTTGTAAAACATCTTAAGGGAAATTTTCGTGTGGCCACGTCTTCAGATTTCAAAGTAATATAGGGTTAATTAGGGAAATAAAAGTGGTCGTAACATTAGGAGAAAATGGTATTCCGAGATCATGCCAAGGAACCTTCCAACAGAGATTCATCTAAGTGCATTGTGGGCTGGCCACCACAAATACTGTATAACATCCTCCTAATGGAGTGCATTATCTGATCTATTCTATATAGTGCCGAGCCACTATTTTACTATAGGAACATTAAAACCGCTAATACCGTGATCTAACACAATGGCCCTATAGAGAAGTGGAGCAATTCATAAAGTTCTTGTATATTCATCTATTTGGCTCGGTTATCTCATGTTCGACAATGGTATAATCTGACGATGCCTATTATGCATTATTCTGAGATAACCTTAAACTCCACAAATAATAAGTCGTACAAGTGATTGGCCGATTTTATTAAATGGACTTGGTTAAGATTGTATTATTTTGCCAGTATCCTAGGAAAATGGACTATCATAGTGTGATGGATTCAATCCTTATCCTTGTTTGGTTGTAGGGTTGGGCCTTTGTGCTAGGATATGCCATGGACCTAAGTTACAACACAACCTATATATAATATATATTTATTGCTTGGGTTTTTGTTTCTCCATTTCGTGCTTCCTTTGTGGTACTTGCGATTTGGGGTCTAACCCCACTAGTTTTGCATGGCCAGGTTTTGAGCCAGCACCCGAGGATTCTGCATACTTTCCCCCAAATCATGGAGCGTACTAAGAACATGGTCACCGAGGATAACGAGTAAGTTTTCTTCTTCCCTGCTCGGTATTGTATATTTTAGATTTTGGACGTTTAGCCACCGGCACTTGTTAACTGGCACGTCTGGATATTTAGTTTTCTTACATAATTGTATTAAATCAGACTATAGCTGATCACTGTCATGTACTTTTGTTACTATACCAGCTTCTTATTTTGTACTGCTGTTCTCCAGAATAATTTTATGAAAGCATTTGTGACACCTTATTGCTTTATCATATATGGTCTATGATTAATATTTCTTGTTTGATTGTTTGAAATCGGTCAACATAGATATCTGTATGACCCTAAGTGACCTGATTGTAGCATGCACCTCCTTGTCTAGTTAAAATCGTAATTGCCGTATAATTTATAGTACCTTATACAGGGAAGCTGGTTGTGTCCGTCTCTGTATTTTGGTACTGGGGCGTGACAAATTTTGGTGGTGTCTTATGCAGGTCTGTTCTACAGACTTGTAGGGTATATTGGTCATAGGAGTCTCAATCAAACATGATCCTTCTTGAAATACTAAATTCGTCATCTTAGATGCTCAGCATGAAATATTCTTGATTGGTTGCTTCCTTGTTCTTTCTCATCCTGTACTTGATATTTCTCGTGCTCTTCTTTAGGATTTTGCCTCCTCCAGATATTTTAGCAGCAAGAGAGACAGAGTTGTCAGTAGAATGAGGTCCTGTACAACCCTAGCTAGGGATCCAAGTTGAGCACACGATATATGAGACAGAGCAGCAGACTCCAGATATTCCCGTACCTCCCGTAGTACCGGCAGCAATAGATACCCCGGACTTGCTAGAGATTATCCAAGGAATGTTGGCTTCCAAACAATATCTGAAGGTGGTTTAGCAGCAACAACATCAGGAACAACAATGTTAACAGCTTCAACAACAAGAACAGAATGTCCTGTTGAACCAAGGGTTACAGAAGACCCTGGAA
Organism: Iris macrosiphon; assembly: GCA_036927795.1. Lineage (NCBI taxonomy): Eukaryota > Viridiplantae > Streptophyta > Magnoliopsida > Asparagales > Iridaceae > Iris > Iris macrosiphon. The sequence continues at coordinate 66,791,922 of JAYESA010000006.1, read as the reverse complement.
CGAGGCGGAAGAGTAGACTCTGAGGCATCTGTTAAGTTTTTTAGACTGAATTCATGATATTTCGATGGCACGGAGGATGAAATTACAACAAATAATCAGCTCTATAATATTGAGACCATTCTAGCAGCAGCTAAAGTTTTGGCTGAGGAACAAATTGACCTGGTTCGCTTGCAACTTCAGGATCTTGTAAGAGATTGGCAGGCCACGATGCAGGTAGGATTGAGGCATCCTATTTCGTAAAACGATTTTAGAACCTGGTTTAGGATAAAGTACTTTAGGATTGTGTCTTAATGCACGTTACAATAGAGGCTTACTAACCTTAAGCAGGCTGAAAGGACAGTAGATGGCTACGAGGTAGAGTTTTATAGACTGAGCAGGTTTGCTCCAACCATGGTGGTGATAGAGTTGGAGAAAAAAATATGGTTCCAGTAGGGACTTCACTTAGATATTTTACACATGGTAAAGGTAGATGATTACCAAACCTTTAAGGCAGAATTGATAACGGCCAAGAGGGTTGAGCTTACCTCTCAGAGGATGGCATTAATAAGAGCTGACCGGAAGAGGCCTCATAGATAAAGCAACTAGGGAGGACCAGTACCGCGAATGTCAGTATCGTCCCCTAGATTTCGCATCCATGATATGACACAGATGATTCCAGTAACCTCGATAGTGATAGCATCAGCTCGGCTGCAACAGCCGAGGCAGCAACAACAACAACAGCAACAACGAAGGGGAGCACTGATGGGTTATACGTATTATGGCAAGGTTGGTTGTACTCGAGATATTTATCAGCCAGCGAATGGACTATTCTTGAGATGTGGAAGCCCCGATCATAGGGTTGCCACTTGTCCAATGATATAGAGGCTAGGAGGGTCAGAACAATAATTTCATGTATTGCCGGCTCCAAGGGCAGTACAGCAAGGCGGATCAGCAGTAGCGGTATAGCCTAAAGCTCGGCGTCCATTACCGACCCAGGCTTAATTGTACCAACAACAATAGCAGCAGGAACAACAAAGACCATAACAACGACACCATAAAAGGCAACAGCAGGAAGCCGGACCAGGCCAAGGGCAAGCGTTTACCTTATCTCTGGAAGAAGCTATGGTGTTAGGCGATGTAATGGCAGGTAACATTTATGTTACAACCTTTTCTACCATAGCGTTATTTGATTCTAGAGCTTCGCACTCATTTATATATGTACAATATGTGACCCCTATTAGATTAAAGTTTGAGGCATTGCCAAAGAGGCTGAATATACTCACTGGCAATAGGATCGTAGGATTTAATAGGGTATGCCTAGCGTGTCCAGTTGTAGTATGTGGATATTTATTACCTGCGAAGTTGATCGAGTTCCATATGGATAACTTTGACATTATCTTAGGCATGGACTGGTTGAGAGACAGTCATATGACGATAAATTGTCATAAGGATAGAGTATTATTTAGAATCCTTGGTCTAGAAGAGTTTATTCTTAGAAGAATAGCAGAAGACCAATAATTGCTATAATAGCAACGAAAGAGGACCCGAAACACAAAATCGTTAAAGAATTCATGGATGTCTTTTCCGAAGAGCTTTCTGGATTACCCCCAGTTAGAGAAGTAGATTTCTGTATAGAATTGATTCCAGGAGCAAAACCAATATCCCGGAAGGTATACCCAATATCATCATTAGAGCTTGATCAGTTATATCGACACATGGAAGAACTAAAGGCAAAAAAGTTTATTCGGACCAGTAGATTATCGTGGAAAGCACCAGTGGTATTGGTAAAGGGGAAAGATGGATCGACGCTGTTGTGCATGGATTACATGCAATTGAATACGGTGACAGTGAAGAACAAGTACCCATTGCACATGATTGATGACTTGTGTCACGACTCGCACCCTAAATTTGGGCATGAGTCGTGGGTACGTCCAGCCTACGCCGCAGCATCGGCGGTAGAACGCTGTCTAGGTCTCAACATAATATATCCTGTCAATAGTCTCAACTCCGTACGGAGGACAATGATAAATAATCCACAGTTCTATGAATATACTAAATCACAAGCTATAAGAATAATGGGCATGATGAGAATGGAAAAGAGTTCTAATATAAACCAACCACAAGAGTGCAACACAAGTCCTGGGTCTAGATGACCTCACAAAGTCACAAATAATAAAATACAACTCAGTCTCAGTCTAAAATAATAAATGCAGAAAAATAATCTAAGAACAGCGAGGTAGGATCTCCTCTAGGATAGGCAACTCTTTTGGGGTTTCCGAAGTAAAATCTCCCTCTGAACCAGGGCCATAATGAGTGGGGCACAAGTTCTCCAGGTCCTCTAAAAAATGTTATGTAGTCAGGATTGGAGCGAAGCACAAGCACTAACAACAGTTTCATTAAATTGACAAAGACTATAAACAGTGTAAGAAATACAAGATGAGAATATATGCTGAAAGTGTGAAGTACTGGAGAAACTGAATATAGGCAATAGAGCATCTAGCAATGAACAATAACCAGTGAATGCTAGAACAAGTGGATCTGAATAAAATAGACATCTAGCTAAGTGTTTGAATTATCAGTTTATTATGTGATCAGCTTGGGACTAGATCAGGATGATTATATATGATTAGCTATGATTCTTGTAGGTCAGGCTAACCATATGGTTAGCTATGATGCATGTAGTGGTCAGGCTAATCATATATAACAGCTATGATGCATGTAAATGGTCAGGCCGCACCCGACGTGAGAAGTGGGGTGAGCTATGATGCATGTAGATGGTTGGATATGATCACATAATCTACTAATAGTTCTCCATCCCCCAGCTAGCACGATGGATTCCAATCACGACTCCTCATGATGGGGATCTAGGGTGCTAACTCGTGTATCCATAGTGTCAGAATCAAGTATGTAATACAACTGAATTATAGAAATTATCAACAAATAAAAACTGTCAGAGAATGTACTCGCCTGTGGTCCTGAGCAAGGTGTGAGGATCGATGTCCAAAGTGGGATCACAAAGACCTATTTATGGAATATTAATGTCAGATATTGAATTAAAGAATAACATGTTTAACTAATTAAATACGAGGTTTCTAGGTCATACTAAGGTTTACTAGTCAGCCTTAGTCTTATTCTTATCTAATTGACCATACTAAGGATACCTAGCTTATACTAGTTGATAACTTAACTAGTAACTTAATACCTAATACCTATTTGGTATCTAACCTTACCAACTATACATGATACCAATTAACCAATACCAATTACTAATGATAGGCTCATTGATATTGTCATTGATACCATAAATCCCTACACTACCATACACATACAGCTACATTGGCACCCACAGTAATCACTTCTACTGCACACACACACAGGCAGACTTAACTAGCTACTGAACTACACATAACTTACTGCTACACATGGACACAGGAACTGAAATTCTCTGATACCCTCACACAACTGCACAAGTCTTAACACCTACACACACTGAACTGCTCATACTCACTGATACACAGAATTCACCCTGGTACACATCTAATACCTAGACACACTGAATTTAAACTGATACGAATACACAGAACACAGGCTCTCACCCCTACACACAGTCACTCACATTTCACATAGGCACTCTCACCTAGACACTATACTCACAGTTACTGAAGAACCAGACACCACAGGCACCCACAATCCCCCACTGAACTCATATGCACTGATACATAACTTCTATAACCAACTCACTGAATACAACTACTACACACTCCATAATCTGCACACTGCACATACCTACACACACACACAGCCACTACATACTGATACACTAACCTACTCCCTACTGAATCACACATAGATCTCACTTCCCCCCCTGCACACTGATACCTCACTGCACTCATAGGTACCATCTACACACAGTTCACAGTTCAAATACTGAACATAATACCTTACACACATACTGAGAAACACCCACACACATAGATACACTCTCAGGTATCTAACCCCTAATTCACTGCACACAGCCACAATGCACAGATCACTGAGAAAATTACACAGGTACATAGATCTAAGGCACACTCTGCTCTAGGTTCCAGGCTCACTCACACACATGTTGCACAACACAGCACAGCTCTGAACTGATACACACACACACACATAGGTGTACTGCTCTTCACAGAATTTACTCTCAGGTAAAATCACTCCCAGGTTCACTGAGACACATACACAACTACACATAGACCCAGGTCTAACACACAGGCATATCACTACACCCTACTGCTACACACAGAAATTCTGTACAGTAAATTCCCAAACACACAGATACTGTGCACAGGTTCCTCTCAAACCCGACTGCACAGCAAAACCCTTGTTCCTACTGCACACAGCACAGAACATATCCCGAACACACCTACACATCACTCCCCACCGTGTCTAATATACTGAGACACGGGGACACTCCACACAGATCCCCTTTAACCGTGCTGCTCTCAACACCATATTTATACATCACATACATGTTCATACACCCGACTGTGCACAGGTTCTTCCAAATCCTGATTTCTACATCAAAATATCAAAAATACCCAATCAAACCCTAAATCGATATAATAGACTACATGTAGGAGAGGTAATCATGTATACTAGCAAACCCCTAGGGTTAGGGTTCACGAAATTGGGAAAAATCAACCGTAGGTCACCAAAACCCTAATTCGACCTAGGTTTTCATGTAGAATCCCTAGGATTCGAGATCTATACCATAGGAGGTTTCCTAATGGGCATGAACAACAGAAAAACAGAAATAAAATGAATTAAAATTGGATTTTACCTATAGAGATGGTTTCTCCAATGGAAGTTCTCCTTCTCCAAGTATTCTTGACCAAAGCTCCTTGTTCTCCTTGCTTTGGAAGAGGAAAAAATGGAATCCCTAGGGTTTGCTTCTGAGTTTTGGGGTGGGGAAGTGGTTTTTCTAATCGAGGCTAGGGTTTCCTTTCTTCATGAAGGAAAATATGGTTCCCTTTTATAATAAACTAGGTTTTAGGGTTTCAATGCATAGTTTTTAGGTTAAACCCCCAGGTTAGGTCATGAAGAACCTAATTCACTAAGGTTTAGTCATTCTAGGGTTTGAGGTCCAAACCTAAAGTTTGAATTCTAGGGTTTCACTAGAATTGGGTTTTCAACTAGGGTTAGCCATACTAACTTCTAGGGTTTGACCTAAACACAACCAACAACAAATAAATAGTTTTAAAAACTCAGTAGATTAATTAAACACATAATAATTCCAAATAGTGAATTTACATAAATGCCATCATCTGGAAATGTGGTAGTGATAAGTCTACCCTTCTAAAAGAAATTTTGTCCTCGAAATTGGACTGAACTAGAGCAAGAATGAAATCAAAAAAAGGAAAATATACCTCAAGTCTAGAAGAGATACGGGTATTGCTCGCGCATTTTGTCCTCTCTCTCCCAGGTTGACTCCCCTGGAGAGTGATGTCTCCATGCAACACGAACCAAAGGAATAGTTTGGTTCCGTAACACCTTCTCTCTGCGGTCCAAGATCTCTACGTGCTGCTCGGGGTAGCTGAGCGTCGGACCAACCTCAATCTCCTAGTGGTCAAGTATGTGACTAGGGTCTGCCACGTACCGTCTCAGCTGCGACACGTGGAACACATCATGCACTCCCTCTAATGCAAGCGGCAAGTCCAGTCTATACGCCACTCCACCTACCCTCGCAAGAATTCCAAAGGGTCCGATGTAGCGTGGGCTAAGCTTCCCGCCTCGACCAAAACGAATAGTGCCACGGGTCGGAGAAATCCGTAGGAATACTAGATCGCCAACCTAAAACAAAATAGTCTCAACACGCAGTCTAAACAACAACATAAGCCAAAAAAATAGCGATCTATACCTGAAACTCAAGGGGTCTACGGTGGCTGTCGGCCCAATGCCGCTGTCTGTCCTGCGCCACTCGCAGTCTGTCTCTGATGAGTTTCACCTTTTCTGCTGCATTCACGACCATTTCTGGTCATAACAAGGCTCTCTCTCCAACGTCGTCCTAAGATAACGGTGTACGACACCTCCGTCCATAAAGAGCCTCAAATGGTGACATCTCGATGCTGGCCTGGTAGCTGTTATTGTAAGCAAATTCTACCAGGTGCAGATGATCCTCCCAAGAACCTCCTAGATCTAGAACACAAGTGCGTAGCATATCCTTGAGAGTCTGAATAGTCCGTTCAGACTGCCCGTCTGTCTGGGGGTGATATGCGGTACTGAACTTGAGCTGAGTGCCCAAGCTAGCCTGCAGACTCCTCCAGAAGTGGGAAGTGAAATGGCTATCCTGATCCGAGATGATGCTTACAGGAACTCCATGAAGTCTAACGATCTGTCGCACGTACATCTCTTCTAGCCTCTCTGTCGACGTGTCCACCTTGAAAGGTAAGAAATGGGCTGATTTGGTCAACCTGTCCACGATGACCCAAATCGTGTCCTTCCCTCCTGGAGAACGTGGAAGCCCTGAAACGAAATCCATGGTCACGTGCTCCCACTTCCACTCGGGGATCGGTAAAGGTTGAAGCAAACCACCTGGCCTCTGCCGGTCTGCCTTTACCTACTGGCACACTAGACACCGGGATACGAAGCGTGCTACCTCGCGCTTCATTCCATACCACCATACGTGCTCCCTCAAGTCTCGATACATCTTGTTGGCACCGGGATGCATCGAGTACTGAGAGCGGTGTGCCTCCTGCAAAACCTCCTCGCGCAGCTCCCCGCTCGGCACACACATCATCGTGTCGTGCCGTAAGGAACCATCCTCTGCGATAGTAAAGTCGTCCGACAATCCTGCCCGAACATGTGCCCTGATCCTCCTCAGAGCCTCATCATGATACTGCGCAGCCCTGATCCTGTCCATCAGATCAGACTGTATCTGCAATCCCCACATCTGAATCTCAGTACCGGGAACTAATATCTTAATCTTCAAGCTTTCCAAATCCGCCAGCAAATGTCTATCTGTCGTCAAGTACATAGCCATCGGATACCTGCTCAAGGCATCGGCCACTACATTGGCCTTCCCTGGGTGGTACTGTAATGAGATGTCGAAGTCCTTCATCAACTCTAACCACCTCCTCTGCCTCATGTTCAGCTCCTTCTGTGTGAATACATACTTCAAGCTCTTGTGGTCTGTGAAGATCTCCACACCCTCTCCGTACAGGTAATGTTTCCACAGCTTTAGAACGAAGATAACTGCTGCCAACTCCAAATTGTGGGTGGGGTAGTTCTCTTCATGAGGGCATAACTGCCTGGAAGCATAGGCAATTACCTTTCCGTGCTGCTGAAGAACACATCCCAGACCCTTACCTGAAGCGTCACTATAGATGGTGAAACCACCTGTCCCTGATGGCAACGTCAAAATTGGAGCTATCGTCAACCTCTTCTTTAGCTCATCAAATGCAGCCTGGCACTCCTCCGTCCAGACAAAATCCACATCCTTCCAAGTCAATCTGGTCATTGGTGCTGCAATCCTGGAGAAGTCTTGTACAAACCTCCTGTAGTATCCTGCTAGCCCGAGAAAACTCCTGATCTCAGCTACCAAACTGGGGGTAGCCCACGACTTTACTGCCTCGATCTTCTGTGGGTTAACCGAGATTCCGTCACCCGATACCACATGCCCAAGAAATTCAACCTTGTCAAGGAAGAATTCACACTTAGAGAGTTTCCCGTACAGCTTCTCCCTCCTGAGAGTCTCTAAGACCAACCTCAGGTGCTCTTCGTGCTCCTCCGGGATCTTGGAATACACAAGAATATCGTTGATGAACACCACTACGAACTTGTCAAGGTACTGGTGGAACACCTTGTTCATCAAGTTCATGAATACTGCCAGTGCATTGGTTAAACCAAATGGCATCACCATGAATTCAAACTGGCCGTATCTGGTCCGAAAGGATGTCTTCGGCGTGTCTTCTCTCTTTACCTTCACCTGGTGATAGCCTGACCTCAAATCTGTCTTTGAAAACACCCTCGCCCCGCTCAACTGATCGAAAAGATCATCTATCCTCGGCAGCGGGTACTTGTTCTTGATAGTGATATTGTTCAAAGCTCTATAATCAATGCACATGCGCACCGTACCGTCCTTCTTCGGTACAAACAATACCGGAGCTCCCCATGGTGATGAACTGGATTTGATGAAACCTTTGTCCTGCAGCTCCTCAACTTGCTTCTTCAGTTCTGTCAGCTCGCTGTTGTTGACTCTATAGACATGTTGTGAAATGGGCTCCGCTCCTGGAACCAAGTCTATAGAGAATTCAATATCTCTGTCTGGCGGCAAGCCTGGCAACTCCTCTGGAAATACATCCAGGAACTCCGCTATCAGAGGATGTGGCAACTCTTCTTCTTCTGCCCTGGCTCCGCAAAATATGCTCCTGCTCTGTTCCGCTGCTCCTCTGACAACCTCAAACTTCGGCTCTCCTGGTGGTCTAAATAATACTCTGCCTCTATAACAATCTATAGTAGCATGATGCCTACTCAACCAGTCCATTCCGAGTACAATATCATACCCCGGAAGTGGCATGACGAGTAAGCTCATGCTCAACTCTCGACCTCCTACTGACACCCTCCGGTCCTTGCAGTGATCACAGACTAGGATAATACCTCCACCAGTCATGATCTTGTAAGTCCTAGCTAATGGTTCTGTGTCTAAATGATGTCGAAGTGCATAAAATACAGACATAAAACTATGGGAAGCGCCAGAGTCGAATAAGGTAAATGCGGGAATACAATCGAGAAGAACCGAACCTGTGATCAAGTCTCCTGCTGGCTCGATCTCCTCGACTGCCATGGCGTACGCTCGCCCCTGGTGTACACCTCTCTGCTGCTGGTGCTGGGCAAACTTCTGATGTTGCGGTGGAAGTGGTGCCCTCTGTTGTTGGCCTCCAGGTTCGGTAGGTACCCTGTCTGGTCCTCTCTGGGCGGCTGCTCCACCCTGACCTGGATGAATGGTAGGGCAATCCCTCAGCTGGTGTGTCGTCGATCCGCAGGACAGACATAAGCCCAATCTCTTCCTGCAGATATCTCTAGTATGTCCCGTCTTCCCGCAATACGCACACTGGATGGCGGGCTGAGTCTGTCTCTGTTGCTGCTGCTGGACCTGTCCTCGGGCTGGTGCCTGGTGCTGCTGGTGCTGCTGCTGAAAGGGCCTCTGCTGCTGCTGATAGTGTGGACGCTTGCACGGTCGCGCACTACTGTTTGCTCCTCCGGAACCATCGCGTCCCCTCTTGGGCCTGAGGTCCAAGTCGTCCTCGGCTATCTGGGCATCCATCAATATGCCCTCGTAGGTAGCTGTGCGACGTCCCGACGTGCGAGACTTGATCTCCCTTGCCAGCCCCTTTCTGAATTTCCGGGCCCTGTCCCCCGGATCTCTAATCATCGATGGCGCAAGCGGCTCAGGCGGCAAAACTTTGCGGCATACTCATCGATGGACGAGCTCCCCTGGGCTAAGTCATAGAACTGACTCTCCAAAGCTCCCAAGGCAACATCAGGAAAGAACTTCTCCTTGAAGAGCTCCTTGAAAGCTTCCCAAGTGAGTCCCCTGTCAAGGAGTCTCGGCTCTGTGCGAAACCACGTGTAGGCGATGTCGAACATCTGGCTGCCGGCGGCCTCGATCTGAAGAGCCTCTGAAAGCTGCGCCAAGCGCAAGTTCCTCTCAATGTCCTCTAGCCATTCATCGGCGTAGAGTATCCCTTCTGTCCCCTTGAAATCCTGAGGCATCATACTCTTGAAATCCACAATGGTGCCCGGCCTCTGATGGTGCTGATCAGGACGCTGCTGCTGCTGAGTTACTCTCTCCACAGCCTGGAAAGCCACTTGATGAGCATTCTCCATGTTTACCCTCATCATCTCTGCTTGGGCCTGGTGTGCCTCAGCCTGTACCCTCTGGGCTTCTGCCGACGTCCTCTGGGCATCGACCATGCCCTGAATCAAAGTGAACATCTGTGCTCCATCGACGGGCACAACTCCTGGATGCTGAACTGGTGGTGGTGGTGGTGGTGGTGGAGGCGCCATCGTAGCTATGGGGACCCTCTGAACAGGTGGTGGAGGACCCCCGAATGCTGCAGACACTCCCACATGTACTGGAGATGTAGGAGGTACTGCGGATGTCTGTCCGGCAAGGCGAGAGGTGGCAGACCTCTCTGACTCTGCTGCTCCGGTTCTCCGGGATCTGGTTCTCGGCGGCATCCTGAAGACAGATCAAAGAATTTAATCAAGGCAATAGACACGATTTCATCAAAGAAGGACAATAATTTCTAAAGGAAAAATCATTAAGAGTAGTATTATAAGAATCAAAATTTCCTAATTGTGATTGAACATATCCCCGGCCAAATTCCTATTTCCTAAAACAGGCTCGTAGTAATACTCTAAGCGAGCACCACTACGATATCGCTCTAATACGAATCTAGGACCGACCTGCATGGGCCACCACTAAAACGTGTCACGACCGTACCCTAAATTTGGGCATGAGTCGTAGGTACGTCCAGCCTACGCCGCAGCATCGGCGGTAGAATGCTGTCTAGGTCTCAACATAATATATCTTGTCAATAGTCTCAACTCCGTACGGAGAGCAATGATAAATAATCCACAGTTCTATGAATATACTCAATCACAAGCTATAAGAATAATGGGCACGATGAGAATGGAAAAGAGTTCTAATATAAACCAACCACAAGAGTGCAACACAAGTCCTGGGTCTAGATGACCTCACAAAGTCACAAATAATAAAATACAACTCAGTCTCAGTCTAAAACAATAAATGCAGAAAAATAATCTAAGAACAGCCAAGTAGGATCTCCTCTAGGATAGGCAACTCTTCTGGGGTTTCTGGAGTAAAATCTTCCTCTGAACCAGGGCCGTAATGAGTGGGGCACAAGTTCTCCAGGTCCTCTGAAAAATGTTATCCAGTCAGGATTGGAGCGAAGCACAAGCACTAACAGCAGTTTCATTAAATTGACAAAGACTATAAATAGTGTAAGAAATACAAGATGAGAATATATGCTAAAAGTGTGAAGTACTGGAGAAACTGAATATAGGCAATAGAGCATCTAGCAATGAACAATAACCAATGAATGCTAGAACAAGTAGATCTGAATAAAATAGACATCTAGCTAAGTGTTTGAATTATCAGTTTATTATGTGATCGGCTTGGGACTAGATCAGGCTGATTATATATGATTAGCTATGATTCTTGTAGGTCAGGCTAACCATATGGTTAGCTATGATGCATGTAGTGGTCAGGCTAATCATATATAACAGCTATGATGTATGTAAATGGTCAGGCCGCACCCGACGTGAGAAGTGGGGTGAGCTATGATGCATGTAGATGGTTGGATATGATCACATAATCTACTAATAGTTCCCCATCCCCCAGCTAGCACGATGGATTCCAATCACGACTCCTCATGATGGGGATCTAGGGTGCTAACCCGTATATCCATAGTGTCGGAATCAAGTATGTAATATAACTGAATTATAGAAATTATCAACAAATGAAAACTGTCAGAGAATGTACTCGCCTGTGGTCCTGAGCAAGGTGTGAGGATCGATGTCCAAAGTGGGATCACAAAGACCTATTTATGGAATATTAATGTCAGATATTGAATTAAAGAATAACATGTTTAACTAATTAAATACGAGGTTTCTAGGTCATACTAAGGTTTACTAGTCAGCCTTAGTCTTATTCTTATCTAATTGACCATACTAAGGATACCTAGCATATACTAGTTGATAACTTAACTAGTAACTTAATACCTAATACCTATTTGGTATCTAACCTTACCAACTATACATGATACCAATTAACCAATACCAATTACTAATGATAGGCTCACTAATATTGTCTCTGATACCATAAATCCCTACACTACCATTCACATACAGCTACATTGGCACCCACAGTAATCACTGCTACTGTACATACACACAGGCAGACTTAACTAGCTACTGAACTACACATAACTTACTGCTACACATGGACACAGGAACTGAAATTCTCTGATACCCTCACACAACTGCACAAGCCTTAACACCTACACACACTGAACTGCTCATACTCACTAATACACAGAATTCACCCTGGTACACATCTAATACCTAAACACACTGAATTTAAACTGATACGAATACACAGAACACTGGCTCTCACCCCTACACACAGTCACTCATATTTCACATAGGCACTCTCACCTAGACACTATACTCACAGTTACTAAAGAACCAGACACCACAGGCACTCACAATCCCCCACTGAACTCATATGCACTGATACATAACTTCTATAACGAACTCACTCAATACAACTACTACACACTCCATAATCTGCACACTGCACATACCTACACACACACACAGCCACTACATACTGATACACTAACCTACTCCCTACTGAATCACACACAGATCTCACTTCCCCCTCCTGCACACTGATACCTCACTGCACTCATAGGTACCATCTACACACAGTTCACAGTTCAAATACTGAATATAATACCTTACACACATACTGAGAAAGACCCACATACACAGATACACTCTCAGGTATCTAACCCCCAATTCACTGCACACACCCACAGTGCACAAATCCCTGAGAAAATTATACAGGTACACAGATCTAAGGCACACTCTGCTCTAGGTTCCAGGCTCACTCACACATATGTTGCACAGCACAGCTCTGAACTGACACACACACACACACATATGAGCACTGCTCTTCACAGAATTTACTCTCAGGTAAAATCACTCCCAGGTTCACTGAGACACATACACAACTACACATAGACCCAGGTCTAACACACAGGCATATCACTACACCCTACTGCTACACACAGAGATTCTGCATAGTAAATTCCCAAACACACAGATACTGTGCACAGGTTCCTCTCAAACCCGACTGCATAGGAAAACCCTTGTTCCTACTGTACACAGCACAGAACATATCCCGAACATACCTACACATCACTCCCCACCGTGTCTAATATACTAAGACACGGGGACACTCCACACAGATCCCCTTTAACCGTGCTGCTCTCAACACTATATTTATACATTACATACATGTTCATACACCCGACTGTGCACAGGTTCTTCCAAATCCTGATTTCTACATCAAAATATCAGAAATACCCAATCAAACCCTAAATCGATATAATAGACTACATGTAGAAGAGGTAATCATGTATACTAGCAAACCCCTAGGGTTAGGGTTCACGAAATTAGGAAAAATCAACCGTAGGTCACCAAAACCCTAATTCGACCTAGGTTTTCATGTAGAATCCCTAGGATTCGAGATCTACACCATAGGGGGTTTCCTTATGGGCATGAACAACAGAAAAACAGAAATAAAATGAATTAAAATTGGATTTTACCTATAAAGATGGTTTCTCCAATGGAAGTTCTCCTTCTCCAAGTATTCTTGAACCAAGCTCCTTGTTCTCCTTGCTTTGGAAGAGGAAAAAATGGAATCCCTAGGGTTTGCTTCTGAGTTTTGGGGTGGGGAAGTGGTTTTTCTAATGGAGACTAGGGTTTCCTTTCTTCATGAAGGAAAAGAGGGTTCCCTTTTATAATAAACTAGGTTTTAGGATTTCAATGCATAGTTTTTAGGTTAAACCCCCAGGTTAGGTCATGAAGAACCTAATTCACTAAGGTTTAGTCATTCTAGGGTTTGAGGTCCAAACCTAAAGTTTGAATTCTAGGATTTCACTAGAATTAGGTTTTCAACTTGGGTTAGCCATACTGACTTCTAGGGTTTGACCTAAACCAACACAACCAACAACAAATAAATAGTTTTAAAAGCTCAGCAGATTAATTAAACACATAATTATTCCAAATAGTGAATTTACACAAATGCCCTCATCTGGAAATGTGGTAGTGACAACTTGTTTGACCAATTAAGCAGAGAAAGAGGCTTCTCCAAGATAGATCTGCAATCAGGATATCATCAGGTGCGAGTTCGGGAGCATGATATACCAAAGGCAGCATTTAGGTCATAATATGGGTATTATAAATTCTTAGTTATGCCATTCGGACTGACTAATGCCCCAGCGGTATTCATGGATTTGATAAACCCTAGAATTCTTTTAATCTTTCGCTGCTCTTTACGTTCTTCTCGGGTTGCTCTTCCTGGCTCGACCTCACTCTGCTCGCCTGTTGAGCTGTAAGTAGGATAAGGAGTGAAAAAGAGGAGGCCCAAGGAGATGAGACCATAGATAGATTTCCGGAGATGGCAATTCAAGTATACCACCAGTCGTTTAAGTACCCTGAGCGTAGCAGTCGCATAACAAAGTGGGATTCGGGAAGTAGGGGGAAGAGCTCATTGATTGAAGGGGCAAAGAAGGGCAGATCCTAAATAAAGGACAGATTCCTAGAAACGTCAAGGCGACGGGCCGCGGGAACCTTGAATTATAGTTTAGAAGATCCCGGTGAACTCGAGCCTCAAGTTGAACCAGAAGGCGAGCGAAGTGAAGAAGGCAAAATCCTACTTTCGATTCACTCGTGGGATCCGATCGATTGACCATCCATCCCACTAATATAGGATGGTTATCGGATGAATCGGATCGGGAAATGGATCGAAGTGCGCGAAACCTCTTCTTTTCGGGCAAGCCAGTTCCTTGTTGTTTGAAGAAACCCTCCGCTGTAACTCGAGCATTTCAAGCCCATCGTTCAGTGAAGGCTCGAAGCCATCTCCATTCATCAGAAACTATCAATTACGAGTCTGGGGCAGGCTGTGGAATCGAAGGCCCCGCTTACTAATAGGCAACAGGGGACCCTTTCTCGCCCAGCCCTACCTACTTCAGTGAAGCTGCCACACTTAGACCAATTTATGGTAGTATTTATCGATGACATCTTTGTGTATTCTCGTAATGAGGACGAGCATAAAGAATACCTCCGGATAGTACTACATACTTTGAGGGAGCACCAGTTATATGCGAAGCTTAGTAAGTGTGAGTTTTGGATGGATCACATATCCTTTCTTGGGCATATTATTTCTGGAGTAGGAGTGTCAGTTGATCCTAAGAAGGTAGATGCATTAGAGAACTAGCCAGTTCCGAAGACAGTGGCAGAGGTACGTAGTTTTTTGGGCTTGGCAGTATACTACAGAAGATTTGTGTCAGACTTTGCTAAAATATCGATACCTTCGAATCAGTTGATGTCACTACCACTTTTTCAGGTAAGGGCATTTGTGTAATTTCACTATTTTAAATAATTATGTGTTTAATTAATCTGCTGAGTTTTTTAAAACTATTTATTTGATGTTGGTTGTGTTGGGTTAGGTCAAACCCTAGAAGTCAGTATGGCTAACCCTAGTTGAAAACCCAATTCTAGGGAAACCCTAGAATTCAAACTTTAGGTTGGACCTTAAACCCTAAAATTGACTAAGCCCTAGTTAATTAGGTTCTTCATGACTAACATAGGGGGTTTAACCTAAAACTATGCATTAGAAACCCTAGCTTGGTTTTAATATAAAAGGTAACCCTCTCTTCCTTCATGAAGAAAACCGAAACCTAGCCTCCATTAAAGAAAAACCATTCACTCCCACAATTTTCAGAATCTCAAGCCCTAGGAATTCACTTTCCTCCTCCAAAGCAAAGAGAAGCAAGGGGTTGGGTCAAGAAGCCTTGGAGAAGAAGAACCTCCATTGAAGAAGCCATCTCCCTAGGTAAAACCCTATTTTTAATTCTTTTATTTATGTTTTTTGTTGTAAATTGCCATTAAGAAACCCCTATTGTGTAGATCTCGATTTCTAGGGATTCTACATGAGGACCTAGGAGATCTAGGGTTTTGGGTTACCTACGTTTAGCTTTCCCAAATTTCTGGAACCCTAAACCTAGGAATTTCAGTATAGGCATGATTACATCTCCTACCTTTAGCCTAGATCTTGATTTAGGGTTTTAATTGGGGGATTTCACAGTGTAGACACGATTTTGCCTCCAACGTGAAGGGTTGGATCTCACTTTAGGGTTTCGTTGGAGTTTTCCGTAAATTCTTAATGTGAGTTTGATTTCTGCACACCAGGTGCTTGAGAATATGTTTATTAGGGTTTTACTTATCTAACGTATTTAGATTTCTGCATATTTTTGACATACAACTATATACATAATGTAATAACTTGTGTATTAGCTGTGTGTTTGGTTTTCTGTTCAGCCTGTGAGATTCTATATGTGCAGTCGGGCTGGGAGATTTCTGTGTACAAGGGGGGGACTTTGCTGTGCTGTGCAGTGTGAGTTACCCGTGTGTCTGTGTAGGAGAACTGTGTATCAGAGGTGGGTGACAGAGATATTTCCAGGTTCAGTGTGTAATTGAATGTCTAGGTATTAGAGTGAACCTGTGTCAGTGTGTCTTAGTGTTTCTGAGTTGAGAGTATGACTACCTGAAGGTGTAGAGTTCCTGTGTGGGTGTGAGTTGAGGTGAGTTAGGGATTTGTGTGTGGCTGTGTATGTGTGCAGTGTGTCACCTGCATATGTGTGTGAGTTCAGTGAGGAGTTCAGTTGTGTCTGTGTGTTCTCAGTGTTAGTTCTAGGGCTGTGTGTCAGTTATTAACTACAGTGTGTGTATCCTAGAACTCACTATGTGTAGAGGTGTGAACCTATGTATCAGTGTGTGACCCACGTGTGTCTCAGTATCAGTGTGAATACCTGTATATCCCTGAGTTCTTGAGGTAGTATCAGTTAGACAGAAATCAGCATATACCTATGTGTGTAGGATTAAGTTATCAGTGTGTGTGAGGTATTATGTGCAGTGAGGGAACTATGGCTGTGTGTAGCAGAGTGTATCGTGTGTTATCAGCAGTGAGAAGTGCCTGGGAGTGATTTTCCTGTGTATGTGTCTGTGTGAATTATCTGAGTGTGAGGGTGTGTCAGACAGTGTAGCAGTATGAGCTGTGTGTGTGTGAATTAGGGTGTTAGTGTATCAGTGTGTCACCAATGTGTAGTTGTGTATTAGCTAGGTGTGAGTGAACCTTAAGTAGCCCTGTGTAATACCTATTTGTGTTTTGGGTTAGGGATTAGTGTGTGTCCCAGTTAAGAGTGTTAATGTGACTGTGTGTGAGTGATAATTATTTCCCAGTGTTGTGTGTATTCCAGGACTTAGGGAGGTGTCAGTGTGTTGAGTTCTAAGAGTGGTGAGTTTATGTATCAATGTAGTGTAGGATTTATGTTTATGTATCAGTAGGCAGTTTTATGTGTACTGTGTTGCCTGTGTGTATCAGTTTTAGAATATCTTGTGTTGTGCTGTGTTAGTTCACTTATGTGTATAGCTGTGAGTGAGGGAGTATCTAAGTGAACCTGTGTGTCTGTGTGCACCAGATATGGGAAAAGAGCTGTGTGTTTACCTGAGTGTTAATGTGCATCAGTTGGGGCAAGTGTCTAGTGTATGTGTATAAATTCTGTAGGTCTGTGGGTGAGTGAGCTGTAGGTAAATGACCCAGTGTGTGTCTTTGTGTCAGTGAGTGTATGAGAGAGCAGTGTGTTTTAGTCAGTGTACAGTGTGTATCCTAGAGATATCTGGGTATAGGTGTGTGAATCAATGTGTATAGCTAGGTGAGTATAGCTAGGTGAGTGTGTTCTCAGTAGTTGGGGGAAAAGGGTATTCAGTGTGTGTATAAGAACTTGTGTGTTAATTCTAGAGTGCAGGTGAGGGTGTGTAGGTGACTGTGTGCATCCTAGAAACCAACATCTTGATTTCAGCATGTGCCTATATGAACTGTGAGTGTTGTGTGCCATAGAACCATTGTCTATGTGAGAGTGTTGTGTGAGGACAGTGAGTATCTGTGTGTAAGTGTAGTGTGTAGTGAAATTAGTGACTGTGTTCTGTATAGGGGTGTTAACAAGTAATGAGTTAGGTATTTCTATAAAGAAATTGTTACACACAACACATCTTTTGCTAGAAAACCCTAGCTTACTTATATCTTTGGAATTGGCCTATTGTGAGACCAAGTTGACTAGTATTGACCAGAAGTCCTAGTATAACCTAGAAGCCTCATTTTTCTTAATTAGTTAACATGTTTTACCTTTTAATTCAGTCTCTCACTTTTATATTCCACAAATAGGTCATTGTGATCCCACTTTGGACATCGATCCTCACACCTTGCTCAGGACCACAAGCGAGTATATTCTTTGACAGTTTTCATTGTTGATTATTTCTATAATGCAGTTGTATTACATACTTGATTCTGACACTATGGATACACGGGTTAGCACCCTAGATCCCCATCATGAGGAGTCATGATTGGAATCTATCGTGCTAGCTGGGGGATGGGGAACTATTAGTAGATTATGTGATCATATCCAAATATTTACATGCATCATAGCTCCCCCCACTTCTCACGTCGGGTGCGGCCTGACCATTTACATGCTTCATAGCTGTTATATATGATTAACCTGACCACTTCATGCATCATAGCTAACCATATGGTTAGCCTGACCTACAAGAATCATAGTTAATCATATATACTCAGCCTGATCAAGTCCCAAGCCGATCACATAATAAACTGATAATTCAAACACTTAGCTAGATGTCTATTTATTCAGATTCACTTGTTCTAGCATTCACTATCTATTGTTCATTACTAGATGCTCTATTACCTATTTCTACATCTCAGTACTTTACATTTCCAGCATTTATTTCCATCTTGTATTTCTTACACTGTTTATAGTCTTTGTCAATTTAATGAAACTGCTGTTAGTGCTTATGCTTCGCTCCAATCCTGACTGGATAATATTTTTCAGAGGACCTGGAGAACTTGTGCCCCACTCATTACGGCCCAGGATTAGAGGGAGATTTCACTCCAGAAACCCCAGAGGAGTTGCCTATACTAGAGGAGATTTTACCTGCCAATACTTAGAGTAATTCTTCTGTATTTATTGTTTTAGACTGAGACTGAGTTGTATTTATTATTTGTGACTTTGTGAGGTCATCTAGACCCAAGATTTGAGTTGGACTTATTGTGGTTGGTTTATATCAGAACTCTTTTCCATTCTCATCGTGCCCATTATTTCTTATAGCTTGTGATTGAGTATATCATAGAACTGTGGATCATTTTTCTTTGTCCTCCGTGCAGAGTTGAGACTATTGACAGAATATATTATATGTTGAGACCTAGACAGCGTTCTACCGCCGATGCTGCGGTGTAGGCTGGACGTACCCACGACTCATGCCCAAATTTTGGGTGCGGGTCGTGACACGTTTTAGTGGTGACCCATGCAGGTCAGTCCTAGATTCGCATTAGAGCAATATCGTAGTGGTGCTCGCTTAGAGTATTACTACGAGCCTGTTTTAGGAAATAGGAATTAGGCCGAGGATATGCTCAATCACAATTAGGAATTTCTGATTCTTATAATACTACTCTTGATGATTTTTCCTTTAAAAATTTACTGTCCTCCTTTGATGATACCGTGTCTATTGCCTTGATTAAATTCTTCGATCTGTCTACAGGATGCCGCCGAGAACCAGATCCCGGAGAACCGGAGCAGCAGAGTCAGAGAGGTCTGCCACCTCTCGCCTTGTCGGACAGACATCCGCAGCACCTCCTACATCTCCAGTACATGTGGGAGTGTCTGCAGCATTCGGGAGTCCTCCACACCCTGTTTAGAGGGTCCCTATAGCTACGACGGCGCCTCCACCACCACCACCACCACCCCCACCACAAGTTCAGCATCCAGGAGGTGTGCCCGTCGATGGAGCACAGATGTTCGCTTTGATTCAGGGCATGGTCGATGCCCAGAGGACGTCGGCAGAGGCCCAGAGGGTGCAAGTTGAGGCACACCAGGCCCAGACAGAGATGATGAGGGTGAACATGGAGAATGCTCATCAAGTGGCTCTCCAGGCTGTGGAGAGAGTTACTCAGCAACAGCAGCGTCCTGATCAGCACCACCAGAGGCCGGGCACCATTATGGATTTCAAGAGGATGATGCCTCGAGAGTTCAAGGGGACAGAAGGGATACTCTACGACGATGATTGGCTAGAGGACATCGAGAGGAACTTGCGCTTGGCACAGCTTCCGGAGGCTCTTCAGATCGAGGCCGCCGGCAGCCAGATGTTCGATATCGCCTTGACGTGGTTTCGTACAGAGCCGAGACTCCTTGAAAGGGGACTCACTTGGGAAGCTTTCAAGGAGCTCTTCAAGGAGAAGTTCTTTCCTGATGTTGCCCTGGGAGCTTTGGAGAGTCAGTTCCATGACTTAGTCCAGGGGAGCTCGTCCGTCGACGAGTATGCCGAGGAGTTTTCCCGCCTGAGCCGCTTCGCGCCATCGATGATTAGAGATCTGAGGGACAGGGCCCGAAAGTTCAGAAAGGGGCTGGCAAGGGAGATCAAGTCTCGCACGTCGGGACGTCGCACAGCTACCTACGAGGGCATATTGATGGATGCCCAGATAGCCGAGGATGACTTGGGCCTCAGGCCCAAGAGTGGACGCGATGGTTCCGGAGGAGCAAACCGTAGTACGGGATCGGTCAAGTGTCCACACTTTCAGCAGCAGCAGCAAAGGCCCTTTCAGCAGCAGCACCAGGCACCAGCCCGAGGGCAGGTCCAGCAGCAGCAACAGAGACAGACTCAGCCCGCCATCCAGTGTGCGTACTGCGGGAAGATGGGACATACTAGAGATATTTGCAGGAAAAGATTAGGCTCATGTCTGTCCTGCGGATCGACGACACACCAGCTGAGGGATTGCCCTACCATTCGTCCAGGTCAGGGTGGAGCAGCCGCCCAGAGAGGACCAGACAGGGTACCTGCCATACCAGGAGGCCAACAACCGAGGGCACCACTTCCACCACAACATCAGAAGTTTGCCCAGCACCAACAGCAGAGAGGTGTACCCCAGGGGCGAGCGTACGCCATGGCAGTCGAGGAGATCGAGCCAGCAGGAGACTTGATCACAGGTTCGGTTCTTCTCGATTGTATTCTCGCATTTACCTTATTCGACTCTGGCGCTTCCCATAGTTTTGTGTCTGTATCTTATGCACTTCGACATCATTTAAACACAGAACTTTTAGCTAGGACTTGCAAGATCATGACTGGTGGAGGTATTATCCTAGTCCGTGATCACTGCAAGGACCGGAGAGTGTCAGGAGGAGGCCGAGAGTTGAGCGTGAGCTTACTCGTCATGCCACTTCCAGGGTATGATATTGTACTCTGAATGGACTGGTTGAGTAGGCATCATGCTACTATAGATTGTTATAGAAGCAGAGTATTATTTAGACCACCAGGTGTAGAAGCATGAAAAATCCGCTGGCAAAAGCTACACGGCGTATTGATACAGAGCAGCGCAAACAAAGGCCTTCAGTGCCATCAGGCATAAGAGCTCAAGGGTGCAGCGCGTCCAAAACCGCTTCGGCGTAGACGGGACCCCCCCCCATCGCCTCCAGGGCGTAAAAACTCAGCCGCTCTCAAAGCAGCGTTAAAATAGCTCGTCTTCCCCGAAATGAACCTGTCAAGTCACGCAGTGAACCTGGCCTCTGACTCCTGACAAAAAGTGCTGCACGGCGACCCAGACGACGGTTGGAAACAGGCACAGACCCCTCGGGACGCACACCACAGTATGATGGCAGATCCCTGCATTTAATGCACAGGATTGGGTTAAGATACCACCGAACCGTCGTTTACTGACATCCCCTCAGCATAAACCGCTCTTTTTCGCACAGAGGGATACGCTGCATTATTTTGCACAGGCAGGCATAAGCCGGTTTACGCTCCGCAGTAGACAAACCGCCTGCCACGTCAAAAGCTGCACATCGTACGGGGCTCGAGGCACGTCTCTACGTCTAATTGTACGGAGCGGTGACAGGTTCAGTCAAGGCACGTCTCTGTAACGGATGCACAGAAGGGCTGCAGACCTTCGAAACACGTCTTCGCATTTAATGCACGGGATGATGGCAAATCTCTATAGAAGATTTGATTACATCTTCGAAAGCCGTGATTCCGGCTAAGACGTCCCCGTCAGCACTCGGGCACGGTAAGCAGCGGCTTCTACGCCCATTCAAGACCTGTGCCCCTTCGGCTCTCAACGCCTCTCCGGCTTCAACGCCTGTTCGGCTCCTACGCCTCTCCGGCTTCAACGCCTGTCCGGCTCCTACGCCTCTCCGGCTTCAACGCCTCTCCGGCTCCTATGCCTATCCGGCTTCAACGCCTCTCCGGCTCCTACGCCTATCCAGCTTCAACGCCTCTTCGGCTTCTACGCCTATCCGGCTTCTACGCCTATTCGGCTTCTATGTCTATCTGGCCTCTGTGCCAGGGTGACAGTCATTTGGCTTCTACGCCAACCGTTTCTACACACGGGATACCTACCTGCGTGGCTCTTACGCCGTGATCTTCGTAGCAATAGTACGCGTTGTGTTCCCTTAGTTGGACCCGCATCATACGCTCATTCAAAAGATCATCCATACGCAGGCATTGGTTACTTTAACCGTTGTGTAAAAGGGTGTTGTACTTCCCACTCCTCGGTTTTTACACCGACGGAGTGGTCACTATCACCGAAACTCTATAAATAGAGACCCCTATCAATGGGGAAAAAGGGAGGAGGAGGGGAGAAGGGAAAAAAAAAAGAATTATCATCCAGGAGAGAATTATCGTCCAAGGAGAGAGAGAGAGAGGGAGAGATCCCGGAGAGCAGGCAAAGAGCAGGGATCGACGACCTTGGCCTTTTGCGTCCAACCTCTTCTGCAACCTTCGAAGCTGCTACCTGTCTTCCACGGCACTTCTTCAACATCGTGTGGTCCAAGGGCTAAAGTAATCGACCGCAGATCAGACACCTATAGCAATTTATACCCAGATTAAATAAATTGTACTCCCACATCCTCGTATAGGATTACATTGTACAAGTTTGTTTGTAAACAGAAGGGCGCGAGTTTCGCATAAACCCCGTCATTGAAATACAATTTCATTCCTTTCGTTTAATACCACAAACAAGATGGCGACTCTGCTGGGGACTTCTTTCTCTTCTGACGAGGAAGTAATTGCTCAACACGATACGCTGGTCTTTCATTTCGACCAGTCAGCCTACGAAGACATGCTTCGAGCCGAGGGTAGCTCTCGCCCTCTCTCCGTCCAGGACAACAGGAAGCTGTGCAATGTGTGGATGCCCAAGACATCCTCTACTATTCCTGTGGACTCTCCGATCTCTCCGGACTCTCCGATATCTCCGATCTCTCCGGACTCTCCGATCTCTCCGATCTCTTCGGCCAACGAGGTTGTAGCGACACTCCCTCCGTGCCCCGCACGTAAAATTCAGTCTCCCGCTACGCGCGGTACAGACAAAACTTCGGGCGAAGCCTTAGCGCTAACCCAGAAGCCTTTACTGCGCTTTATGCGTAGAAATCTGCCTCCCGCTCCGCACGGTACAGACAGAACTTCCGATGGAGCCTCGGCGCCAAGACGGAAGTACAAATCACGCTCCATGCACAAGACAACATCTGACCTCTACGGAGAACCAGATGAACGCTGTGATCTCCGCAAGTGCAATGACAAGTCTGGGGTAAGTCTCCCTCGACAAAACCGAGCAAAATCCAAAGCTGGGGGTAGAATTCTCTCAGAATCTGAAGATGATGCAACGATGACGATCTTCCCAGAAGACCATGGAACTCAAGCATCAGGAGCCCGAAGGCCAAAAGGGACTTTCTCCTTCAATGAAGATGACATCAGTGGAATCTTCAATACGTTGATGAAGGAAAACAAACTTCAGCTTCCCAACATCAGATACACTGAGAGGGCGGGCAAAATTGATAACCCAGATTATTGTCTCTTTCATCGGTACATTCATCATCCTACAAAGACATACTATGTACTAAAAAAGAGAATCCAGGAGTTGATCGATGCCAAGGTCATCACTCTGCATCTGTAAACGATGGTCCGACCATCGATTATTATGTTCATATTACCTCTGATATCGGTTGTCATCTCAACTCAACACCCGTACTTAACTCTAAGTACGCCAGTGGTGTTGAGTCCACAAAAACTGCTACGTCCATATTACCTCTAGCAGGGCTTGTCTCAAACCTATTGCTTGCACTTAGGTGCGCAAAAAGTGATGGGTCCACGCCAAATCAGCCATGTTCATATTACCTCTGAGCTGTAATCCCCAGCTGAGTTTGTTATGTTCATATTACCTCTGAACAAACCATCCTGGTCCGACCATCGATTATCATGTTCATATTACCTCTGATATCGGTTGTCATCTCAACTCAACACCCATACTTAACTCTAAGTACGCCAGTGGTGTTGAGTCCACAAAAACTGCTACGTCCATATTACCTCTAGCAGGGCTTGTCTCAAACCTATTGCTTGCATTTAGGTGCGCAAAAAGTGATGGGTCCACAAAATCAGCCATGTTCATATTACCTCTGAGCTGTAATCCCCAGCTGAGTTTGTTACGTTGATATTACCTCTGAACAAACCATCCTGGTCCGACCATCGATTATCATGTTCATATTACCTCTGATATCGGTTGTCACCTCAACTCAACACCCGTACTTAACTCTAAGTACGCCAGTGGTATTGAGTCCACAAAAACTGCTACGTCCATATTACCTCTAGCAGGGCTTGTCTCAAACCTATTGCTTGCACTTAGGTGCGCAAAAAGTGATGGGTCCACGCCAAAACAGCTATGTCCATATTACCTCTGAGCTGTAATCCCCAGCTGAGTTTGTTATGTTCATATTACCTCTGAACAAACCAACCTGGTCCGACCATCGATTATCATCTTCATATTACCTCTGATATCGGTTGTCACCTCAACTCAACACCCGTACTTAACTCTAAGTATGCCAGTGGTGTTGAGTCCACAAAAACTGCTACGTCCATATTACCTCTAGCAGGGCTTGTCTCAAACCTATTGCTTGCACTTAGGTGCGCAAAAAGTGATGGGTCCACGCCAAAACAGCTATGTCCATATTACCTCTGAGCTGTAATCCCCAGCTGAGTTTGTTATGTTCATATTACCTCTGAACAAACCATCCTGGTCCGACCATCGATTATCATGTTCATATTACCTCTGATATCGGTTGTCATCTCAACTTAACACCCGTACTTAACTCTAAGTACGCCAGTGGTGTTGAGTCCACAAAAACTGCTACGTCCATATTACCTCTAGCAGGGCTTGTCTCAAACCTATTGCTTGCACTTAGGTGCGCAAAAAGTGATGGGTCCACAAAATCAGCCATATTCATATTACCTCTGTGCTGTAATCCCCAACTGAGTTTGTTATGTTCATATTACCTCTGAACAAACCATCATGGTCCGACCATCGATTATCATGTTCATATTACCTCTGATATCGGTTGTCACCTCAACTCAACACCCATACTTAACTCTAAGTACGCCAGTGGTGTTGAGTCCACAAAAACTGCTACGTCCATATTACCTCTAGCAGGGCTTGTCTCAAACCTATTGCTTGCACTTAGGTGCGCAAAAAGTGATGGGTCCACTCCAAAACAGCTATGTCCATATTACCTCTGAGCTGTAATCCCCAGCTGAGTTTGTTATGTTCATATTACCTCTGAACAAACAATCATGGTCCGACCATCGATTATCATGTTCATATTACCTCTGATATCGGTTGTCATCTCAACTTAATACCCGTACTTAACTCTAAGTACGCCAGTGGTGTTGAGTCCACAAAAACTGCTACGTCCATATTACCTCTAGCAGGGCTTGTCTCAAACCTATTGCTTGCACTTAGGTGCACAAAAAGTGATGGGTCCACAAAATCAGCCATGTTCATATTACCTCTGAGCTGTAATCCCCAGCTGAGTTTGTTATGTTCATATTACCTCTGAACAAACCATCAGGGTCCGACCATCGATTATCATGTTCATATTACCTCTGATATCGGTTGTCATCTCAACTCAACACCCGTACTTAACTCTAAGTACGCCAGTGGTGTTGAGTCCACGAAAACTACTACGTCCATATTACCTCTAGCAGGGCTTGTCTCAAACCTATTGCTTGCACTTAGGTGCGCAAAAAGTGATGGGTCCACAAAATCAGCCATGTTCATATTACCTCTGAGCTGTAATCCCCAACTGAGTTTGTTATGTTCATATTACCTCTGAACAAACCATCCTGGTCCGACCATCGATTATCATGTTCATATTACCTCTGAACAAACCATCCTGGTCCGACCATCGATTATCATGTTCATATTACCTCTGATATCGGTTGTCACCTCAACTCAACACCCATACTTAACTCTAAGTACGCCAGTGGTGTTGAGTCCACAAAAACTGCTACGTCCATATTACCTCTAGCAGGGCTTGTCTCAAACCTATTGCTTGCACTTAGGTGCGCAAAAAGTGATGGGTCCACAAAATCAGCCATGTTCATATTACCTCTGAGCTGTAATCCCCAGCTGAGTTTGTTATGTTCATATTACCTCTGAACAAACCATCCTGGTCCGACCATCGATTATCATGTTCATATTACCTCTGATATCGGTTGTCACCTCAACTCAACACCCATACTTAACTCTAAGTACGCCAGTGGTGTTGAGTCCACAAAAACTGCTACGTCCATATTACCTCTAGCAGGGCTTGTCTCAAACCTATTGCTTGCACTTAGGTGCACAAAAAGTGATGGGTCCACAAAATCAGCCTTGTTCATATTACCTCTGAGCTGTAATCCCCAGCTGAGTTTGTTAAGTTCATATTACCTCTGAACAAACCATCCTGGTCCGACCATCGATTATCATGTTCATATTACCTCTGATATCGGTTGTCACCTCAACTCAACACCCGTACTTAACTCTAAGTACGCCAGTGGTATTGAGTCCACAAAAACTGCTACGTCCATATTACCTCTAGCAGGGCTTGTCTCAAACCTATTGCTTGCACTTAGGTGCGCAAAAAGTGTTGGGTCCACGCCAAAACAGCTATGTCCATATTACCTCTGAGCTGTAATCCCCAGCGGAGTTTGTTATGTTCATATTACCTCTGAACAAACCATCCTGGTCCGACCATCGATTATCATGTTCATATTACCTCTGATATTGGTTGTCATCTCAACTTAACACCCGTACTTAACTCTAAGTACGCCAGTGGTGTTGAGTCCACAAAAACTGCTACGTCCATATTACCTCTAGCAGGGCTTGTCTCAAACCGATTGCTTGCACTTAGGTGCGCAAAAAGTGATGGTCCACAAAATCAGCCATGTTCATATTACCTCTGAGCTGTAATCCCCAACTGAGTTTGTTATGTTCATATTACCTCTGAACAAACCAACCTGGTCCGACCATCGATTATCATCTTCATATTACCTCTGATATCGGTTGTCACCTCAACTCAACACCCGTACTTAACTCTAAGTATGCCAGTGGTGTTGAGTCCACAAAAACTGCTACGTCCATATTACCTCTAGCAGGGCTTGTCTTAAACCTATTACTTGCACTTAGGTGCGCAAAAAGTGATGGGTCCACACCAAAACAGCTATGTCCATATTACCTCTGAGCTATAATCCCCAGCTGAGTTTGTTATGTTCATATTACCTCTGAACAAACCATCCTGGTCCGACCATCGATTATCATGTTCATATTACCTCTGATATCGGTTGTCATCTCAACTTAACACCCGTACTTAACTCTAAGTACGCCAGTGGTGTTGAGTCCACAAAAACTGCTACGTCCATATTACCTCTAGCAGGGCTTGTCTCAAACCTATTGCTTGCACTTAGGTGCGCAAAAAGTGATGGGTCCACAAAATCAGCCATGTTCATATTACCTCTGAGCTGTAATCCCCAGCTGAGTTTGTTATGTTCATATTACCTCTGAACAAACCATCCTGGTCCGACCATCGATTATCATGTTCATATTACCTCTGATATCGGTTGTCATCTCAACTCAACACCCGTACTTAACTCTAAGTACGCCAGTGGTGTTGAGTCCACGAAAACTGCTACGTCCATATTACCTCTAGCAGGGCTTGTCTCAAACCTATTACTTGCACTTAGGTGCGCAAAAAGCAATAGGCCGACAAAATCAGCCATGTTCATATTACCTCTGAGCTGTAATCCCCAACTGAGTTTGTTATGTTCATATTACCTCTGAACAAACCATCCTGGTCCGACCATCGATTATCATGTTCATATTACCTCTGATATCGGTTGTCACCTCAACTCAACACCCATACTTAACTCTAAGTACGCCAGTGGTGTTGAGTCCACAAAAACTGCTACGTCCATATTACCTCTAGCAGGGCTTGTCTCAAACCTATTGCTTGCACTTAGGTGCGCAAAAAGTGATGGGTCCACGCCAAAACAGCTATGTCCATATTACCTCTAAGCTGTAATCCCCAGCTGAGTTTGTTATGTTCATATTACCTCTGAACAAACCATCCTGGTCCGACCATCGATTATCATGTTCATATTACCTCTGATATCGGTTGTCATCTCAACTTAACACCCGTACTTAACTCTAAGTACGCCAGTGGTATTGAGTCAACAAAAACTGCTACGTCCATATTACCTCTAGCAGGGCTTGTCTCAAACCTATTGCTTGCACTTCGGTGCGCAAAAAGTGATGGGTCCACAAAATCAGCCATGTTCATATTACCTCTGAGCTGTAATCCCCAGCTGAGTTTGTTATGTTCATATTACCTCTGAACAAACCATCATGGTCCGACCATCGATTATCATGTTCATATTACCTCTGATATCGGTTGTCATCTCAACTCAACACCCGTACTTAACTCTAAGTACGCCAGTGGTGTTGAGTCCACGAAAACTGCTACGTCCATATTACCTCTAGCAGGGCTTGTCTCAAACCTATTGCTTGCACTTAGGTGCACAAAAAGCAATAGGCCCACAAAATCAGCCATGTTCATATTACCTCTGAGCTGTAATCCCCAACTGAGTTTGTTATGTTCATATTACCTCTGAACAAACCATCCTGGTCCGACCATCGATTATTATGTTTATATTACCTCTGATATCGGTTGTCATCTCAACTTAACACCCGTACTTAACTCTAAGTACGCCAGTGGTGTTGAGTCCACAAAAACTGCTACGTCCATATTACCTCTAGCAGGGCTTGTCCTCAAACCTATTGCTTGCACTTAGGTGCGCAAAAAGCAATAGGCCCACAAAATCAGCCATGTTCATATTACCTCTGAGCTGTAATCTCCAGCTGAGTTTGTTATGTTCATATTACCTCTGAACAAACCATCCTGGTCCGACCATCGATTATCATGTTCATATTACCTCTGATATCGGTTGTCATCTCAACTTAACACCCGTACTTAACTCTAAGTACGCCAGTGGTATTGAGTCCACAAAAACTGCTACGTCCATATTACCTCTAGCAGGGCTTGTCTCAAACCTATTGCTTGCACTTAGGTGCGCAACAAGCAATAGGCCCACAAATCAGTCATATCCATATCACCTCTGAACTGTATTTCCTTGGAGAATCTGCCATGTCCATATCACCTCTGAACAGGCTTTCCAAGATTCTGACCATCGATTATCACCTCTGATATCGATCGTCATCTCAACTCAACACCCGTACTTAACTCTAAGTACGCCAGTGGTCTTGAGTCCACGAAACTGCTACGTCCATATTACCTCTAGCAGGGCTTGTCTCAAACCTATTGCTTGCACTTAAGTGCGCAAAAAGTGATGGGTCCACAAAATCAGCCATGTTCATATTACCTCTGAGCTGTAATCCCCAGCTGAGTTTGTTATGTTCATATTACCTCTGAACAAACCATCCTGGTCCGACTATCGATTATCATGTTCATATTACCTCTGATATCGGTTGTCATCTCAACTCAACACCCGTACTTAACTCTAAGTATACCAGTGGTGTTGAGTCCACAAAAATTGCTACGTCCATATTACCTCTAGCAGGGCTTGTCTCAAACCTATTGCTTGCACTTAGGTGCGCAAAAAGTGATGGGTCCACAAAATCAGCTATGTTTATATTACCTCTGAGCTGTAATCCCCAGCTGAGTTTGTTATGTTCATATTACCTCTGAATAAACCATCCTGGTCCGACCATCGATTATCATGTTCATATTACCTCTGATATCGGTTGTCACCTCAACTCAACACCCGTACTTAACTCTAAGTACGCCAGTGGTATTGAGTGTACGAAAACTACTACGTCCATATTACCTCTAGCAGGGCTTGTCTCAAACCTATTGCTTGCACTTAGGTGCGCAAAAAGTGATGGGTCCACAAAATCAGCCATGTTCATATTACCTCTGAGCTATAATCCCCAACTGAGTTTGTTATGTTCATATTACCTCTGAACAAACCATCCTGGTCCGACCATCGATTATCATGTTCATATTACCTCTGATATCGGTTGTCACCTCAACTCAACACCCATACTTAACTCTAAGTACGCCAGTGGTGTTGAGTCCACAAAAACTGCTACGTCCATATTACCTCTAGCAGGGCTTGTCTCAAACCTATTGCTTGCACTTAGGTACACAAAAAGTGATGGGTCCACAAAATCAGCCATGTTCATATTACCTCTGAGCTGTAATCCCCAGCTGAGTTTGTTATGTTCATATTACCTCTGAACAAACCATCCTGGTCCGACCATCGATTATCATGTTCATATTACCTCTGATATCGGTTGTCACCTCAACTCAACACCCATACTTAACTCTAAGTACGCCAGTGGTATTGAGTCCACAAAAACTGCTACGTCCATATTACCTCTAGCAGGGCTTATCTCAAACCTATTGCTTGCACTTAGGTGCGCAAAAAGTGATGGGTCCATAAAATCAGCCATGTTCATATTACCTCTGAGCTGTAATCCCCAGCTGAGTTTTTTATGTTCATATTACCTCTGAACAAACCATCCTGGTCCGACCATCGATTATCATGTTCATATTACCTCTGATATCGGTTGTCATCTCAACTTAACACCCGTACTTAACTCTAAGTACGCCAGTGGTGTTGAGTCCACAAAAACTGCTACGTCCATATTACCTCTAGCAGGGCTTGTCTCAAACCTATTGCTTGCACTTAGGTGCGCAACAAGCAATAGGCCCACAAATCAGTCATGTCCATATCACCTCTGAACTGTATTTCCTTGGAGAATCTGCCATGTCCATATCACCTCTGAACAGGCTTTCCAAGATTCTGACCATCGATTATCACCTCTGATATCGATCGTCATCTCAACTCAACACCCGTACTTAACTCTAAGTACGCCAGTGGTCTTGAGTCCACGAAACTGCTACGTCCATATTACCTCTAGCAGGGCTTGTCTCAAACCTATTGCTTGCACTTAGGTGCGCAAAAAGTGATGGGTCCACAAAATCAGCCATGTTCATATTACCTCTGAGCTGTAATCCCCAGCTGAGTTTGTTATGTTCATATTACCTCTGAACAAACCATCCTGGTCCGACTATCGATTATCATGTTCATATTACCTCTGATATCGGTTGTCATCTCAACTCAACACCCGTACTTAACTCTAAGTATGCCAGTGGTGTTGAGTCCACAAAAACTGCTACGTCCATATTACCTCTAGCAGGGCTTGTCTCAAACCTATTGCTTGCACTTAGGTGCGCAAAAAGTGATGGGTCCACAAAATCAGCTATGTTTATATTACCTCTGAGCTGTAATCCCCAGCTGAGTTTGTTATGTTCATATTACCTCTGAATAAACCATCCTGGTCCGACCATCGATTATCATGTTCATATTACCTCTGATATCGGTTGTCACCTCAACTCAACACCCGTACTTAACTCTAAGTACGCCAGTGGTGTTGAGTCTACGAAAACTACTACGTCCATATTACCTCTAGCAGGGCTTGTCTCAAACCTATTGCTTGCACTTAGGTGCGCAAAAAGTGATGGGTCGACAAAATCAGCCATATTCATATTACCTCTGAGCTATAATCCCCAACAGAGTTTGTTATGTTCATATTACCTCTGAACAAACCATCCTGGTCCGACCATCGATTATCATGTTCATATTACCTCTGATATCGGTTGTCACCTCAACTCAACACCCATACTTAACTCTAAGTACGCCAGTGGTGTTGAGTCAACAAAAACTGCTACGTCCATATTACCTCTAGCAGGGCTTGTCTCAAACCTATTGCTTGCACTTAGGTGCACAAAAAGTGATGGGTCCACAAAATCAGCCATGTTCATATTACCTCTGAGCTGTAATCCCCAGCTGAGTTTGTTATGTTCATATTACCTCTGAACAAACCATCCTGGTCCGACCATCGATTATCATGTTCATATTACCTCTGATATCGGTTGTCACCTCAACTCAACACCCATACTTAACTCTAAGTACGCCAGTGGTATTGTGTCCACAAAAACTGCTACGTCCATATTACCTCTAGCAGGGCTTGTCTCAAACCTATTGCTTGCACTTAGGTGCGCAAAAAGTGATGGGTCCACAAAATCAGCTATGTTTATATTACCTCTGAGCTGTAATCCCCAGCTGAGTTTGTTATGTTCATATTACCTCTGAATAAACCATCCTGGTCCGACCATTGATTATCATGTTCATATTACCTCTGATATCGGTTGTCACCTCAACTCAACACCCGTACTTAACTCTAAGTACGCCAGTGGTGTTGAGTCTACGAAAACTACTACGTCCATATTACCTCTAGCAGGGCTTGTCTCAAACCTATTGCTTGCACTTAGGTGCGCAAAAAGTGATGGGTCCACAAAATCAGCCATGTTCATATTACCTCTGAGCTATAATCCCCAACTGAGTTTGTTATGTTCATATTACCTCTGAACAAACCATCCTGGTCCGACCATCGATTATCATGTTCATATTACCTCTGATATCGGTTGTCACCTCAACTCAACACCCATACTTAACTCTAAGTACGCCAGTGGTGTTGAGTCAACAAAAACTGCTACGTCCATATTACCTCTAGCAGGGCTTGTCTCAAACCTATTGCTTGTACTTAGGTGCACAAAAAGTGATGGGTCCACAAAATCAGCCATGTTCATATTACCTCTGAGCTGTAATCCCCAGCTAAGTTTGTTATGTTCATATTACCTCTGAACAAACCATCCTGGTCCGACCATCGATTATCATGTTCATATTACCTCTGATATCGGTTGTAACCTCAACTCAACACCCATACTTAACTCTAAGTACGCCAGTGGTATTGAGTCCACAAAAACTGCTACGTCCATATTACCTCTAGCAGGGCTTGTCTCAAACCTATTGCTTGCACTTAGGTGCACAAAAAGTGATGGGTCCATAAAATCAGCCATGTTCATATTACCTCTGAGCTGTAATCCCCAGCTGAGTTTGTTATGTTCATATTACCTCTGAACAAACCATCCTGGTCCGACCATCGATTATCATGTTCATATTACCTCTGATATCGGTTGTCACCTCAACTCAACACCCGTACTTAACTCTAAGTACGCCAGTGGTATTGAGTCCACAAAAACTGCTACGTCCATATTACCTCTAGCAGGGCTTGTCTCAAACCTATTGCTTGCACTTAGGTGCGCAAAAAGTGATGGGTCCACGCCAAAACAGCTATGTCCATATTACCTCTGAGCTGTAATCCCCAGCTGAGTTTGTTATGTTCATATTACCTCTGAACAAACCAACCTGGTCCGACCATCGATTATCATCTTCATATTACCTCTGATATCGGTTGTCACCTCAACTCAACACCCGTACTTAACTCTAAGTACGCCAGTGGTGTTGAGTCCACAAAAACTGCTACGTCTATATTACCTCTAGCAGGGCTTGTCTCAAACCTATTGCTTGCACTTAGGTGCGCAAAAAGTTATGGGTCCACGCCAAAACAGCTATCTCCATATTACCTCTGAGCTGTAATCCCCAGCTGAGTTAGTTATGTTCATATTACCTCTGAACAAACCATCCTGGTTTGACCATCGATTATCATGTTCATATTACCTCTGATATCGGTTGTCATCTCAACTTAATACCCGTACTTAACTCTAAGTACGCCAGTGGTGTTGAGTCCACAAAAACTGCTACGTCCATATTACCTCTAGCAGGGCTTGTCTCAAACCTATTGCTTGCACTTAGGTGCACAAAAAGTGATGGGTCCACAAAATCAGCCATGTTCATATTACCTCTGAGCTGTAATCCCCAGCTGAGTTTGTTATGTTCATATTACCTCTGAACAAACCATCATGGTCCGACCATCGATTATCATGTTCATATTACCTCTGATATCGGTTGTCATCTCAACTCAACACCCGTACTTAACTCTAAGTACGCCAGTGGTGTTGAGTCCACGAAAACTACTACGTCCATATTACCTCTAGCAGGGCTTGTCTCAAACCTATTGCTTGCACTTAGGTGCGCAAAAAGTGATGGGTCCACAAAATCAGCCATGTTCATATTACCTCTGAGCTGTAATCCCCAACTGAGTTTGTTATGTTCATATTACCTCTGAACAAACCATCCTGGTCCGACCATCGATTATCATGTTCATATTACCTCTGATATCGGTTGTCACCTCAACTCAAGACCCATACTTAACTCTAAGTACGCCAGTGGTGTTGAGTCCACAAAAACTGCTACGTCCATATTACCTCTAGCAGGGCTTGTCTCAAACCTATTGCTTGCACTTAGGTGCGCAAAAAGTGATGGGTCCACAAAATCAACCATGTTCATATTACCTCTGAGCTGTAATCCCCAGCTGAGTTTGTTATGTTCATATTACCTCTGAACAAACCATCCTGGTCCGACCATCGATTATCATGTTCATATTACCTCTGATATCGGTTGTCACCTCAACTCAACACCCATACTTAACTCTAAGTACGCCAGTGGTGTTGAGTCCACAAAAACTGCTACGTCCATATTACCTCTAGCAGGGCTTGTCTCAAACCTATTGCTTGCACTTAGGTGCGCAAAAAGTGATGGGTCCACAAAATCAGCCATGTTCATATTACCTCTGAGCTGTAATCCCCAGCTGAGTTTGTTATGTTCATATTACCTCTGAACAAACCATCCTGGTCCGACCATCGATTATCATGTTCATATTACCTCTGATATCGGTTGTCATCTCAACTCAACACCCGTACTTAACTCTATGTACGCCAGTGGTGTTGAGTCCACGAAAACTGCTACGTCCATATTACCTCTAGCAGGGCTTGTCTCAAACCTATTGCTTGCACTTAGGTGCACAAAAAGCAATAGGCCCACAAAATCAGCCATGTTCATATTACCTCTGAGCTGTAATCCCCAACTGAGTTTGTTATGTTCATATTACCTCTGAACAAACCATCCTGGTCCGACCATCGATTATCATGTTCATATTACCTCTGATATCAGTTATCACCTCAACTCAACACCCATACTTAACTCTAAGTACGCCAGTGGTGTTGAGTCCACAAAAACTGCTACGTCCATATTACCTCTAGCAGGGCTTGTCTCAAACCTATTGCTTGCACTTAGGTGCGCAAAAAGTGATGGGTCCACGCCAAAACAGCTATGTCCATATTACCTCTAAGCTGTAATCCCCAGCTGAGTTTGTTATGTTCATATTACCTCTGAACAAACCATCCTGGTCCGACCATCGATTATCATGTTCATATTACCTCTGATATCGGTTGTCATCTCAACTTAACACCCGTACTTAACTCTAAGTACGCCAGTGGTGTTGAGTCAACAAAAACTGCTACGTCCATATTACCTCTAGCAGGGCTTGTCTCAAACCTATTGCTTGCACTTAGGTGCGCAAAAAGTGATGGGTCCACAAAATCAGCCATGTTCATATTACCTCTGAGCTGTAATCCCCAGTTGAGTTTGTTATGTTCATATTACCTCTGAACAAACCATCCTAGTCCGACCATCGATTATCATGTTCATATTACCTCTGATATCGGTTGTCATCTCAACTCAACACCCGTACTTAACTCTAAGTACGCCAGTGGTGTTGAGTCCACGAAAACTGCTACGTCCATATTACCTCTAGCAGGGCTTGTCTCAAACCTATTGCTTGCACTTAGGTGCACAAAAAGTAATAGGCCCACAAAATCAGCCATGTTTATATTACCTCTGAGCTGTAATCCCCAACTGAGTTTGTTATGTTCATATTACCTCTGAACAAACCATCCTGGTCCGACCATCGATTATTATGTTTATATTACCTCTGATATCGGTTGTCATCTCAACTTAACACCCGTACTTAACTCTAAGTACGCCAGTGGTGTTGAGTCCACAAAAACTGCTACGTCCATATTACCTCTAGCAGGGCTTGTCCTCAAACCTATTGCTTGCACTTAGGTGCGCAAAAAGCAATAGGCCCACAAAATCAGCCATGTTCATATTACCTCTGAGCTGTAATCTCCAGCTGAGTTTGTTATGTTCATATTACCTCTGAACAAACCATCCTGGTCCGACCATCGATTATCATGTTCATATTACCTCTGATATCGGTTGTCATCTCAACTTAACACCCGTACTTAACTCTAAGTACGCCAGTGGTGTTGAGTCCACAAAAACTGCTACGTCCATATTACCTCTAGCAGGGCTTGTCTCAAACCTATTGCTTGCACTTAGGTGCGCAACAAGCAATAGGCCCACAAATCAGTCATGTCCATATCACCTCTGAACTGTATTTCCTTGGAGAATCTGCCATGTCCATATCACCTCTGAACAGGCTTTCCAAGATTCTGACCATCGATTATCACCTCTGATATCGATCGTCATCTCAACTCAACACCCGTACTTAACTCTAAGTACGCCAGTGGTGTTGAGTCCACGAAACTGCTACGTCCATATTACCTCTAGCAGGGCTTGTCTCAAACCTATTGCTTGCACTTAGGTGCGCAAAAAGTGATGGGTCCACAAAATCAGCCATGTTCATATTACCTCTGAGCTGTAATCCCCAGCTGAGTTTGTTATGTTCATATTACCTCTGAACAAACCATCCTGGTCTGACTATCGATTATCATGTTCATATTTCCTCTGATATCGGTTGTCATCTCAACTCAACACCCGTACTTAACTCTAAGTATGCCAGTGGTGTTGAGTCCACAAAAACTGCTACGTCCATATTACCTCTAGCAGGGCTTGTCTCAAACCTATTGCTTGCACTTAGGTGCGCAAAAAGTGATGGGTCTACAAAATCAGCTATGTTTATATTACCTCTGAGCTGTAATCCCCAGCTGAGTTTGTTATGTTCATATTACCTCTGAACAAACCATCCTGGTCCGACCATCGATTATCATGTTCATATTACCTCTGATATCGGTTGTCATCTCAACTCAACACCCGTACTTAACTCTAAGTACGCCAGTGGTGTTGAGTCTACGAAAACTGCTACGTCCATATTACCTCTAGCAGGGCTTGTCCTCAAACCTATTGCTTGCACTTAGGTGCGCAAAAAGCAATAGGCCCACAAAATCAGCCATGTTCATATTACCTCTGAGCTGTAATCCCCAGCTGAGTTTATTATGTTCATATTACCTCTGAATAAACCATCCTGGTCTGACCATCGATTATCATGTTCATATTACCTCTGATATCGGTTGTCATTCAACTTAACACCCGTACTTAACTCTAAGTACGCCAGTGGTGTTGAGTCCACAAAAACTGCTACGTCCATATTACCTCTAGCAGGGCTTGTCTCAAACCTATTTCTTGCACTTAGGTGCGCAACAAGCAATAGGCCCACAAATCAGTCATGTCCATATCACCTCTGAACTGTATTTCCTTGGAGAATCTGCCATGTCCATATCTCCTCTGAACAGGCTTTCCAAGATTCTGACCATCGATTATCACCTCTGATATCGATCGTCACTTCAACTCAACACCCGTACTAAATCTAAGTACGCCAGTGGTGTTAGGTCCACAAAATCTGCTACGTCCATATTACCTCTAGCAGGGCTTGTCCTCAAACCTATTACTTGCACCTAGGTGCGCAAAAAAGCAATAGGCCCACAAATCAGTCATGTCCATATCACCTCTGAACTGTATTTCCTTGGAGAATCTGCCATGTCCATATCACCTTTGAACAGGCTTTCCAAGATTCTGACCATCGATTATCACCTCTGATATCGATCGTCACTTCAACTTAACACCCGTACTAAATCTAAGTACGCCAGTGGTGTTATGTCCACAAAATCTGCTACGTCTATATTACCTCTAGCAGGGCTTGTCCTCAAACCTATTTACTTGCACCTAGGTGCGCAACAAGTAATAGGCCCACAAAACAGCTATGTCCATATTACCTCTGAGCTGTAAACTCTAGTAAAGCCTATCACGTCTATCTCACCTCTGATAGTACTTTACCTATAAAAACTTGGCCAAAGCATGTTCTATCATGTCCGTATGACCTCTGGATAGACGTGCCCTGCTGAAGTTTACCGAGAGTTTATCACGTCCATACTACCTCTGATACCAGTCTCGCCCTAACCAAGTCTCGCATTAATAGTCGGATATGATTGGGTGCTACGTCAAACCACTAC
The DNA here is from genome assembly GCA_036927795.1 of Iris macrosiphon. Taxonomy (NCBI): domain Eukaryota; kingdom Viridiplantae; phylum Streptophyta; class Magnoliopsida; order Asparagales; family Iridaceae; genus Iris; species Iris macrosiphon. Next base: position 66,753,532 of record JAYESA010000006.1, on the reverse strand, counting down.
CCTCGAAAGATGGACAGTCAGCGAATTCGAAAAATTCTTCGCGCAAGACAGTTCAACAAGTCCTACGCTAAAGGAGCTTTCTACACTCAACAGCAACAATTCTACGGCTTTTACGTTCAAACAGCTATAAGTCTATGGTTTTTCTCGCCCGGATGCCTTTGTGCTCGGTAGCTTTTTACGCTCGAGAGGCGACAAACCTACGACTTCACGCTCAGGAACCACAAGTCTACGACTTCGCGCTCAACGGTGTTTTACGCCCAGACGCTACAGGCTGAGGATTTCGCACTCCGCGACCTTCCCCAATAAATCTGCCATAAAGGCCGCACCGACCGTTTCAACGCTCCATTCAGAAACGTTTCGAGTCACGAGGGGCCATTCATGCTTCATTCAAAGCGTTTCAAATTCCAAGGAATTTAAAAGCTTTGAAGGGGGTCTTGTAGAAGCATGAAAAATATGCTGGCAAAAGCTACGCGACGTATTGATACAGAGCAGCGCAAACAAAGGCCTTCAGTGCCATCAGGCGTAAGAGCTCAAGGGTGCAGCGCGTCCAAAACCGCTTCGGCGTAGACGGGACCCCCCCCATCGCCTCCAGGGCATAAAAACTCAGCCGCTCTCAAAGCAGCGTTAAAATAGCGTACGAGAAACGCTTCGTCTTCCCCGAAATGAACCTGTCAAGTCACGCAGTGAACCTGGCCTCTGACTCCTGACAAAAAGTGCTGCACGACGACCCAGACGACGGCTGGAAACAGGCACAGACCCCTCGGGACGCACACCACAGTATGATGGCGGATCCCTGTATTTAATGCAGAGGATTGGGTTAAGATACCACCGAACCGTCGTTTACTGACGTCCCCTCAGCATAAACCGCTCTTTTTCGCACAGAGGGATACGCTGCATTATTTTACATAGGCAGGCATAAGCCGGTTTACGCTCCGCAGTAGACAAACCGTCTGCCACGTCAAAAGCTGCACATCGTACGGGGCTCGAGGCACGTCTCTACGTCTAATTGCACGGAGCGGTGACAGGTTCAGTCAAGGCACGTCTCTGCAACGGATGCACAGAAGGGCTGCAGACCTTTGAAACATGTCTTCGCATTTAATGCACGGGATGATGGCAAATCTCTGTAGAAGATTTGATTACATCTTCGAAAGCCGTGATTCCGGCTAAGATGTCCCCGTCAGCACTCGGGCACGGTAAGCAACGGCTTCTACGCCCATTCAAGACCTGTGCCCCTTCGGCTCTCAACGCCTCTCCGGCTTCAACGCCTGTCCGGCTCCTACGCCTCTCCGGCTTCAACGCCTGTCCGGCTCCTACGCCTATCCGGCTTCAACGCCTCTCCGGCTCCTACGCCTATCCGGCTTCAACGCCTATCCGGCTTCAACGCCTATCCGGCTTCTACGCCTATTCGGCTTCTATGCCTATCTGGCCTCTGTGCCAGGGTGACAGTCATTTGGCTTCTACGCCAACCGTTTCTACACACGAGATACCTACCTGCGTGTCTCTTACGCCGTGATCTTCGTAGCAATAGTACGCGTTGTGTTCCCTTAGTTGGACCCGCGTCATACGCTCATTTAAAAGATCATCCATACGCAGGCATTGGTTACTTTAACCGTTGTGTAAAAGGGTGTTGTACTTCCCACTCTTCGGTTTTTACACCGACGGAGTGGTCACTGTCACCGAAACTCTATAAATAGAGACCCCTATCAATGGGGAAAAAGGGAGGAGGAGGGGAGAAGGGAAAAAAAATAATTATCATCCAGGAGAGAATTATCGTCCAAGGAGAGAGAGAGAGAGGGAGAGAGCCCGGAGAGCAGGCAAAGAGCAGGGATCCACGACCTTGGCCTCGTGCGTCCAACCTCTTCTGCAACCTTCGAAGCTGCTACCTGTCTTCCACGGCACTTCTTTAACATCGTGTAGTCCAAGGGCTAAAGTGATCGACCGCAGATCAGACACCTATAGCAATTTATACCCAGATTAAATAAATTATACTCCCACATCCTCGTATAGGATTACATTGTACAAGTTTGTTTGTAAACAAAAGGGCGCGGATTTCGCATAAACCCCGTCATTAAAATACAATTTCATTACTTTCGTTTAATACCACAAACACCAGGAGAGCCGGAGTTTGAGGTCGTCAGAGGAGTAGCGGAACAGAGGAGAAGCATATTTTGCGGAGCCAGGGCGGAAGAAGAGGAGTTGCCACATCCTCTGATAGCGTAGTTCCTGGATGTATTTCCGGAGGAGTTGCCAGGCTTGCTGCCAGACAGAGATGTTGAATTCTCTATAGACTTGGTTCCAGGAGCGGAGCCCATTTCATAACATGTCTATAGAGTCAACAACAGCGAGCTGGCAGAACTGAAGAAGCAAGTCGAGGAGCTGCAGGACAAAGGCTTCATCAAATCCAGTTCATCACCATGGGGAGCTCCGGTATTGTTCGTACCGAAGAAGGATGGCACGGTGCGCATGTGCATTGATTATAGAGCTTTGAACAATATCACTATCAAGAACAAGTACCCGCTGCCGAGGATAGATGATCTTTTCGATCAGTTGAGCGGGGCGAGGGTGTTTTCAAAGATAGATTTGAGGTCAGGCTATCACCAGGTGAAGGTGAAGAGGGAGGACACGCCGAAGACAGCTTTTCGGACCAGATACGGCCAGTTTGAATTCATGGTGATGCCATTTGGTTTAACCAATGCACCGGCAGTATTCATGAACCTGATGAACAAGATGTTCCACCAGTACCTTGATAAGTTCGTATTGGTGTTCATCGACGACATTCTTGTGTATTCTAAGACCCCGGAGGAGCACGAAGAGCACCTGAGGTTGGTCTTAGAGACTCTCAGGAGGGAGAAACTGTACGGGAAACTCTCTAAGTGTGAATTCTTCCTTGACAAGGTTGAATTTCTTGGGCATGTGGTATCGGGTGACGGAATCTCGGTTAACCCACAGAAGATCGAGGCAGTAAAGTCGTGGGCTACCCCAGTTCGGTAGCTGAGATCAGGAGTTTTCTTGGGCTAGCAGGATACTACAGGAGGTTTGTACAAGACTTCTCCAGGATTGCAGCGCCGATGACCAGACTGACTAGGAAGGATGTGGATTTTGTCTGGACGGAGGAGTGCCAGGCTGCATTTGATGAGCTGAAGAAGAGGTTGACGACAGCTCCAGTTTTGACGTTGCCAGCAGGGACAGGTGGTTTCACCATCAACAGTGATGCTTCAGGTAAGGGTCTGGGATGTGTTCTTCAGCAGTACGGAAAGGTAATTGCCTATGCTTCCAGGCAGTTACGCCTTCATGAAGAGAACTACCCCACCCACGATTTGGAGTTGGCAGCAGTTATCTTCGCTTTAAAGCTGTAGAAATATTACCTGTACGGAGAGCGTGTGGAGATCTTCACAGACCACAAGAGCTTGAAGTACGTGTTCATACAGAAGGAACTAAACATGAGGCAGAGGAGGTGGTTGGAGTTGATGAAAGACTTTGACATCTTATTGCAGTACCACCCAGGGAAGGCCAACGTAGTCGCCGATGCCTTGAGCAGGTATCCGATGGCTATGTACTTGACAACAAATAGGCATTTATTGGTTGATTTGGAAAGCTTGGAGATTGAGGTGTTAGTTCCCGGTACTGAGATTCAGATGTGGGGATTGCAGATACAGTCCGAGCTGATGGACAGGATCAGAGCTGCGCAGTACGAGGATGAGGCTCTGAGGAGTATCAGGGCACAGGTTCAGATAGGATTGTCGGACAACTTTACTATTGCAGATGATGGTTCTTTACGGCACGGCACGAGGATGTGTGTGCCGAGCGGGGAGCTGCACGAGGAGGTTTTGTAGGAGGCACACCGCTCTCAGTACTCGATGCATCCCGGTTCCAACAAGATATATCGAGACTTGAGAGTGCACGTATGGTGGTATGGAATGAAGCGCGAGGTAGCACGCTTCGTATCCCGGTGTCTAGTGTGCCAGCGGGTAAAGGCAGACCGGCAGAGGCCAGGTGGGTTGCTTCAACCTTTACAGATCCCAGAGTGGAAGTGGGAGCACGTGACCATGGATTTCGTTTCAGGGCTTCCACGTTCTCCAGGAGGGAAGGACGCAATTTGGGTCATCATGGACAGGTTGACCAAATCAGCCCATTTCTTACTTTTCAAGGTGGGCACATCGACAGAGAGGCTAGCAGAGATGTACGTGCGATAGATCGTTAGACTTCATGGAGTTCCTGTAAGCATCGTCTCGGATCGGGATAGCCGTTTCACTTCCTACTTCTGGAGGAGTCTGCAGGCTAGCTTGGGCACTCAGCTCAAGTTCAGTAGCGCATATCACCCCCAGACAGACGGGCAGTCTGAAAGGACTATTCAGACTCTCGAGGATATGCTACGCACTTGCGTTCTAGATCTCGGAGGTTCTTGGGAGGATCATCTGCACCTGGTAGAGTTCGCTTACAACAACAGCTATCAGGCCAGCATCGAGATGTCACTATTTGAGGCTCTTTATGGACGAAGGTGTCGTACACCGTTATCTTGGGACGACGTTGGAGAGAGAGCCTTGCTAGGACCAGAAATGGTCGTGGATGCAGTAGAAAAGGTGAAACTCATCAGAGACAGACTGCGAGTGGCGCAGGACAGACAGCGGCATTGGGCCGACAGCCACCGTAGACCCCTTGAGTTTCAGGTATAGATTATTATTTTCGGGTTGTGTTATTTGTTTAGACTGCGTGTTGAGACTATTTTGTTTTAGGTTGGCGATCTAGTATTCCAACGGATTTCTCCGACGCGTGGCACGATTCATTTTGGTCGAGGAGGGAAGCTTAGCCCACGCTACATCGGACCCTTTGGCATTCTTGCGAGGGTAGGTGCAGTGGCGTATAGACTGGACTTGCCGCCTGCATTAGAGGGAGTGCATGATGTGTTCCACGTGTTGCAGCTGAGACGGTATATGGCAGACCCTAGTCACGTACTTGACCACTCGGAGATTGAGGTTGGTCCGACACTCAGCTACCCCGAGCAGCCCGTAGAGATCTTGGACCGCAGGAAGAAGGTGTTGCAGAACCAAACTATTCCTTTGGTTCGTGTTGCATGGAGACATCACTCTCCAGGGGAGTCGACCTGGGAGAGAGATGACAAAATGCGCGAGCAATACCCGTACCTCTTATAGACTTGAGGTACACCCCTTTCTGATTTATTCTTGTTCCGTTCAGTCCAAATTTCGAGGACGAAATTTCTTTTAGGAGGGTAGACTTGTCACTACCACTTTTTCAGGTAAGGGCATTTGTGTAATTTTACTATTTTGAATAATTATATGTTTAATTAATCCGCTGAGTTTTTTTAAAACTATTTATTTGATGTTGGTTGTGTTGGGTTAGGTCAAACCCTAGAAGTCAGTATGGCTAACCCTAGTTGAAAACCCAATTCTAGGGAAACCTTAGAATTCAAACTTTAGGTTGGACCTCAAACCCTAAAATTGACTAAACCCTAGTTAATTAGGTTCTTCATGACTAACATAGGGGGTTTAACCTAAAACTATGCATTAGAAACCCTAGCTTGGTTTTAATATAAAAGGGAACCCTCTCTTCCTTCATGAAGAAAACCTAAACCTAGCCTCCATTAAAGAAAAACCATTCCCTCCCACAATTTTTAGAATCTCAAGCCCTAGGATTTCACTTTCCTCCTCCAAAGCAAAGAGAAGCAAGGGGTTGGGTCAAGAAGCCTTGGAGAAGAAGAACCTCCATTGAAGAAGCCATCTCCCTAGGTAAAACCCTATTTTTAATTCTTTTTTTTCTGTTTTTCTGTTATAAATTGCCATTAAGAAACCCCTATTGTGTAGATCTCGATTTCTAGGGATTCTATATGAGGACCTAGGAGATCTAGGGTTTTGGGTTACCTACGTTTAGCTTTCCCAAATTTCTGGAACCCTAAACCTAGGAATTTCAGTATAGGCATGATTACATCTTCTACCTTTAGCCTAGATCTTGATTTAGGGTTTTAATTGGGGGATTTCACTGTGTATACACGATTTTGCCTCCAACGTGAAGGGTTGGATCTCACTTTATGGTTTCGTTGGAGTTTTTCCTAAATTCTTAATGTGAGTTTGATTTCTGCACACCAGGTGCTTGAGAATATGTTTATTAGGGTTTTACTTATCTAACGTATTTAGATTTCTGCATATTTTTGACATACAACTATATACATAATGTAATAACTTGTGTATTAGCTGTGTGTTTGGTTTTCTGTTCAGCCAGTGAGATTCTGTATGTGAAGTCGGGCTGGGAGATTTCTATGTACAGGGGGGGAATTTGCTGTGCTGTGCAGTGTGAGTTACCCGTGTGTCTGTGTAGGAGAACTGTGTATCAGAGGTGGGTGACAGAGACATTTCCAAGTTCAGTGTGTAATTGAATGTCTAGGTATTAGAGTGAACCTGTGTCAGTGTGTCTTAGTGTGTCTGAGTTGAGAGTATGACTACCTGAAGGTGTAGAGTTCCTGTGTGGGTGTGAGTTGAGGTGAGTTAGGGATTTGTGTGTGGTTGTGTATGTGTACAGTGAGTCACCTGCATGTGTGTGTGAGTTCAGTGAGGAGTTCAGTTGTGTCTGTGTGTTCTCAGTGTTAGTTCTAGGGCTGTGTGTCAGTTATTAACTACAGTGTGTGTATCCTAGAACTCACTATGTGTAGAGGTGTGAACCTATGTATCAGTGTGTGACCCATGTGTGTCTCAGTATCAGTGTGAATACCTGTGTATCCCTGAGTTCTTGAGGTAGTATCATTTAGACAGAAATTAGCATATACCTGTGTGTGTAGGATTAAGTTATCAGTGTGTGTGAGGTATTATGTGCAGTGAGGGAACTGTGGCTGTGTGTAGCAGACTGTATCGTGTGTTATCAGCAGTGAGGAGTGCCTGGGAGTGATTTTCCTGTGTATGTGTCTGTGTGAATTATCTGAGTGTGAGGGTGTATTAGACAGTGTAGCAGTATGAGCTGTGTGTGTGTGAATTAGGGTGTTAGTGTATCAGTGTGTCACCAATGTGTAGCTGTGTATTAGCTAGGTGTGAGTGAACCTTAAATAGCCCTGTGTAATACCTGTGTGTGTTTTGGGTTAGGGATTAGTGTGTGTCCCAGTTAAGAGTGTTAATGTGACTGTGTGTGAGTGATAATTATTTCCCAGTATTGTGTGTATTCCAGGACTTAGGGAGGTGTCAGTGTGTAGAGTTCTAAGAGTGGTGAGTTTATGTATTAATGTAGTGTAGGATTTATGTTTATGTATCAGTAGGCAGTTTTATGTGTACTGTGTTGCCTGTGTGTATCAGTGTTAGAATATCTTGTGTTGTGCTGTGTTAGTTTACTTATGTGTATAGCTGTGAGTGAGGGAGTATCTAAGTGAACCTGTGTGTGTGTGTGCACCAGATATGGGAGAAGAGCTGTGTGTTTACCTGAGTGTTAATTTGCATCAGTGGGGGCAAGTGTCTAGTGTATGTGTATAAATTCTGTAGGTCTGTGGATGAGTGAGCTGTAGGTAAATGACCCAGTGTGTGTCTTTGTGTCAGTGAGTGTATGAGAGAGCAGTGTGTTTTAGTCAGTGTACAGTGTGTATCCTAGAGATATCTGGGTATAGGTGTGTGAATCAGTGTGTACTTGGTGCAGTGAGTATAGCTAGGTGAGTGTGTTCTCAGTAGTTGGGGGAAAAGGGTATTCAGTGTGTGTAAGCAGTGGGTGTATAAGAACTTGTGTGTTAATTCTAGAGTGCAGGTGAGGGTGTGTAGGTGACTGTGTGCATCCTAGAAACCAACATCTTGATTTCAGCATGTGCCTATGTGAACTGTGAGTGTTGTGTGCCATAGAACTAGTGTCTATGTGAGAGTGTTGTGTGAGGCCAGTGAGTATCTGTGTGTAAGTGTAGTGTGTAGTGAAATTAGTGACTGTGTTCTGTATAGGAGTGTTAACAAGTAATGAGTTAGGTATTTCTATATAAAAATTGTTACACACAACATATCTTTTGCTAGAAAACCATAGCTTACTTATATCTTTGGAATTGGCCTAGTGTGAGACCAAGTTGACTAGTATTGACCAGAAGTCCTAGTATAACCTAGAAGCCTCATTTTTCTTAATTAGTTAACATGTTTTTCCTTTTAATTCAGTCTCTGACTTTTATATTCCACAAATAGGTCATTGTGATCCCACTTTGGACATCGATCCTCACACCTTGCTCAGGACCACAGGCGAGTACATTCTCTGATAGTTTTCATTGTTGATTATTTCTATAATGCAGTTGTATTACATACTTGATTCCGACACTATGGATACACGGGTTAGCACCCTAGATCCCCATCATGAGGAGTCGTGATTGGAATCCATCGTGCTAGCTGGGGGATGGGGAACTATTAGTAGATTATGTGATCATATCCAAACCTTTACATGCATCATAGCTCACCCCACTTCTCACGTCGGGTGCGGCCTGACCATTTACATGCATCATAGTTGTTATATATGATTAACCTGACCACTACATGCATCATAGCTAACCATATGGTTAGCCTGACCTACAAGAATCATAGTTAATCATATATACTCAGCCTGATCAAGTCCCAAGCCGATCATATAATAAACTAAGAATTCAAACACTTAGCTAGATGTCTATTTATTCAGATTCACTTGTTCTAGCATTCACTATCTATTGTTCATTGCTAGATGCTCTATTACCTATTTCTACATCTCCAGTACTTTACATTTCCAGCATTTATTTCCATCTTGTATTTCTTACACTGTTTATAGTCTTTGTCAATTTAATGAAACTGCTGTTAGTGCTTGTGCTTCGCTCCAATCCTGACTGGATAACATTTTTCAGAGGACCTGGAGAACTTGTGCCCCACTCATTACGGCCCAGGATTAGAGGGAGATTTTACTCCAGAAACCCCAGAGGAGTTGCCTATACTAGAGGAGATTTTACCTGCCAATACTTAGATTAATTCTTCTGTATTTATTGTTTTAGACTGAGACTGAGTTGTATTTATTATTTGTGACTTTGTGAGGTCATCTAGACCCAAGATTTGAGTTGGACTTATTGTGGTTGGTTTATATCAGAACTCTTTTCCATTCTCATCGTGCCCATTATTTCTTATAGCTTGTGATTGAGTATATCATAGAACTGTAGATCATTTATCTTTGTCCTCCGTGCGGAGTTGAGACTATTGACAGGATATATTATATGTTGAGACCTAGACAGCGTTCTACCGCCGATGCTGTGGCGTAGGCTGGACGTACCCACGACTCATGCCCAAATTCCGGGTGCGGGTCGTGACCGTTGACGCACAAGAAATTTAATTTTGGGTGGTCAGCAGAGTGCCATATAGCCTTTGAAGAGTTGAAGAAGAAGTTAATCTTTGTACTAATCCTTACTCTCGCAGCAGGCTCCGGAGGATTCACAGTATATTGTGATGCATCTGGCAAGGGACTTGGATGTGTTTTGATGCAACATGGGAGAGTAATACCATATGATTCTTGGAAGCTCAGAGATCATGAGAAGAACCATCCAACTCACGATTTGGGGTTAGCAGCAGTAGTATATGCACTTAAGCTATGGAGGCACTACTTATATGGTGATCGATTCGAGATCTTCACAGATCATAAGAGTTTAAAATATGTATTCAAGCAGAAGGACTTAAATATGAGACAGAGGAGGTGGCTAGAGTTCTTAAAAGACTATGACGTAGAACTTTAATACCATCCGGGCAAGGCAAATGTAGTAGCTGATGCACTTAGTAGAAGAGGTATAAAATTTACGTTGACCACTCAGAAGCACATTTTAGAAGACTTACGAAAAATAGGAATCAAGATAGTACTTTTATAGGTTACAGGAGTTCTAGCTAGCCTACAGGTCCATTCAACTTTGGTGGATAGAATCAAGATAGCTCAGACAGAGGACACAAAGATTTAGAAGCTACGGGCAGAATGTGAGTCCGGTTTTCGGAAAGAGTTGATTATTCATTCGAATGGAATTAGGAACCGTCTCTGTGTACCAAGTTGGGATATTCGGCAAAAAGTTATGACTGAAGCACATAGTTTTTAGTACTCTATTCATTTGGGAGGCACGAAGATGTAATAAGATATCAAGCAACACTTTTGGTGGAACAAAATAAAGAGGAAAATAGCACTCTTCATATCGCGATGTTTGATATGTCAACAAGTAAAGGCAGAACAACAGAGACTAGTAAAGTTATTGTAGCCACTTCCTATTCCAGAGTAGAAATGGGAACACATCACCATGGACTTTGTGACCGGTTTACCTAAATTCTCGACTGGTTGAGATGCAGTTTGGGTGATAGGGGATCAACTCACAAAAGCGGCATATTTTCTCCCCTTTAGAGTGGGACAGTCTACAGAGTAGTTGGCAGATTTTATATGCAACAGATCGTGAGACAACATGGCATGCCGGTAAGTATAGTGTCCGACCGAGATACATGGTTAACTTCTCATTTTTGAAGAATTTTGCACGATATTGGGTATCAAGTTAAAATTCAGTACTACGTACCACCACCAGATAGACGGACAATCAGAAAGGACCATCCAGACCCAAAAATTTATGTTACGAGCAAGTACCCTAGAATTTGGTAGATCTTGGAAGCATCACCTTCACTTAGTAGACCTCTCGTATAAGAACAGTTATCAGGCTAGTATTCATATGACACCTTTCGAAGCACTACACAGCAGGAAGTGTAGATCATCGTTAGCATGGGACAACATTGGTGAGCGGAAGATATTAGGCCCTGAAATGATTACATAGATAGTAGCAGTTGAAAGGCATATAAGAGAGCAACTTCGGGTTGCACAGGATCGGCATCGTCTCTGGGCAAACCAGTATCGTTGGCCTTTAGAGTTTTGTTTCGACAACCATGTGTTCTTATGAATTTTGCCAACCCGTGGAGTTATTAGATTTGGGGTCCGCGGGAAGCTTAGTCCATGATATATTGGGTCGTTTACATTCTCGATCGGGTAGGCGATGTGGCTTATCATCTTGCCCTTCCACATTCTCAACATAAGGTACACGATGTATTTCATGTGTCTCAGTTATGTAGGAATGTCCTGGATCTGATTCATATTCTCGATCACTCTGAATTAGTAATTGGTACCGACTTATCTTACGAGGAGCAACATGTACCCATTTTGGACCGAAGAAAGAAGGTACTTAAGAACCAGACTATTTCTCTTATCTAAGTTACCTGGGGCCATCACACTCTTGGAGAATTAACGTAGGAGAACGAGAAAATATACGGTCTCGGTACCCGCACGTATTCGATTCGAAAGGTATATTCTACCATAAGCCTTTGTATCTTAACTTTCGTGATCAGGCGATTGTTACGCCCCGATTCCCGTAGGGGGCCGATCGTCCTCGCATGTGCGTAATACCATGCAAGCCAAAGTTGCGCTTGCATAAGGCCAAATCTTTAAAAAAAAGGAAAGTAAGCTATTCAAGACGGAAGCAGCGGCACAATATTACAAAAAGTAAAGAACGCAATGGCATACGAAAATAAGCTCTTTTATTGATAATCAAGATGTGTTACAAGCGGCACTTAGCCGAGATTTTAATTCGCTTAATCTCTCTTTCTCTCGATTACAATGGCATCATTCCATACATTATATTCCTTTATACAAAAGCAGCTCAAAATATCTCGATACGACTCAAGTCATCGTGTCACGACCCGCACCCGATGTAGGGATGTGAGTAGTGAACAACATCCAGCCTACGCCGCAGCATAGATGGTAGAACGTTATTTGGGTAACTATCTATCTAGCAATAATGATCATCAAGATATATAATGACACCAATTAAGTATAAATACTCAATCACAGATCTATAAGATGGAACAATCGCATGAATATGATATAAAGAATTGAAGAGTCAAATATAACTCAGAAGACAAATAATATCCAATGAGTCATTAAATATAATAAGAAATACTAATGTCAAATGCTGGAGTCAAATCCAGTACAATAACATATCTACTTAGCTACCAGTAATGGGTCGTCTATCTCAACCGGGATGAGTCCCTCCTGAGTCAAATTCTCTGGCTCTAAGCCAACTACGTCCTGAGGCCCGTAGTGAGTGGGATACCACTCCTCGGTGTCATCTAAAAAAAAATATCCAGTCAGGAAATGAGCAAATTATACCTCTAACAACAGTTCTAATAAATTATAAAAACTATGTAACAATAAATAGAGTAAATATACAAGATATAAAATACGAGTACAAGAGATATACAAATAGGAATACTGGAATTAAATACATAGAAATGAGCATCATGAAAATGAGCAAGAAATACTACTACTATGTGAGTGAGTACCAACTTCAACATGTGATCGGCTTAGAAACTTGCACAAGGATTAGGGCCTGGTTAATCATACACGCAGTATATGATCAACACTCATAAGTACATGCACAAGGAGGTGTATGATCACATATCTATACTAACACCTCCCCGCCCTGACTGGTATAGTAGATCCAACCATGGTACGTTATGACACAGGATTTACTAGGTAGCTAGCTAGTCTCCCCAAAAATCAATATATGTATATGTACAAGAAGAACGAGGAACAAGGCTTATACAAGATACACCATAAATACCAAGAAATAATATTTCATGACCAGATCGAAATATACAAATTTATGTTACCATCATATCAAAAAATTAAGGATATCTATACTAGATATAAGAAATATAGAGGATATCATAAATAAAAAACTATCAGAGAATGTACTTGCCTGGAATCCAGTGAACAGTATCGAAGACATCCGCAATAGTGCCTTAGTGTCACACCCCAGTCCCAAATACACGGGACCAGGCCACGTGGCAATAGCCAGCTAATACGTCTCCGAGGGATTACCCAATTTAATGGACCCGACGGAGCGTACTCCGATGTCTTAAAATACTAACAAGTCTAGTACTAACATCCAACAGGTAATATTTAGTCTCATCCATAATATAAACAAGAAGTAATGAAATAGATACTGAAAAAATAAATGCCAGTCTGAAATGTCATAATACAATCCAAAACAAGTCTGGTGGGAACAAACCCACTACTATGACAAAATAAATATACTGAAATATAGATAAAAGAGTAATGATTAGAGCATCGGATGACTAGATAAGGATGCTCCAATCCTAGGCGGAAGGCCTACCAGCGATCAAGGGTACTCTGACGGAAACACCTATAGCTCCTCCTCGGATACGTACCTCGTCTCCTACCCGGGTCCGTATATTGTAGGATAATATGCCTCGTCTAGATCTGGGAGGGAACCAGGTCCTCAGAGGGACGTAACAAGATACAAAAATACATGCCATATATAAATATTGAATAAGATAAAAGGGTGTACTAACCATCTATGTGAATGCAATATGAGGACAACCTTGGTACGTATGGGTAGGTGTAGGCATAACGTCCAACACTCCAAAGAGCATGGTATATGTACATATAACGTCCATTATTTCGAAGAATGAGGTATCTGCAAATATATACGTCAGTATCACTCTGAAGAACACGATATCTGTATAAAGGAAGTCATTGGATCTGTGGCTCCTCCGGATACTACGGATTCTAATGTGTGTATCCCATACGCCTATTAGGTGTCCTTCCCACCCAATACAGATATACAAGTCGATTATACGACGTCCATACCACGTAACTACAAGCCAAGTCTCCACTAATAATATAACCTTGATTACGTACTAAACTGTGATGCATGTCACACGTACCGATAGCTAATCGAGTACGCGGACCCGTATCCCGACATGAGTTTGTCACCGTGATGCATGTATAAGTGTCAGGTTCTAGGAAGATATCAGAATATCCTCACAATGGTGGGTGAGTCGGCTAGTTACTATGGCAATTATACTACACATCGACTTACTCGTCGACTCCACCCGAGTCAATCTCGGACGCACACAATTATATAAAATAATGCAACAAAATATCATACAACATTTCATAATTTAAATTAAACAGTAAATATGGTAAGGTATCTTGCCAGGGTTCTCAAACTGCGATTGCAAATAACCTGCTCCTGAAGTCTCTCCGGAATGGTCCAGCGACCCTATATATATAATATAATATAGCAATACAATCATCAGTCACTAAAGTAATACGCATAGAAATACTACGCTGCTCTTAGTCACTAACGCAAGGGGTCACAACTGGTCAACTAAAAGGGTCGCGTGTGTCTAACTGCACGGGTGTCATGTCTTTGATTGATGTGCATAATCAGACAGTCAATCACTAACATGTCTAAGCCAGTATGTCAATGTACACAAGGCGGTCAACTCACAAGTCTCAGGGTCACATGGTCAATGTAATTACGGGATATCCGTAATTAACACTAGGGTCTCACAGTATATATACAATTATATATATATAGTCCTAACTAGCATTTAATTACTTATACAATGTATGTATATATATATATACCAATTTACTTATTATACTCATACATGTACACATACGCACTCTAGTCATTGGGTTTGCCGACACAGTCTGAAACCAACCAACTAAACCTGTCACGAAGCAATATGTTAACCCTACTCTATTCCCATATGTACACACATAAAATTATGAAGGAGGGCAGTCAAACCTTGGCGTGCACGAGATCGACGATTGACGACGATAATGTTGAGATGATGGTGATGATGTTGATGATGATGGTGATGATTGGTGATCATGATGGTTATGATGATAAAGGTGAAGGCTGTCGGAGTCTGGTGGCTCAGGCGAGAAGGAGGACAGGGATGGAGGTTTTGTCGAGGGAAGAACGGGGACAGGACTGGAGATGGCCGGGGATGGGGACTGTGGTGCTCGTGGACGTCGGGTAAGGCATGGTGGTTGAGTGCAGAGCTGTGGTTGCTGTCGTGGCTAGAGGAGTCTCAGACGAGGGTGGATAGGCCGGAGGGAAGTTGGTGATGGTCATGCTGGTCAGGCGGAGGAAGGGGTGCAGATCCGCGAGGGTGAACGGGAAGGCGAACAAAGGAGTGTCCACGGTGGCTGTCGCGGTGAGGGGAGTCGTTGACGAGGGGAAGAAGGTCAGAAAGCTGGTGTTAATGGCAGTTCAACGGTAGGGGTCGGCTCCGGAGTGGGCTGGGGTACAGCTGTTCAGTCATGGGGATCGGTTCAGTCGAACGGAGTCGGGTTCAGCGGCTGTCAGGCGAAGAACTGCTCGGTCGAGGCATCGACGAAAGGAGGTGCTCCGACGGGACGCTGCGGGTTGGGTTGGCGAGGTCGACATGGGGAAGAGGGTGGCGGACATCGGGCTCAATCGCTGGGGTGATGAGCAGTTTGGCTGCTTGGTGGAGGTCTCGACGGA
This sequence comes from Iris macrosiphon, assembly GCA_036927795.1. Taxonomy (NCBI): domain Eukaryota; kingdom Viridiplantae; phylum Streptophyta; class Magnoliopsida; order Asparagales; family Iridaceae; genus Iris; species Iris macrosiphon. The sequence goes on along the minus strand of JAYESA010000006.1, from coordinate 66,738,204 downwards.
GAAAGGAGAGAACGGCGAGGTCGGGTGGCCGGGAATGGGCTGCTTTGGTCGGAGGGTGTGCGCAGGGAAGAAGGTGAATAGGAGAGGGAGAGATGAATAGGAGATGTCGGCTGGGTCTTTAGGTATTTGGTGAGGGTGAATAAAAAAAGGAAAAAGTTGTATATATATGTAGAAAAGGTAGGGTTGGGTGTTGACCTTGGTTGTTGGGCCTAGTCAACATCCTCCTTGGGATGGGCTTGGCTTGTACATATAGATATTGGAGGGCTAGGATTGTATTATTTTAAAATGGAGGGCCAAGGTTTAAGGAGAGTTGATGTTGAGTGTTACATACTCCAAATTCATGGAGAAAAATTACATGAAGGAAATTGGGTTTCTTCATGTGTTTGGTCCAAAGGGGTGTGTCGCCTCAATGCACTTTTACATAAAAGTGCCCAACAATTAGGAAATTACACAAAGTAGGATTTTGTATTAATTTAATTAAAATTAATACAATTGGTGTTCTAAAATTAATTGAAAGTACATGGGATTAGAATTAGGTGGGACACAAGTGTCATGGACATAGAAGACTCAAAGTAGAATTTTAACCTAATTTAGGTTGCACAAAATGGGTCAAGATTGTGTCTCCAATTTCGATTGGAACGCACAAAGATACAGAGTTGGATTTATATAGAATTAAATATAATCGTTTGTGATGAATATTGTGCGACTAAAATGAAGCACAAATAGACATAGTTATGAGTTACACAAGAATCAGAATAGAAGACTGGCACGTCTAGGATAAGGGTATAAAATTATAGGAAGGCAATGGCTAGTGCAGTGCTCCAATTTTTGAAGCAACGGTAAGGTACACTAAGTGATATAAATATTATAAAATTATCCAAAACACAATATTCTATTTCTAATTTAATTCAAACGAACCCTAGTCTCTTTGTATAACCTAAGTAGGCCTAAATTTGGTTGAGGGGGTTTACACTCGGTGACCTAAATAGGGAATATTACATCAATACAAGGTTTTAGAATAAAAATAAGTTAAATTAGTCCAAATCTAGGTCATTAAGCCAAGTCTAAGTCAAAATAGTCAAACTAGGGCAACTCTAGGTCAAACATGGTCAAACTAACTATTTTTAGGTTGTATGAGTCCATCTCTAGATTATTGGGTCCATATGCTACTTATCTAAGCTATACTCGCTATATTAGGATACTAGAGTATCGACACTATTCCGTATCATAAGATACGTAAAATAGTTTATAAGAAAATACCATATAATATACAAGTATAATATATATAGTATATCCTAGCTAAACTAACACTTAATGGATACCTTGACTTTGAGCCAACACGATATCACACTAGCTATACCCCCTCTTGACACCAAGTACCCAATACTTAGAGAGAACCCAATACTTATCATTACTTTGCATATCACAAGGTAATACTAGAACCAACATTCAATCTATCTAATACTTAACTACTAGCTATGTATATAGATATACCATCATATATATATATATATATACTAGCATGTCCATCATATATCAATAACTATATGTAACTAACAGTTGAATATCTAACTACTAACTAACCATAATATATACTTATCATTCTAGAAGAACTAACTGCTCTTAAAGTCTAACATATATCAACAGACACTTAACTTATACATGAATAACCAACTAACAAAACCATCATCCTCTTATCAACCAACATCCTCATACTTACCATGTACTGCTACTTATTATACAACTATTGGCTATTGTCCTTGTTGTGTCTGAACAGCAAGCTAAATACCTTACCCTTATCCAGTGTACACAGTACTGTATGCTCGTATACTTCTACCAATATGGGAAGTTGTTGTTGTTGCTCTGTGCATTGCACAACAACAAGCAGATCCCCCCGACCTCCTACACAGTGGATCATGAGAACATGAGCATAGCCACTCCAAGCCTGGCTATTACCCTCACTTTTTCAGCTAGGGTAATTTGGTAATTTGGCCTAGTTATTTAATTTTAGGAATATAATATTAATATTAGTGGGCCATGTATATTTATTTATTGCTTGTATTAGTTATTTAGTATTAGAGTGCTATATTTAATTTAAGGCTTGTAGCATTTAATTTAGTTAGTTGACAAGCCTATTTAATTTGACTTATGTAGTGGACCCAACTTGTTTAGTTTAGATCCATGGACCAATATTTAATTCTAGTTTAGATTGAGCCCAAGAGTAAGCCCATCATTAGGAGGATAAATTAATTAGTGAAACCAATTAGACCAGAACCTTTTCTCCTTAATTAATTTCTTTATGAGAGGCCCCAAGGGGTATTTTAGAATTTATATAGTAGCTTGAGGGAGAGGGCAAGGGAGGCCTATATAAAGGGGATAAAAACTTTCTCTCTCTTCATTTTTCATTCCAAATCTAAATCTGAAATTTTCCTCAACCAAATTCCTTCATCCATACATCAAATTCCACCCAAATTTCTTCCTAAATCATCATTAGAGGCCATTGAAGCAAGGATCTACAAGAAAGAATCAAGGATCTACAAGGAGGAGCAAGGATCTACAAGTTGGAGGCTCTTTTTACCCAATTTGAGTATTTTATTAGAAATTTATCTCCCAATAGGTATAATTTAGTTTTTCCCTCTAATTATACTTTAGATCTATAATTTAACTATAAGGTACCACCCCATATGCTAAGGCTACCCATAAAAATTGGAATTGGGTTCATAGGAGGGCTATGGAGGAAGTTATAGTGTATTTTGTGTCAATTTTGGGAGAATTCCGAGATTCACACATATTGTATTTGTTAATTGGTCAATTAGACCAAATTGACATGTTTTTTATTGTGTGGGGCTAGTGTCGTATCCATAATTGGATACGTGTAGGCCGTATTCCAACAATTTGGAGATACGGGTTGATTTGGGAGTTTTCCTCCGATACAGGGGTTTGAGCATGTCATATTTTGACACGGACGCACAGATATGTAATTGACTCTTTGTATTGTTCATATTTATTATTTTATACTAGCACGTGTCCTTCGGGATACGTTTGGTTGTGTGGTGGGGCCGTATCACAAGCCTATCATAGAATGAGAGTAATATGGGTATTGTGCACTCCACGTGTTTGTTCATTGTACCTCAGTTCATTTAACCTATATTTATATGTATATATGTTTATATATGTATATGTAGATATCTATGTATATGTGTAAGTATCTATATTATATTGTATACATAAGTATATGTAGCTAGGTGTATAGATGTAGCTATGTGTATATGTGTTTATATATGTATATTTTTACATATATATATATATATATATATATATATATATATAGTTATATTTGTATATATATAGGTATAGGTGAGTGTATATATAGGTTGATATATATAATGTTATCTATATGGATGAGAGTGTGTACATATATATGTTTCGATATCTATATAGGCATATGTATATGTACATATGTGTGTGTTTGATGTTAGTGTATTTGTGTGGTATGCTGAGTTGACCGTGTTACAGTGCACTAATGATATGCAAGGTGTATAGAACAGAGGTTGGGTAATATACATCTATAGTAGAGTATGACAGTGTGTATGTGATGTGTTGTGGAGTACGGTGTCTGAGTAGTGGGGGGCTGTGCATTCATCAACTGTTGGTGTTTCAGTTTACAACAACAGGTAGTTAAGGGGGGTCTGCACCACTTGTGCACTGGTACAACTACACCTAATTGTAGCAGCACCTGCTGTGCTCGATTAGGTTAGGCGGATTGTATCTCCAGTGTGTATCAGGAGTTTAGAGACTAGATGAGAGGTAAGTGTATCCAGTATGTTAGTGTCTAATGTAGGTAGTGTACCTATGTGCAGATATTGGTATCAGTGAGTATCTGTCATAGTGTGCAAGAGTGAGCTATGAAGGTGTAGGTGGTGAAGTACAGGGGTTGGATGAGAGTGGAAGTTCAGTTATGTGCTTAAACTAAGTTGTTGGCTTGATGCCTGGAATCCCAAAAATAGCTTGGTGTTGTGGGAAATAAGGAATGGTATTTGAAGAGTTAATGGTGGTGTGTGGGGTGTGGGGTTTGACTTTGGGTATATCATAGAGAGGTGCTTTGTATATCATGATACTTGGATTATAGGATTAAGGGAAGTATCAAGGATCTTGAGGTGGGGGGCACTTCATGGAGTGAAGAGTAGAGTGTTGGTGGATTAGTGTGTTCAGTTTTTTTGTCAGTGGGAGTGGGGTTTAAACTCAATAGAAGTATTATGAGGGTATTTGTGCCTGTGCACTGATGGATGTTGCCAGTGCACACTTGTATACTATTTTTGGGTCTGTACAGTGAGTGTAGGAAGAGAGGGGTTACAATTTAGCACTAAAGTGACAGTGATATATGGGTATGTGCTTAGGAGTGATAATGTGATTAGATACACTGTGTATCAGAGGGAGTGGGAGTGGGAGTTGGAGACTGAAGTATAGGAGGAGTGGAGTATAGGTGTATATGTGATGGAGGGCAGTAGGTGTAGCAAGGAGTATTGGTTGGGGGGATATGTTGGTATCAGTGTGCAGATTAAGGAGTCAAGTTTGCACATCAAGGTAAGGTGTGGTTCAGCTAGTTAGGTAAGTGGCTTAGTAGTTTATTATTGAGTTTAGTTAGTAGATATAGCTAGTAATACTATAGTAGTTAATTACTTGGTTGGGTAGTTGTATATAGATACATTTTTAGTATAACAGTTAGATATCTATATACTTGTTAGATTAGTAGATATATGTAGGTATGTAGTATTGTATCTATGTATGGATATGTATTGATGGTAAGTTAGTATTGTAGATATGTATATATGTATATATGTATATATGTATATAAGTGTAGTATGTTAGGCAGTTAGTAGTATTTTAATAGTTTAGTTAATATTGAGTATATAGCTAGTGTTTTGGTATGTGAGTTATAGTTTAGTCTTGGTAGATAGCTATATATAATAGGATTTGAGTTACCTTGTGATACCAAGTTAATGTCAAGGTATTGGGTTGATACTCAAGGTATTGGGTTTGAGTATCAAGATGGGTGAGTAAGTAGTGAGATACGCATTGGTTCAAAGACAAGGTATCCAATTTGCATTAGTTAGATAAGAGTAATATATATATATATATATATATATATATATATATATATATATATATATATATATATATATATATATATATATATATATATATATATATATATATATTAGTATTTTTATATCAAAAATTTGCGTATCCTATGTTACGGTACTTTGGGTGTATCCTAGTATCTTAGTTTAGCTAGTATGGCCTAATTACATAGTGTTCGGACCTAATATCCTAGAGTTAGACTCATACAACCTAGAAATAGCTAGTTTGACCTCGTTTGACCGAGAGTTGACCTAGTTTGACTATTTTGACTTAGAAATGGCTTTATGACCTAGAATTGAACTAGTTTAACTTAATTTCATTCCAACACCTTGTATTAATATAATATTCCATATATAGGTGTGCGTGACACCAGTTCGGACAGAGTTTGACATTCATTGCTCTGGACCATAGGCGAGTACATTCTCTGATAGTTTTCATTATTTGATAATTACTATAATGCAAGTATTTACAAATATTTTATATGACTCTTGACACATTGGTACACGGACTAGTATACACATGGATCAGTCATGGGATATTATTTATTGTTTCATTGTTCCTCGTGTTCTCATATGGTTAAAAGCAATGTTTAATATTATACAATGTTCAATGTTCAAAGTTCAATGGTCAATGTTTAATATTTATAATGCCTTGAGTATCTTGCATCATAATGTGTCATGGTTGGATCGATTGTACTAGTCAGGGGAAAGGGGAAGTGTTAGCTAGATATGTGATAAAATCCTAGACAATGTTCAATGTTTAACTTAGACAATGTTTATCCAATGTTAATTAGACAATGTTCAAACCAAGTCGATCACATATCTAATTAGTATTTTAATCACTTAGTATAGTTACAGTTCTTCACCATATTCTAGTTCATTGTCTTATTCTATTTTATTGTCTTGTTCTATTTCATTAAGATCAGTGTATACCATATTGCTCTTGTTTACCTATTTCTTCTACCATAGTATGATATTGTTCATTGTTTCTCATCTTGTATTATATTTTCTATTTCTGTTTATAGTCATTATCAATTAATTGGAACTACTATTGGGTTGTACTTTGCTCCAATCTTGACTGGATATATTTTTCAGATGAATGGTTAGTGATGATGTGTCCCACGTACTACGGACCAACAGATGGAGTGTCACCTGAGGATGTAGTGCCAGATACTAAGGCCATTTAGATTTTCATATCTTGTAGTAGTTGTTTCTAGTTAGATTTTGGATTGTATTATTATTTTGGGATCGTGGGTTGTGTTTAGATGTTGAGTTGGACATGTGATGTATTAAGATTTGTATTTCTTTTCTTTCTATTCCATATCGTGCTTACATCTTCCTTTAGTTTTTATATGTGATTGAGTATTGACTACCCTTTGTTATATCATCACATTACTCCTCCATTTGGAGTTGAGATGGCATGGCAGGTATTATATATGTATTGTATGAGATGTTAGATAGTATAGAAGATCGAGGTAGCGTTTTACTACCGATGCTGCGGTGTAGGCTGGACGTACCCACGTACTAGTGCCCCTATACCGGGTGCGGGTTGTGACATTTTTATATGGTGGCCCATGCAGGTCAAGCTTCGCAATAGTACGATGTCGTGGTAGTACAACGACATAATTGTACTACTACGAGCCTGCGATAGGATAGGATATAGGATACTAGGATGAGAGAGTATACTCAATCACAACTAGAAAATAATTCCAACATAATTGAATCATGCCATCTTTATTCTGAATATTGCTTTCCTTGAAAAAATTTATCCTTCTTTGATGATATTGTATCTTTCTCAATATTGATTCCTTATTTAGAATCTGTCTTCAGGATACCGCCGAAGACGCGTTCCCAGCACTCAGGCGCAATATCAGCGAGATCAGTCACTTCATCGCTTATGACGGTAGCACCAGCAGATACTATTCCAGCAGCTACATTCCAAAGGTCCACTTCACCGATCCAAGTGGGCATTTTTGCAGCAGCTTTCGGAGGTGCTCCACCTCCGGTACAAAGGACAACGCCGACATTTTCAGGGGATCTTCCATTCCAGCCATCTGCAGTCGATCAGACATAGATGTTCATGCTCTTTCAGTAGGATGGAGGCACAACAACGATAGTCAAAGGTTGTGAGGCAGAGCATTGAGAATGCTCACCAGATTGTGCTCGCAGCAGTCGAGAGAGTCGCATTAGTCCAGCCACAAATGATACCGCCTTAGCTCGATCCGTCACAGCCGAGGCCAGGGACTATCATTAAATTTAAGAGGATGGGGCCTAAGGACTTTAAGGGCATCGAAGAAATCTTGTACGCAGACGACTGGATAGAGGACATTGAGAGGGACCTACAATTGGTGCAGATTTCGAAGAGCTTGAAGGTAGAGGTAGCGGGTAGTATAATATTTAATATTGTGCTGACATGGTTCAGGATAAATCCTAGGATATCAACACCGGGACTTACTTGAAAAGCTTTCAAGGAGCTTTTCAAAGAGAAGTTCTTCCCGGATGTTTCTTAGAGTACTTTGGAGAGTCAATTCCATAACCTCGTCCAAGAAAACTTGACGGTGGACGAGTATACGATGCAGTATTATCGATTAGGACAATTTATTGAGGGGTAGAATCCTTGATCCAGGACTAGGAAGTTCAGGAAGGGACTAAACAGTGAGATTAAGTCTCATACTAATAGAGACCATACCGCTACTTTTGAGGAAATTTTGAGACAGGCACAGCGGGCGAAGGATGATTTGGAGCTTGGCTCCAAGAGGCCGAGAGATACCGGAGGAGCAAGTAGTAGTGCGAGCCCAATGAAGCATACCCACTTTCAGCAGCTGAGAGTATATCAGCATCAGCAATATCTTGTGCCAGTTAGGGCACCAGCTCAATAGATACAACAGTTTCAGAAGCCAGTTCATCAGACATCACAGCAGCCTCAGAGGCAGACTCAACAGACTTTTCCTTGTGCCTATTGTGAAAGGCATGGGCATGATTGGGAGATCTGTCGGAAGAGGCTCAGACTATGATTGTATTATGGTTCCCCTGACCATCGGGTGAAGGAGTGTTCCAATAACCCGTATGGACCAGATCGCGATCGAAGAGGTAAAGGTAGGCCACCTATGGCATCGCAGACTGCTCAGCATACGCATAAGGAGCCACCGCAACAGAACGGGGCATTTGCGATGGCAGTCGGAGAGGATGATATTTCATGTGATAGATTAGCTTGTTTCTTTCTGTTCCTTTCCTTTCATTTCCTTTTATTTCCATCTGTTGTTTGTATGTTTAGTTAGGACCTTATAGACTGCTAGTGTGTTATTATGTAGTTAGTATACCCTATCGGAGACTGCAAAAACAGGATGGACAAAGACCATAGTTAGTAATTTCTTTAAATGGCATGTTGTATATTTTAGTTTGGACTGGGGTTGACCTAGAGGGGGTTACGATCATCTTTAATTTCGAGGACAAAATTTTTCTAAGATGGGTAGGATTTGCACCCTCACTTTTTCAGCTAAGGGTAATCTGGTAATTTGGCCTAGTTATTTAATTTTAGGAATATAATATTAATATTAGTGGGCCATGTATATTTATTTATTGCTTGTATTAGTTATTTAGTTATTAGAGTGCTATATTTAATTTGAGCCTTGTAGCATTTAATTTAGTTAGTGGACTAGCCTATTTAATTTGACTTTTGTAGTGGACCCAACTTATTTAGTTTAGATCCATGGACCAACATTTAATTCTAGTTTAGATTGAGCCCAAGAGTAAGCCCATTCATTAGGAGGATGAATTAATTAGTGAAACTAATTAGACTAGAACCTTCCTCCTTAATTAATTACTTCATTAGAGACCCCAATGGGTATTTTAGACTTTATATAGTAGCTTGAGAGAGAGGGCAAGGGAGGCCTATATAAAGGGGGTGAAAACTTTCTCTCTCTTTATTTTTTATTCCAAATCTAGATCTAGAATTTCCCTCAACCAAATTCCTTCATCCCTACATCAAATTCCATTCAAATTTCTTCCCAAATCATCATTGGAGGCCATTGAAGCAAGGATCTACAAGGTAGAAGTAAGGATCTACAAGGAGGAGCAAGGATCTACAAGTTGGAGGCTCTTTTCATCCAATTTGGAGATTTTATTAGGAATCCATCTCCCAATAGGTACAATTCAATTTTTTTCTATAATTAAACTCTAAATATGTAATTTAATCGTAAGGAACCACCCCATATGCTAAGGCTACTCATAGGAATTAGAATTGGGTTCATAGGAAGCCTTTGGAGGAAGTTATGGTATATTTTGTATCAATTTTGGGAGAATTCCGAGATTGACAGATGTTGTGTTTGTCAATTAGTCAATTAGACCAAATTGACATGTGTTTGATTGTGTGGGGCTAGTGTCATATCCACAATAGGATACGTGTAGGCCGTATCCCAATAATTTAGAGATACGGATTGATTTGGGGGGTTTCCTAAAACACGGGGGTTTGAGAATGTCATATTTGGACATGGACATGTAGCGTGTCACGATCCGCACCCGAAATTGGGGCACGAGTACGCGGGTACGTTCAGCCTACGCCGCAGCATCAGCGGTAGAACGCTGTCAAGGTCATGATGTTATCTAAACAATCTCACACGAGCATCCAATCTCCATAAGGAGGCACGGATGACACAATATAATATGAACACATACTCAATCATATGACTACAGCACGATAAGATATCGAACAAATAAAAAAAAATACAACATAAATCTAAATGTAATAATCTAACTCAACAAATATCCATGTCTCATCAAAGTATGCCGGAGACAAATCCGGTACAAAATAGTCTACTAAAATGACTAACTAGAAAAACTAGTGATTTCGGCTAGACCTTCCGGAATCACAACTGAACTACCAGGTCCAAGTCTGCAGCTACTCACCATATGGTCCATAAAGTGTTGGATACCGATCCTCTAAGGCATAGTCTGGAAAAAAAATTCCAGTCAGGAAGGAGCAAAGTACAATCTCAAATAACATTTCTATTTAATTGATAAGGACTATAAAATAATAAACAGGTGATGCTAGATACTGAAAGAAGACAGTGAATAAATGCAATGGCAAAATAAAAGACAGGAAATGCAAAAAGACAGGCAATATAGGCAATATGATACAGTCAGTGCATATATGAAATGAGGAGAACAAGGTACAATATCATATACGGGTGATGTAGTATATGATCTAAAATAGAGAACTGTAATTTATTCTAAGTGTTTGAAATAGTAGTTTTGAAATATGATCGACTTGGGAATATGTACGAGAGCTATATGGCCTGGCTAATCATATGTAAAGAGCATGATTAACACTTATATTATTCTACACTTGTATAAAAGGGGTATGTCACATTTCTTATTAACCACTTCCCCGCCCCAAACTAGTACTGTGGATCCAACCATGACACGTCACGATACACGAGCAATATCTAATCTATCATGTACGATGTCTAATATAAATGTCATGTACAATGTCAATACGATAATCAATACAATATCTCATGACTGCAGATCCAAGCTATATACTAGTCCGTGTAGCACAATGTCAAGGATTCAGATATAACATTTCTAGATTACTAAACTTATAGAAATTACCAAGGAATTATAAATTATCATAGAATGTACTTGCCTTGGGTCCTTAGCTGGTAATACCAATATCATGTTCCAGAGTATCACCTGGATGAACCAACAGTCCTATAGACATATCACAAATATAACATTTGTATCATATGCTATACTAACACACAATCAAAATACACTAGCCTCAGGGCTATGCCAGGTATGGCACTAGTCAGCTAGGGTTAAGTGCGTCAAGTTGCACGGGCGTCGCATCTGTGATTGCTGGGCAAGACAGACGATCAAAACTGTACGGGGCTTGCCAGTACGTCAGTGTACGCGTGGCAGACAACTAACAGTTCACAGGGTCTAGGTCCATGTAAATACGGGATATCCGTAATTATACTTGGGTCGCCTAGTATCTATATATACATATATCAATAATTAAATATAATACATATATATGGTTATACCAAAGTATATACAAAATAGGTATAACTGTATGTACATAAATGGAAATATATATATTATTTATGTTTATATGTTAAAAATATATATAACACCCATTATTTAAGAATATATATATTTATACATTTATATATACTAATAAAAATATACCTATACCATATATGTATACAAGTATATATATATATATATATATATATATATATATATATATATATATATATATATATATATATATATATATATATATATATATATATATACCAAAATATGTTTTACAAGTACATATATACGTATATATATATATATATATATATATATATATATATATATATATATATATATATATATATATATATATATATATGTGTGTGTGTGTGTGTGTGTGTGTGTGTGTGTGTGTATATATATATACTCCAATTACAAATATTAACATATACTACATATATATAGGTATATATGTATATACCAAAATATGAACATATATATATATATATAGGTATACATATTTATACCAAAAAATACGTATTAATTAATATATATTACCAATATATATTTATACCAAAATAATATTTATACTATATACAGGTATATTAATATACACATACACATTGAATACGTATATATACAAATAGAGAAGTACACTATATATATATAGATATATATATATACGTACACATATACACACATACGCATATACACATACACCTGCACACACATACGTATACACATACGTATATATAAAAAATATACAATGAAGGAGGGAGAGGGAGAGGAGTGCTCACCGAGGGTTGGCCGGAGCTCAGGTCGGCGGGGATGTGCAGCGGGTTGCTGCTGTAGAGGCAGCAGGCGGAGGGGGCCGCACCGGAGTCGGGTAGGGGCTGTGCTGCACCGCCGGGGTCGGCTGGAGCGGGGTGCAGGGATCGGTCGGTGTCGGGTGTTTGGCCGGGGAGTGGCGAAGAAGAGTGAGGTGGATGTTGATGATGATGGTGGTGGTGATAGGTGATATACGGTGGTGGTCTGCCGGTGGGAGTAGCAGGCTAGCGGGGAGCGGCTCGGCCGGGAAGGTGGAGTATGACAGCAGGCCGGCGGGGATGAATGGATCGGGGTCGTGTGTTTGGCTGACCGGAGCCGGAGAGATGCAATGGGAGCTGGCCGGGTGGAGAAGTTACAGCGGGGAGTCGGAGCTCGACGCTCGGTATGCAGGGAGGGGAGTTGGCTGACCAATGGAGGCTGAAGGAAGTTGGGGTACTCGTGGTGGAGTTGAGCTCAGGTGGTGGTCGGAGTACAGGGAAGGGTGGCCGGTTTACAGCAGCGGGAGGAGGAGACTGGGAAGTGGAGTTGGCTGGAAGAGGAGGGGAGCTGGTGGTTCGGGTGGTGGCTGTTGGGTTGGCCGACGGGTGGAGGTGGCGTTGGGATGAATGGCTAGCTCCGGGGTCGGGGAGTGTGACCTGAGCAGCAGGCCGGCGGGTCGGGGCCTGGCCGGGTGGCCGGCCGGGAACAGTGCACAGAGGGTGATGATTTCCTCCCTTCTTTAATTCAAAAAAAAGAGAAGCATAAGAAGAAGGGAAGAAGAAGAAGAAGAAAAGAGAAGAAGAAGGGAAGAAAGAATGGAGAAAAATGGAAATCCTAAGATTGGAGGCTTGTGAGGAGGTGGGGGCTAGCCTAGGTTTTTGGGGATTAGGGGTTGTGATGGGACATTAAATAGGGAGAGAGTGTGTGGGAATGAAGGGTGAGGATGCACCCATTGAATGGATGGCCAAGATTAGACATGGAGGAATTCTCCATGTGGGGATGAGGGTGGTTGACTAGTCAAACATTAGGGCTCCTCCATTGGTTTGAATCAATGGGGTGTTGACACCTAATTTGCAAATTAGCCCCCTTAAATTTGGGTATTTGCACAGACACATAAAATAATGAAAATTTTATGGGCAATTCGGTGTTTGGCATTTTGTAGGGTGAGGGGGTGTTGTATGTGTTGTATGGGCTTAATTAATGGGGCATTGGAATTAAATCGGGATTAATGATATTAGTCAAAATAGTATCCTCAATTTAATTAGAAATAAATGCAAGCTGTGTTCTAAAATTAATTAGGAGTACATGGGGCCAAAATTAGGTCGGGTCACAAATACCATTAGTGAAGAAGACTCAGAACAGAATATTACCCTAATTTGGGTTGCACAAAAATGGGTCAGGATTGCCTCAAATTTTGATTAGAACGCACAACGATACAAAGTTGGAATTTATTTAGGAATTAAATAAACGTCCGCGACGAATATTGTGCGGCTAAAATAAAGCACAAGAAAGCATAATTACGAGTTGCAAAAAGGCAGAATGGAAGGCGGGCATGTCTAGGGCAAGGTTGTAAAATTGTTGGAAGGCAAAAGCTAGAGTAGCGCTCCAAATATCGAAGCAACGGCAATGTGCAATAATTAAATAAAATTACGGTAGTTAATTACTACCTCCAATAATTTAATTCTAAAATAAAACAATTAAATACATAATCCCCATTATTCGGTCAGGTGTTCGTCTAGTGGGCCTCTAGGTCAAGTCTACCAGCTCAGACATTAATAAATATTGTATATAATAATATATTTAATTACACATCTCACATAATTATTTAATTTTAATACACATATCATGAAATCATTTAATATAAATACCATAATATTAATAATATATAAAAAGTCGAAAATACCCCTGTTTTTGGAATGTGGTAGTGATAGACATGTAGATGTGTAATTGACTCTTCGTATTATTCATATTTGTTTTTTTAGACTTGTCATGTCCTTCGGGGTACGTTGGTTGTGTAGTGGAGCCGTATCGCAAGTGTATCATAGAATGAGTGTGATACAGGTGCAGTATACTTCATGTGTTTGTTTATTATACCTCAGTTCATTTGACTTGTGTATATATATATTAGATATGATATATGTATATGTGTTTATATATGTATATGTAGGTATCTATGTATATGTGTATGTATCTATATTATATTGTATACATAAGTATATGTAGCTAGGTGTATAGATGTAGCAATGTGCATATGTGTTTATATATGTATGTTTATATATATATATATATATATATATATATATATATACAAATCGTACATATATATATATATATATATATATATATATATATATATATATATATATATTTATATATATATATATGAGTGTATATATAGGTTGATATATATATTGATATCTATATGGATGAGAGTGTGTACATATATATGTATCGATATATATATAGGCATATGTATATGTACATATGTGTGTGTTTGATGTTAGTGTGTTTGTGTGGTATGCTGAGTTGATTGTGTCACAGTGCACTAATGTTGTGCAGGGTGTATAGAACAGAGGTTGGGTAATATACATCTATAGTAGAGTATGACAGTGTGTATATGATGTGTTGTGGAGCGTTGTGTCTGAGTAGTGGGGGACTGTGCATTCAGTGGCTGTTGGTGTTTCAGTTTATAACAACAGGTAGTTAAGGGGGGTCTGCACCACTTGTGCACTGGTGCAACTACACCTAATTGTAGCAGCACCTGTTGTGCTCAATTAGTATAGAGGGGATTGTATCTCCTGTGTGTATCAGCAGTTAAGAGAGTGGATGAGAGGTAAGTGTATCCAGTGGGTTAGTGTCTAATGTAGGTAGTGTACCTATGTGCAGATGTTGGTATCAGCGAGTATCTGTAAGAGTGTGCATGAGTGAGATATGAAGGTGTAGGTGGTGAAGTGCAGGGGTTGGATGAGTGTGGAAGTTCAGTTGTGTGCTTAAACTGTGTTGTTGGCTTGATGCCTGGAATCCCAGAAATGGCATGGTGATGTGGGAAATGAGGAATGGTATTTGAAGAGTTAATGGTGGTGTATGGGGTATCAGTTTGGCTTTGGGTATATCATAGAGAGGTGCTTTGTATATCATGATACTTTTATTATAGGATTAAGGGAAGTATCAAGGATCTTGAGGTGGGGGGTACTCCCTGGAGTGAAGAGTAGAGTGTTGGTGGATTAATGTGTTTAATTTTCTGTGTCAGTGGGCGTGGGGTTTAAACTCAGTAGCATTATTATGAGGGTGTTTGTGCCTATGCACTGATGGATGTTGCCAGTGCACACTTGTGCACTATTTTGGGGTATGTACAATGAGTGTAGGAAGAGAGGGGTTACAATTTAGCACTGAAGTGGCAGTGATATATGGGTATGTGCTTGGGAGTGATGATATGATTAGATACACTGTGTATCAGTGAGAGAGGGAGTTGGAGACTAAAGTATAGGAGGAGTGGAATATATGTGTATAAGTGATTGAGGGCAGTAGGTGTAGCAAGGAGTATTGCTTGGGAGGATATATTGGTATCAGTGTGCAGATTAAGGAGTCAAGTTTGCACCGCAATATAAGGTGTGGTTCAGCTAGTTTGGTAAGTGGATTACCAGTTTATTATTGAGTTTAGTTTGTAGATATAGCTAGTAATAGTATAGTAGTTAATTACTTGGTTGGGTAGTTGTATATAGATACATTATTAGTATAACAGTTAGATATCTATATACTTGTTAGATTAGTTAGATGATTACCAGACCTTTAAGGCAGAATTGATAACGGCCAAGAGGGTTGAGCTTACCTCTCAGAGGATGGCATTAATAAGAGCTGACCGGAAGAGGCCTAGATAAAGCAACTAGGGAGAACTAGTACCGCGAATGTCAGTATCGTCCCCTAGCATTCGCATCCATGATATGACACAGATGATTCCAGTGACCTCGATAGTGATAGCATTAGCTCGGCTGCAACAACCGAGGCAGCAACAACAGCAACAACGAAGGGGAGTACTGATGGGTTGTACGTATTATGGCAAGGTAGGTTGTACTCGAGATATTTATCGGCCAGCGAATGGACTATGCTTGAGATGTGGAAGCCCCGATCATAGGGTTGCCACTTGTCCAATGATACAGAGGCCAGGAGGGTCAGAACAATAATTTCATATATTGCCGGCTCCAAGGGCAGTACAGCAAGGCGGATCAGCAGTAGCGGTACAGCCTAAAGCTCAGCGTCCATTACCGACCCAGGCTTAATTATACCAACAACAATAGCAGCAGGAACAACAGAGACCATAACAACGACACCATGAAAGGCAACAGCAGGAAGTTGGACAAGGCCAAGGGCAAGAGTTCACCTTATCTCTGGAAGAAGCTATGGTGTTAGGCGACGTAATGGCAGGTAACATTTTTGTTACAACCTTTTCTGTCATAGCGTTATTTGATTCTAGAGCTTCACACTCATTTATATCTGTACAATATGCGACCCCTATTAGATTAAAGTTTGAGGCATTTCCAAAGAGGCTGAATATACTCATTGGCAATAGGATCGTTGGATTTAGTAGGGTATGCCTAGCGTATCCAGTTGTAGTATGTGGGCATTTATTACCTGCAAAGTTGATCGAGTTCCATATGGATAACTTTGACATTATCTTAGGCATGGACAGGTTGAGAGACAGTCATATGACGATAAATTATCATAAGGATAGAGTATTATTTAGAATCCTTGGTCTAGAAGAGTTTGTTCTTAGAAGAATAGCAGAAGACCAATAAGCGCTACAATAGCAACGAAAGAGGACCCGAAACCTAAAATAGTTAAAGAATTCATGGATGTCTTTTTCGAAGAGCTTTCTGGATTACCCCCAGTTAGAGAAGTAGATTTCTGTATAGAGTTGATTCCAGGAGCAGAACCAATATCCCGGAAGGTATACCCAATATCATCATTAGAGCTTGATGAGTTATATCGACAGATGGAAGAACTAAAGGCGAAAAAGCTTATTCGGACCAGTAGATTATCGTGGAAAGCACCGGTGGTATTGGTAAAGAGGAAAGATGGATCGACGCGGTTCTGCATGGATTACAGGCAATTGAATACGGTGACAGTAAAGAACAAGTACCCATTGCACATGATTGATGACTTGTTTGACCAATTAAGCAGAGAAAGAGTCTTCTCCAAGATAGATCTGCAATCAGGATATCATCAGGTGCGAGTTCGGGAGCATGATATACCAAAGGCAACATTTAGGTCATAATATGGGCATTATAAATTCTTAGTTATGACATTCGGACTGACTAATGCCCCAGCGGTATTCATGGATTTGATAAACCGTATTTTTATGCCACACTTAGACCAATTTATGGTAGTATTTATCGATGACATCTTTGTGTATTCTTGTAGTGAGGACGAGCATAAAGAATACCTTCGAATAGTACTACATACTTTGAGGGAGCACCAGTTATATACGAAGCTTAGTAAGTGTGAGTTTTGGATGGATCACATATCCTTTCTTGGGCATATTATTTCTGGAGTAGGAGTGTCAGTTGATCCTAAGAAGGTAGATGCATTAGAGAACTAGCCAGTTCCGAAGACAGTGGCAAAGGTACGTAGTTTTTTGGGCTTGGCAGTATACTACAGAAGATTTGTGTCAGACTTTGCTAAAATATCGATACCTTTGAATCAGTTAACGCACAAGAAATTTAATTTTGGGTGGTCAGCAGAGTGCCAGATAGCCTTTGAAGAGTTGAAGAAGAAGTTAATCTTTGTACTAATCCTTACTCTCGCAGCAGGCTCCGGAGGATTCACAGTATATTGTGATGCATCTGGCAAGGGACTTGGATGTTTTTTGATGCAACATGGAAGAGTAATACCATATGATTCTTGGCAGCTCAGAGATCGTGAGAAGAACCATCCAACTCACGATTTGGGATTAGCAGCTGTAGTATTTGCACTTAAGCTATGGAGGCACTACTTATATGGCGATCGATTCGAGATCTTCACAGATCATAAGAGTTTAATTATGTATTCAAGCAGAAGGACTTAAACATGAGACAGAGGAGGTGGCTAGAGTTGTTGAAAGACTATGACAAGACTATGACGTAGAACTTTAATACCATCCGGGCAAGGCAAATATAATAGCTGATGCACTTAGTAGAAGAGGTATAAAATTTATGTTGACCACTCAGAAGCACATTCTAGAAGACTTACGAAAGATAGGAATCGAGATAGTACTTTATAGGTTATAGGAGGTCTAGCTAGCCTACAGGTCCATTCAACTTTGGTGGATAGAATCAAGATAGCTCAGACAGAGGACCCGAAGATTTAGAAGCTACGGGCAGAATATGAGTCCAGTTTTTGGAAAGAGTTGATTATTCATTTGAATGGAATTGGGAACCGTCTCTGTGTCCCAAGTTGGGATATTCGGCAAAAAGTTATGACTGAAGCACATAGTTTTTAGTACTCTATTCATTTGGGAGGCACGAAGATGTAATAAGATATCAAGCAACACTTTTGGTGGAACAAAATAAAGAGGAAAATAGCACTCTTCATATCGCAATGTTTGATATGTCAACAAGTAAAGGCAGAACAACAGAGACTAGTAAAGTTATTGCAGCCACTTCCTATTCCAGAGTAGAAGTGGGAACACATCACCATGGACTTTGTGACCCGTTTACCTAAATTCTCGACTGATTGAGATACAGTTTGGGTGATAGGGGATCAACTCACAAAAGTGGCATATTTTCTCCCCTTTAGAGTGGGACAGTCTATAGAGCAGTTGGCAGATTTTATATGCAACAGATCGTGAGACAACATGGCATGCCGGTAAGTATAATGTCCGATCGAGATACATGGTTAACTTCTCATTTTTGGAGAATTTTGCACGATATTGGGTACCAAGTTAAAATTCAGTACTACGTACCACCCCCAGACAGACAGATAATCAGAGAGGACCATCCAGACCCAAAAATTTATGTTACGAGCATGTACCCTAGAATTTGGTAGATCTTGGAAGCATCACCTTCACTTAGTGGAACTCTCATATAAGAACAGTTATCAGGCTAGTATTCAGATGACACCTTTCGAAGTACTACACAGCAGGAAGTGTAGATCATCGTTAGCATGGGACAACATTGGTGAGCGGAAGATGTTAGGCCCTGAAATGATCACATAGATAGTAGCAGTTGAAAGGCATATAAGAGAGCGACTTCAGGTTGCACAGGATCGGCATCGTCTCTGGGCAAACCAGTATTGTTGGCCTTTAGAGTTTTGTTTCAACAACCACGTGTTCTTGTAAATTTTGCCAACCCGTGGAGTTATTAGATTTAGCGTCCGCGGGAAGCTTAGTACATGATATATTGGGCCATTTAACATTCTCGATCGGGTAGGCGATGTGGCTTATCATCTTGCCCTTCCACCTTCTCTACATAAGGTGCACGATGTATTTCATGTATCTCAGTTGTGTAGGTATGTCCTGGATCTGATTCATATCCTAGATCACTCTGAATTAGTCATTGGTACCGACTTATCTTATAAGGAGCAACATGTACCCATTTTGGACCGAAGAAAGAAGGTACTTAAGAACAAGACTATTTCTCTTATCTAAGTTACCTGGGGCCATCACACTCTTGGAGAATCGACGTAGGAGAACGAGAAAAATATACGGTCTCGGTACCCGCACGTATTCGATTCGAAAGGTATATTCTACCATATGCCTTTGTATCTTAACTTTCATAATCAGGCGATTGTCACGCCCCGATTCCCGTAGGGGGCCGATCGTCCTCGCATGTGCGTAATACCATGCAAGCCAAAGTTGCGCTTGCATAAGGCCAAATCTTTAAAAAAGGGAAAGTAAGCTATTCAAGACAGAAGCAGCGGCACAATATTATAAAAAGTAAAGAACACAATGGCATATGAAAATAAGCTCTTTTATTGATAGTCAAGATGTGTTACAAGCGACACTTAGCCGAGATTTTAATTTGCTTAATCTCTCTTTCTCTCGATTACAATGGCATCGTTCCATACATTATATTCCTTTATACAAAAACAGCTCAAAATATCTCGATACAACTCAAGTCATCATGTCATGACCCGCACCCGATGTAGGGATGTGAGTAGTGAACAACTCCAGCCAACGACGCAGCATCGACGGTAGAACGTTGTTTGGGTAACTATCTATCTAGCAATAATGATCATCAAGATATATAATGACACCAATGAAGTATAAATACTCAATCTCAGATCTATAAGACGGGACAATCGCACGAATATGATATAAAGAATTGAAGAGTCAAATATAACTCACAAGACAAAATAATATCCAATGAGTCATCAAATATAATAAGAAATACTAATGTCAAATGCTGGAGTCAAATCTAGTACAATAACATATCTACTTAGCTACATGTAATGGGTCGTCTATCTCAACCGGGATGAGTCCCTCCTGAGTCAAATTCTCTGGCTCTAAGCCAACTACGTCCTGAGGCCCATAGTGAGTGGGATACCACTCCTCAGTGTCATCTGAAAAAAAATTATCCAGTCAGGAAAGGAGCAAATTATACCTCTAACAGCAGTTCTAATAAATGATAAAAATGTCACGACCCGCACCCAAAAATCGGGCATGAGCCGTGGGTACGTCCAGCCTACGCCGCAGAATCGGCGGTAGAACGCTGTAAAGGTCCGTTCTAGGTCAACCAACTATCTAGATAACTCACAGAAAAATCCGGCATGACCTCTCCAAAAGGAGGGCAAAACCACGCAATATATATATATGTGAATAAAATCCTCTCCAACAGGAGGGCAACCACGCAATATATATATGACAAAAATCTCAATCACAAAACTAGAGGAAGAATATAAGCACGATATGATTTAAACAAGAAACAGAACCAAGAGAGCAAGGCAAACCAAAATAATACAGTCCAGGTCTAAAAGCTACAACATCTCACAGAAGCACAAAAGAATAAGTACAATCATCCAAAATACAAACCACTGGAAATAACCCAGGAAACCCACCTAGCTAACTAGGGTGCTATCGGCGTCTCCTCGGCGCACTCCTCCTCGGGGTCACAACAGTCGTCAACACCAGGCCCATAGAACGTAGGGCAATAGTCCTCAGGATCCTCTGGAAAAAATATGCCCAGTCAGGACTGGAGCGAAGTACATAACTCTGAAAGCAACTCCAAATGCATGGTAAGGTGTATATGACGAGCAATAGAAAAGTAATCAAGATGCACAGGAAATAAATATATGCTGGAGCACAATAAGTAGCTGTAATATAAACTGGAGAACAATACAAGTAGTGGAAAAGTAACTGCAGGTGAGAAACATGAATACTAGCTAAGTGCCTTGAGCACAAGTTCGTTATATGATCGGCTTAGGTTGCACATAAAGAACACTACGATAACTCCGTTATGCGTGAGTTGCATAACCGACATACACATGAATACTGTTTGGCTTTGATCATATAACCAACTCCTACTCCCCTCCCCCACTAATACCATTGGATCCAACCACAACACGCTACGTACATGATAATAGCTCGCGCTCACGAAGGTGAGAGCACAAGAAGCACATGATAGCACATGATAATCAATACCCGAAGCACATGATGAAATACACGTGATAGAGTACCCGCTGAACACGGTAAGGGGGATAGCACCTTATGACGGGATCCACTAGTACCAGCTCGTGTAATAAAGTGTCAGAATCAAGTATTACAGTTCTAGAACAGGTGATATAAACGCTATCATGAAATGGAAACTATCAGAGGTAGGTACTCGCCTGATGTCCTGAGCAACTGATGAGGATCGAGGTCCGGACCGGTGTCGCAAGAACCTATTACGAAAAGCAGAATTAAACAGGGTTCTAAGCATTTAAACTGATATAAAATAATTAAAAACAGGCTTCTCGGGCTATTCTAGGTCGAACGGGTCAAACCGGTGAAAATCGGGTCAAAAAGTCAACCCGGGGTCCAAAAAGTCAACTCTAGGTCAAAACTAGGTCAAACGTTGACTTTTACGGTCAACGGGGACAATTATGGTCAAAGCTAGGTCAAACTAGGGTGCCCCTAAAATTCTAGGTCAAACCGAGCTCATTAAGCCACTAAACTCACAAACTCGCCTAATCGAGATACCGGGATACCCTCGGTATCCGATACCTCGTCCTAGGCCACGCACCCCGCCTAAACCCGCTAAAATCTATGCTAGCACGCGTAATTATATATATATAAACATATAAAAATCACTCCCAAGTATTTCCTAGGCTAATGCTCAAATACCCCGTTCGAAACTCAATACCTTGAATATCTCAAGGTATCGAGATACCTCGGTATCTCAAGGTATTGAGGTTTCGCTCTAAAACCCTCTAACTAGCTACCTAGCTATTAATTATGCACCTAGTTATTAATCTAGACTAGGTAATATAGATATCTATCATATATATATATATCTAAGTAGGTATCTACCTATATACATATATATCCACACACATATACATAAATACCCATTTACCTTACCCTACGCATAAATATATATTACTAACTATAATATATATATCCATCTCTAGGTATATATATATATATATCTAAGCATATAGATATAGGTATCTATCACATATCTACTTATCTAGGTAACTATCTAGCTACCTATCTAACTATATATCTATCTATCTAAATACCTAGCTATGTATCTAACTTATTATCTATCACCTATCACATATATATATACCAATCTCTCACTCTCCCTCACTAGCTCTCGCTACTAGCCGCTGCTACTGCTCCTTGCTTCATACTGCTGCTGCTGCCCTTGCTTGCTGCGGCTACTGCTGCATTACTGCTGCTGTGCTGCTGCTGCAGCTTGTGCAGCAGCTTGCTGCTGCTGGAGCAGCTGCTCCCTGCTGCCAGTGGCTGGCCCCCCCTTTCCTCTCACATACACACACACACACACTCCCATATACACATATATATATCACTCTATATATATATATATATCTACATATATATCAACTAGATACATATATATATACACACTTAACTACACACTCTAACACACACACCTACACTCTCACAAACACACTAATACACACACTCACACACTAATACACACACACACATAAATATATATACATAGCTACATATATATATATACATTTAATATATATATATATCTACACACACTCTCAACTATATGTATATATATCTACACACACTCTCAACTATATATACATACATACACCTATATATATATATACACACACACACAAGCACACTTACACATATACATAAATATATATACACATAGACATATACATATACAAGTACATAAATATAAATACACACATATATATATAAATATATATACATAAACACACATACATATATATAAATATATATATATAGACACATATCAATACAAACACAACCACGCACACAACACTCAAACCACACGCCCTACTCACGCCCAACGACCCCGACACTCACCAATACCCTAAAATATATAAAATATAGCCCGAAAACTCTAGCACACACTCCCCGATACTAACCCAACACGCGTACAAGCCCGAAACGAGGAAACCAAGTCGAAATGGCCGTTCGGTCATTTCGACGAACACGTGGTGCGCGGCTCGAAAAACCTCCTGAAACGCACACCAAACGAACTCGGAATCGGCCCAAAATTTACTCACGCGCTCTACACGATGTCTAGATCCTAGAAAATGCACTCCCATGTCGATTCTAGGCCCGTGGCGGAAACGCACACGCACTTAGAATCGGCGACGACGAAAAGCCCTAATTTTGCCCGAAACGCCCGTTTCTCCGCGACACGGCTTCCCGTGTCCGAACGGAGACACGCACTCACCCTCTAGACACCCGACAACGTCTACCTAGGTCCATCTAACCTAGGGTATCACCCAAAATTGGGCCAAATTTGGATTTCACCCGAATTCGACACAAAACCTAATGTCAAAGTTTCTAAACTCACCTAAACTAGTTCCAACTTCCTCCTACGGGTAGGGTTAGGGTCTAGGAGGGTTCTACAACACTAATTACACTACACAAAAATAATTAGGAAGGGGAAAGTTAGGTTATACCTCTTGGGAGTTGGAATCCCAAGGCCAAAGTCTCACAATCCCTAGAATTCACCTCCCTCAAGCTCCAAGCCACCAATTCTAGCTCCCACACTAGATCTAAGCTCCTCACACCTAGGTTAGAGAAAATGCAAGGTTAGGGTTAGCTTAAAGAAGAAGAAATGGAAGAAAGAAAGAAGAAAGATGGAGAAAAGCTTACTTTGGAGGAAGAAGGAGAAGAAAGAAGAAGTGGAGAAGAAGAAGAAGTGAAGAAGAAGAAGAAGAAGAAGAATGAAGAAGAATGCAAAGAGGGAGAGGGCTGCTGTGCTCACGGTTTGGGGGGGGTAGGTAGGGCCGGCCAAGACACAAATAAAGGGTTTACAAAGTTCCAAATTCCCGAAACGCCCCTATTCACTCGGTTTTGGGTTCCAGGTTCCAAATGCGCTCAAACTAGTTCCAAATCTCTCCAACTAACCTCCTAAAAATAAAATAATAATTCTAAGCCCCAAAATAATTCTCACCAGGGTGTGGGCTGGGTCGGACATGGGTCCACTAGGGTCTGACATGGGTCCAGGCTAGCCAAAACCCTAAAACAATCATTAAAAAAATAATACAATCACTATTTAAATATAAATATAATTAATTAAATATAATTCACAATTTATAAAATAAAATAAAAAAAAAAACCCTATTTTCTAGAATTGGGCAGTGACAAGCCTACCCTCCTTAAAATAATTTCGTCCTCGAAATTAAAAGACGAAACTAGGACAGGAATGCAAAGAAAGAACCATACCTCAGGGCTCGAAGAGATAAGGGTACCGCTCGCGCATTTCATCCTCCCTCTCCCAGGTCGACTCTCCTGGAGAGTGATGCCTCCACGCGACGCGAACCAAGGGAATAGTCTGGTTCCTCAACACCTTCTCCCGCCGATCCAGAATCTCCACCGGCTGCTCTGGATAGCAAAGAGTAGGGCCCACCGCGATCTCCGAGTGATCCAATACGTGACTGGGATCCGCCACGTACCGTCTCAACTGCGACACGTGGAACACATCATGAACTCCCACTAGCGTAGGCGGCAACTCAAGCCTATACGCTACGGCGCCGACCCTCTCGAGAACACGGAAGGGTCCGACGAAACGTGGGCTAAGCTTCCCGCCTCCACCGAAGCGAATAGTGCCCCGCGTCGGAGAAATCCTCAGGAACACCAGATCTCCAACCTAGCACAAACAAGGTCTCTGCACTTAGTCTAAAACAAGCAATCACAAGCAAACACAAGAACAAAATCTAGATTCTAAGCTATACCTCAAACTCCAAAGGTCTCCGGTGGCTATCGGCCCAATGCCGCTGCCTGTCCTGCGCCACCCGAAGTCTATCTCTAATGAGCTTGACCTTCTCCGCTGCATCGACCACCATCTCTGGGCCAAGCAAAGCTCTCTCACCTACATCATCCCATGATAATGGAGTGCGACACCTCCGTCTATACAACGCCTCAAAAGGTGACATCTCGATACTGGCTTGGTAGCTGTTGTTGTAAGCAAACTCTACCAAGTGCAAGTGATCCTCCCAAGAGCCTCTGAAATCCAAAACACAGGTCCGAAGCATGTCCTCAAGCGTCTGAATGGTCCTCTCTGACTGACCGTCTGTCTGTGGGTGATACGCACTACTAAACTTGAGCTGGGTGCCCAAGCTAGCCTGCAGACTCCTCCAGAAATGCGAAGTAAAGCGACTGTCCCGATCTGATACTATGCTCACTGGAACTCCATGTAGTCTGACTGTCTGGCGCACATACATCTCTGCTAGTCGCTCTGTAGACGTATCCACTTTGAATGGTAGAAAGTGGGCCGATTTGGTCAACCTGTCCACGATGACCCAAATTGCATCTTTTCCGCCTGGAGAACGGGGAAGTCCAGAAACAAAATCCATGGTCACATGCTCCCATTTCCACTCCGGAATGGGTAACGGCTGGAGTAATCCTCCTGGCCTCTGCCTCTCCGACTTCACCTGCTGGCACACTAAGCATCGGGATACGAAGCGCGCTACCTCTCGCTTCATCCCGTACCACCATACATGCTGTCTCAGATCTCTATACATCTTGTTGGCACCGGGATGCATAGAGTACTGGGATCGATGCGCCTCCTGGAGAACCTCCTCGCGCAATGACCCACTCGGCACACACAACCTGGTACCGTGCCGCAATGAACCATCATCAGCAATGGTGAAGTCGTCTGTTAAACCCATCTGAACCTGCTCCCTGATGCTCCTCAGGGACTCATCCTCAAACTGTGTAGCCCTGATCCGGTCTACCAACTCTGACTGAATCTGCAGTCCCCACATCTGCATCTCAACTCCAGGCACTATCACCTCAATGCCCATGCTCTCTAGATCTGCCAGAAGATAACGATCTGTAGTCAGGCACATAGCTACCGGATACCTGCTCAATGCATCCGCAACTACGTTCGCCTTCCCTGGATGGTACTGCAATGATATGTCGAAGTCTTTCATCAACTCCAACCATCTCCTCTGCCTCATGTTCAGCTCTTTTTGGGTAAACACATACTTCAAGCTCTTGTGGTCTGTGAAGATCTCCATACGCTCTCCGTATAAATAGTATTTCTACAACTTCAGAGCAAAAATGACTGCTGCCAACTCCAAATCGTGGGTAGGGTAATTCTTCTCATGAGGACGTAATTGCCTGGAAGTATAGGCAATCACCCTCCCATTCTGCTGCAACACACAACCCAGTCCCTTCCCCAATGCATCACTATAGATAGTGAATCCTCCAGAACCTGATGGCAACGTCAACACTGGAGCTGTCGTCAACCTCCTCTTCAGCTCATCAAAGGCGATCTGGCACTCCTCTGACCAAACAAACTCTACGTCCTTCCGGGTCAGCCTGGACAACGGCTCTGCAATCCGGAAAAAATCCTGAACAAATCTCCTGTAATAGCCTGCCAGTCCCAAGAAACTCCTAACCTCGGCTACTGAACTCGGAGCACTCCATGCCTCAACTGCCACGATCTTTTTCGGATCCACCGAGATACCCTCTCCAGTCACCACATGACCAAGGAATTCAACCTTGTCAAGGAAGAACTCACACTTCAAGAGCTTTCCATAAAGCTCCTCCTTCTTGAGAGTCTCCAGCACTATCCTCAGATGCTCCTCGTGCTCCTCTGGGGTCTTCGAATACACCAAGATATCATCTATAAATACCACCACAAACCTGTCCAGATGCTGATGGAACACCTTATTCATCAGATTCATGAACACTGTCGGGGCATTAGTCAACCCAAACGGCATCACCAAGAACTCATACTGTCCATATCTGGTCCAAAAAGCTGTCTTCGGAATATCCTCCTTCCTGACCTTCACCTGGTGGTAGCCTGTCCTCAGATCAATCCTGGAAAACACCCTCGCTCCGCTCAACTGGTCAAAAAGATCATCAATACGCGGCAGCGGATACTTGTTCTTGATTGTGAGGCTGTTCAGAGCCCTGTAGTCGATACACATCCGTATCGACCCATCCTTCTTCGGCACAAAAAGTACCGGAGCACCCCATGGAGAAGAACTAGATCTGATAAATCCCTTATCCTGAAGCTCATCCACCTGCTTCTTCAACTCTATCAGCTCACTGTTGCTGACTCTATAGACGTGCTGGGATATCGGCTCCGCGCCTGGCACCAAGTCTATAGAGAACTCCACATCTCTGTCCGGAGGTAACCCTGGCAACTCCTCCGGAAAGACATCCATATACTCCTCTATCAGTGGATGTAGCGACCTCGGCTCTACCACCAGGGCTCCGCAGAAGACTCCCTCGGTCTGCTCCGCTGCTCCTCTGGCAAACTGAAACTCTGGCTCACCCGGCGGACTAAACAAAACTCTGCCTCCACGACAATCTATACTAGCATAATGCGTACTCAACCAATCCATCCCGAGTACAACATCGTAGCTCGGAAGTGGCATTACGAGTAGGCACACACTCAACTCCCGGCCTCCCAAGGTAACTCTCCGGTCTCTGCAAATATCACGGACTAGGATGATACCACCCCCGGTCGTGATCTTGCAGAGTCTAGCTAAAGGTTCAGCAACAAGATGGTGTCTAACAGCAAAAGATACAGACACAAAGCTATGGGAAGCACCGGAATCAAATAAAGCAAGTGCTGGAATGGAATCAAGGAGAACAGAACCTGAGATAACGTCACCAACTGGCTCGGCCTTGTCCACTGTCAGGGCAAAAGCTCGCCCCTGCTATCCTCCTCGGTACTGCTGCTGGTGCTGGGCGAACCTCTGCTGCTGAGTCTGCAAAGGCTGACCTCTCTGCTGCGCTGCAAGTGCTCTGGCTGGTGCCCTCTGAGCGGCTCCTCCGCCCTGAGCTGTACGGGCAAGCGCTGAAGGATAATCCTTCAGCTGGTGGTCTGCGGCGCCACACAATAAATATCTGCCCAGCCTCTTTCTGCATATGTCCCATCCGTGCCCTGGCTTCTTACAGAAAGGGCAAACGATGGGCTGCCTCTGGCCCTGCTGCTGACCCTGCCTCTGCTGCTGAGGCGCCTGCCGGAAGGGCGCCCGACCCTGACCCTGGTGCTGCTGGGTCTGCTGGAATGGCCTCTTGGCCGGGCCTGCACTGCTGCCTGCTCCGGAAGTGTCTCTGTCCCTCTTCGTCTTCAGCTCCAAATCATCCTCAGCCCTCTGAGCGTCGCTGACAATCTGCTCGAAGGTCGCCTCGCGGTCGCTCCTAGTCAAGGACTTGACCGCCATGACTAAGCCCTTGCGGAACTTCCGCGCCTTCGCTGCCTCTGACAACCCCTCAACAAATCTGCCCAGACGGCAGAACTCCGCTGCATACTCATCCACTAGCATACTCCCCTGGACGAGCGCCTCGAACTGACTCTCTAAGGCACTGAGAGCCACGTCCGGGAAGAACTTCTCCTTGAA
Source organism: Iris macrosiphon (assembly GCA_036927795.1). NCBI lineage: Eukaryota > Viridiplantae > Streptophyta > Magnoliopsida > Asparagales > Iridaceae > Iris > Iris macrosiphon. The sequence goes on along the minus strand of JAYESA010000006.1, from coordinate 66,709,222 downwards.
AAGCTTCTTGAAAGCCTCCCAAGTCAATCCCGGAGCTGCTATCCGCGTATCCGTGCGGAACCAAGTGAGGGCAAGGTCGAACATCTGGCTGCCCGCTGCCTCTATCTGCATGCTGGCTGGGATCATTGCCAGCCTGAAAATGCCCTCTATATGCTCGATCCAGTCGTCGGCGTACAGGATCCCCTCTGTGCCACGAAACTCCTTAGGCCGCATCCTCTGAAAATCGATAATAGTACCCGGCCTAGGATACTGGGCCTGCTCTGGCTGTGGCTGGATCTGAGCCACTCTGTCGACCGCTGTCATAGCCACCTGATGAGCATTCTCAATGCCCATCCTCATAACATCTGCCTGGCGGTGCTGCGCATCCATCATCTCTCGGAAGAATGCGAACAACTGCGTAGCATCCACTGGCGCAGGCGGTGGTGGAGGAGGTACCACCGGGACAACTGGGGTGGCTCTCGGATCAATGGGAGTAAGGGGATCTCCGAGAGAAACTGACGCTCCCTCAACCGCAGGAGTGGCGAGTGGAGCGGTAAGCGGCTGCCGGAAGTCGAGCAGGTTGAGAGGTGGCAGACCTCTCGGTGGCAGCTGCTGGGGCGGTGTGCTGAGATCTGGTCTTCGGAGGCATCCTGAACACAGATCAAAAGAAGTCAATACAGTGCAAGAAACGATAACATCAACGAAGGACAGTAATATTGCAAAAGAAACAATTTCAGGAAAATTAAGATAGCAAGAAAAATCAGGAGGGGTCCTAGTTGTGATTGAGCACACTCTCTCTCTCAGCCTATCTCCTATATCCTACTGCAGGTAACCTAAAAACTAGACCTGCATGGGCCACCACCAAAAACGTGTCACGACCCGCACCCGAAAATCGGGCATGAGCCATGGGTACGTCCAGCCTACGCCGCAGAATCGGCAGTAGAACGCTGTAAAGGTCCGTTCTAGGTCAACCAACTATCTAGATAACTCACAGAAAAATCCGGCATAACCTCTCCAAAAGGAGGGCAAAACCACGCAATATATATATATGTGAATAAAATCCTCTCCAACAGGAGGGCAACCACGCAATATATATATGACAAAAATCTCAATCACAAAACTAGAGGAAGAATATAAGCACAATATGATATAAACAAGAAACAGAACCAAGAGAGCAAGGCAAACCAAAATAATACAGTCCAGGTCTAAAAGCTACAACATCTCACAGAAGCACAAAAGAATAAGTACAGTCATCCAAAATACAAACCACTGGAAATAACCCAGGAAACCCACCTAGCTAATTAGGTGCTATCGGCGTCTCCTCGGCGCACTCCTCCTCGGGGTCACAACAGTCGTCAACACCAGGCCCGTAGAACGTAGGGCAATAGTCCTCAGGATCCTCTGGAAAAAATATGCCCAGTCAGGACTGGAGCGAAGTACATAACTCTGAAAGCAACTCCAAATGCATGGTAAGGTGTATATGACGAGCAATAGAAAAGTAATCAAGATGCACAGGAAATAAATATATGCTGGAGCACAATAAGTAGCAGCAATGTAAACTGGAGAACAATACAAGTAATGGAAAAGTAACTGCAGGTGAGAAACATGAATACTAGCTAAGTGCCTTGAGCACAAGTTCGTTATATGATCGGCTTAGGTTGCACATGAAGAACACTACGATAACTCCGTTATGCGTGAGTTGCATAACCGACATACACATGAATACTGTTTGGCTTTGATCATATAACCAACTCCTACTCCCCTCCCCCACTAATACCATTGGATCCAACCACAACACGCTACGTACATGATAATAGCTCGCGCACACGAAGGCGAGAGCACAAGAAGCACATGATAGCACATGATAATCAATACCCGAAGCACATGATGAAATACACGTGATAGAGTACCCGCTGAACACGGTAAGGGGGATAGCACCTTATGACGGGATCCACTAGTACCAGCTCGTGTAATAAAGTGTCAGAATCAAGTATTACAGTTCTAGAACAGGTGATATAAACGCTATCATGAAATGGAAACTATCAGAGGTAGGTACTCGCCTGATGTCCTGAGCAACTGATGAGGATCGAGGTCCGGACCGGTGTCGCAAGAACCTATTGCGAAAAGCAGAATTAAACAGGGTTCTAAGCATTTAAACTGATATAAAATAGTTAAAAATAGGCTTCTAGGGCTATTCTAGGTCGAACGGGTCAAACCGGTGAAAATCGGGTCAAAAAGTCAACCCGGGGTCCAAAAAATCAACTCTAGATCAAAACTAGGTCAAACGTTGACTTTTACGGTCAACGGGGACAATTATGGTCAAAGCTAGGTCAAACTAGGGTGCCCCTGAAATTCTAGGTCAAACCGAGCTCATTAAGCCACTAAACTCACAAACTCGCCTAATCGAGATACCGGGATACTCTCGGTATCCGATACCTCGCCCTAGGACACGCACCCCGCCTAAACCCGCTAAAACCTATGCTAGCACGCATAATTATATATATATATAAACATATAAAAATCACTCCCAAGCATTTCCTAGGCTAATGCTCAAATACCCCGTTCGAAACTCAATACCTTGAATATCTCAAGGTATCGAGATACCTCGGTATCTCAAGGTATTGAGGTTTCGCTCTAAAACCCTCTAACTAGCTACCTAGCTATTAATTATGCACCTAGTTATTAATCTAGGCTAGGTAATATAGATATCTATCATATATATATATATATCTAAGTAGGTATCTACCTATATACATATATATCCACACACATATACATAAATACCCATTTACCTTACCCTACGCATAAATATATATTACTAACTATAATATATATATCTATCTCTAGGTATATATATATATATATCTAAGCATATAGATATAGGTATCTATCACATATCTACTTATCTAGGTAACTATCTAGCTACCTATCTAACTATATATCTATCTATCTAAATACCTAGCTATGTATCTAACTTATTATCTATCACCTATCACATATATATATACCAATCTCTCACTCTCCCTCACTAGCTCTCGCTACTAGCCGCTGCTACTGCTCCTTGCTTCATACTGCTGCTGCTGCCCTTGCTTGCTGCGGCTGCTGCTGCATTACTGCTGCTGTGCTGCTGCTGCAGCTTGTGCAGCAGCTTGCTGCTGCTGGAGCAGCTGCTCCCTGCTGCCAGTGGCTGGCCCCCCCTTCCTCTCACATACACACACACACACACTCCCATATACACATATATATATCACTCTATATATATATATCTACATATATATCTATATATATATCAACTAGATACATATATATATACACACTTAACTACACACTCTAACACACACACCTACACTCTCACAAACACACTAATACACACACTCACACACTAATACACACACACACATAAATATATATACATAGCTACATATATATATATACACTTAATATATATATATATCTACACACACTCTCAACTATATGTATATATATCTACACACACTCTCAACTATATATATATACATACACCTATATATATATATACACACACACACAAGCACACTTACACATATACATAAATATATATACACATAGACATATACATATACAAGTACATAAATATAAATACACACATATATATATAAATATATATACATAAACACACATACATATATATAAATATATATATATATAGACACATATCAATACAAACACAACCACGCACACAACACTCAAACCACACGCCCTACTCACGCCCAACGACCCCGACACTCACCAATACCCTAAAATATATAAAATATAGCCCAAAAACTCTAGCACACACTCCCCGATACTAACTCAACGCGCGTACAAGCCCGAAACGAGGAAACCAAGTCGAAATGGCCGTTCGGTCATTTCGACGAACACGTGGTGCGCGGCTCAGAAAACCTTCTGAAACGCACACCAAACGAACTCGGAATCGGCCCAAAATTTACCCACGCGCTCTACACGATGTCTAGATCCTAGAAAATGCGCTCCCACGTCGATTCTAGGCCCGTGGCGGAAACGCACACGCACTTAGAATCGGCGACGACGAAAAGCCCCAATTTCGCCCGAAACGCCCGTTTCTCCGCGACACGGCTTCCCGTGTCCGAACGGAGACACGCACTCACCCTCTAGACACCCGACAACGTCTACCTAGGTCCATCTAACCTAGGGCATCACCCAAAATTGGGCCAAATTCGGATTCCACCCGAATTCGACACAAAACCTAATGTCAAAGTTTCTAAACTCACCCAAACTAGTTCCAACTTCCTCCTACGGGTAGGGTTAGGGTCTAGGAGGGTTCTACAACACTAATTACACTACACAAAAATAATTAGGAAGGGGAAAGTTAGGTTTTATCTCTTGGGAGTTGGAATCCCAAGGCCAAAGTCTCACAATCCCTAGAATTCACCTCCCTCAAGCTCCAAGCCACCAATTCTAGCTCCCACACTAGATCTAAGCTCCTCACACCTAGGTTAGAGAAAATGCAAGGTTAGGGTTAGCTTAAAGAAGAAGAAATGGAAGAAAGAAAGAAGAAAGATGGAGAAAAGCTTACTTTGGAGGAAGAAGGAGAAGAAAGAAGAAGTGGAGAAGAAGAAGAAGTGAAAAAGAAGAAGAAGAAGAAGAAGAATGAAGAAGAATGCAAAGAGGGAGAGGGCTGCTGTGCTCACGGTTTGGGGGGGGGGTAGGTAGGGCCGGCCAAGACACAAATAAAGGGTTTACAAAGTTCCAAATTCCCGAAACGCCCCTATTCACTCGGTTTTGGGTTCCGGGTTCCAAATGCGCTCAAACTAGTTCCAAATCTCTCCAACTAACCTCCTAAAAATAAAATAATAATTCTAAGCCCCAAAATAATTCTCACCAGGGTGTGGGCTGGGTCGGACATGGGTCCACTAGGGTCTGACATGGGTCCAGGCTAGCCAAAACCCTAAAACAATCATTAAAAAAATAATACAATCACTATTTAAATATAAATATAATTAATTAAATATAATTCACAATTTATAAAATAAAAATAAAAAAAATAACCCTATTTTCTAGAATTGGGCAGTGACAAAAAACTATGTAACAGTAAATAGAGTAAATATACAAGATATAAAATACAAGTACAAAAGATATACAAATAGGAATACTGGAATTAAATACAAGGAAATGAGCATCATGAAAATGAGCAAGAAATACTACTACTATGTGAGTGAGTACCAACTTCAACATGTGATCGGCTTAGAAACTTGCACAAGGATTAGGGCCTGGTTAATCATACGCGCAGTGTATGATCAACACTCACAAGTACATGCACAAGAAGGTATATGATCACATATCTATACTAACACTCCCCGCCCTGACTGTTATAGTAGATCCAACTATGGTACGTTATAACACAGGATTTACTAGGTAGGTAGCTAGTCTCCCCAAAAATTAATATATATATATATATATGTACAAGAAGAACGAGGAACAAGGCTTGTACAAAGTATACCATAAATACCAAGAAATAATATTTTATGACCAGATCGGAATATACAAATTTATGTAACCATCATATCAAAAAATTAAGGATATATATACTAAATATAAGAAATTTAAAGAATATCATAAATAAAAAACTATCAGAGAATATACTTGCCTGGAATCCAGTGAACGGTATCGAAGACATCCGTAACAGTGCCTCAGTGTCATACCCCAGTCCCAAATACACGGGACCAGGCTACGTGGCAATAGCCAGCTAATACGTCTCCGAGGGATTACCCAATTTAATGGACCCGACGAAGCGTACTCCGATGTCCTAAAATACTAACAAGTCTAGTACTAACATCCAACAGGTAATATTTAGTCTCATCCACAATATAAACAAGAAGTACTGAAATAGATACTGAAAAAATAAACGCCAGTCTGAAATGTCATAGTATAATCCAATATATGTCTGGTGGGAACAAACCCACTACTATGACGAAATAAATATACTGAAAGATAGATAAAAGAGTAATGATTAGAGCATCGGATGACTAGATAAGGATGCTCCAATCCTAGGCGGAAGACCTACCAGCGATCAAGGGTACTCTGACGGAAACACCTATAGCTCCTCCTCGGATGCGTACCTCGTCTCCTACCCGGGTCCGTATACTGTAGGATAATATGCCTTGTCCAGATCTGGAAGGGAACCAGGTCCTCAGAGGGACGTAACAAGATACAAAAAAACATGCCATATATAAATTCTGAATAAGATAAAGGGGTGTACTAACCATCTATGTGAATGCAATATAAGGACAACCTTGGTACGTATGGGTAGGTGTAGGCATAACGTCCAACACTCCAAAGAGCATGGTATATGTACAAGTAACGTCCATTATTTCGAAGAATGAGGTATCTGTAAATATATACGTCAGTATCACTCCGAAGAACACGATATCTGTATAAAGGAAGTTATTGGATCTGTGGCTCCTCCGGATACTACGGATTCTAATGTGTGTATCCTATACGCCTACTAGTTGTCCTCCCCGCCCAATACAGATATACAAGTCGATTATACGATGTCCATTCCACGTAACTACATGTCAAGTCTCCACTAATAAGATAACCTTGATTACGTACTAAACTATGATGCATGTCACACGTACCGATACCTAATCGGGTACGCGGACCCGCATCCCAACATCAGTTTGTCATTGTGATGCGTGTATAAGTGTCGGAGTCTAGGAAGATATCAAAATATCCTCACAATGGTGGGTGAGTCGGCTAGTGACTATGGCAATTATACTACACATCGACGTACTCGTCGACTCCACCCGAGTCAATCTCGGACGCACACAATTATATAAAATAATACAACAAAATATCATACAACATTTCATAATTTAAATTAAACATTAAATATGGCAAGGTATCTTGCCTGGGTTCTCAAACTGCGATTGCAAATAACCGGCACCTGAAGTCTCTCCGAAATGGTCCAGCGACCCTATATATATAATATAATATAGCAATACAATCATGAGTTACTAAAGTAATACGCATAGAAACACTACGCTGCTCTTAGTCACTAACGCAAGGGGTCACAACTAGTCAACTAAAAGGGTCACGTGTGTCTAACTGCTCGGGTGTCATGTCTTTGATTGATGTGCATAATCAGACAGTCAATCACTAACATGTCTAAGCCAGTATGTCAATGTACACAAGGCGGTCAACTCACAAGTCTCAGGGTCACGTAGTCAATATAATTACGGGATATCCGTAATTAACACTAGGGTATCACAGTACATATACAATTATATATATATATATAGTCCAAACTAGAATTTAATTACTTATACAATATATGTATATATATATACCAATTTACTTATTATACTCATACGCGTACACATACGCACTCTAGTCATTGGGTTTGCCGACACAGTCTAAAACCAACCAACTAAACCTGTCACGAAGCAATATGTTAACCCTACTATATTTCCACATGTACATACTTAAAATTAAGAAAGAGGGCAGTCGAACCTTGGCGTACACGAGATCGACGATGACGACGATAATGTTGATGATGATGGTGATGATGTTGATGATGATGGTGATGATTGGTGATCATGATAGTTATGATGATGAAGGTGAAGGCTGTCGGAGTCTGGCGACTCAGGCGAGAAGGAGGACAGGGATGGAGGTTTTGTCGAGGGGAGAACGGGGACAGGATTGGAGATGGCCGGGGATGGGGACTGTGGTGCTCGTGGACGTCGGGTGAGGCATGGTGGTTGAGTGTAGAGCTGTGGTTGTTGTCGTGGGTAGAGGAGTCTCAGGCGAGGGTGGATAGGCCGAAGGGAAGTTGGTGATGGTCATGCTGGTCAGGCGGAGGAAGGGGTGCAGATCCGACGAGGGTGAACGGGGAGGCGGACAGAGGAGTGTCCGCGGTGGCTATCGCGGTGAGGGGAGTCATTGACGAGGGGAAGGAGGTCAGAAAGCCAGCGTTAATGGCAGTTCAACGGTCGGGGTCGGCTCCGGAGTGGGCTGGGGTACAGTTGTTCTGTTGTGGGGGATCGGTTCAGTCGAGGGGAGTCGGGTTCAGCGGCTGTCAGGCGAAGAACTACTCGGTCGAGGCATCGACGGAAGGAGGTGCTCCAACGGGACGCTGCGGGGTTGGGTTGGCGAGGTCGACATGGGGAATAGGGTGGCGGACATCGGGCTCAACCGCTGGGGCGATGAGCAGCTTGGCTGCTTGGTGGAGGTCTCAACGGAGAAAGGAGAGAACGGCGAGGTCGGGTGGCCGGGAATGGGCTGATTTGGTCGGCGGGTGTTCGTAGGGAAGAAGGTGAATAGGAGAGGGAGAGATGAATAGGAGATGTCGGCTGGGTCTTTAGGTATTTGGTGAGGGTGAATAAAAAAAAAGGAAAAAGTTGTATATATATGTAGAAAAGGTAGGGTTGGGTGTTGACCTTGGTTGTTGGCCTAGTCAACATCCTCCTTGGGATGGGCTTGGCTTGTACATATAGATATTGGAGGGCTAGGATTGTATTATTTTTAAATGGAGGGCCAAGGTTTAAGGAGAGTTGATGTTGAGTGTTACACACTCCAAATTCATGGAGAAAAATTACATGAAGGAAATTGGGTTTCTTCATGTGTTTGGTCCAAAGGAGTGTGTCGCCTCAATGCACTTTTACATAAAAGTGCCCAACAATTAGGAAATTACACAAAGTGGGGTTTTGGATTAATTTAATTAAAATTAGTACAATTGGTGTTCTAAAATTAATTGAAAGTACAAGGAATTAGAATTAGGTGGGACATAAGTGTCATGGACATAGAAGACTCAAAGTAGAATTTTAACCTAATTTGGGTTACACAAAATGGGTCAAGATTGTGTCTCCAATTTTGATTGGAACGCACAAAAATACAGAGTTGGATTTATATAGAATTAAATATAATCGTTTGTGACGAATATTGTGCGACTAAAATGAATCACAAATAGACATAGTTATGAGTTACACAAGAATCAGAATAGAAGACTGTCACGTCTAGGATAAGGGTGTAAAATTGTAGGAAGGCAATGGCTAGTGCAGTACTCCAATTATCGAAGCAACGGTAAGGTGCACTAAGTAATATAAATATTATAAAATTATCTAAAACACAATGTTCTATTTCTAATTTGATTCAAACTAACCATAGTCTCTCTGTCTAAGCTAAGTAGGCCTAAATTTGGTTGAGGAGGTTTACACTCGGTGACCTAAATAGGGAATATTATATCAATACAAGGTTTTAGAATAAAAATAAGTTAAATTAGTCCAAATCTAGGTCATTAAGCCAATTCTAAGTCAAAATAGTCAAACTAGGGCAACTCTAGGTCAAACATGGTCAAACTAACTATTTTTAGCTTGTATGAGTCCATCTCTAGGTTATTGGGTCCATATGCTACTTATCTAAGCTATACTAGCTATATTAGGATACTAGAGTATCGACACTATTCCGTATCATAAGATACGTAAAATAGTTTATAAGAAAATACCATATAATATACAAGTATAATATATATAGTATATACTAGCTAAACTAACACTTAATGGATACCTTGACTTTGAGCCAACACGGTATCACACTAGCTATACCCCCTCTTGACACCAAGTACCCAATACTTAGAGAGAACCCAATACTTATCATTACCTTGCATATCACAAGGTAATACTAGAACCAACATTCAATCTATCTAATACTTAACTACTAGCTATGTATATAAATATACCATCATATATATATATATACTAGCATGTCCATCATATATCAATAACTATATATAACTAACAGTTGAATATCTAACTACTAACTAACAGTTAAAGTCTAACATATATCAACAAACACTTAACTTATACATGAATAACCAACTAACTAAACCAGCATCCTCTTATCAACCAACATCCTCATACTTACCATGTACTGTTACTTATTATACAACTATTGGCTATTGTCCTTGTTGTGTCTGAACAGCAAGCTAAATACCTTACCCTTATCCAGTGTATACAATATTATATGCTCGTATACTTCTACCAAAATGGGAAGTTGTTGTTGTTGCTTTGTGCATTGCACAACAACAAGCAGATCCCCCCGACCTCCTGCACAGTGGATCATGAGAACATGAGCATAGCCACTCCAAGCCTGGCTATTGCCCTCACTTTTTCAGCTAGGGTAATTTGGTAATTTGGCCTAGTTATTTAATTTTAGGAATATAATATTAATATTAGTGGGCCATGTATATTTATTTATTGCTTGTATTAATTATTTAGTATTAGAGTGCTATATTTAATTTAAGGCTTGTAGCATTTAATTTAGTTAGTTGACAAGCCTATTTAATTTGACTTATGTAGTGGACCCAACTTGTTTAGTTTAGATCCATGGACCAATATTTAAATCTAGTTTAGATTGAGCCCAAGAGTAAGTCCATCATTAGGTGGATAAATTAATTAGTGAAACCAATTAGACCAGAACATTTTCTCCTTAATTAATTTCTTTATGAGAGGCCCCAAGGAGTATTTTAGACTTTATATAGTAGCTTGAGGGAGAGGGCAAGGGAGGCCATATAAAGGGGGTAAAAACTTTCTCTCTCTTCATTTTTCATTCCAAATCTAAATCTAAAATTTTCCTCAACCAAATTCCTTCATCCATACATCAAATTCCACCCAAATTTCTTCCTAAATCATCATTGGAGGCCACTGAAGGAAAGATCTACAAGAAAGAATCAAGGATCTACAAGGAAGAGCAAGGATCTACAAGTTGGAGGCTCTTTTCAGCCAATTTGAGTATTTTATTAGAAATTCAACTCCCAATAGGTATAATTTAGTTTTTTCCTCTAATTATACTTTAAATCTATAATTTAACTATAAGGTACCACCCATATGCTAAGGCTACCCACAGAAATTGGAATTGGGTTCATAGGAGGGCTATGGAGGAAGTTATGGTGTATTTTGTGTCAATTTTGGGAGAATTCCGAGATTCACACATATTGTATTTATTAATTGGTCAATTAGACCAAATTAACATGTTTTTTATTGTGTGGGGCTAGTATCGTATCCACAATTGGATACGTGTAGGCTGTATTCCAATAATTTGGAGATACGGGTTGATTTGGGAGTTTTCCTCCGACACAGGGGTTTGAGCATGTCATATTTTGAGATGGACACATAGATGTGTAATTGACTCTTTGTATTGTTCATATTTGTTATTTTATACTTGCACGTGTCCTTCGGGATACGTTTGGTTGTGTGGTTGGGCCGTATCACAAGCGTATCATAGAATGAGAGTGATATTGGTATGGTGCACTCCTCGTGTTTGTTCATTATACCTCAGTTCATTTGACTTATATTTATATGTATATATGTTTATATATGTATATATAGATATCTATGTATATGTGTATGTATCTATATTATATTGTATACATAAGTATATGTAGCTAGGTGTATAGATGTAGCTATGTGTATATGTGTTTATATATGTATGTTTGTACATATATATATATATATATATATATATATATATATATATATATAGTTGTATTTGTATATATATATAAGTATAGGTGAGTGTATATATAGGTTGTATATATATTGTTATTTATATGGATAAGATTGTGTACATATATATGTTTCGATATCTATATAGGCATATGTATATGTACATATGTGTGTGTTTAATGTTAGTGTGTTTATGTGGTATCCTGAGTTGACTGTGTCACAGTGCACTAATGATATGCAAGGTGTATAGAATAGAGGTTGGGTAATATACATCTATAGTAGAGTATGACAGTGTGTATGTGATGTGTTGTGGAGTATGGTATCTGAGTAGTGGGGGACTGTGCATTCATCAGCTATTGGTGTTTCAGTTTACAACAACAGGTAGTTAAGGGGGTCTGCACCACTTGTGCACTGGTGCAACTACACCTAATTGTAGCAGCACCTGCTGTGCTCGATTAGGTTAGGGGGATTGTATCTCCTGTGTGTATCACCAGTTAAGAGACTAGATGAGAGGTAAGTGTATCCAGTATGTTAGTGTCTAATGTAGGTAGTGTACCTATATGCAGATGTTGATATCAGTGAGTATCTGTCATAGTGTGCAAGAGTGAGCTATGAAGGTGTAGGTGGTGAAGTACAGGGGTTGGATGAGAGTAGAAGTTCAGTTGTGTGCTTAAACTATGTTGTTGGCTTGATGCCTGGAATCCCAAAAATAGCTTGGTGCTGTAGGAAATGAGGAATGGTATTTAAAGAGTTAATGGTGGTGTGTGGGGTATGGGTTTGACTTTGGGTATATCATAGAGAGGTGCTTTGTATATCATGATACTTGGATTATAGGATTAAGGTAAGTATCAAGGATCTTGAGGTGGGGGGTACTTCATGGAGTGAAGAGTAGAGTGTTGGTAGATTAGTGTGTTCAGTTTTTTGTGTCAGTGGGAGTGGGGTTTATACTCAATAGTAGTATTATGAGGGTGTTTGTGCCTGTGCACTGATGGATGTTGCCAGTGCACACTTGTACACTATTTTGGGGTCTGTACAGTGAGTTTAGGAAGAGAGGGGTTGCAATTTAGCACTAAAGTGACAGTGATATATGGGTATGTGCTTAGGAGTGATAATGTGATTAGATACATTGTGTATCAGTGGGAGTGGGAGTGGGAGTTACAGACTGAAGTATAGGAGGAGTGGAGTATAAGTGTATAAGTGATGGAGGGCAGTAGGAGTAGCAAGGAGTATTGGTTGGGAGGATATGTTGGTACCATTGTGCAGATTAAGGAGTCAAGTTTGCACATCAAGGTAAGGTGTGGTTCAGCTAGTTAGGTAAGTGGCTTAGTAGTTTGTAAACCACCTCACCCAAAATTAGGGCTAGTTTGAACCAATTTGAGTTAGAACACGGGATTATTTAATTATGCATTAATTTATATCGTATAGCGCACATTACCGATGCTACGATAATTGGAGACACACTTTTGCCCGTCTTGTATATCTCAAATTTTATTAATATTCTACACTGTCCCCTCTACGCCCTGGCACTTGTGCCCCGCCTAAATCTAATCTCATGTACTCCTAATTAATTCTAGAACATCGTGCGCATTCCGATTTAATTAATTAAATTCAATTTCTGCCTTTGCTCAAATTTTCCAATTGTCGGAGGGCATCTATGCAAAAACGGATTAAGGTGCCCCCATCATTGGACAATTCATGAAGAAACTCAATTTTTTCCTTCATATAATTTTTTCTTATTTTTGTGATGTGCAACGCGCACACCACTCTCGTATATTTAAAACCCATCCTTACATTCTAAAATCATGTAATTTCTAGCCCAACACCCTCATGTGAGCCCAAGGCCAATTCCTAGAGATGTTGACCAGGTCCAACACCTAGGTTAAATACCAAAACCTAGGTCAACCTCAAATCCCACCTCTTTGTATATAAATACACCTTAAAAATCTCTTCACCAAAACCCATCCCTAACCTATTCACCTCAGCCGACCACCCCTATTCCATATTCACCTTATCTTCTTCTTCCTCTCCTTCCCTGCTCACCGCCGGCCGGAGAAGCCACCTCGCCGGACTGCACCTCGCCACATCAGAGCCCCTCTTCCTCGTCGACTTCCTCTTCCCGGCCTCATTCCCGGCGTCCCCGAGCCGCTGTGCGGGCCTCGACCGGAGCCGAACCACCCTGGCCATCCTTCGCCGAGTCATCACCAATGTCGGTCGTCACCGCCGTCGTCCCCACGACATTACCCACATCACCATCTCCACAGTCTCCCTTCTCCGCCTGCAGTATCTCCACCACAAACCACCGGCTCCTCCTCCTCTTCCCTGTCAGTGCCGGCCACCCAGCACTTCCTCCGCTGCCCATCTCGCCTGCATCGACAGTACGACCTTCCCCCTCGATCTCCTCCTCCCTTCTTAGCCTCTCTCTGGCCGGAGCAGCCATGTCCGGCCAGCTCGACCCCGCTGTCCGCCACCACGTCGACGAATACACCCTCCTCTCCACTCTCCTCCTCCTGGAGACACCTGTCCCCCAGCCCTGACTTCGGCCTGAGCTCCTCCCCCATGGCCGGAGCTCCGACTAGACTCCTCCATAACTCCCTCCTCTGCCTTGGCCGGAGCTTGCCTGGCCGGAGAGCCACCACCACCATCATCTCTTCATTATATAATTATCTTCATCATCTCTTTATTATCTTATCACCATCATCATCTCTTCATTATCTCATCACCATCATCATCTCTTCATTATCTCATCATCATCACCATCCTCCACATCATCATCCTAGTCATCATCATCATTGTCCTTGTCATCACCACTGTCCACATCATCGTTGTCATTGTCACCACCTTCACCATTATCATCGTCAACCTAATTAGCACCCTAATTACCATAAACCTAATTAACCACCATCATCGTCATCACCTCCTCGTTATCCCATCATCATCATCGCAGCATCGTCATCTCATCGTCATCAACCTCTCTTCGTCGTCGTCCAGCCGATCCCGTGTACGTACTCCGAGGTACAAACCTGTCCATCTTCTTCTTTTATATGTGCTTGTGTGTATGCCAGTAGGATAATAGTATTGCTTATTGGTTGATAGTTGACACCAGGTCCTGAGTCGGTAAACCCACATGCGTGTACGTATATGTACGCATACACGTATATTACTCATTGGTATACATTTATATAGATACTTAGTACAGGTATTCAAGTGGTATGAATAATTGAGTGTTATATAGTAATATATAAATATATAATATGTACATAAATTGTAAGTAATTAAATACTATGCGAAATAATAATTAGGACTATATATCCAGACTTTACGACCCTAGGACACCGCGGACTGTCCCGTTCTCACCTTGACCATGTTGACCCTAAACACTTAGGAATTGTCCGCCTTGCGTACATTAACGTACTGGCGTAGACACCTGTCAGTTGACTGTCTGATTGTGTACAACACTTGAAGATATGACCCCGCGTAATTCAACGCGTAATTTACCGTGTTAAATGACTAGTGTTACCCCTAGTATACCCCCTGAATCCAGTATAAAGATTGTTGTGTGTGCACTAGTGTAATGACTAATGATTTATTTGCATTATATTATATGTGCATAGGATGTTGGATTTGTTCTACGCAACTGTTGGAGCAGGTTATTGGTACATCGCAGTCTTCTGGCCAGGCAAGTATACCTTGCCATTGTACTGTTATTTATATTCCATATGTTGCATGCATCTTTATTTTCTGTCTTTAGTTCATATATTTTAATTATTATATAAAATGCTCGCGACGGTGACGTCGCGATATATTTTATTTATGTATTGCATTGACCTTGTTTATGAGACTACCCCATTATCATGTAGCACCATTAGGTTCATTGGCCGTGACACAGTTGTTACACGAGTTGTGAGTCTCATGTAGATCACGGACTTGCGTGCAGGTCTGGTCTCCTGTACATATGGGCCGTGCGTTAGGAATAACTGCTGTTAGAAACTTTGTATGCTAGTAGACTTGGCAGTTATTAGAGGTGTTATCGTGTCATGGATGTGACATGCTTAGAGCATGGGGTGGAGAGAATAACAAGTACCATATTTGAGCTCCTTTACACTTTTTTTATTGTGCGCCCGGATTCTCCGCTGGAGATACGGGTGGTGATGACCACTTTATATTATATTATTATCAGGGGGGCCTCCGGCGTTCGAAAGTCGTCGTGCCTTTTTAGGCCCCTGGATCTCCAATAGAGAACCATGCCAAATCCCAGGTTTTCAGCCAGATAGCTCACTTGTGGGGAAAGTTGTTCTTAACTGCATTCACTTTAGACGGTTAGGCGACCCCTTTTGAATATTTATTTCAGTACTTTATTGGCATGTGTTTAAGTATCTTGTTATGTCCCTCTGAGGACCTGGTCCGCTGCCAGGTGTATCTGTTCTTGAGTATTTGCATGAGCGCAGATTCGGATGGTTATAGATGCTTCGTGGATGTCTTCTCTTCGAGCCGTGATCAATAGCTGGTATACTTATATTGGGCTTGATTGTGTTGTACTCATATTTTATTTACTTTTCCATTTGAGTTGGTAGTGGATTTGTTTCCATCCAACTATCATCCTTAGATACTTCTCATTGAGATCTAGTTTCATAGGTACTGTTTATTTATTTCTATATGATTTTGGTGGATGAGGTTTAGATTTTACCCTGTGACTTGTATTATATTTTATACCACTTCTGGATTGATATTCATACTACAGCGTACGTATAGATTGGTTTCCATATATTAGAGTTGCCATATCCATGCGGCTGGCATGCTTACGTGTCCTAGTCCTACGTATATTTTTGGGACTGGGGCGTGACATGTTTTTGTGGTGGCCCATGCAGGTCGAGAGCATATTGTCTCGGTTACGTTACTGTACCGAACAAGCCTGCACCTAGGACTATAGTATAGGATCTCATCCATAATTGACTATGACTCATCTTTCTTCTAATCTGTTCTATTTGAATAATTGCATCCTGCTTGATTCCTGTACTCCCATAATAGTTCTTTAAGTATAGCCTTCTCCTAGAATATAGATGTTCCTGTTGTTAGATTATAATTAGAGTAGCACACCTATTAAGAATACAACGAGAATATAGACACACCACTAAGTTTAGAATATCTAGTGAACCCTAGAATTCCTTATCTATAGATTGGTTCACCATTACCCCCTGATGTATTATGAAGACTTGAGAGTAGTATAGACACTACTAGAGTAGTTAGAAGTTTTACCATAATGTTTGACCCTAGTATTGAGGAACCAATGGAGAACCAATATTGAACATTAGGACTAAACCTAACCCTCATAATTGGATAGTATTAGCGAACTATAAAACTTATGTCATTGTCTTGTTATTAGTAGAAAGCACCCTAGGAAGCCTAGAGGAATGTAATCAACACTTTCCTTTGATCATACCCCAAAAATGGCAACTAGCATGCCACCCCCTTAGAGAACCATGATGCTATCTAGAGCCCTCTATTTTTGATTTCATATCTTGTCCCCCTGCAACCTTAGCGTTCGCTAATTGTGAGAATTATGATTCTTCTTTCTTCATCATTTAACTCGTGCCCCATAACTCGTATGATTGAAGGCCAAGTAATCTTATTCTATGTTAGGACATGTAGTTTGCTAGGGTATAGCTTGGTAATTTGAACTTTGAATTTTGTGCGTGATAGATAGGATTTGATAGTTTTCGTAGTTTCCTTAGGTTGTGACCTAATGATTACCCCTTAGCTTTAAATCACGAAATTTGTACCCATAGCTCGATACGAGTTAAATCCCTTTCCCCTTAACGGCTAGTAACTCTTCTATCCCTACGATTGACACATGTTCTATGAGCACTTGACCCTTACCTATATAATGCAATAGGAGACCCTAATAAGAGTTTCTGTTCTATGTACATGTGCAAGGTTATTTTTGTAGGAATCCTTAAGACAATACAATAGTAGTTAAATTATTTTAAGTTGGATAGTATACCTCACCACCTAGTATCACGTAGTCCTTATGATCCATTCATGAAGAGTAACGGAATAACATTAATTGTATGCTAGCAAAGACGACAGTGTTTATTCAGACGATAGAATTTAGAGGTCTATGTCCCTAATTGGTCGACTAGCGACTTAGACAAGGAATTAGTATGACAACTGTAGAGATTGTGTAGTCTTTCATTATTATTGCTTATTTTGCTTTTGTTTTGTGAACTTGAATTGTTATGAACCTTCTTTCATCATAATCTAGCGTATTCATATTTGTTGTACTACCTTGACTTATGCTACTATTATAGCCTAGTTTTTGCAAGCTTATTCTTTATCGAGCTTGTTCATGACATACGTATTATTGGGGGCCCACAATAATACATTTCAGAATCAGTGTATTAGGGTCTAGCTAACCTTAGTGCGCTTGGTTCGCCCTTCGCATAACTACTTTATGTGGATTGAGAAATATAGTGATTAGTAGACGAATATACCTGCCCTAGACATGTCTAAGCGTATCGTATCAGCTACATAATTGTACTAATACGAGCATGCGAATACGGATTTACCAAATAGGATTTCAGTCCACAACTGCCTTGACAATTCCCATTTGGGTTCCTTGAAATGCCTTGATCCCTATACTTGCATTCTATTACTTCTCCCTTGAACTCTTATTTATTGATCTACGTCTTTCCTTATTTCGAAAAGACGAAACATCTTGCTTGGTATAAGTTTGATATATAGATAGTACTAGACATACCCCGCAGGCCAATCGCTTTGTTTGGTGATTATTTTTTTTATATAAATGATTAAGGGAACATCATCGACGATATGTTTGGTGTTAAAGACTTTGAGGATTCAATAACATAATTTAATAATTTGGGACATAGCCTTCTTAGATGTATAACCTTAGATGATAGATGGGTAAATTCTAAGTTGGGTAGAAACTACCATGTTAACTTAAGGAGAATTCTTATACTGCAATCAAGTGAGGTTAGATAGAGAAACCCTACCCTAGTTTTAATTTCGAGGACAAAATTGTTTTAAGTTGGGTAGATTCTAAACCCCCTCACCCAAAATTAGGGCTAGTTTGAACCAATTTGAGTTAGAACACGGGATTATTTAATTATGCATTAATTTATATCACGTAGCGCACATTACCGATGCTACGATAATTGGAGACACAATCTTGCCCATCTTGTGCATCTCAAATTTTATTAATATTCTACACTGTCCCCTCTACGCCCTGGCACTTGTGTCCCACCTAAATTTAATCTCATGTACTCTGAATTAATTCTAGAACATCGTGCGCGTTCTGATTTAATTAATTTAATTTTTGCCTTTGTGCAAATTTTCCAATTGTTGGAGGGCTTCTATGCAAAAATGGATTAAGGTGCCCCCATCATTGGACAATTCATGAAGAAACTCAATTTTTCCTTTCATATAATTTTTCCTCATTTTCGCGATGTGCAACGCGCACACCACTCTCGTATATTTAAAACCCATCCTTGCATTCTAAAATCATGTAATTTCTAGCCCAACACCCTCATGTGAGCCCAAGGCCAATTCCTAGAGATGTTGACCAGGTCCAACACCTAGGTCAAATACCAAAACCTAGGTCAACCTCAAATCCCACCTCTTTGTATATAAATACACCTTAAAAATCTCTTCACCAAAACCCATCCCTAATCTATTCACCTCAGCCGACCACCCCTATTCCATATTCACCTTATCTTCTTCTTCCTCTCCTTTCCTGCTCACCGCCGGCCGGAGAAGCCACCTCGCCGGACTGCACCTTGCCACATCAGAGCCCCTCTTCCTCGTCGAATTCCTTTTCCCGGCCTCATTCCCGGCGTCCCCGAGCCGCTGTGCGGGCCTCGACCGGAGCCGAACCACCCTGGCCATCCTTCGCCGAGTCATCACCAATGTCGGCCGTCACCGCCGTCGTCCCCACGACATTCCCCACGACACCATCTCCACAGTCTCCCTTCTCCGCCTGCAGTATCTCCACCACAAACCACCGGCTCCTCCTCCTCTTCCCTGTTAGTGCCGGCCACCCAGCACTTCCTCCGCTGCCCATCTCGCCGGCATCGACAGCACGACCTTCCCCCTCGATCTCCTCCTCCCTTCTCAGCCTCTCTCTGGCCGGAGCAGCCATGTCCGGCAAGCTCGACCCCGCTGTCCGCTACCACATCGACGAATACACCCTCCTCTCCACTCTCCTCCTCCTCGAGACACATGTCCCCCAGCCCTGACTTCGGCCTAAGCTCCTCCGCCATGGCCGGAGCTCCGACTAGACTCCTCCATGACTCCCTCCTCCGCCTTGGCCGGAGCTTGCCTGGCCGGAGAGCCACCACCACCATCATCTCTTCATTATATAATTATCTTTATCATCTCTTTATTATCTCATCACCATCATCATCTCTTCATTATCTCATCACCATCATCATCTCTTCATTATCTCATCATTATCACCATCCTCCATATCATCATCCTAGTCATCATCATCATTGTCCTTATCATCACCACTGTCCACGTCATCGTTGTCATCGTCACCACCTTCACCATTATCATCGTCAACCTAATTAGCACCCTAATTACCACAAACCTAAATAACCACCATCATCGTCATCACCTCCTCGTCATCCCATCATCATCATCGCAGCATCGTCATCTCATCGTCATCAACCTCTCTTCGTCGTCATCCAACCGATCCCGTGTACGTACTTCGAGGTACAAACATGTCCATCTTCTTCTTTTATATGTGCTTGTGTGTATGCCAGTAGGATATTAGTATTGCTTATTGGTTGATAGTTGACACCAGGTCCTGAGTCGGTGAACCCACATGCGTGTACGTATACGTACGCATACACGTATATTACTCATTGGTATACATTTATATAGATACTTAGTACAGGTATTCAAGTGGTATGAATAATTGAGTGTTATATAGAAATATATAAATATATAATATGAACATAAATTGTAATTAAATACTATGCTAAATAATAATTAGGACTATATATCCAGACTGTACGACCCTAGGACACCGTGGACTGTCATGTTCTTACCTTGACCATGTTGACCCTAAATACTTGGGAATTGTCCGCCTTGCGTACATTAACGTACTGGCGTAGACACCTGTCAGTTGACTGTCTGATTGTGTACAACACTTGAAGATATGACCCCGCGTAATTCAATGCGTAATTTACCGTGTTAAATGACTAGTGTTACCCCTAGTATACCCCCTGAGTCCAGTATAAAGATTGTAGTGTGTGCACTAGTGTAATGACTAATGATTTATTTGCATTATATTATATGTGCATAGGATGTTGGATTTGTTCTGCGCAACTGTTGGAGCAGGTTATTGGTACATCGCAGTCTTCTGGCCAGGCAAGTATACCTTGCCATTGTACTGTTATTTATATTCCATATGTTGCATGCATCTTTATTTTCTATCTTTAGTACATATATTTTAATTGTTATATAAATGCTCGCGACGGTGACGTCGCGATATATTTTATTTATGTATTGTATTGACCTTGTTCATGAGACTACCCCATTATCATGTAGCACCATTAGGTTCATTGGCCGTGACACAGTTGTTACACGAGTTGTGAGTCTCATGTAGATCACGGACTTGCGTGCTGGTTTGGCCTCCTGTACGTATGGGCCGTACGTTAGGAATAACTGCTGTTAGAAACTTTGTATGCTAGTAGACTTGGCAGTTATTAGAGGTGTTATCGTGTCATGGATGTGACATGCTTAGAGCATGGGGTGGGGAGAACAACAAGTACCGCATTTGAGCTCCTTTATACTTTTTCTATTGTGCGCCCGGATTCTCCGCTGGAGATACGGGTGGTGATGACCACTATATATTATATTATTATCAGTCGGGCCTCTGGCGTTCGAAAGTCGTCGTGCCTTTTTAGGCCCCTGGATCTCCAATAGAGAACCATGCCAAATCCCAGGTTTTCAGCCAGATAGCTCACTTGTGGGGAAAGTTGTTCTTAACTGCATTCACTTTAGATGGTTAGGCGACCCCTTTTGAATATTTATTTCAGTACTTTATTGGCATGTGTTTAAGTATCTTGTTATGTCCCTTTGAGGACCTGGTCCGCTGCCAGGTGTACCTGTTCTTGAGTATTTGCAGGAGCGCAGATTCGGATGGTTATAGATGCTTCGTGGATGTCTTCTTTTCGAGCCGTGATCAATAGCTGGTATACTTATATTGGGCTTGATTGTGTTGTACTCATATTGTATTTACTTTTCCATTTGAGTTGGTAGTGGATTTGTTTCCATCCAACTATCATCCTTAGATACTTCTCATTGAGATCTAGTATCATAGGTACTGTTTATTTATTTCTATATGATTTTGGTGGATGAGGTTTAGATTTTACCCTGTGACTTTTATTACATTTTATACCACTTGTGGAATGATATTCATACTACAGCGTACGTATGGATTGGTTTCCATATATTAGAGTTGTCATATCCATGCGGCTGGCATGCTTACGTGTCCTAGTCCTACGTATATTTTTGGGACTGGGGCGTGACATAGTTTATTGTTGAGTTTTGTTAGTAGATATAGCTAGTAATACTATAGTAATTAATTACTTGGTTGGGTAGTTGTATATAGATACATTGTTAGTATAACAGTTAGATATCTATATACTTGTTAGATTAGTAGATATATGTAGGTATGTAGTATTGTATCTATGTATGGATATGTATTGATGGTAAGTTAGTATTGTAGATATGTATATATGTATATAAGTGTAGTATGTTAGGCAGTTAGAAGTATTTTAATAGTTTAGTTAATGTTGAGTATATAGCTAGTGTTTGGGTATGTGAGTTATAGTTTAGTCATGGTAGTTAGCTACATATAATAGGATTTGAGTTACCTTGAGATACCAAGTTAATGTCAAGGTATTGGGTTGATACGCAAGGTATTGGGTTTGAGTATCAAGATGGGTAAGTAAGTAGTGAGATACGCATTGGTTCAAAGCCAAGGTATCCTATTTGCATTAGTTAGATAAGAGTAATATATATATATATATATATATATATATATATATATATATATATATATATATATATATATATATATACATACATATATATATATATTAGTATTTTTATATCAAAAACTTGCGTATCCTATATTACGGTACTTTGGGTGTATCCTAGTATCTTAGTTTAGCTAGTATGGCCTAATTACATAGTGTTCGGACCTAATATCCTAGAGTTAGACTCATACAACCTAGAAATAGCTAGTTTGACCTCGTTTGACCGAGAGTTGATATAGTTTGACTATTTTGACTTAGAAACGGCTTTATGACCTAGAATTGAACTAGTTTAACTTAATTTCATTCCAACACCTTGTATTAATATAATATTCCTTATATAGGTGTGTGTGACACTAGTTCGGACATAGTTTGACATTCATTGCTCTGGACCATAGGCGAGTACATTCTCTGATAGTTTTCATAATTTGATAATTACTATAATGCAAGTATTTACAAATATTTTATATGACTCTTGACACATTAGTACACGGACTAGTATACACATGGATCAGTCATGGGATGTTATTTATTATTTCATTGTTCCTCGTATTCTCATATGGTTAAAAATAATGTTTAATATTAGACAATGTTCAATGTTCAAAGTTTAATGGTCAATATTTAATGTTTATAATGCCTTGAGTATCTTGCATCATAATGTGTCATGGTTGGATCGATTGTACTAGTCAGGGGAAAGGGGAAGTGTTAGCTAGATATGTGATCAAATCCTAGACAATGTTCAATGTTTAACTTAGACAATGTTTATCCAACGTTAATTAGACAATGTTCAAACCAAGCCGATCACATATCTAATTAGTATTTCAATCACTTAGTATAGTTACAGTTCTTCACCAAATTCTAGTTCATTGTCTTATTCTATTTTATTGTCTTGTTCTATTTCATTAAGATCAGTGTATACCATAATGCTCTTGTTACCTGTTTCTTCTACCATAGTATGATATTGTTCATTGTTTCATCTTGTATTATATTCTCTATTTTTGTTTATAGTCATTATCAATTAATTGGAACTACTATTGGGTTGTACTTTGCTCCAATCCTGACTGGATATATTTTTCAGATGAATTGTTAGTGATGATGTGTCCCACGTACTACGGACCAACAGATGGAGTATCACCTGAGGATGTAGTGTCAGATACTAAGGCCATTTAGATTTTCATATCTTGTAGTTGTTGTTTCTAGTTAGATTTTGGATTGTATTATTATTTTGAGATCGTGGGTTGTGTTTAGATGTTGAGTTAGACATGTGATGTATTAAGATTTGTATTTTCTTTCTTTCTATTCCATATCGTGCTTACATCTTCCTTTAGTTTTTATATGTGATTGAGTATTCACTACCCTTTGTTATATCATTATATTACTCCTCCATTTGGAGTTGAGATGGCATGGCAGGTATTATATATATATATAAAAATATATATATATATATATATATATATATATATATATATATATATATTATGTGAGATGTTAGATAATATAGAAGATTGAGGTAGTATTTTACCACCGATGCTGCGGAGTAGGCTGGACTACCCACGTACTCGTGACCCTATACCGGGTGCGGGTTGTGACATTTTTTTATGGTGGCCCATGCAGGTCAAGCTTTGCAATAGTACGATGTCGTGGTAGTACAATGACATAATTGTACTACTGCGAGCCTGCAATAGGATAGGATATAGGATACTAGGATGAGAGAGTATACTCAATCACAACTAGAAAATAATTCCAACATAATTGAATCTTGCCATCTTTATTCTGAATATCGCTTTCCTTGAAAAAATTTATCCATCTTTGATGATATTGTATCTTTCTCAATATTGATTCCTTATTTAGAATCTGTCTTCAGGATACCGCCGAAGACGCGTTCCCAGCGCTCAGGCGCAATATCAGCGAGATCAGTCACTTCATCGCTTATGAGGGTAGCACCAGCAGATACTATTCCAGCAGCTACATTCCAAAGGTCCACTTCACCGATCCAAGTGGGCATTTTTGCAGCAGCTTTCGGAGGTGCTCCACCTCTGGTACAGAGGACAACGCCGACATTTTCAGGGGATCTTCCATTCCTGCCATCCACAGTCGATCAGACGTAGATGTTCATGTTCTTTCAGCAGATGATGGAGGCACAACAACGATAGTCAAAGGTTGTGCGGTAGAGCATTGAGAATGCTCACCAGATTGCGCTTGCAGCAGTCGAGAGAGTCGCGTAAGTCCAGCCACAAACGACACCGACTTAACTCGATCCGTTATAACCGAGGCCAGGGACTATCATTTACTTTAAGAGGATGGGGCCTAAGGACTTTAAGGGCATCTAAGAAATCTTGTACGCAGACGACTGGATAGAGGACATTGAGAGGGACCTACGATTGGCGCAGATTTCGAAGAGCTTGCAGGTAGAGGTAGCGGGTAGTATAATATTCGATATTGCGCTGACATGGTTCAGGACAGATCCTAGGATATCAACACCGGGACTTACTTGAAAAAATTTCAAGGAGCTTTTCAAAGAGAAGTTCTTCCCGAATGTTTCTTAGAGTACTTTGGAGAGTCAATTCCATAACCTCGTCCAAGAAAACTTGACGGTGGACGAGTATATGATGGAGTATTATCGATTGGGACAATTTATTGAGGGGTAGAATCCTCGAGCCAGGGCTAGGAAGTTCAGAAAGGGACTAAACAGTGAGATTAAGTCTCATACTAATGGAGACCATACCGCTACTTTTGAGGAAAGTTTGAGACAGGAACAACGGGCGAAGGATGATTTAGAGCTTAGCTCCAAGAGGCCGAGAGACACGGAGGAGCAAGTAGTAGTGCGAGCCCAATGAAGCATACCCACTTTCAGCAGTTGAGAGTATATCAGCATCAGCAATATCTTGTGCCAGATAGGGCACCAGCTCAATAGATACAACAGTTTCAGAAGCCAGTTCATCAGACATCACAACAGCCTCAGAGGCAGACTCAACAGACTTTTCTTTGTGCCTATTGTGGAAGGCATGGGCATAATTGGGAGATCTGTCGGAAGAGGCTTGGACTATGCTTGTATTATGGTTCCCCTGACCATCGGGTGAAGGAGTGTTCCAACAACCCGTATGGACCAAATCGCGGTCGGAGAGGTAAAAGTAGGCCACCTATGGCATCGCAGACTGCTCAGCACACACATCAGGAGCCACCCCAGCAGAACGGGGCATTTGCGATGGCAGTCAGAGAGGATGATACTTCATGTGGTAGATTAGCTTGTTTCTTTCTGTTCCTTTCCTTTCATTTCCTTTTATTTTCTTCTGTTGTTTGTATGTTTAGTTAGGACCTTATAGACTGCTAGTGTGTTATTATGTAGTTAGTATACCCTATCGGAGACTGCAAAACCAGGATGGACAAAGACCATAGTTAGTGATTTCTTTAAATTGCATGTTGTATGTTTTAGTTTGGATTGGGGTTGACCTAGAGGGGGTTACGATCATCTTTAATTTCGAGGATAAAATTTTTCTAAGGTGGGTAGGATTGGCACCATCACTTTTCCAGCTAAGGGTAATTTGGTAATTTGGCCTAATTATTTAATTTTAGGAATATAATATTAATATTAGTGGGCTATGTATATTTATTTATTGCTTGTATTAGTTATTTAGTTATTAGAGTGCTATATTTAATTTGAGCCTTCTAGCATTTAATTTAGTTAGTGGACTAGCCTATTTAATTTGACTTGTGTAGTGGACCCAACTTATTTAGTTTAGATCCATGGACCAACATTTAATTCTAGTTTAGATTGAGCCCAAGAGTAAGCCCATTCATTAGGAGGATAAATTAATTAGTGAAACTAATTAGACTAGAACCTTCCTCCTTAATTAATTACTTCATTAGAGACCCCAATAGGTATTTTAGACTTTGTATAGTAGCTTGAGAGAGAGGGCAAGGGAGGCCTATATAAAGGGGGTGAAAACTTTCTCTCTCTTTATTTTTTATTCCAAATCTAGATCTAGAATTTTCCTCAACCAAATTCCATTATCCCTACATCAAATTCCTTCAAATTTCTTCCCAAATTATCATTGGAGGCCATTGAAGCAAGGATCTACAAGGTAGAAGCAAGGATCTACAAGGAGGAGCAAGGATCTACAAGTTGCAGGCTCTTTTCACCCAATTTGGAGATTTTATTGGGAATCCATCTCCCAATAGGTACAATTCAGTTTTTTCTATAATTAAACTCTAAATATGTCATTTAACCGTAAGGAACCACCCCATATGCTAAGGCTACTCATAGGAATTGGAATTGGGTTCATAGGAAGCCTTTGGAGGAAGTTATGGTATATTTTGTATCAATTTTGGGAGAATTCCGAGATTGACAGATGTTGTGTTTGTCAATTAGGTAATTAGACCAAATTGACATGTGTTTGATTGTGTGGGGCTAGTGTCATATCCACAATGGGATACGTGTAGGCCGTATCCCAATAATTTAGAGATACGGATTGATTTGGGAGGGTTTCCTCCAACACGGGGGTTTGAGCATGTCATATTTTGACATGGACATGTAGCGTGTCACGACCCACACCCGGAATTGGGGCACGAGTATGCGGGTACGTCCAGCCTACGCCGCAGCATCGGCGGTAAAACGCTGTCAAGGTCATGATGTTATCTAAACAATCTCACACGAGCATCCAATCTCCATAAGGAGGCACGGATGACACAATATAATATAAACACATACTCAATCATATGACTACAGCACGATAAGATATCGAACAAATAAAAAAAATACAACATAAGTCTAAATGTAATAATCTAACTCAACAAATATCCATGTCTCATCAAAGTATGCCGGAGACAAATCTGGTACAAAATAGTCTACTAAAAGGACTAACTAGAAAAACTAGTTATTCCGGCTAGACCTTCCGGAATCACAACTGAACTACCAGGTCCAAGTCTGCAGCTACTCACCATATGGTCCATAAAGTGTTGGATACCGATCGTCTAAGGCATAGTCTGGAAAAATGTTTCCAGTCAGGAAGGAGCAAAGTACAATCTCAAATAACAGTTCCATTTAATTGATAAGAACTATAAAACAATAAATAGGTGATGCTAGATACTGAGAGAAGACAGTGAATAAATGCAATGGCAAAATAAGAGACAAAAAATGTAAAGAGACGGGTAATATAGGCAATATGATACAGTCAGTGCATATATGAAATGAAGAGAACAAGGTACAATATCATATACGGGTGATGTAGTATATGATCTAAAATAGAGAACTGTAATCTATTCTAAGTATTTGAAATAGTAGTTTCGAAATGTGATCGGCTTGGGAATATGTACGAGAGCTATATGGCTTGGCTAATCATATGTGAAGAGCATGATTAACACTTACATTGTTCTACACTTGTATAAAAGGGGTATGATCACATTTCTTACTAACTACTTCCCCGCCCCCAACTAGGACTGTGAATCCAACCATGACACGTCACGATACGCGAGCAATATCCAATCTATCATGTACGATATCTAATATAAATGTCGTGTACAATGTCAATACGATAATCAATGTAACATCTCATAATTGCAGATCCAAGCTATATACTAGTCCGTGTAGCACAGTATCATGGATTCAGATGTAACATTTCTAGATTACTGAACTTATAAAAATTATCAAGGAATTAGAAATTATCAGAGAATGTACTTGCCTTGGGTCCTTAGCTGGTAATACCAATGTCCTGTTCCAGAGTATCGCCTGGATTAACCAACAGTCCTATAGACATATCATAAATATAACATTTGTATCAGATGCTATACTAACACACAATCAAAATACACTGGCCTCAGGGCTATGCCAGGTATGGCACTAGTCAGCTAGGGTTAAGTGCGTCAAGTTGCACGGGCGTCGCGTTTGTGATTGCGGGGCAAGGCAGATGATCAAAACAGTACGGGGCTTGCCAGTACGTCAGTGTACGCGTGGCAGACAACTAATAGTTCACAGGGTCATAGGTCCATGTAAATACGGGATATCCATAATTATACTTGGGTCGCCTAGTATCTATATATACATATATCAATAATTAAATATAATACATATATATGGTTATACCAAAGTATATACAAAATAGGTATAACTGTATGTACATAAATGGAAATATATATATATATTATTTATGTTTATATGTTAAAAATATATATAACACCCATTATTTAAGAATATATATATTTATACATTTATATATACTAATAAAAATATACCTATACCATATATGTATACAAGTATATATATATATATATATATATATATATATATATATATATATATATATATATATATATATATATATACCAAAATATGTTTTACAAGTACATATATATATTAATACAATTAGATATATGCTATATATATTTACATATCAAATACATACGTATATATATATATATATATATATATATATATATATATATATATATACACACCAATTACAAATACTAACATATACTAAATATATATAGGTATATATGTATATACCAAAATACGAAAATATATATATATATAGGTATACATATTTATACCAAAAAATACGTATTAATTAATATATATTACCAATATATATTTATACCAAAATAATATTTATACTATATACAGGTATATTAATATACACATACACATTGAATACGTATATATACAAATAGAGAAGTACACTATATATATATAGATATATATATATATAC
The DNA here is from genome assembly GCA_036927795.1 of Iris macrosiphon. Lineage (NCBI taxonomy): Eukaryota > Viridiplantae > Streptophyta > Magnoliopsida > Asparagales > Iridaceae > Iris > Iris macrosiphon. The sequence goes on along the minus strand of JAYESA010000006.1, from coordinate 66,679,980 downwards.
GTACACATATACACACATACGCGTATACACATACACCTACACACACATACGTATACACATACGTATATATACAATGAAGGAGGGAGAGGGAGAGGAGTGCTTACCGGGGGTTGGCCGGAGCTCAGGCCGGCGGGGATGTGCAGCGGGGTGCTGCTGTGGAGGTAGCAGGAGGAGAGGGCTTTACCGGAGTCGGGTAGGGGCTGTGCTCCACCGCCGGGGTCGGCTGGAGCGGGGTGCAGGGATCGGTCGGCGTCGGGTGTTTGGCAGGGGAGTGGCGGAGAAGAGTGAGGTAGATATTGATGATAATGATGGTGGTGATAGGTGATATACGGTGGTGGTCTGCCGGTGGGAGTAGCAGGCTAGCGGGGAGCGGCTCGGCCGGGAAGGTGTAGTATGACAACAGGCCGACGGGGATGAATGGATCGGGGTCGGGTGTTTGGCTGACCGGAGCCGGAGAGATGCAATAGGAGCTGGCCGGGTGGAGAAGTTGCAGCGGGGAGTCGGAGCTCGACGCTCGGTATGCAGGGAGGGGAGTTGGCTGACCAATGGAGGCTGGAGGAAGTCGGGGTGCTCATGGTGGAGTTGAACTCAGGTGGTGGTCGGAGTACAGGGAAGGGTGGCCGATTTACAGCAGCGAGAGGAGGAGACTGGGAAGTGGAGTTGGCTGGAAGAGGAGGGGAGCTGGTGGTTCGGGTGGTGGCTGTTGGGTTGGCCGCCGGGTGGAGGTGGCGTTGGGATGAATGGCTAGCTCCGGGGTCGGAGAGTGTGACTGGAGCAGCAGGCCGACGGGTCGGGGCCTAGCCGGGTGGCCAGCCGGGAACAATGCACAGAGGGTGATGATTTCCCCCCTTCTTTAATTCAAAAGAAAGAGAAGAAGAAGAAGAAGAAGAAGATGAAGAAGATGAAGAAGAAGAAAAGAGAAGAAGAAGGGAAGAAAGAATGGAGAAAAATGGAAAGCCTACGGTTGTGTCACGACCCGCACCCGGTTTAGGGGCACGAGTGCGTGGGTACGTCCAGCCTACGCCACAGCATCGGCGGTAGAACGCTGTCAAGGTCTTGATACTATCTAACTAATGTCACGCAAGCATCCAATCTCCATTAGGAGGCACGGATGACACAAATAAGATGAACATATACTCAATCACAGGATTACAGCACGATAAGATTTCGAAACAGAAATTAAAATTAAACACAACACAAGTCCACAAGTAATATTCTAACTCAACAATATCCAAGAATCATCAAAATGCCGGAGACAAATCCGGTACCAAATAGTCTACTTAAGGAACTAACAATAAATAATAATTTCCGGCTAGGCCTCCTGGAATCACAACTACTACCAAGTCTGCAGCTACTCACCATATGGTCCATAAAGTGTCGGACAGCGGTCCTCTAAGGCATAGTCTGGAAAAATATTTCCAGTCAGGAAGGAGCAAAGCAACACTCTCAAATAACAGTTCCATTAATTGATAATGTCTATAATACAATAAAACATGTCATGCTAGCTACTGAGAAGACAGTGAAATAATCGCAATGGCAATTTAAGAGAGACAGGTAATATAAAGAGACAGGCAATATGATACAGTCAGTGCATGTATAAAATTGAAAAGAACAAGGAACAGTATCATATACGGGTGATGTAGTATATGATTTGAAATAGGGAACTGTAATCTATTCTAAGTGTTTGAAATAGTAGTTTCAAAATGTGATCGGCTTGGGAACATGTACGATAGCTACAGGGCCTGGCTAATCATGGGTGAAGAGCATGATTAACACTTACAATTTCTATACAACAATAAGAGGTTATGATCACATTTCTTACTAACTACTTCCCCGCCCCCAACTAGTACAGTGGATCCAACCATGACACGTCACGATACACGAGCAAGTCAAGTCTATCATGTACGATGTCTAATATACATGTCGTGTACAATGTTAATACGATAATCAAGGTAACATCTCATGACTGTAGATCCAAGCTATACTAGTCCGTGTAACACAGTGTCAAAGATTCAGTTGTAATATTTCAAGATTATTGAATTTATAGAAATTATCAAGAATTTGGAAATTATCGGAGAATGTACTTGCCTCGGGTCCTTAGCTGGTAATTATGGTGTCCTGTTCCAGAGTATTCCTTGGGTGAACCAACAGTCCTAAAAACATATCACAATAACACTTGTATCAGGGGCTATACTAACACACAATAGAAATACACTGGCCTTAGGGCTACGCTAGGTACGGTAGGGGTCATCTACTAGATAGGCCAACTATATATATATTAATATCCCTTAATTACAACAATAGCTATAAGTATAAATATATACACTTTAAATAAAACTAATACCTGTATGTACATACAACCATATCTCCAATTAAATACAACTACAAAATATACATGTATATATATTATAAAAATGTACTAAGGGTTTATACAAAAATATACCTACACATATATATCTATGTCAATTGAACAATAAAGATATATATATATACACCAAAATAGTACGTATACTATTATTTTTATATACTAATTTATACCAATTAAATTATACAATACTATATACAAGATGAATATACCAATTAAATATATATTGAAAATATGCTAAATATATATATATATATTTAAAATACATATAGTAGAACACGTATTTATATATATCAATCATATATATATAGAAATATTAAATGTATTTACAACATATATATTTGATATTATATCAAGTATATATATATATACAAAATATATATATATATACCAAACTTAATTATAGAATTTATTTAAATACATACATACTCATACAATTAAATACTAATAAATAAATACCCAAATATGTTTATACATATACATATAGGTACACATATTTATACCAAAATAATACATTTTTAATACGCATTTCTATATGAAAATACAATGAAATATTCAATATATATCATTTAAATATGTATCTATATACATATATATTTATCTCTACACATTAAATATATATACAAATACATATACTATTAAACATTAAATTAAATACATATTTATACCATTTAATCAAATACATAAAAATACCTTACATTAATACAAATACATATACTAAAGTATACATATACATATACTAATTATAATAAAATATACAAAGTATATATATATAAAATGCATCAATAGACATATACAAAATATGTACTTATACATATATATTAATACATACATTTACAAAATATGTATACATATATACATTATAGTGAAAACACCCACAATACATTATACAAGGTATTTATATATATACCATACTAATATATATTAAACATTAATTAAATTTTCATAATTACATATACATGCTAATGTATCCATCTACTTATACAAAATTCCTACATACATTATATATATATATACATATATATATATATATATATATATATAAAGAAAGAGGGAGAGGGGAGGAAAGGAGGCTCACTGTGATTGGGGGTTGCCGGCCGCCGGACTCGAGACCGCCGGAGCAGTCGCAGCGGAAGAGCGGGCAGCCTGCAGCGGTCGGAGAGGGATGGCTGGAACCGTGGCCGGGGTAGAGGAGATGAGGGTGGGGAGTTGGATGGCTGCCGGTGGTGGTGGTGATGGTGAATGTTAGGAGCAGCGGGAGCCGGAGAGCTCGCTGACCGGAGCAGCAGGAGCGGCGGCGGCAGCAGCAGCGGGGAGATGCGGGCTGCGCTGGAGCATTCGGAGCAGGCCTGCCGGTGCAGTGGGGCGCCGGAGTCGGAGTGACAGGGGGCCGCCGTCGGGCTGGAGTGCACAGGTGGAGGGAGATGGGAAGCTGGGCTGCAGTGGCCGCCGGACGCGCACAGCAGCGCCGCCCGGTCGGGTTCAGTCGCCGCGGGGAGCCTCCGGGCTTGGAGGCTCGGCCTGGAGCAGCCGCTGGGAACAGTGGATGATGGGGGGAAAGTTGAGGAACAGTAATCCCCCCCCTTAACTCATTTGAATTCAAAAATTAATTTCAATGAAAAAGGAATTCAATAAGGAAGAAGAAGGAAGGGAAAGAGAAGAAGAAGAAAAGAAATGAGAAGAAAGGAGAAGGAGAAAAGAAGCTACATACGTATGAGAGAGGGGATATGGGGGCTTGTGAGGAGGTGGTGTTTTCTAGGTTGCCTAGGGATTAGGGTTTGAGGGTACAAGACATTAAATAGGGAGAGAGAGGGTGTGATGGAGGGTTGTGATTGCATCCCATGAATGGGTGGCCAGGATTTCATGAAGGAAATAATTCATGTAGGGATGAGGGTTTTTAATTAAAAATTAATAGGCTCCCTCATTGGTTTAATCAATGGGTGTTGACACCAAAAATGCCAATTTGCAATTTAACCCCCTTAAATTTGGGAAATTGCACAAACACATAAAATGACGAAAATTTGGCGGGCGATTCGGGGTCCGGTGTTTTGTAGGGTCAGGGGGCACTGTAAGATGGGTATGGGCTGAATTTGCAGGGCACTGGAATTAAATTGGGATTTTGGAATCAGATAAAATAGTATCCTCAATTTAAATAGAAATAAATGCAAGTTGTGTTCAACAATTAATTAGGAGTACTTGGAGCCAAGATCAGGTCAGGTCATCAATACCAATATTGAAGAAGACTCAGAACAGAATATTACCCTAATTTGGGTCGCACGAAAAATAGGTCAAGATGGCCTCCAATTTTCGATTGGAACGCACAACGATACAAAAATAGGAATTTAAAAATAAACGTCCGCGACGATTTTTGTGCGGCCAGGAATAATGCACAGGGAGCATAATTATGAGTTGCAAAAATAGCAGAATTGAAGGCGGGCATGGCTAGGATAAGATTGTAAAATTTGTTGGAAGACAAAAGCTAGGGTAGCGCTCCAAATATCGAAGCAAAGGCAATGCGCAAAAATATTAAATAAATACAGTAATTAATTACAATCTCCAAATATTAAATTCTAGATAAAATAATAAAATCCAGAATTCTATAATTCGGACAGGTGGTCATCTACTGGGCTTCTAGGTCTAGTCTGCTAGCTAAAATAAAATAATTAACACTGCATATAATTATATATTTAATTACACATCGCACAAAATTATTTAAATCAAATACACTATCATGCAATTTATTTAATTGTAAATACCATAATATTAAATATTATAAAAAGTCGAAAATACCCCTGTTTTCGGAATGTGGTAGTGACAAGTCTACCCACCTTAAAAGAATTTCGTCCTCGAAATTTAAAATCCTCGAAGTAGCATTAAATCATACACACTATTATTCCCTCGATTAAATTCATCAACCACGAATAATCCACAAGGTCTTTTCACAATTCAAAATTTTAAAATTATTGCATAACCTGAAAATCCTCGAAATAAAATCAAAGTCCATTTATCAAAAATTTCCTGAAATTTTTAGTTACTAATTCAATACTCGGAATTTAATATCCACTCCTCAAATTACTCAACAATATGATATTTAAGGATTCTCCAAATGTGACATCCAAATATAAAGTTCTAAAATTCATAACTTGCAATTAAATAAATACATTGATAAATCTCCCAAAATTTCCAAATTAATAACCAACTTAAACATGTCATAATCTTTCCTGGAATTAATTAATCATAAATTCTGCCATGTTAAATTATTGGCCCTTTATTTAAATCAATGTTTATCCTCGAATTTTAAATCCTCGATTATTTTATTTATTTATTTACTACCATCAAAATTAAATTCCTCAAATCATATAATCATGAACTACTCCATATTGTTATTTCACAATGAATTCTTTCAAAAATTCCATAAATGTCATATCCCTAAAATCTTCAAATATAAATCAAATCCCATTCTTATCACAATATCCTCCAAAATTTTAAACTAATAACGAAATACAAGAATTTAATATTCAATCCTCTAATTGAAATCCAACCAATGCATATTTCAAAAATCGAATCTCGTCCCAAATTTGAATTTAACACTAATCCATTTGTGTTCTTATTCCTCGATTTTTTTTTTTTTCACATAATATGCAACGATGTAATACTTATGAAACCTCCAATACAATATTCAAAATATAAGTTCACAACTTGCAGTCCAATAAATATATCGATGGCCTTCTTAAATTCCTCAAATCATATGATAAATTCAATCATTTCATAATCTTCTTAAAAATCAATGATTTAACAAAACTTAAATTCCCAACTCTTTATTTAATATTTTTCTCAAAATTTTAGGCACCTTGTCTCTCTTTGTCAAGTCATAACCTCTTCGTTAATCTTTACTACAGTTAAATCCTCAACAATCAAGTCTAAGAGAATTCTACCTACAACCATACAACATGCAACCTAAGGGAAATATGTATGATCATGGTGTCTTTTGTCATGGTATTGCAGTCTCTGTATCAGGGGTACTACTAACTACATTATAACAAGAAATCATGCATGCAACTACGGTACTAAGGAATCAATCAATCAACCAGAAAACAAAAAGAACATGAGGAAAGAAAGAATCTGCTAACATATTACTTGCAATATCTTCTAACATAATCATAGGTCAAATGATGCATGTAAAGTTTGATACCTCTATCTCTTTAGGTACCACACTCTACTACAAGCATACTCAATGCTAGCTTCCTTACCTACTGCAATTGCTACTAGTATTCTTATCACTCAAATGCATATCAATTTCAACACTCTATACTAAGTACTGCTCTCTCTAATACAATCTTAGATGGACACCCAAGTCAGTGGGCAGTGATATCTCAATTATACTCAAGCCAACAGATCCTTACACATGCATCTTACCTACTTATATTATAATATATCTCTCTCACTATAAGATTTTATCCTCAAATAAAATTTCTCAAAAATAACTCCTTGAATAAAATTTTAAAGTAAATGCATACACTTTCCTCAAGGTCAATTATTTAAATACTGAATGAAACTTAATCACTAAAAGACCCTTACAGACTTGTCTATGTTCATCAAATTGAATCTGAATTCCTCAAAAATAAAATTTTAATAACCATATTTCAACTCCTCAATTTCAAAGTTTTGCAATTCATTGAAATCTTCAAAATAAAATTTTTATAACAATCTCAATCTTCTCAGAATTCAAAAATTTGAAATTCATTTTCAATCCTCAAATTAAAATTTAAATCCACCTTTTGTAGTCTAATAGCTCTAATGTTAATCCTTTTCACTGTCCTCATTGACGGGCATCATCAAATAATACCATAAATCAGTCTATAAATTTACCTTAATATGAAATCAACCCTACAATGAAACCCAAAATCCTAACTTAATACCTAATCAATAACAACAAGCAAATTCAACATCAATAAGTGAGAATGGACGGAACAAAGGAATGATTTAAATTGGAAATTTTAACAAGGAATCCTTAGAGAATATGAGTTCAAAAGAACTGGATTGAGGACGGAAGGTATCTTTACCGCTAGTAAAGAAGCGATGGAACAAAGTCCTGGAATAACAGAAAATAGATAAGTCTTGAGATGATACTTTAAGAACCAATTTAAGATACAACCTGATAATCATACACGTCTGTCAGAAATCATGACACACAGAATCCTCGCCATGCCAGTAAGCAGAGATGCGATAAACGACAGGTTCCGTAACCAAGGTATGCAACCCTATAATCATGTCATCTAGAATCCTCGCCACGCCAACCGGTATGGCTGCGAGAGACCCTAAGTTTCATAACTACAGTATGTACATCCAAGTCAGGTTCCTACGTTCTCGTCACGACAGCTAATATGGCTGCGATAAACTCTAGGTTCCATAACCAAAGTAGACGTTTTACCTTTCTCACTGTCCTCATCAATATATGTCATCAGATGATACCATAAATTCTAGTCCGTAAAATTCATCTCAATATGAAATCAAAACTCCACAACGATATCAGGAATTAAAGTTAACAACTGGTCAACAAGGATCAAACTCAATATCAATAAGTGAGAACGGAAGAAAACAAGGGAAAAGGATTTAAATTGGAATTTATAATGAGATTCTCAAGGGTCATCCCAGGAATCTCTCAAATAATTTGTGATTGAGTATCCTCTCTCATCCTAGTATCCTATGTCCTATATCCTATCGCAGGCACGCAGTAGTATAACAAGGATGCCACACTACTACGACATCGCACAACTAGTGAAGTCTGACCTGCATGGGCCACCACTAAAAACGTGTCACGACCCGCACCCGGTTTAGGGGCACGAGTGCGTGGGTACGTCCAGCCTACGCCGCAGCATCGGCGGTAGAACGCTGTCAAGGTCTTGATACTATCTAACTAATGTCACGCAAGCATCCAATCTCCATTAGGAGGCACGGATAACACAAATAAGATGAACATATACTCAATCACAGGATTACAGCACGATAAGATTTCGAAACAGAAATTAAAATTAAACACAACACAAGTCCACAACTAATATTCTAACTCAACAATATCCAAGAATCATCAAAATGCCGGAGACAAATCCGGTACCAAATAGTCTACTTAAGGAACTAACAATAAATAATAATTTCCGGCTAGGCCTCCTGGAATCACAACTACTACCAAGTCTGCAGCTACTCACCATATGGTCCATAAAGTGTCGGACAGCGGTCCTCTAAGGCATAGTCTGGAAAAATATTTCCAGTCAGGAAGGAGCAAAGCAACACTCTCAAATAACAGTTCCATTAATTGATAATGTCTATAATACAATAAAACATGTCATGCTAGCTACTGAGAAGACAGTGAAATAATCGCAATGGAAATTTAAGAGAGACAGGTAATATAAAGAGACAGGCAATATGATACAGTCAGTGCATGTATGAAATTGAAAAGAACAAGGAACAGTATCATATACGGGTGATGTAGTATATGATTTGAAATAGGGAACTGTAATATATTCTAAGTATTTGAAATAGTAGTTTCAAAATGTGATCGGCTTGGGAACATGTACGATAGCTACAGGGCCTGGCTAATCATGGGTGAAGAGCATGATTAACACTTACAATTTCTATACTACAATAAGAGGTTATGATCACATTTCTTACTAACTACTTCCCCGCCCCCAACTAGTACAGTGGATCCAACCATGACACGTCACGATACACGAGCAAGTCAAGTCTATCATGTACGATGTCTAATATACATGTCGTGTACAATGTCAATACGATAATCAAGGTAACATCTCATGACTGTAGATCCAAGCTATACTAGTCCGTGTAACACAGTGTCAAAGATTCAGTTGTAACATTTCAAGATTATTGAATTTATAGAAATTATCAAGAATTTGGAAATTATCGGAGAATGTACTTGCCTCGGGTCCTTAGCTGGTAATTATGGTGTCCTGTTCCAGAGTATTCCTTGGGTGAACCAACAGTCCTAAAAACATATCACAATAACACTTGTATCAGGGGCTATACTAACACACAATAGAAATACACTAGCCTTAGGGCTACGCTAGGTACGGTAGGGGTCATCTACTAGATAGGCCAACTATATATATATTAATATCCCTTAATTACAACAATAGCTATAAGTATAAATATATACACTTTAAATAAAACTAATACCTGTATGTACATACAACCATATCTCCAATTAAATACAACTACAAAATATACATGTATATATATTATAAAAATGTACTAAGGGTTTATACAAAAATATACCTACACATATATATCTATGTCAATTGAACAATAAAGATATATATATATATACACCAAAATAGTACGTATACTATTATTTTTATATACTAATTTATACCAATTAAATTATACAATACTATATACAGATGAATATACCAATTAAATATATATTGAAAATATACTAAATATATATATATATTTAAAATACATATAGTAGAACACGTATTTATATATATCAATCATATATATATAGAAATATTAAATGTATTTACAACATATATATTTGATATTATATCAAGTATATATATATATACAAAATATATATATATATACCAAACTTAATTATAGAATTTATTTAAATACATACATACTCATACAATTAAATACTAATAAATAAATACCCAAATATGTTTATACATATATATATAGGTACACATATTTATACCAAAATAATACATTTTTAATACGCATTTCTATATGAAAATACAATGAAATATTCAATATATATCATTTAAATATGTATCTATATACATATATATTTATCTCTACACATTAAATATATATACAAATACATATACTATTAAACATTAAATTAAATACATATTTATACCATTTATTCAAATACATACAAATACCTTACATTAATACAAATACATATACTAAAGTATACATATACATATACTAATTATAATAAAATATACAAAGTATATATATATAAAATGCATCAATATACATATACAAAATATGTACTTATACATATATATTAATACATACATTTACAAAATATGTATACATATATACATTATAGTGAAAACACCCACAATACATTATACAAGGTATTTATATATATACCATACTAATATATATTAAACATTAATTAAATTTTCATAATTACATATACATGCTAATGTATCCATCTACTTATACAAAATTCCTACATACATTATATATATATATATACATATATATATATATATATATATATATATATATAAAGAAAGAGGGAGAGGGGAGGAAAGGAGGCTCACTGTGATTGGGGGTTGCCGGCCGCCGGACTCGAGACCGCCGGAGCAGTCGCAGCGGAAGAGCGGGCAGCCTGCAGCGGTCGGAGAGGGATGGCTGGAACCGTGGCCGGGGTAGAGGAGATGAGGGTGGGGAGTTGGATAGCTGCCGGTGGTGGTGGTGATGGTGAATGTTAGGAGCAGCGGGAGCCGGAGAGCTCGCTGACCGGAGCAGCAGGAGCGGCGGCGGCGGCAGCAGCAGCGGGGAGATGCGGGCTGCGCTGGAGCATTCGGAGCGGGCCTGCCGGTGCAGTGGGGCGCCGGAGTCGGAGTGACAGGGGGCCGCCGCCGGGCTGGAGTGCACAGGTGGAGGGAGATGGGAAGCTGGGCTGCAGTGGCCGCCGGACGCGCACAGCAGCGCCGCCCGGTCGGGTTCAGTCGCTGCGGGGAGCCGCCGGGCTTGGAGGCTCGGCCTGGAGCAGCCGCCGGGAACAGTGGATGATGGGGGGAAAGTTGAGGAACAGTAATCCCCCCCCCCCTTAACTCATTTGAATTCAAAAATTAATTTCAATGAAAAAGGAATTCAATAAGGAAGAAGAAGGAAGGGAAAGAGAAGAAGAAAAAAAGAAATGAGAAGAAAGGAGAAGGAGAAAAGAAGCTACATACGTATGAGAGAGGGGATGTGGGGGCTTGTGAGGAGGTGGTGTTTTCTAGGTTGCCTAGGGATTAGGGTTTGAGGGTACAAGACATTAAATAGGGAGAGAGAGGGTGTGATGGTGGGTTGTGATTGCATCCCATGAATGGGTGGCCAGGATTTCATGAAGGAAATAATTCATGTAGGGATGAGGGTTTTTAATTAAAAATTAATAGGCTCCCTCATTGGTTTAATCAATGGGTGTTGACACCAAAAATGCCAATTTGCAATTTAACCCCCTTAAATTTGGGAAATTGCACAAACACATAAAATGACGAAAATTTGGCGGGCGATTCGGGGTCCGGTGTTTTGTAGGGTCAGGGGGCACTGTAAGATGGGTATGGGCTGAATTTGCAGGGCACTGGAATTAAATTGGGATTTTGGAATCAGATAAAATAGTATCCTCAATTTAAATAGAAATAAATGCAAGTTGTGTTCAACAATTAATTAGGAGTACTTGGAGCCAAGATCAGGTCAGGTCATCAATACCAATATTGAAGAAGACTCAGAACAGAATATTACCCTAATTTGGGTCGCACGAAAAATAGGTCAAGATGGCCTCCAATTTTCGATTGGAACGCACAACGATACAAAAATAGGAATTTAAAAATAAACGTCCGCGACGATTTTTGTGCGGCCAGGAATAATGCACAGGGAGCATAATTATGAGTTGCAAAAATAGCAGAATTGAAGGCGGGCATGGCTAGGATAAGATTATAAAATTTGTTGGAAGACAAAAGCTAGGGTAGCGCTCCAAATATCGAAGCAAAGGCAATGCGCAAAAATATTAAATAAATACAGTAATTAATTACAATCTCCAAATATTAAATTCTAGATAAAATAATAAAATCCAGAATTCTATAATTCGGACAGGTGGTCATCTACTGGGCTTCTAGGTCTAGTCTGCTAGCTAAAATAAAATAATTAACACTGCATATAATTATATATTTAATTACACATCGCACAAAATTATTTAAATCAAATACACTATCATGCAATTTATTTAATTGTAAATACCATAATATTAAATATTGTAAAAAGTCGAAAATACCCCTGTTTTCGGAATGTGGTAGTGACAGGTTGGAGGCTTGTAAGGAGGTGGGGGCTAGCCTAGGTTTTTGGGGATTAGGGCTTGTGATGGGACATTAAATAGGGAGAGAGAGTGTGGGAATGAAGGGTGAGGATGCATCCATTGAATAGATGGCCAAGATTAGACATAGAGGAATTCTTCATGTGGGGATGAGGGTGGTTGACTAGTCAAACACTAGGGCTCCTCCATTGGTTTGAACCAATGGGGTGTTGACACCTAATGCAAATTTGTAAATTAGACCCCTTAAATTTGGGTATTTGCACAGACACATAAAATGATAAAAATTTGGTGGGCGATTCGATGTTTGGCATTTTGTAGGGTGAGGGGGTGTTGTATGTGTTGTATGGGCTTAATTAATGGGGCATTGGAATTAAATCGAGATTAATGAAATTAGTCAAAATAGTATCCTCAATTTAATTAGAAATAAATGCAAGTTGTGTTCTAAAATTAATTAGGAGTACATGGGGCCAAAATTAGGTCGGGTCACAAATACCATTAGTAAAGAAGACTCAGAACAAAATATTACCCTAATTTGGGTTGCACGAAAAATGGGTCAGGATTGCCTCAAATTTTGATTGGAACGCACAACGATACAAAGTTAGAATTTATTTATGAATTAAATAAACGTCCACGACGAATATTATGCGGCTAAAATGAAGCACAAGAAAGCATAATTACGAGTTACAAAAAGGCAGAATGGAAGGCGGGCATGTCTAGGGCAAGGTTGTGAAATTTGTTGGAAGGCAAAAGCTAGGGTAGCGCTCCAAATATCGAAGCAACGGCAATGCGCAATAATTAAATAAAATTACGGTAGTTAATTACTACCTCCAATAATTTAATTCTAAAATAAAACAATTAAATACATAATCCCCATTATTCGGTCAGGTGTTCGTCTAGTGGGCCTCTAGGTCAAGTCTACCAGCTCAGACATTAATGAACACTGTATATAATAATATATTTAATTACACATCTGACATAATTATTTAATTTAAATACACATATCATGAAATCATTTAATATAAATACCATAATATTAATAATATATAAAAAGTTGAAAATACCCCTATTTTTGGAATGTGGTAGTGACAGACATGTAGATGTGTAATTGACTCTTCGTATTATTCATATTTGTTTTTTTAGACTTGTCATGTCCTTCGGGATACGTTGGTTGTGTAGTGGAGCCGTATCGCAAGTGTATCATAGAATGAGTGTGATACAGGTGCAGTACACTCCATGTGTTTGTTCATTGTACCTTATTTTATTTGACTTGTGTATATATATATATTAGATATGATATATGTATATGTGTTTATATATGTATATGTAGATATCTATGTATATGTGTATGTATATATATTATATTGTATACATATGTATATGTAGCTAGGTGTATAGATGTAGCAATGTGCATATGTGTTTATATATGTATGTTTATATATATATATATATATATATATATATATATATATATATATATATATATATATATATACAAACCGTACATATATATATGTTTGTATATATATATATATATATATATATATATATATATATATATATATATAGGAGTGTATATATAGGTTGATATATATATTAATATCTATATGGATGAGAGTGTGTACATATATATGTATCGATATCTATATAGGCATATGTATATGTACATATGTGTGTGTTTGATGTTAGTGTGTTTGTGTGGTATGCTGAGTTGACTGTGTCACAGTGCACTAATGTTGTGCAGGGTGTATAGAACAGAGGTTGGGTAATATACATCTATAGTAGAGTATGACAGTATGTATGTGATGTATTGTGGAGTGTGGTGTCTGAGTAGTGGGGGACTGTGCATTCAGCGGCTGTTGGTGTTTCATTTTATAACAACAGGTAGTTAAGGGGGGTCCGCACCACTTGTGCACTGGTGCAACTACACCTAATTGTAGCAGCACCTGTTGTGCTCAATTAGGTTAGAGGGGATTGTATCTCCTGTGTGGATCAGCAGTTAAGAGAGTGGATGAGAGGTAAGTGTATCCAGTGGGTTAGTGTCTAATGTAGGTAGTGTACCTATGAACAGAAGTTGGTATCAATGAGTATCTGTAAGAGTGTGCATGAGTGAGATATGAAGGTGTAGGTGGTGAAGTACAGGGGTTGGATGCGTGTGGACGTTCAGTTGTGTGCTTAAACTGTGTTGTTTGCTTGATGCCTGGGATCCCAGAAACAGCATGGTGTTGTGGGACATGAGGAATGGTATTTGAAGAGTTAATGGTGGTGTATGGGGTATCGGTTTGGCTTTGGGTATATCATAGAGAGGTGCTTTGTATATCTTGATACTTGTATTATAGGATTAAGGGCTGTATCAAGGATCTTGAGGTGGGGGGGTACTCCCTGGAGTGAAGAGTAGAGTATTGGTGGATTAATATGTTCAATTTTCTATGTCAGTGGGCGTGGGGTTTAAACTCAGTATCATTATTATGATGGTGTTTGTGACTGTGCACTGATGGATGTTGCCAGTGCACACTTGTGCACTATTTTAGGGTATGTACAATGAGTGTAGGAAGAGAGGGGTTACAATTTAGCACTAAAGTGGCAGTGATATATAGGTATGTGCTTGGGAGTGATGATATGATTAGATACACTGTGTATCAGTGAGAGAGGGAGTTGGAGACTAAAGTATAGGAGGAGTGGAATATAGGTGTATAAGTGATTGAGGGCAGTAGGTGTAGCAAGGAGTATTGGTTGGGAGGATATGTTGGTATCAGTGTGCAGATTAAGGAGTCAAGTTTGCACCGCAATGTAAGGTGTGGTTCAGCTAGTTAGGTAAGTGGATTAGTAGTTTATTATTGAGTTTAGTTTGTAGATATAGCTAGTAATAGTATAGTAGTTAATTACTTGGTTGGGTAGTTGTATATAGATACATTGTTAGTATAACAGTTAGATATCTATATACTTGTTAGATTAGTAGATATATGTAGGTATGTAGTATTGTATCTGTGTATTGATATGTATTGATGGTAAGTTAGTATTGTAGATATGTATATAAGTGTAGTATGTTAGGTAGTTAGTAGTAATTTAATAGTTTAGTTAATGTTGAGTATATAGCTAGTGTTTTGGTATGTTAGTTATAGTTTAGTCTTGGTAGTTAGCTGTATATATTAGGATTTGAGTTACCTTGTGATACCAAGGTAATGTCGAGGTATTTGGTTGATACTCAAAGTATTGGGTTTGAGTATCAAGATAGGTGAGTAGGTAGTGAGATACGCATTGGTTTGAAGCCAAGGAATCCAATTCGCATTAGTTAGCTAAGAGCAATATATACATATCATCTTGTATATATATAAATCAGTATTTTTATATCAAAAACTTGCGTATCCTATGATACAGTACTTTGGGTGTATCTTAGTATCTTAGTTTAGCTAGTATGGCTTAGTTACATAGTGTTCGGACCTAATATCCTATAGTTAGACTCATACAACCTAGAAATAGCTAGTTTGACCTCGTTTGACAGAGAGTTGACCTAGTTTGACTATTTTGACTTAGAAATGGCTTTATGACCGAGAATTGAACTAGTTTAACTTAATTTTATTCCAACACCTTGTATTAATATAATATTCCATATATAGGTCTGTGTGACACTAGTTTGGACATAATTTGACATTCATTGCTCTGGACCACAGGTGAGTACATTCTCTGATAGTTTTTATTATTTGATAATTACTATAATACAAGTATTTACAAATATTTTATATGACTCTTGACACATTGGTACACGGATTAGTATACACATGGATCAGTCATGGGATGTTATTTATTGTTTTATTGTTCCTCGGATTCTCATATGGTTAAAAGCAATGTTTAATATTAGACAATGTTCAATGTTCAAAGTTCAATATTTAATATTTATAATGTCTTAAGTATCTTGCATCGTAACGTGTCATGGTTGGATCCATTGTACTAGTCGAGGGAAAGGGGAAGTGTTAGATAGATATGTGATCAAATTCTAGACAATGTTCAATGTTTAACTTAGATAATGTTTATCCAACGTTAATTAGACAATGTTAAACCCAAGCCGATCACATATCTAACTAGTAATTCAATCACTTAGTATAGCTACAATTCTTCATCATCTTCTAGTTTATTGTCTCATTCTATTTAATTGTCTTGTTCTATTTTATTGAGATCAGTGTATACCATATTGCTCTTGTTTACCTGTTTCCTCTACCATAGTATGATATTGTTCATTGTTTCTCGTCTTGTATTATATTCTCTATTTCTGTTTATAGTCATTATCAATTAATTGAAACTGCTATTGGTTTGTACTTTTCTCTAATTCTGACTAGATATATTTTTTAGATGAATGGTTAGTGATGAGTGTCCCACTTACTACGGACCAACAGATGGAGTGTCACCTGAGGATGTAGTGCCATATACTAAGGTAATTTTGATTTTCATATCTTGTAGTAATTGTTTCTAGTTAGATTTTGGATTGTATTATTATTTTGAGATCTTGGGTTGTGTTTAGATGTTGAGTTGGACATGTGATGTATTGAGATTTGTATTTTTTTTCCATATCGTGCTTACATCTTCCTTTAATTTTTATATGTGATTGAGTATTGACTACCCTTTGTTATATCATCATATTACTCCTCTATTTGGTGTTGAGATGGCATGGCAAGTATTATATATATATATATATATATATATATATATATATATATATATATATATATATATATATATATATATATATATATTGTGTGAGATGTTAGATAGTATAGAATACAGAGACAGCGTTCTACCGACGATGCTGCGGTGTAGGATGGACGTACCCACGTACTCGTGCCCCTATACTGGGGCGGGTCATGACCCTGGCCTCCCATCCTACTGTCAAAGACAGTATCTACATACCTAGCGACCTCCAACCCAAAAACACACAATAGATCACTCCAAAATAGAAGATTAAACACAAACGCACTCTTACAGTCGGGTATCAAGTCAGTGAGCACTGTGCTCAACCTCACAATAGTCCACCACAGTTCACACATATCCCCCAAGCATAAACACATCCAAAATACCTCAACAACTAGTAAGACATAGCTAAAATAGATATATACTCAATCCACACATATATTTACAACAATATCTAATACTAAAACAACTTAAATGGAGTAGAGCACAAAACTACAAATACGTGGAGTGCATCACTCCTGTATCACACTAGTTCTATGATACGCTTGTGATACGGCTCTGACTCATCCCCAAATGCATCTCGAAGAATACGAGCAAGTCTATAATCACAATTAGAAGTAATACAAAAAGCTAGCAATTTATCTACGTGCCCATGTCAAAATATGACATGCTCAAACCCCCGTGTCAAAGAAAAAAATCTCTAAATCAACCCGTATCACCAAATTATTGTGATACGGCCTACACGTATCTAATTGTGGACATAATACTAATCTCACACAACCAAACATATGTTAATTTGGTCTAATTGACCTATTGACAAACACATAATGTGCCAATCTCAGAATTCTCCTAAAATTGGCACAAAATACACCATAACTTCTCCCATAGGCCTCCTATGAACCTAATTCACTTCCTATGGGTAGCCTTAGTACATGGGAGGGTTTTTAATAATAAACTATAGATTTAGAGTGTAATTAGAGAGAGAAACTAAATTATATCTATTGGAAGATGGATTCCCAATACAAGTCTCCAAATGAGTGTCAAGAGCCTTCAACTTTTGCTCCTTCCTCCTCCTTGTAGATCATTGCCTCCTCCTCATTCCAATAGTCTCCAATAGTGAGTAGAGAAGGAATTGGGAAATAATTTGGAAAGGAATTGGTGTAGGGATGAAGAAATTTGGAAGAGAGAAATTCTTGATCTAGAAATGAGATGAATGGATAAAGAGAGAGAGAGAGTCTCTCTCCTCTCTCTCCCCTAAGGTCGGCCTTTCTTGATATGCAAGCAAGTATAAAAAGTCTAAAATATCCCTATGGGGTTGTCATAAAGGAATTAATTATGGAAGAATGGTTCTAATATAATTGGTTTAACTAATTAAGTCATTCTCTTAATGAATGGCCTAACTATTGGGCTTGTTTGCTGGGCTCAATTCTAACTAGAATTAATGTTGGTCCATGAGTCCAATCTAAACTAGTTACACTAATACAAGTCCAAACTATAAAATATAATATTTAATAATAAATACAATAAATAATTATACTACATGTACATTAATTAATCATTTATAAAATGACTAAAATACCCTTTTCTAGAAAATATTGTAGTGACAAGTCTACCCCCCTTAAAATAATTTCGTCCTCGAAATTCAAAGACGAAACTACCCTTAGAAAAATAAAACATAAAAAGAAAGAACATACCTCAAGGTACAAACAAATATGGGTAACGCTCTCGTATTGCATCTTTCCTCTCCCAGGTAGACTCACCCGGAGAGTAATGCCTCCATGCAACGTGTACCAAGAGAATGGTCTGGTTCCTCAGTACCTTCTTTCTTCGATCCAGAATCTCAACCGGCTGCTCTGGATAGCTAAGAGTAGGGCCCATATCTATCTTTGAGTGATCCAATACGGCTAGGATCCGCCACGTACTGTCTCAACTATGACACATGAAATATGTTGTGCACTCCCTCCAATGCAGGTGGCAAGTCTAGTCTGTAAGCAACTGCACCGACCCTCTCGAGAATACTGAAGGGTCCGATGAATCGTAGACTATGCTTTCTGCCTCCACCGAAATGAATCGTGCCTCATGTAGGAGACATCCTCAGAAATACCAAACCTCCAACCTAGAACAAAATACAACCTTAATAACTTAATCTATAATAAACAACAAATATCAACACAAAACAAAATCTAAAACTATACCTCAAACTCCAAATATCTCCGATGGCTATCGACTCAATACCGTTGTCTATCCTACACCACTCAGAGTCTGTCTCTGATTAACTTAACCTTCTCTGCTACATCCACAACCATCTCTGGCCCTAGCAAAGCTCTCTCTCTCTAACATCGTCCCATGACAAGGGAGTATGACATTTTCGACCGTACAGAGCCTCAAATGGTGAATCTCTATACTAGCCTTGTAGCTATTGTTGTAAGCAAATTCTACCAAAAGGAGATGGTCCTCCCAAGATCCCCTAAAATCTAGTACAAAGGTACACAACATATCCTCGAGATTCTGAATGGTCCTCTCTGACTGCCCATCCGTCTGGGGGTGATATGCAGTACTGAACTTGAGTTGGGTGCCCAAACTCGACTACAAACTCCTCCAGAAATAAAAAGTGAAATGACTATCCCGATCTAAGACTATGCTGACGGGAACCCCATGCATCCTGACAATCTGCCTTACATACATCTCTGCCAGCTTCTCCGTAGACAAACCACCTTAAAAGCAAAAAGTGGGCCGACTTGGTCAACCTGTCAACGATGACCCAAATTGCGTCTTTCCCTCCTAGAGATCGTGGAAGTCCGGACACAAAATCTATAGTAATGTTCTCCCACTTCCACTCTGGAATGGGTAATGTTTGAAGTAAGACACATGGCCTTTGCCTCTCGGCCTTCACCTGTTGGCACACTAAGCATCTGGATACAAACTGTGCCACCTCTTTCTTCATGCCATACCACCACACACACTCTCGCATATCCTTATACATCTTGTTGGAACCTGGATACATAGAATACTGAGAGCGATGCACTTCCTATAATACCTCCTCACGTAGCTCCCCACTAGGCACACATAATCTAGTACCATGCCGCAAAGAACCATCCTCAACAATGGTAAAATTATTCTCCAATCCTGCTCTCACCTAAGCTCTGATGCCCCTCAGAGATACATCCTCATACTGGGCTACCTTGATCTTGTCCATCAACTCTGAGTGTATCTGCAACCCCCACATCTATATGGCAAAACCAGGGACTATCACCTCAATTTCCAAGCTTTCCAGATCCTCTAACAAATACCAGTCCTGCGTCAAAAATATAGCTACCGAATACCTGCTCAAGGCATCGGTAACCATATTGGCTTTCCTTGGATGATACTGTAAGGATATGTCAAATTCCTTCATCAGTTTCAGCCACTAATGTTGCATCATGTTCAGCTCCTTCTGAATGAAAATGTACTTTAAGATTTTTTGATCAGTGAAGATCTCCACACACTCTCCATACAAATAGTATTTTCATAACTTCAAGGTAAAGATGACCGCTGCCAACTCCAAATCGTGGGTAGGATAGTTCTTCTCATAAGGACATAATTGCTTAGATGCATAGACAATCACTTTCCCATTATGCTGAAGAACACAACCCAGCCCTTTCCCGATGCATCATTATAGATAGTGAAACCTCCAGACCCCGATGGTAACGTCAAAATGGGAGCAGACGTCAATCTCGTCCTCAATTCCTCAAAAGTAGCCTGGCACTCCTCTGTGCAAATAAACTCTGTGTCCTTCCTAGTCAGTGTATCCATTGGCTCAGCAATCCTCGAAAAATCTTGCACAAACTTCTTGTAGTAGCCTACCAAACCCAAGAAACTTCTGATCTCTGCAACTGAACTCGGGGTCTTCCAAGACTCTACTACTGCGATCTTTTTTGGATCCATTATAATTCCATCACCATTCATAATATGTCCTAAGCACTCCACCTTGTCCAGGAAGAACTCACACTTGGACAGCTTCCTATACAACTTCTCCTTCCTCAGTACATCCAACATAATCCGCAGATGCTCCTCGTGCTCCTTTGGTGTCTTCGAGTATATGAGTATGTCATCGATGAACACAACCACGAACTTGTCAAGGTACTAGTGGGACACCTTGTTTATCAAATTCATAAATATCGTCGGGGCATTAGTCAACCCAAATGGCTCACCTTGAACTCATACTGGCCATACCGAGTCCTAAAAGCAGTCTTCAGAGTGTCCTTCGATTTTATGTTCACCTGGTGGTAGCCTGATCTCAAGTCTATCTTGAAAAATACATTGGCGCCACTCAACTGATCGAACAGGTCATCAATCTATGGAAACGGGTATTTATTCTTGATAGTGGGATTATTTAATACCCTATAATCGATACACATGCGCACCAATCTATCCTTCTTCGGTACAAACAATACCGGAGCTCCCCATGGTGAAGAACTGGATCTGATAAGCCCCTTATCCTGTAGTTCATCTACTTGCTTCTTCAGCTCGACCAGCTCATTGTTGTTCAATCTATAAACATGCTGTAAAATTGGCTCCGCACCTGTCACCAAGTCTATAGAGAACTCAATATCTCTATCTGGAGGCAATCCTGGCAATTCCTCAGGAAATACATCCAAGAACTCTGTTATAAAGGATGCGATAACTCCTTGTCTTCCACTATAGTTCCACAGATAATGCCTTCTCTCTGCTCTATAGCTCCTCTAGCAAACTCAAACTCTGGCTCTCCTAGAGAGCTAAACAAAACTCTACCTCCTATACAATTTATACTAGTATTGTGCCTACTAAACCAATCTATCCCGAGTACAATATCGTAGCTCGAAAGTGGCATTACAAGTATACACGCACTCAGCTCCCAGCCCCCAGAGTAACTCTTCGATCCTTGGAAATATCACTAACCAGGATAATGCCTCCCCTGGTCATGATCTTACAAGTCCTAAGCAAAGGATCAGCTACCAAATGATGCTTCAGAATAAAAAAAATAGATACAAAACTATGGGAAGCATCACTATCAAACAAAGCTAAAGCTAGAAAAGAATCAAGAAGAACAGCACCTGCAATAACATCTTTGGTGGGCTCGGCCTTCTCGATCGTCATAGCAAATGCTCGTCCCTGAGGTGCACCCCCCTACATGCTGGTGCTGGGCATAACGCTGCTGTTAGGTCAAAAATGGTGGTCCCCTCGGCTGTACTGGAGGTGGCCTCGCCTGTGTTCTCTGAGCTGGAAATGCTCCCTGAATTGCACGACGAGGGTTGGTAGGACAATCCCTCAGCTGATGCCCCTCGATACCATAATACAGACAAACTCCCAACCTCTTCCTACAAACATCCCATATGTGGTCGGACTTCTTGCAGAAGTGACAAGAAGCTTGTTGTGACTGTCTCTGATGTTGCTGTGGTGCCTGGTGAATCGATGCCCTAGCTGGAGTCTAGTGCTATTTTGCCTGCTGAAAATGCCTAGATTGGAAATGAGGACGCTTAGCAGGCACTTCGTTGATACTAGCCCCCAGAAAAGAATCGCGATCTCTCTTGGGTTTCAAGATCAACTCTCGATCAACCTTGCGTGCCTCCGCAAGTATCTCCTAATACGTCTCAAAGAAAGACGGAATGAGGATCTTTACTTCCTAGTTTAGACCCTCGTAGAAGTGGATAGCCCAAACCTCTGGATCCCTTACCAAATACTACGCAAATCAGCTCAACCTATCGAACTCTACGGCGTACTCCTCCACGGAAATGCTCCCCTGAGTAAGGCTCTCAAACTACCTCCCCAAGTCCAATCTATCCACTCGAGCAAAGAACTTTCTCTTGAAGAGGTCCTTGAATACCTCCCAAGACTGCTGTAGAAGCATAAAAAAATATGCCGGATGGCTATACGCAGCATATTGGTGCAGAGCAGCGTAAGCAGAGGCCTTCAAAGCCACCAAGCATGCAACAGAGCTTTTTTCGCTAAACCCAGCGTGAAATATTAAAAGCTCAAAAGGCCACCCGCGTAAGGCAGTACGTCCAAGCAACTACAGCGTAAACGGGGTGCTTCATCGCCTCCAGGGCGTAAAACTCATCCTCTTTCAGACGCAGCATTGAGGTGTACAAGAGACGCTTCGTATTCTCCAAAGTGAACCTGTCAGACCCTGCGAAGAAGATCCTGCAATAAACCTGACGTCTGGACTTCTGACAAAGGGATACGGCTCAACTACCCAGACGACGGCTATAATGATGGCACAGCACTGCGACCCAGGCTGTCATTTACCGCCATCCCCTTTCCGTAAATTGCTTTTACAAAGCACGAAGGGATACGCTGCCCTGTTTTACACAGGCAGACACGAGCTGTTTATATTCTGCAGTAGACAAACCACCTGCCACATCAAAAGCTATACTCCGTACGGGGTTCGAGGCACGTCTCTGTGTCCAAAGCACAGAGCGATGACAGTTGCTCGAGGCACGTCTCTACGTCTAATGCACAGAGCGGTGATAGTTTCTCAAGGCACGTCTCTGCGACTGACGCGCAGAAGGGGTTGCAGACCTTCAAAAATATGCCTCCACATTTAATGCGTAGGATGGTGGCAAATCTCGGCATTCAATGCAAGAGATTTGATTATATCTTCAAAAGCCGTAATTCCGGCTAAAACGTCCACATCAGCACTCTGACACGGTACGCAGCGGCTTCTACGCCCATCCAGCTCCTGTGCTTACTCGGCCTCTATGACCACTCGGCTTCTACGCCTGCTCGGCCTCTATGACCACTCGGCTTCTACGCCTGCTCGGCCTCTATGACCACTCGGCTTCTATGCCTATTCGGCTTCTACACCGATTCGGCTTCTATGCCGGTTTGATAACTATTTGGCTTCTATGCCATAGTAACAGACATTTGGCTTCTATGCCAACCTCTTCTACACAATGGATACCTACCTACGTGGCTTCTACGCCATGATCTTCGTAGCGATTATACGCGTTTTATCCCTTAGTTGGACCCGCGTCACACGCTCATTCAAAGGATCATCTATATGCAGGCATTGGTTACTTTAACCGTTGTGTAAAAGGGTGTTGTACTTTCCACTCCTCGGTTTCTACACCGATGGAGTGGTCACGGTCACTAAAACTCTATAAATAGAGACATCTATCAATGAGGAACAAGGTCGACAAATTGGAAGGTCAGAAAATTGGTCAAGAAACCAATATCGGATCCAAGGTCAAGAGAGAGAGAGAGAGAGAGAGAGAGAGAAGAATCCGGAGCTCAGGCAAAGAGTAGGGATCGACGACTTTGGCATCGTGCATCCACCCTCTTCTGCAACCTTCGAAGCTGCTTCCTGTCTTCTACGGCACTTCTTCAATATCGTGTAGTCCAAGGGCTAAAGTGATCGACTGCAGATCAGATACCTATAGCAATCATCTACCCAGATTAAATAAATTATACTCCCATATCCTCGTATAAGATCAAATTATGCAAGTTTGTTTGTAAACCAAAGAAGGTGGGTCTCGTATAGACCCTATCCTGAATACATTTTCATTCGTTCGTTTAATACCACAAACAAGATGGCGACTCTGCTGGGGACATCTTTCTCTTCTGACGAGTAAGCGATTGCTCAACACGATGCGGTATCTATAGAAACCGTGAAGAAGACACTGGTCGTCCAATTCGACCAGTCTGCCTACGAAGACATCCTCTACCATTCCTGTGGACTCTCTGATCTCTCCGATCTCTTCGGCCAATGAGGTTGTAGCCTTGCTCCCTCCATGCCCTGCATGTAAAATTCAGTCTCACGCTACGTGCGATACAGACGAAACTTCGGGCAAAGCCTCAGCGCTAACCCAGAAGTATCCACTGCGCTCTACGCGTAGAAACCAGTCTCCCGCTACGCGCGGTACAGACAAAACTTTGGGCAAAGCCTCAGCGCTAACCCAGAAGTATCCACTGTGCTCTACGAGCAGAAACCAGTCTCCCACTACGCACGGTACAGACCAAACTTCTGATGATGCCTCAGCGCCAAATCGGAAGTACAAATCATGCTCCGTGCGCAAGACAACATCTGACCTCTACGGGGAACCAGATGAGCGCTGTGATTTTCGCAAAGGAAAGCAAGCAGCAGAGTACTCGACTTCTCGGCCTTTACGCCTGCAAGGGAGCAATTTGCTTACCCTCCGGATTATGCGGGAAGCCAACGGCCGACTGAGGACCTCTTCAGCTTTACTTCAGTCTGAGCAAATCTCCAAATTATGCCAGGCGAAGTCCCACGGCGCAAAGCAAGCTCAGGTTATGGAAAGACACCCTCCTCGGGGATTATCCGCCACCCAAATGGCCACTCTGTTGTACACAGGTGGCACAGGGAAAACCATGGTGCCCAATCTCCGCATGCCTACTGATGGGAACAGAAGGAACAAGCCATCATCTTCTTCCTCTACTCCTCCTAACTTGCGCAAATATCTAATCCAGAAGCGTAAGGAGTGGGGACCTTCCAACATGTCTATTACGCCCCCTAGCGAGCAATGTTGTAATAGTCATAAAATTGTGATTGACTACTGCTGTTCTAAAGCAAAATGGTCGGTTTTTGACCGATTGAGCTACTCTCAGTCTTTTCAGGAAGAAGAGCCCGCGTATGCATCCGTGAACATGGCTTCACACATACCTAGAGGAGGGTCGAGCTCAAGAAGTCATCCCTCTAGGCCTCCGCGCTGAAGGAGATTCGAAGACCTCCTCAGGAACACTGAAGCTGGGGTATTCTAAAACCCCCGTGCAAGGTCACAGCAACCAGCTTCGTACTCGTCTGATTCCGACGCTGGGGGTCGCCAATCTCCCGGATCATAAGCTGAGAGTATAGAATCGACTTCTACGACGACCTATACTAATCCTTCGATGACACCGAGGGAAATGGGAGTTTACGCCGTTGAAGATGAACGCGAGGAGGCTTCGTCATCGGGAAACGTGGAACAACGCATCACTGTACTGGAGACATCTCTGAAACAAATGCAATCCATAATGGAAAACATGTACCAGATGATGCTAACTCAGCACGCAACTGCCATGGCTTAAGCGTCGGTCCCGCCAACTAAGATACGTGTGGGGGTGGACTTACCACCATCCAACCCGAGCCAAGAGCCTGCTCTAGATCAAGAGTCAGCAGTTCCTCCGCTTCCTCACTCGAAGAATATATTACCCATCGTTGGAGTCATGATACAACCAACTCCGTACTACACCATAGTCTCGCCTCCAACTGAAAATTCGATGCAGACAGTACGGGAGTTAAAAGCCCAGTTTGAGGCCTTGAAGTACAAAGACCAGCTCAAGAAACTGGGAATCAACCAGCCTTACCCAGCTATCTGGGAAGAGGTCCCCTTCCCTCCGAGGTACAAACCTCAGACTATGGCTCTGTTCGAGGGAAAAACATCACCAAGTCAGTATATGAACTATTTCAGTATGATGACGGTATTGCTGCAAGGGAACGACGCCCTCCTCACTCGGGTGTTCAAAGGCTGCCTCTCAGGAGTAGCCTATCAGTGGTACCATAGCTTGGCGGACAACTGCATTACTTCCTTCGAGGACTTCAAAGCTTTATTCTTCATACTATTCTACGAGGGAGGAATGGACATGTCTATGTCCTCTCTCATCGAAGTCAAACAGAGGGAAAAGGAGGACGTTCGTACCTTCGTCGAATGTTTTCGTCAGGCCACCTTACAGATGCCTCAAGGAGTTCCAGACTCTGCACTAGTAGATATTTACAGGAAGAACCTCCTTCCCGTAATCTCCGTGTTTACAGGTCCATATCAGTTTCATGATTGGCCCTCGTTCATCATCTCGGCAGCGGCCGCCGAAGATAACAGTCGCAAGGCGCGCGACAATGGCATTATGATCTCCGCCTTTGACAGAGGCAAAAGGTCATCTCCCAACAGCGACCATCCTCGCAGCTCCAAGGGAAAAGAAGCTCAAGCAATCAATATGTCCAGACAAAAGACTGCAGCGACCACGCAGACGAGAACCGGGACTTCCAGGCCCGTCGAAGTCTACTTTTTTGACGACGACGATATCCCAAGTATATTCGAGTGTCTCGTCAAGAGTGGCAAGATCACCCTTTTGGAGCTAAGGCGGCCCCAAGAAGCCGGCAGTACTGACGACCCCAAATACAGCATCTTCCACAGATACGTACACCACCCAACAAAGGCGTGTTACATAATGAAAAGGAAGATCCAGGGGTTAATCGATGCTAAAGCCATCACTTTGCACAACACCGAGAAGACGGTCACGGCCAATATGATCTCTCTGCGGTTTGGCAATCTGCCTTCCCAAAAGGTCTCGGACGGTGTCACACCCATTTCCCGGACCACTATGAACATCATCAATCTACCTCCAGCTAGGGGTCAAAATCATGACCTGGTACCCCTAACCACCCGGCAAGGCGAGATTATGTAGGTTCATCCGGATTTGGTGTCAGAGCTCGAGGAGGAGACTAAAGCTACTAAGGCGACGTCTAGAAAGAGCTCCAAATACAAACCATGCCATATGGTCACAACTTCTTCGCCATCAGACGAAGATGAGGTATTTGCTGCAACCCGTTCAGGGAAAGCCTACCTCAACGACTACGGAGCAAGTCAGGAAGATGCACCGGTGGATGCTTCAGCTGCCAAACCTTCAGGACCAGACCCCGCCGTACCAGATGCCGGTCCTTCAAAACCAACTCCGACGGACAAGGGGAAACAAAGAGAAGTGCGCTTTGATAAACCTGTGAAAAATATTCCAAACAAAGGTTTAGAGAAGCCATACAACTTCGACATACTGGCCCAACTGGCTAATACACCAGCCAGACTGTCCATCTTCGAGCTACTCAGGCTCTCCCAAGACACTCGTCTAGACCTGAGTGAAGCACTGATGCAGGCGGAGGTATACTTGACCTAGCTCAAGTCCCCCGACGAAGAACCAGTGGCGTGTCCTCAATGCCACAGTGTAATGGAAGTGGTCCCCAATATCACTTTCACTCAAGACGATATATTGTTAAAATATAACAAACATGACAGGCCCCTCTATTATACCAGGTACGTCGGTTCCATAGAGGTTGATCGGATTCACATAGACCCGGGATCGTCGATCAGCATCATCCTTCGCAGTCTGCTCAGGCCGCTGAGGATCCCTACCAGCGAATTGGCTTACACCTCCACTACAATCGTGGGTTTCAACGTCGAAAGAAGTAAGCCGTTGGGAAAAATTTGCCTGAGGATCCAGATTGGCAACCTCAGATTGGTGGCCACATGTTACGTCATCGATTCAGAGGTGTCCTACAATATTTTGCTGGGAAGACCGTGCATCCACGGCCACAACATCGTCCCCTCAACTCTACATCAATGTCTCAAATTTGTAGACCCCCAAGGAACGGTACAAACGGAGGTTGCTGACCTAAACCCGTTTAAAGGAGTAGAATTCTACTATTCCGATGCCGTGTTGTACTCTCAAGACCACACGGAAGAAGGGTCAGGCGAGGCAGGGAAGGAATTCCACCGGGAGCCAGAAGAACCCTCTGCCGCACTACCACTGTCAATCAGAGTGAAAGGACGAACCACTCGTCCAAAAACCAGGGAGCCTATGGCTATTCACCTGAACAAAACCAAGTCAGGAAAAGAGAGTGATCCTCTAGTGGTCTCTTTGAACCAGAAGCCTCCACCCTTGGTCATCAACCTCCGGCGCAACGGACAGCCAACCGATGTAAATGCGACCAGGAACGAAGTTCCAGATGATAATAAACATCCTTTTTTCCAGTACGTTAATGCTCAAATGCCAAATCGGGAATCCACTTCCCGTGACGAGGTAGAAACCATAGCACAAAAATTCTTGGAAGCCATGAACTCCTACCGCCCGTATGTCTGGGAAGTAGCGTCATCATCCAACGTCGTCACGACATATGGACCATATGAGGATTCTATCTTCGTTGTCCCACCTACCTGCAGCAGTCAGCGTTCAATAGTCTTCGGCCGTATATGCAATCAATCGACTGTCCAGGAAGATCCTTTCGATGACGATGCTGAAAAAATGCAAGTTCACCGATACAGCTCGCAAGCGTTGAGGATTATGCAAAACATGGGCTATGACTTGAAGCGGAAGCCAGGCCTCAGCTACGGAAGAGGCAGACGAACACCGCCACGCGGCGACCCCCGCTATCAACAAACTCGTTTCGGGTTAGGGTATGCCACCTCCCTTACGACTTCCAAGTCAGATGAGGACATCTTTTCCTCCTCTCAGAATGGCTCGTCGCCCTCCGACTCACCTAACGCTCTCGAGCAAGCATTATCAGCAAATATGGTGGTGGCAGATCCCTTTGAAGCAGACGAACAGGGTTCTGAGCCATTTGAGAATGACTCTTGGGCTCAACAAATGGATACACAGTGGGAATTCCGCTTCGAGCAGAAGGAACCTTCCACCAAAGACGAAGTAATCCAGGTTGATGTTGGGGGTGAACTTTTGCCAAAACCGATATTCATCAATAACAATCTTTCCCCAGCCGAAAGGGAAGAAGTTATCCAGCTGATAAAAGAATATATCTACATCTTTGCGTGGAATTATGAGGACATGCCGGGCCTTGACCCGAAGGTGGCTACTCATAAACTTAACATATTGACCGACTCAAAGCCTGTGAAGCAGCACCAACGTCGGTTCCGCCCGGATATGATGGACGCCAATGAAGCTGAAGTCAAGAAGTTGATAGCCTGTGGTTTCATCCGGGAAAAACAACATTCCGACTGGGTCGCCAACGTTGTCCCAGTCATGAAGAAAAATGGGAAAATACGTATCTGCATCGACTACCGAGATCTGAATGCAGCCTGCCCCAAGGATGAGTTCCCTCTTCCCATCACGGATATCATGATCGACAATACCTGCGGTTTTGAACGCATGTCTTTCATGGACAGATTCTCAGGATACAATCAGATCAAGATGCATCCCGAAGACGAGAAGCACACGGCCTTCCGGACCCCGTTGGGAGTATATTACTATACGGTCATGCCCTTCGGATTGAAGAACGTCGGGGCTACATACCAACAGGCTATGAGTAACATATTCCATGAGCATTTACGCAAAACAGTAGAATATTACGTGGACGACATAGCCGTCAAGAACCGCCTCAAAGATGATCACATTAAAGACTTGAGGACGGTATTCGGGTTAATGCGCCAACATTAACTCAAGATGAACCCTACGAAGTCCTTTCTGGGTGTATCTAGTGGCAAATTCCTGGGATTTGTCCTCACCGCCAGAAGCATCCAAGTAGACCCCGACAAAGTCCAGGCCATCGTAGAAATACGACCGCCCCGTAATCTGAGGGAACTCCGGGGATTTCAAGGCCATCTGGCTTATATCCAGAGGTTCATATCTAACCTCTCGGGAAGATGTCAGCCTTTTTCGCATCTCATGAAGAAAGGTGTATCCTTCGTATGGGACGAAACCTATCAACAAGCATTCGGAGATATCAAGCGCTATCTCACCAGTCCGCCAGTTCTGGTACCTCCCGTCATGGAAAGACCATTCTTGCTGTACGTTCGAGCAATAGATCATTCGCTAGGAGCTCTTCTCGCACAGAAGAATGATATGTGTCATGAACAGGCTATCTACTACCTCAGCAGGATGATGGTCGGAGCAGAACACTGGTACAATCTAGTGGAGAAAGAATGCTTGGCTCTGATGTTCGCTATCCAGAAGACGCGGCACTATGTCATCGGCCAGACTATCCATATCATCTCCAGGATCAACCCTCTTCGAGTACTGATGAGCAAGCCAAGTGCTCTTAATTCCCGACTCGCGACTTGGGCGATACTGTTAACACCATATGACATGGTATACGTCCCGCAGAAGTCCATCAAAGGCCAAGCGCTGGCTGACTTCCTAGCTGCCCATCCTATCCCGGAGGCCTCCAAATTATACGAGGACATTCCCGATGAAGTTGCAGAATGTAATTCCGTAATGGAAAGTGACGCATGGCAACTGTTCTTCGACGGCGCCTCCAGGACTGGTCCCCAGGGAAACGTGGTTTCAGGGGTAGGAATCGTCCTGGTCACTCCTGATAAACTCGTCATCTACCAAACATATTCTCTTAACGAGCCTTGCTCCAACAATGTGGCAGAGTATAATGCTCTGTTAATCGGGCTCCAAGTCACCAAAGAGCTGGGGGTCGTCTCCTTGGAAGCTTTCGGTGATTCTCTACTTATCGTCAATCAAGTCAGAGGAATATATGAAGTCCGGAATCCAGACCTCATCCCCTATCACCAAGCAACGGTCGAGATAGCCATGACATTCAAAGGGTTCTTCCTAGAGCATGTACCCCGATCTCAGAATCTGGAAGCTAATGCCCTAGCCAGTCTAGCTGCGGATTTAGCCACTCCTATAAGAAGGCAGGATTCGATAATCCTTCTTAACAGAGATTTATTCTTTGTGAAGAACAACATTCACATATAACGCAGCTACGCTGTGAACACAGATCCCCCTAGAAGAGACTGGAAAAGTCCTTTCATATATTTCGTCGCATACGGAATCTTGCCGGAGAACCCCAAAGAAGCAGTATCCGTCAAAAGACGATCATTACGCTTCTACTTCGATGCATCTTCACAATACCTATATCACCGGACCTACGACGGACTACTATTGAGATATCTCTCTAACGACTAAGCACGGCAGATTATCCGGGAGGCTCACGACGGCGTATGCGGAGCGCACCAGCCCGGTCCTAAGCTACAGGATCGTATCAGGAGAATGGGCTATTACTGGCCCACTATGATTATGGACGCGATCAACTATGCAAGACAATACAGAGCCTGTCAGGTTCATGCAGACTTCATACACCAACCGTCTGAATATCTACATCCTACAGTTGCGTCCTGGCCTTTTAAAGCATGGGGTATGGATATCATTGGTCCTATTCACCCGTCTTCTTCCAGAGGTCACCGGTTCATACTGGCCATCACGGATTACTTCTACAAATAGGCAGAGGCGATCCCTCTTGCTGAGGTAAAGGCATCTAATGTAATAAGCTTCGTCAAGCATCACATCATTTATCGCTTTGGGATTCCCTGAAGGATAATCTATGACAATGGACCTCAGTTCATCAGCCAAGCGTTTCATCGATTTTGCGATAAAAATCGGATACATAATATTGCCTCTACGGCATATTATCCAGCTGCTAATGGTTTGGCGGAAGCTTTCAACAAAACCATTATCAAACTCTTGAAGAAGTTCGTCTCTTCAAACAAAAGAGATTGGGATGAGAAGCTGGGCGAATGTCTCTGGGCGTACCGTATAATGGTACGAACACCAACAGGTTGTACCCCATTTTCACTGTCTACGGGAGCGAAGCAGTTCTCCCCATTGAAATCCAGATCCCGTCACTCAGGATAGCTGTGACTAATGAGCTGACTCAAGAAAAGAATGACCTGTTAAGACTTCAAGAGCTAGAGGGATTAGACGAGAAATGCCTCCAAGCTCAACAGCGCATCGCGCTCTACCAAGCACGCATTTTCGGAGCTTTCAATCATAAAGTGAAGGAAAGAGTGTTCAAAGTCGACGAGCTAGTTTTACCCGTAAGAAGGCTGATGATTCTTACTCACAGGAGTAAAGGGAAATTTCAGCCCAAGTGGGAAGGCCCTTATGTGATCGAGACAACGTTCTCGAACGGCGCTTACAGGTTAGCCCAGCCTAATGGAGACCTGTTCATGGCTCCTATCAATGATAAATTCCTGAAGAGGTACTATGCTTAAACCTCCTCTACTCAAGTGGAATATATTGAGAATCTCAATTCTGACAAAACTACTTCCAAAACGAAACTAGTTAGGTCATATTCTATCATGTCCGTATGACCTCTGAATAGGTATGTCCTGCTAGAAGTTTATCGAGAGTCTATCACGTCCATACTACCTATAATATCACTCTCGCCCAAACCTGTCATTTACATTCTGAAATAATAGGTCCACAAAGTCAGAAAAGATTCGCTTTATTTATTCCCGAAAAGAGCAGAATTACATCGGGGAAGAAAAAAGGAAGAAAGGGTACATCATTGTGGGGGAACGGTCAGATTGCGAATCAGCTTTGCCAGTGCAGCGACCCTCTCATCCCTGGAAACCAAGGCATCAGCGCGGGCCTGTTCCAGCCGTGCCTCGGGATTGTTCATAAAGGACAGTTCAGCCTTTGCCCGAAGAGAGCCAGCTCGGGCAGCTTCTGCACGCTCCAGATCCCGTCATGCTGTGCTCAGTCGACCAGTCACTACATCTAGACCTGCCAACGACTGAGAAGCCCACTCCTCTGCCTGAGCGAGTTTTTCTTTCAACTTGCGGGCCCTCGCTACATTCCCTTCATGCTCGGACTGGTACTTCGTCTGAAGAGCAAGGGCCTCCTCCACGATAGCTTTTCTTTTATCCATCTCCAGCTTATGTGCTTTGATGGAGTTATCCAGGCCCTCCAGCTGTTTGGTAAGCCACGCAGTCATGAAGTCGTATCTGGCCTGGACCTCAGCTTCAAAACTGCCCCGAGTCAGCTGCAAGTATTCGTTAATGGTTTGCTCCAACCCATTAACCATCGCCTCCAGGGCGTCAGCTACCCCAGAATCGCCGAACTCCCTGACCGCCCCAATCGAAAACTGGGAAGCCTTCTTCAGATGCTCAAAATCCAAATTCTTCGCCAACACCAGTGATATCAGCATTTTCAAACTAGTGTAAAAGAGACTGGTATACAGCTCAGTCAGCGCAACCAGATCTGGTTGAACACCAGGAGTGGCCGCGATATTGGCGAGTTCCCCTCCAGGAATGATTGCAGACGAGGTGGCCACAGCCGCCGCCTCGACGGATAGTGCGACCGAAGAAGGTGCGACAA
This sequence comes from Iris macrosiphon, assembly GCA_036927795.1. NCBI lineage: Eukaryota > Viridiplantae > Streptophyta > Magnoliopsida > Asparagales > Iridaceae > Iris > Iris macrosiphon. The sequence continues at coordinate 66,646,039 of JAYESA010000006.1, read as the reverse complement.
CGACGGTCGAAGTCATCGGCATACTCGCAAGAGGTGAGGTCACGATAACGGGTTCGTCCTCCTCTTGAGGTGACAAAACTACTCCGGACGAGCTGGCCCCCGAAGGTATTTCCTCCTCAAAGTCGAACACCTCTGTATCATCGCCAGGAGCCCGAGCAGAGCCAGAAGGCGCTTCAACGCTATACTTCCCGTGGATGCCATCCCCTGAGAAGAGAACAAGAAAGTTGATATCAATATGATAGTAATCTTTCTAAGAGGAGACATAAAGATGACCTTTACCCGTAGCCAACGGTATATATGCCGCGTCTGCAGCCGATGTAGCTATATCACGCCTTAATAACGCGATACAAACTGTCATACCTGGAGAAGGAGGTGGGCCAACCGACATCGCCAGGAGCTCTACCAAGCCTTCACCAAGACGCAGTCGAGGTTCGTCAGCTGGAATCTTGCTAGTCATGCTCACGGACGCGGCAGGAGTTTCATTCGTTGCTGGTCTAGGGAAAGATTCTCCCACTTGCCTCGGCCACGCAGGCGATTTCATTCTACTACCGGAGGCAGTGGCAGAAACGGCAGCCTCAAGAAAGAGTTCTCCGGCAATACCAGCAGAAACTGAGGGTCCCTCTCTGAAAGGCGGGGAACCTCCAATCAAAGAGAGACAGCAGGTTTCTCTCTAGGAGCCTCGATGCCAGGAATCCGGAGAGAACGAGAAATGTCTTCTCCTTCCTCTTACGAGGGGAAGTTTGCTTCGAGGCAGGAGCCCTTCGCTTCCTAGAGACTGCCAAAGCCCCCGCAGGCGGAGGCACTTTATACCTCGGCACCGACACCAGGGGCTCATCCGGAGTGACGGACCCCTCACCCTCGTCGGACGAAACCGAGGGGACTTCGACTCTTCCCCCAGACTTGGGAGAAGGCACCCTAAAGCTTCTACGCATGTCAAAATTGCGATGGAAGGTATTGATCGCCACGTAGAACTGGGCATACGAATGGAGGATGCGCAGCTCCGTGGAGAGTGTGATGACCTGCACGATAAAGATTGCTCCCATGCAGCCCATGATAAAATACCGCCATTCTCTGGCTCCGTCAATGAGTCCGCCCCTGGACCTGAAGCTGGTGACGGTATTGCCCACGTGCAACTGATCATACCCAAACTGCCTGGCAAACCGACTGGGCAAGTAAGGCTCGAAGAAGCAATGATCTTCGCTTCTGTACAGCAAATGGGAGGGTCTGATGCAGACCAACCAATTAAAAGCTTCCGGAGAAATATTGGTCTCTCCACCTAAATCCTCAAGCCTAATCCCCGACTGATTGCGATGCACAGAGGGGACAGTGCAGAGGAGCTTCCAGCAAAGACCGAGGCTCAGCACCAGCCGACAGTCTAGGACTGTGTTCACGTTCCAGAGGGAGTCCTTGTAGTTCAGCAAGAAACTACCCTCCGAACTACTGCCAGGGCCGGGAGACATCACCCGGGGGTTGTGGAGAATTAACCATCCTATCAAGTACAGGTATGGTAACTCTACCCGGGGAAAGCTATCACGCCGAGCTTCATCAACGAGCAGTCCGTCAGTCATGGCCCTCAAGCCAGCCTGTATACGGCACACCATGGCAGGGAGCAAGCCCAGTCTTACCCCGAACACCAGACGAACGGTGGGCCACAGGATGTTCCGGTGAATGCTGTCCTCGGACGCGATGCCGGGCACCACTACTCGACGCAGCCATAGGGAGAGAAAGCCCGCCAGTCGGGCTTCCTCAGACAAAGGCCTGCGACACCGCCTCAAGTAACTATAGGCCTTGGTACCTTCAGGGTACTTTCCTACCCCGTCATTGAGAATCTGATCTGGAGCTTTAGCCTCCTCCATAAGATCCTCGATGACCTAAGCACTGAGCACGCCCAAACAGTTCACAGGCTCATTCTTGCCCCCCAAAACTTTCTTCGACTTGACGGCCCTGGCCCGGTGGAAGAAGAGGTAGGACATCCACTTAGTGGTGTGAGCCAAATCAGAAGGCTCATTATAAAATCAGTGCACGCGAAGTAGTGGCACATCAGCTCCTGATACACCTCCACAACCCGAGGGTCCAAGTCCTCCAACTCCCGGTTGGTGGGAACATTTTCTTCATATGGGGTGTCCCCCATCGGCAGTCTCAAGATCACTGCCATTTCGTGGAGGGCCAACCCCAACTCCCCTAGTGGAGTAGCAAAGGTCCCGGTGAGCGAAATATATCGCTCCATCAGTGCCAGAAATAGGTTAGGGTTGGGAGGCAACCCAACACTCGTCGCACTCACAGCAACATACAGTCCGATGACCTCCAGCTCTCTCCGAAAATGTTTCAAGGCCCAGTCAACTAGGCAAGTCCATCAGAGGTTTGTTGGGGTAATCAACCCATTGCACCGAGGATTCTCCTTGGGGTACACCCCCCCTCGCACCATGAAGTCGTTACAGAAAGTCGACAATTAGACCGGCTGGATCACTGAACTGTCTTCACTTGGGACGCTGCTCGGGCATAGTCCCCTGAACAACATCACGACGCCAGTGGGACGGCTGACAAACGACCCCTGGTCGGCTCCTTTGAGATGAAAGATCTTCCCCAGCTTGTCGTGAAGATCGGGAGTCAGCGTCCACGACATCCTCCTGGAATGTGTGGCATGGAAGAAAGCCGAGATGGGATAATCTCTCGGCATTGTGGGCAGATACAAGACCACACTCTCGGCGGGGAAAACCCAGGGTTCTCTCTTGGGCTTCGTCTGGGACTGTTTGTCAATCATGTCCCCAAAGAGAAAGGCCGGCTTGATGTACTGGTCCCCGTCTATGTACGTCAGGGGCTCTCCGTTAATCATGTTCAGCAATGTCCGCTCGCCCTGAGCCGATATTAAGATCCCTCATCCTTCTGGATATTGGGGTCCGGAGATAGGAAATGTCACGTGCGACAGATCCTCCAGATAGTTCGAGTGCAGCATCCCGGCAGCGGAGCCCATCACCTCGGCCAGTGGAGACTCACACAAGTTAACTGCAAAAGTGCAAGAAAAATACGTCATTACAAATCTTGCAACATGAAGACCAAGAGACGACAGTCTGCGCTTTACGCCAAGACTGTACAAAATTTGGTCATTTTACGCCGGAAGTCACATCCAGAAGCGTAATTGGTGGTATACAGTCCGTGCTTTACGACAGACTGCCAAAATTCTAGTTATTACGCTAGAGGTCCCATCCACAAGCGTAAAACTAAAACTTGATATAGTATACACCAAGTTTTCGGCAGTCGGAGCTTTTACGCTCAAAACTGCGAAAACATGGAGTTTTTACGCTGGCACATTAGAAATGTGGGCGTAAAAGATGAAAATGTCTCCGTGCGTCATCTTCCTCAAAGAGGCTATCAGCACAGAAGACGACCTAGCGTGGTCACGTTCAACGTGTGCGAAGGATTCTTCGTCGTTCTTTGTCATCCCAAAGGCTATACCTCTAAGGCCGGGTGCGCTACTCGTCGGCAGGATGCTTCGCTCAGAAGGAAGTTCACCTTGCCCGATCGAAGACTCTCTCGTCGGGGCAGAAGAACGAGAAGAAGAGCCTGTGCTCTTTCCTTTAGCGGAGGGGGTTTGTTTCGGTGCCATTTCTGAAAACTCGGAGTGCTCGGAGAAAGAACGAGGGAAAAAAACTCAAACGATCGAAGGCTCTCTTTCGCAGAAGATGGATAAAAAGTTTTTCTCTCAAAAGTTTGGGATATATATATAGTTCGGGCCGACTACTCGAACCCTCGGACTGGCTCCTCGAAACCCCAACCAAATCTCATAAATTAAATATTTGGTTATGATTGGGTACTGCGTCAGCCCACTACTCTCGAAAGACGGACAGTCAGCAAATTCGAAGAGTTTTTCGTGCAAAAACAGGTCAGCGGTTCTTATGCTAAGGAGCTTTCTACGCTCGACAGCAACAGATCTACGGTTTTACGCTTGCAAGCTATAAGTCTATGGTTTTATGCCCGGATGCCTTTGTGCTCGGTAGCTTTTATGCTCGAGAGGCTACAAACCTACGACTTTACGCTTAGTAGATACCAAATCAATGATCTCACGCTCGATGGAATTTAGTTTATGCTTGGAGGCAACAGATCCACAACCTTTACGCTCGGAAGATTTCCTTTATTCACAGGCTACAAATCTACAGTTCTACGCTAAGAAGCTTTCTACGCTCGACAGCAACAGATCTACGGTTTTATGCTCGCAAGCTATCAGTCTATGGTTTTATACCCGGATGCCTTTGTGCTCAGTAGCTTTTACGCTCGAGAGGCTACAAACCTATGACTTCACGCTCAGCAGCTACGAATCTACGATCTCACGCTCGGTGGCTTTCTACGCTCAATAGACTACAAAATCAGGATTTTCATCTCTCTACACTACGGATCTCTGACTTTTCGCATGTCCGAACAGTTCTCAAGACGGTCGATTATAGGAGTTCACACAGAAGATACTCCTTCTTGACCTCAAAATATCCCAAGTACCCAAAGCATACAGAGTTCAAACATTGAGAAATTACTCTTCTCGGGTCAAATGGAGGTTCATCCAGGCTCCAGTCTGAATATCTCGTCTATCAAAATGGCAAACTCAGCTCGACAGCCATTCCTCGACCCTGTTCCAAGGGATTTTTCGAGAGGTCATTCTTGAAGACGAAGTCTGAACAAAAATTTTGTACATCAGAAGTAAAAACTCTACGCGATTCCTCAGTCTTAGCAGCAGAACAGTTCTTCTAAATGTTCAAAATGCTCAACAGCGTTCTATGGACTATTCGCTATACATAAAGGATAGGACCTAGCTCTCTTTCTATACAGAGTCGGCATAAAGAATCAGACGTGTCGAAGCTACACATATTCAGACTTCACAGCAACGTATGGCAAGATGATCATATGGAGAAGAAAGACGACTTTATTAAAGATTAAAATCATGATTACATATGAAGGAAATCCTGTCTACAAAGGGGTTTTTTCTTTATTTTTTATGGTTACATCTGAGGGAAACTCCGTCGACAGGGGGGCTCCCTCATCATCGTCGAAAGACCGCACCGAAGAGCTGTTTTGACGGGTTCTCACGTTGGTGACGGTCTTCCTCTTCCTCGAAGAAGATGATCAGTGGCAGGAGGATACAAAACTGGGCATATGACCCATCCTCCAACAAAAGGAAAGCAGGGTAATTCTGCTTTCCTACAGACCACCGCCACTCTAGCCGGTCTGTCTACCTCTCGTCACCAGAGGTAACTGGAGAGGGCGCCACTTACAAGCAGTGTGGTGAAATACGATTCTTCGTCTCTCCAGAAGAACCACCATATAAAGTTGCTGGTTATACCGAGCAAGGTAGGCTAAGATATCCTTCCACGATCTATCGTTGCAGTGGACATTTGCTCGAAGACGTCGTCTTTTTTGGCTCCTTATACGCTGGAAGAACATGATCTTCTTCTTCCTCAGATCGACCCGACGAACTCCGGCGATCATCTCTGCATGGTGATGGAAATGTGGGGAGAACAGGTTAACTCCCCCAGCCTTTTTATAGGCAAAAAAGGTCACACCGGTCCCCAATAAATACGCCATAAAGTCAGCATCGACCGTTTCAATGCCCCATTCAGAAATGTTTTGAGTTACGAGGAGCGGTTCATGCTTCATTCAAAGCGTTCCAAATTCCGAAGAATTTGAAAGCTTTGAAGGGGGTCTTGTAGAAGCATGAAAAAATACGCCGGATGGCTATACGCAGCATATTGGTGCAGAGCAGCGTAACCAGAGGCCTTCAAAGCCACCAAGCGTGCAATAGAGCTTTTTTCGCTAAACCCAGCGTGAAATATTAAAAGCTCAAAAGGCCACCCGCGTAAGGTAGTACTTCCAAGCCACTTCAGCGTAAACGGGGTGCTTCATCGCCTCCAGGGCGTAAAACTCATCCTCTTTCAGACGCGGCATTGAGGTGTACAAGAGACGCTTCGTATTCTCCGAAATAAACCTGTCAGACCCTGCGATGAAGATCCGGCAATGAACCTGACGTCTTGACTTCTGACAAAGGGATACGGCTCGACTACCCAGACGACGGCTATAATGTTGGCACAGCACTGCGACCCAGGCTGTCATTTACCGCCATCCCCTTTGCGTAAACTGCTTTTACAAAGCACGAAGGGATACGCTGTCCTATTTTACATAGGCAGACATAAGCTGTTTATGTTCTGCAGTAGACAAACCGCCTGCCACATCAAAAGCTACACTCCGTACGGGGTTCGAGGTACGTCTTTGCGTCTAAAGCACAGAGCGAGGACAGTTGCTCGAGGTACGTCTCTACGTCTAATGCACAGAGTGGTGACAGTTTCTCAAGGCACGTCTCTGCGACTGACGCGCAGAAGGGGTTGCAGACCTTCAAAAACATGCCTCCACATTTAATGCGTAGGATGGTGGCAAATCTCGGCATTCAATGCAAGAGATTTGATTATATCTTCAAAAGCCGTAATTCCGGCTAAAACGTCCACATCAGCACTCTGACACGGTACGCAGCGGCTTCTACGCCCATCCAGCTCCTGTGCTTACTCGACCTCTATGACCACTCGGCTTCTACGCCTATTCGGCTTCTACGCCGATTCGGCTTCTATGCCGGTTTGATAACTATTTGGCATCTATGCCATGGTGACAGACATTTGGCTTCTATGCCAACCGTTCTACACAATGGATACCTACCTACGTGGCTTCTACGCCATGATCTTCGTAGCGATTCTACGCATTTTGTCCCTTAGTTAGACCCGCGTCACACGCTCATTCAAAGGATCATCTATACGCAGACATTGGTTACTTTAACCGTTGTGTAAAAGGGTGTTGTACTTTCTACTCCTCGGTTTCTATACCGACGGAGTGGTCACTGTCACTAAAACTCTATAAATAGAGACCTCTATCAATGAGAAACAAGGTCGACAAATTGGAAGGTCGGAAAATTGGTCAAAAAACCAATATCGGATCCAAGGTCAAGAGAGAGAGAGAGACAGAGAGAGAAGAATCCGGAGCTCAGGCAAAGAGTAAGGATCGACGACTTTGGCATCGTGCATCCACCCTCTTCTGCAACCTTCGAAGCTGCTTCCTGTCTTCTACGGCACTTCTTCAACATCGTTTAGTCCATGGGCTAAAGTGATCGACTGCAGATCAGACACCTATAGCAATCATCTACCCAGATTAAATAAATTGTACTCCCATATCCTCGTATAGGATCAAATTGTACAAGTTTGTTTGTAAACCAAAGAAGGCGGGTCTCGTATAGACCCTATCCTGAATACATTTTCATTCTTTTGTTTAATACCACAAACAACTGCCCCGCATCATCAAGAAGTGACTCATTCCTGAACCAAGTGTGGGCGATGTCGAACAGCTGAAGTCCTACTGCCTCAACCTTCAGATCCTCGGTAAGACGGGACACCCTCATGAGAAGCTCGATATCCTTGAGCCAATCATCAGCGTAAACGATGCCCTCGATTCCTTTGAAGATCCGACGTTCCAACTTCTTAAAGTCCTAGATATTACCCGGCTAAAGCTGAACAACCGGTCGAGCAACCTGCTGCTGGACCGAAGCTTTTCTCTCTCTATCTACTACAACAAGGGCAAGATGATAAGCACTCTCAATACCCTGCCATAACACGTCGGTCTACCTCTTGTGAGCCTCTAACTGGGCCCTCTGAGCCTCCATCATCTAGCAAAATAATGCGAACACCTGAGTCACATCTGTGGGCACAGAAGGTGGAGGTGAAAGTCCCTCAGATACAGTTGGAACAGTCCTTTGTGTTGGAGGTGGACCCCTGAACGCAACTGATACGCCAATAACCAGAGAAGTGATTGGTGCAGACCCTCGGGAAGTCGCAGATCTCTCATAAACTGCTCCTCTCTGCTATGATCAAGTCTTAGGTGGCATCTTGAGGCAAAACAAAAGGAAAGAATCAATATGGCACATGATATAATGTACTCAAAGAAGGACAGTTAAGCTCAATTATCAAATATCAAGGAAGAACAGTTGAAATAAACTATAGAGTTTTTCCTAGTTGTGATTGAGTATTCTCAGCCTATAGCCTATATCATATATCCTGAAATAGGCTCGTAATAGCACACAAATCAAAGTACCACCATGAATCGCACTAATTGTGACATGGAGAACCTGTATGGGCCACCACTAAAATTGTGTCACGACCCGCACCCGATGTAGGGGCACGTGTAGTGAACAACATCCAGCCTACACCGCAGCATCGGCGGTAGAACACTATTTGGGTAACTATCTAGCAATAATGATCATCATATAATGCCACCAATAAAGTATAAATACTCAATCATAAATCTCTAAGATAGAACAATCGCACGAATATGATATAAAGAACTGAAGAATTAAATACAACTCACAAGACAAAATAATATACAATGAGTCATCAAATATAATAAGAAATACTAATGTCAACTACTGGAGACAAATCTAGTACAATAACCTATCTACTGAGCTACATGTAATGAGTCGTCTGTCTCAACCGGGATGAGTTCCTCCTATGCCAAAGTCACTGGCTCTAAGCCAACTACGTCCTGATGCCCGTAGTGAGTGGGATACCACTCCTCAGTATCATCGAGGAAAAATATATCCAGTCATGAAAGGAGCAAAGTATACCTCTAATAGCAAGAAACATAGAGGATACCACTCCTCAGTGTAACAACGTGTAAAGAAATCAAGGATATATATATATACTAAATACAAGAAACAAAGAGGATATCATAAATGAAAAACTATTAGAGAATATACTTGCCTAAAATCCAGTGAACAGTATCGAATATGTCCGGAACAATGCCTTGGAGACCTAAATATGGAATATTACATCAATACAAGATTTTAGAATAAAAATAAGTTAAACTAGTCTAAATCTAGATCATTAGGCCAAGTCTAAGTCAAAACAGTCAAACTAGGTCAACTCTGGGTTAAACTAGTCAAACTTGGTCAAAATAACTATTTCTAGGTTATATGAGTCCATCTCTAGGTTATTGGGTCCATATACTACCTATCTAGGCTATACTAGCTATATTAGGATACTAGAGTATCAACATTATTCCGTATCATAAGATACGTAAACTAGTATATAATAAAATACCATATAATATACAAGTATAATATATATAGTATCTCCGAGCTAAACTAACACTAAATGGATATCTTGGCTTTGAGCCAACACGGTATCACACTAGTTATACCTCCTCTTGATACCAAGTACACAATACTTAGAGAGAACCCAATACTTATCATTACCTTGCATATCACAAGGTAATAATAGAACCAACATTCAATCTATCTAATACTTACTACTAGCTAAGTACATAGATATACCATCATATATATATAGATACTAGCATGTCCATCATATATCAACAACTATATATAACTAATAATTGAATATCTAACTAATAACTAACCATAATTGTCACGACCCGCACCCGGAAAATCGGGCATGAGTCGTGGGTACGTCCAGCCTACGCCGCAGCATCGGCGGTAGAACGCTGTCTAGGTCAACTATCTAGATAACTCACAAAAAAATCTGCCATGACCTCTCCAAAAGGAGGGCAACCACGCAATCAATAGATAAACCTGTCAAGATCTCAACTCCAAACGGAGGAGCAATATCATAATGATAATCTCAAGTACTCAATCACGAATCTAAGCACGATAAGATAACAAAGAAGACTAACAACTCCAAAGTCTAACCAACAACAACTACTACAACAACCACAACATCAATAATAATAATACATCATCCAAAATAATATACAAACAAGGTCTCAATCCAAAACCGGAGATAAATATGGTGCTAAAACTAATAAAAACAACAAGGTCTCAGTGATCCCGGCTACCAACCCAAAAATTACCCCTAAGCTAGAGGGTCCCTGTCTGCACCATCGACAGGCTCAGGTCCATAAATCGTCGGACACCACTCCTCCGGATACTCTAAAAAATATGTCCAGTCAGGACTGGAGCAAGTACATCTCTAACAGCAGTTCCATTTAAATGATAAAAACTATAAAACAGTTATAGCAAGTAGCAAGAGAGTGAAGCAAGTATAGAGCAAGAAATATATATATATCACTGGTGCATAAAGGTAAAGATGTAGGAATATCAGAAACAAGATAGAAATAATTGTAAGATACAAGAAATCTAAGCTAAGATCAAGTCCGTGCACGTGAACGTGTAGTGAGTCCAGCATAAAAAATATGTAGTGAGTCAAGTCCAAAAACATGTAAGTGAGACCAATAAGAATGCAAGTGAGTCTAGACTATAAAGAATGAACTCGGTGTCTTTGAAATACTTGTTTCGACATGTAAACGGCTAGGGGTAAGTACGGCTCACCGTGCACTGGGTGCGCGGCTGCTATCATTCCAGATTAGACCAGAGGAAGTGATTCCTGATGATTCCAGATGGGAATATTTACATGTCTACTCGAGTATTTCCCCGCCCCGACTAATACAAGTGGATCCAAGACCCGACGCACAAATCAAGATGAGTCCAGCCTGAACATGAATGATGCCTGTAGTGATGCCTGTAGGTGATGCCAGTAGTGAGGCCAAAAACATAAAATATACGTGTCGCAAGTAAATGAATCCAAAAATACCAGTCAGTGTCCCGAATTGTGCCAGAATAATCAGATGATACTATACTAGAAGCTGAATCATAATAATCATCAGATAATAAAAACTATCAGAGAATGTACTCGCCTGACGTCCTGAGCAACTGGCGATCCGAACCGGTGTCGCAAGGACCTAATGCGAAAAGCAAGGTTAAACAGGATTTTAATGAGTTAAACAGATATAAAATAACTAAAAATAGGCTTCTAGGGTCGTTCTAGGTCAAACGGGTCAAACCGGTAAAATTCGGGTCAAAAACTCAACTCTAGGTCCAAAAAGTCAACTCTGGGTCAAAACTAGGTCAAAAGTTGACTTTGGTGGTCAACTGAGTCAACTACGATAAAGCCTGGGTCAAACTAGGGTGCTCCTGAAATTCTAGGTCAAACCGAGGTCATTAAGCTAGAAAACTCACAAACTCGCCTCCTTGAGATACCGGGATACCCTCGGTATCCGATACCTCAACCTACGCTATATACCCCGCCTATACCCTCTAAAACCTATGCTAGCATGCGTAAATATATACACGTAAGCATATAAAAATTACTCCAATACTATTTCTAGGCTATTGCTTAAAAACCCCGCTCGAAACTCAATACCTTGGTTATCTCAAGGTATTGAGATACCTCGGTATCTCAAGGTATTGAGAAACCGCTCTAAACTCAACTCGACTACCCCTCTAGCTAACTAACTATGCATAAACATATATATCTAGCTATATTCTAGACTAAAATATAAATATCTAATACATATAGGCATATACCTATATATCTATACCCAATACCTTACCATACCTTACCTTACCTTACCTTACCCTCCTCATAAATATATATGTATATCTATATCTAGATATCTAAACTATCTACCTAACTATATGTATATACCTATACATATAGATCTATATATCTAGCTACCCCTCTACCTATCCATCTACCTATCTAGTAATCTATCTAACTATCTAACTAGTTATCTATATCTAGTATTTACCTATCTAACTATCTATCTAATTATCTATCTATTAATCTACCTATCTATGAATCTATCTATCTAGCTAGCTATATAACTATATATCTATCTATCTTTCTATTACCTATCTATCTATATGTCTATCTATCAATTTACCAATCTATTATCTATATATCTATCTATCTTATGCATCTATCTAGGTATCTAACTAACTACCTATTTATCCATAGATCTAATAGCTATCTATCTATCTATCCATCTATCTATCATATATCTATTTATCTATCTATGTATCTATCTAACTAATTAGCTATCTAATATCTACCTATCTATTTATCTAGCTATCTATGTATATCCACATATCCATCAATCTATCTAACCATATACCTATTTATCTATTAACCATACATACCTATCTATCTATCTAATATATCTATCTAACTATTATCTATCTATCTATATTTCTATCTATCTAGCTATCTATATATCTATTCCTCTACCTATTTATCTACTAATCTACTACTAGAAGCAGCTGCTCTTGCTCTTGTTTCTGCTGCTGCAGCTGCTCCTATTCCTGTTGTGGCTGCTGCTCCTTGCTGCTGGAGCAGCAAAGCTGCTGCTGCAGCTGCTGTTCCAGTCCTGCTGTGGCCTCCCCCCCTCTCATACACACACACACAGACTCATATAAACAGACACTCATATATATATCTATATATATATATATATATATAATCATACATATATATATATACCATCTAACATATAAATATATATACTAACACACACACACACTAGCATATATATTAACACACACACACATATATACATATAAATACACAAACACCTATACAAACACATACATATATCTATATATATAAACATACATCTATATATATATACACACATATCTATATATATATATATATATACACTCTCACTCATATATATATATATATATATATATATATATATATATATATATATATATATATATATATATATATATATATATATATATATATATATATATATAAATATATCCTCACACACTCTCACACTCACACACCCTCACACACACACTCTCACACACACTAGCACACACTCTCACAAACACACAACCACACACACAAACACTCATACATATATATAAATATATATACATATATACATAAACTCAAACTCATAATCATATATATATATCTATAAACACATACACACATATATATATATATATATATATATATATATATATATATATATATATATATATATATATATATATATATATATATACATATCAACACACTCACACACACACACTACACATCTACATATATATATATATATATATATATATATATATATATATATATATATATATATATATATATACACACATAGGCATATACATACACAAGCACATAGATATAAATACACACATATATATATAAATATATATACATAATCACACATACATATATATATAAATATATATACATATACACTATAAATATAAATAGAGAGACACAACACCACTCAACCACAACACACAACAACACGCCCCAATCACGCTCAACGACCCCGACACTCACCAACACCCTAAAATAAATAAAATATAACTCGAAAACTCTAGCACACACTCCCCGATACCAACCCAACGCGCACACAAGCCCGAAACAAGAAAACCAAGTCGAAATGGCCGTTCGGTCATTTCGACGGACACGTGGTGCGCGGTTCAGAAAATCTCCTGAAACGCACACCAAACAAACTCAGAATCGGCCCAAAATTTACCCACGCACTCTAAACGATGCCTAGATCCTAAAAAAGTGCTTCCGTGTCGATTTTAGGCCCGTGACGGAAACGCACACGCACTTAGAATCGGCGACGACGAAAACCCCCAAAATGCCCGAAATACCCGTTTCTTCGCGACACGGCTTCCCGTGTCCAAACGGAGACACGCACTCACCCTCAAGACATCCGACAATGTCTACCTAGGTCCGTCTAACCTAGGGCATCACCTAAAATTGGGCCAAATTCGGATTCCACCCAAAATTGACACAAAACCTAGTGTTAAAGTCTCTAAACTCAACCAAACTAGTTCCAACTTCCTCCCACGGGTAGGCTTAGGGTCTAGGAAGGTTCTACAACACTAATTATACTACATAAAAGTAATTAGCAAGGGGAAATTTAGGGTTTACCTCTTAGGAGTTGGAATCCCAAGCCAAAGTCTCCAAAATGCTCCAAATCCACCAAACCAAGCTTCCAAGCTCCCAAATCTAGCTCCAACACCAAATCTAAGCTCTACCCACCTAGGTTGGGAAAAATGCAAGGTTAGGACTAGCATAAAAAATAAGGAATGGAAGAAAGAAGGAAGAAAAAGGAATAAAAACTTACTTGGAGAAGGAAGGAAGAAGAAAGAAGAAGTGGAGAAGAAGAAGAAGTGAAGAAGAAGTAGAATATGAAGCAAAGGGGGAGGGGTTGCTGTTCCACGGGTGGGGGGGGGGGCTGAATGGGTCAGCCAAAGCAATAATAAAGGGGTTGCCAAGTTTCCAAATTCCCAAAACGCCCCTACTTGACTTGGTTTCGGGTTCCGGGTTCCAAAAGCACTCAAACTAGCTCCAAATCTCTCCAACTAACCCACTAAAAATATAATAAATATTCTAAACCCAAAAATAAATCTCACAGGGGTGTGGGCTGGGTCGGACATGGGTCCACTAGGGTCTGACATGGGTCCAGGCTAGCCAAAATCCTAAAACAATTAATAAAAATATAATACAATCATTAATTAAATATAAATATAATTAATTATAAATAATACACACTTAACCAAATTAAAAATAAAAAAAATACCCGGCTCTGAAAATGGGGTAGTGACAAGCCTATCCTCCTTAGAAAATTTCGTCCTCAAAATTTAAAGTTAATCACACTCCCTCTAGGTCAAACCCCCAACAATCACAGTCAAGAAATTCTACCTAAACAACATACAAGATCAGGGTCCTACTGGTCGTGTTATCGCAGTCTCAATCAGGGTTACTACACTATCTACCACAGCACAAAGAAAAGTCTAACAGGTACTAATGAAGCACACCATAAGGAATAGAAAAGGACAGGAAGAAGAACAAGAGACAAACCTGCAAATCCGACACCCGTAGCATCGGCCTCCTCGACCGTCAACGCATAAGCCCTGCCCTGCTGGGGTGTATCCCTCTACTGGTGCGGGGCATGATGCTGTGCCACATGTGGCCTAGCTCCAACTCTCTGATCCTGTGCTCCACCCAATAGAGGTACAGTGGGGCAATCTCGCATCTGGTGAGTAGCGGATCCACAGAATAAATACACCTTCAGCCTCCTCCTACAAACATCCCAAGTGTGTCCTTCCTTCCTGTAGTAGGCACAAGTGGGCGCTCTCTGATCCTGACCCTGCTGCACTGCCTTCTGCATATAGGGATGCTTAGCTGGTCCCGCACTACCACTGGCACAGCCTGAATCATCCCTGCCTCTCTTGGACATGAGCTCCAAGTCATCCTCTGCCCTCTGAGCATCTCCTACTATCTGCTCGAAAGTTGCCTCGCGATCGCTCCTAGTCAAAGACTTGACCGCCATGACCAAGCCCTTGCGAAACTTCCTCGCCTTAGCTGCCTCACTCAAGCCATCTACAAATCTGCCCAGACGGCAGAACTCCGCTGCGTACTCGTCCACCGTCATGCTCCCTTGGACGAGTGCCTCGAACCGGCTCTCCAAAGCACTGAGTGCCACATCTGGGAAAAACTTTTCCTTAAAAAGCCTCTTGAAAGCCTCCCAAATCAGCCCTGGCATCGCGATCCTCGTATCTGTACAATACCACGTCAAATCGAGGTCGAACATCTGACTGCCCGCTGCCTCTATCTGCATGCTGTCTGGAATCTACGCCAGCCTGAAGATCCCCTCGATCTGTTCTATCCAGTCATCCGCGTACAGGATCCATTCTGTACCACGGAACTCCTTGGGTCGCATCCTCTGAAAATGAATGATACTACCCGCCCTAGGATGCTGAATCTCATCTCCCTGTGGCTAAATCTGTGCCACCCTATCCACTGCCATCATGGCCACCTGGTAGGCGTTCTCAATGCCCAGCCTCATCACATCCACCTGACGGTACTGCGCGTCCATAATCTCCCTGAAGAACGCAAACAACTACACGACATCTACTGGAGCAGGAAGTGGTGGAGGAACCACCGGAACGACTGGGGTAGACCTCGGATCGACAGGTGAAGAAGGATCCCCGAGAGAAGCAGAAGCTCCCTCAACCGCAGGAGTGGTGAGTGGAGTGGTAGCAGCTGCCTGAATATGAGCTGGGAGAGAGGTAGCAGACCTCTCAGTAGCAACTGCTGGAACGGTACGATGGGATCGTGTCTTCGGAGGCATCCTGAACACAGATCAAAAGAAGTCAATACGGCGCAAGATACGATATCATTAAAGAAGGACAGTAATATTTCAAAAAAACAATTTCAGAATAATTAGATTGGAATTGTTCCTAGTCGTGATTGAGTACACCCTCATCCTAGATCCTAGATCCTAGATCTTAGAGCAGGCTCGCAGCAGTATAACTAAGTTGTTGTACCACCACGACATCGCACTAATTGCGAATCAAGACCTGCATGGGGCCGCCACCAAAAACCTGTCACGACCCGCACCTGGAAAATCGAGCATGAGTCGTAGGTACATTCAGCCTACGTCGCAGCATCAGCGGTAGAACGCTGTCTAGGTTAACTATCTAGATAACTCACAAAAAAATATGCCATAAACTCTCCAAAAGGAGGGCAACCACGCAATCAATATATAAACCTATCAAGATCTCAACTCCAAACGGAGGAGCAATATCATAATGATAATCTCAAGTACTCAATCACGAATCTAAGCACGATAAGATAACAAAGAAGACTAACAACTCCAAAGTCTAACCAACAACAACTACTACAACAACCACAACATCAATAATAATAATACATCATCCAAAATAATATACAAACAAGGTCTCAATCCAAAACCGGAGACAAATCCGGTGCTAAAACTAATAAAAACAACAAGGTCTCAGTGATCCCGGCTACCAACCCGGAAATCACCCCTAAGCTAGAGGGTCCCTGTCTGCACCATCGACAGGCTCAGGTCCATAAAACGTCGGATACCACTCCTCCGGATACTCTAAAAAATATGTCCAGTCAGGACTGGAGCAAGTACATCTCTAACAGCAGTTCCATTTAAATGATAAAAACTATAAAACAGTTATAGCAAGTAGCAAGAGAGTTAAGCAAGTATGGAGCAAGAAATATATATGTATCACTGGTGCATAAAGGTAAAGATGCAGGAATATCAGAAACAAGATAGAAATAACTGTAAGATACAAGAAATCTAAGCTAAGATCAAGTCCGTGCACGTGAACATGTAGTGAGTCCAGCATGAAAAATATGTAGTGAGTCAAGTCCAGAAACATGTAAGTGAGACCAACAAGAATGCAAGTGAGTCCAGACTATAAAGAATGAACTCGATGTCTTTGAAATACTTGTTTCGACATGTAAACGGCTAGGGGTAAGTACGGATCACCGCGTACTGGGTGCGCGGCTGCTATCATTCCAGATTAGACCAGAGGGAGTGATTCCTGATGATTCCAGATGAGAATATTTACATGTCTACTCGAGTATTTCCCTGCCCCGACTAATACAAGTGGATCCAAGACCCGACACGCAAATCAAGATGAGTCCAGCCTGAACATGAATGATGCCTGTAGTGATGCCTGTAGGTGATGCCAGTAGTGATTCCAGAATAGAGGCCAAAAACATGAAATGTACGTGTCGCAAGTAAATGAATCCAGAAATACCAGTCAGTGTCCCATGTTGTGCCAGAATAATCAGATGATACTATACTAGAAGTTGAATCATAATAATCATCAGATAATGAAAACTATCAGAGAATGTACTCGCCTGACGTCCTGAGCAACTGACGATCCGAACCGGTGTCGCAAGGACCTAATACGAAAAGCAAGGTTAAATAGGGTTCTAATGAGTTAAACAGATATAAAATAACTAAAAATAGGCTTCTAGGGTCGTTCTAGGTCGAACGGGTCAAACAGGTGAAATTCGGGTCAAAAAGTCAACTCTAGGTCCAAAAAGTTAACTCTGGGTCAAAACAAGGTCAAAAGTTGACTTTGGCGGTCTACCGAGTCAACTACGATCAAGTCTGGGTCAAACTAGGGTGCTCCTGAAATTCTAGGTCAAACCGAGGTCATTAAGCTAGAAAACTCACAAACTCGCCTCCTTGAGATACCGAGATACCCTCGGTATCCGATACCTCAACCTACGCTATATACCCCGCCTATACCCTCTAAAACCTATGCTAGCACGCATAAATATATACACATAAGCATATAAAAATTACTCCAATACTATTTCTAGGCTATTGCTTAAAAACCCCGCTCGAAACTCAATACCTTGGTTATCTCAAGGTATTGAGATACCTCGGTATCTCAAGGTATTGAGATACCGCTCTAAACTCAACCCGACTACCCCTCTAGCTAACTAACTATGCATAAACATATATATCTAGCTATATTCTAGGCTAAAATATAGATATCTAATACATATAGGCATATACCTATATATCTATACCCAATACCTTACCATACCTCACCTTACCTTACCTTACCTTACCTTACCTTACCTTACCTTACCAACCCTCCTCATAAATATATATGTATATCTATATCTAGATATCTAAACTATCTACCTAACTATATGTATATACCTATACATATAGATCTATATATCTAGCTACCCCTCTACCTATCCATCTACCTATCTAGTTATCTATCTAACTATCTAACTAGTTATCTATATCTAGTATTTACCTATCTAACTATCTATCTAATTATCTATCTATTAATCTACCTATCTATGAATCTATCTATCTAGCTAGCTATATAACTATATATCTATCTATCTTTCTATTACCTATCTATCTATATGTCTATCTATCAATTTACCTATCTATTATCTATGTATCTATCTATCTTATGCATCTATCTAGGTATCTAACTAACTACCTATTTATCCATAGATCTAATAGCTATCTATCTATCCATCTATCTATCATATATCTATTTATCTATCTATTTATCTATCTAACTAATTAGCTATCTAATATCTACCTATCTATTTATCTAGCTATCTATGTATATCCACATATCCATCAATCTATCTAACCATATACCTATTTATCTATTAACCATACATACCTATCTATCTATCTAATATATCTATCTAACTATCATCTATCTATCTATATTTTTATCTATCTAGCTATCTATATATCTATTCCTCTACCGATCTATTTACTAATTTACTACTAGAAGCTGCTGCTCTTGCTCTTGTTTCTGCTGCTGCAACTGCTCCTATTCCTGCTGTGGCTGCTGCTCCTTGCTGCTGGAGCAGCAAAGCTGCTGGAGCAGCAAAGCTGCTGCTGCAGCTGCTGTTTCAGGCCTGCTGTGGCCTCCCCCCCTCTCATACACACACACACACACACTCCTATAAACAAACACTCATATATATATCTATATATATATATACAATCATACATATATATATACCATCTAACATATAAATATATATACTAACACACACACACTAGCATATATATTAACACACACACACACATATACATATAAATACACACACACCTAGACAAACACATACATATATCTATATATATATAAACACACATCTATATATATATATATACACACACATATATATATATATATATATATATATATATATATATATATATATATATCCTCACACACTCTCACACTCACACACCCTCACACACACACTCTCACACACACTAGCACACACTCTCACAAACACACAACCACACACACAAACACTCATACATATATATAAATATATATACATAAACTCAAACTCATAATCATATATATATATATATATATATATATATATATATCTATAAACACATACGCATATATATATATATATATATATATATATATATATATATATATATATATATATATATATATATATATATATACATATCAACACACTCACAGACACACACTACACATATATATATATATATACACATAGGCATATACTTATACAAGAACATAGATATAAATACACACATATATATATAAATATATATACATAATCACACATACATATATATATAAATATATATACATATACACTATAAATATATAGAGAGAGACACAACACCACTCAACCACAACACACAACAACACGCCCCACTCACGTCCAACGACCCCGACACTCACCAACACCCTAAAATATATAAAATATAACTCAAAAACTGTAGCACACACTCCCCGATACCAACCCAACGCACGCACAAGCCCGAAACAAGGAAACCAAGTTGAAATTGTCGTTCGGTTATTTCGAAGAAACGGTGGTGCGCGGTTCGAAAAGCCTCCTGAAACGCACACCAAACGAACTAGGAATCGGCCAAAAATTTACCTACGCGCTCTAAACGATGCCTAGATCCTAGAAAAAGTGCTCCCGCGTCGATTCTAGGCCCGTGGCGGAAACGCACACGCACTTAGAATCGGCGACAACGAAAACCCCCAAAACGCCCGAAACGCCCGTTTCCCCGCGACACGGCTTCCCGTGTCCAAGCGGAGATACGCACTCACCCTCAAGACACCCGACAATGTCTACCTAGGTCCGTCTAACCTAGGGCATCACCCAAAATTGGGCAAAATTCGGATTCCACCCGAAATTGACACAAAATCTAGTATTAAAGTCTCTAAACTCAACCAAACTAGTTCCAACTTCCTCCCACGGGTAGGCTTAGGGTCTAGGAAGGTTCTACAACATTAATTACACTACATAAAAGTAATTAGCAAGGAGAAAGTTAGGGTTTACCTCTTGGGAGTTGGAATCCCAAGCCAAAGTCTCCAAAATGCTCCAAATCCACCAAACCAAGCTTCCAAGCTCCCAAATCTAGCTCCAACACCAAATCTAAGCTCTACCCACCTAGGTTGGGGAAAATACAAGATTAGGGCTAGCATAAAAAAGAAGGAATGAAAGAAAGAAAGAAGGAAGAAAAAGGAAGAAAAACTTACTTGGAGAAGGAAGGAAGAAGAAAGAAGAAGTGGAGAAGAAGAAGAAGTGAAGAAGAAGTAGAATATGAAGCAAAGGGGGAGGGGGCTGCTGTTCCACGGGTGGGGGGGGCTGAATGGGTCGGCCAAAGCAATAATAAAGGGGTTGCCAAGTTTTTAAATTCCCAAAATGCCCCTACTTGACTTGGTTTTGGGTTCCGGGTTCCAAAAGCACTCAAACTAGCTCCAAATCTCTCCAACTAACCCACTAAAAATATAATAAATATTCTAAATCCAAAAATAAGTCTCACAGGGGTGTGGGCTGGGTCGAACATGGGTCTACTAGGGTCTGACATGGGTCCAGGCTAGCCAAAATCCTAAAACAATCAATAAAAATATAATACAATCATTAATTAAATATAAATACAATTAATTATAAATAATACATACTTAACCAAATTAAAAATAAAAAAAATACTCGGCTCTAGAAATGAGGTAGTGACAATAATACATACTTATCATTCTAGAAGAACCAACTACTCTTAAAGTCTAACATATATCAACTGACACTTAACTTATACATGAATAACTAACTAACTAAACCATTATCCTCTTATCAACCAACATCCTCATACCTAACATGTACTGCTACTTATTATACAACTCTTGGTTGTTGTGCTTGCTGTGTCTGCATAGCAAGATAAATACCTGACCCTCATCCAGTTTACATAGCATTGTATGCTCGTATACTGCTGCCAACATGGGCAGCTGTTGCTGCTGCTCTGTGCATTGCACAACAGCAAGCAGCTCCTCCCGACCTCATTCACAATGGCTCACGAGAACATGAGCACAGCCACTCCAAGCCTGGCCTCCCATCCCATTATCAAAGACAGTATCTATAGACCTAGAGACCCCCAACCCAAACACACACACTAGATCACTCTAAAACAGAAGATTAAACTCAAACACACTCTTACAGTCAGGTATCAAGTCAGTGAGCATTGTGCTCAACCTCACAACAGTCCACCACAGTTCACACATATCCCCCAAGCATAAACACATCCAAAATACCTCAACAACTAGTAAGTCATAGCTAAAATAGATATATACTCAATCCACATATATATATATAATAATATCTAATACTAAAATAACTTAAATGGAGTAGAGCACAAAACTACAAACACGTGGAGTGCATCACCCCCGTATCACACTAGTTCTATGATACGCTTGTGATACGGCTCTGACTCATCACCAAATATATTCCGAAGGATACGAGCAAGTCTATAATCATAATTAGAAGTAATACGAAGAGCTAGAAACTCATCTACGTGCCCGTGTCAAAATATGACATGCTCAAACCCCCGTGTCAAAGGAAAAAAAACTCCAAATTAACCTGTATCGCCAAATTATCGTGATACGGCCTACACGTATCCAATTATGGATATAACACTAGTCTCATACAACCAAATACATGTCAATTTGGTCTAATTGACATATTGATAAATACATGATGTGCCAATCTTGGAATTCTCCTAAAATTGACACAAAATACACCATAACTTCTTCCATAGGCCTTCTATGAACCTAATTCCACTTTCTATGGGTAGCCTTAGTACATGGAAGGATTTCTAATGATTAAACTATAGATTTAGAGTATAATTAGAGAGAAAAAACTAAATTGTACCTATAGGGATATGGATTTCTAATGCAAGTCTCAAAATGAGTGTCAAGAGCCTTCAACTTGTGCTCATTTCTCCTCCTTGTAGATTCTTGCCTCCTTCTTATTTCAATAGCCTCCAATAGTGAGTAGAGAAGGAATTAGAAAAATAATTGGTTAGGGATTGGTTTA